>OZ010799.1:304483142-305701642 GCA_963932465.1 Maratus speciosus
ATGCCATCATGATTCCAGAAGGTATCTGAAAATGATGACCATCATACGGAACATGTTTGGGGTTATAACAAAATTTTTTAAACTATCGTAAATGTATGCTAAATGAGTAATTCGTTAAAAAACGGCCTCCTATTTTCTTTTGGCTTCAAAGGATTTCAATACCTTTATTATGGCCTCCACAAAATATCACAACTTTCTGAACAATAGTTTCGTCTGTAGACAACTTAAAAATAGGATCGTTTAATTATGGACACACTGTAAATAAAATCAACTGTGGAACATGCCATCATGATTCCAGAAGGTATCTGAAAATGATGACCATCATACGGAACATGTTTGGTTATAACAAAATTTTTTAAACTATCGTAAATGTATGCTAAATGAGTAATTCGTTAAAAAACGGCCTCCTATTTTCTTTTGGCTTCAAAGGATTTCAATACCTTTATTATGTCCTCCACAAAATTTCACAACTTTCTGAACAATAGTATCGTCTGTAGACAACTTAAAAAATAGGATCGTTTAATTATGGACACCCTGTAAATAAAATTTCTAAACTATCGTAATGCTAAATGTGTAATTTATTAAACATTTTCCTCTGGCGGCAAAATTTTGAACCTTTTTTTTTTGCCTAAACAAATTCTCATCCCTTTATTATGTCTTCTCAAAATTTCACAACTTTATGATGAATATTTTTTTAGCTCACAGGCTATCAAAGCCTGAGAGCTAATGTGCCCACCCATTCTGTATGTATGTACGTATGTATGTATGTACGTACGTAACGCGATAACTCTTGATACAAATATCCGATTTGCTTCAAAATTTTTTTCTAGGTTCATTGTGATAAGGCACTTCCCTGATTAGTTTTTGGAGTTCATTGGTTAAGGATAAAGGGGGGAAAACGGGGTTAGTCCAACCCCTTAATTCAGATAAATGGGTTTTTCATGCAGAATCATTCGATTTGCTCCGAATTTGATGTACCGGTTTATTCTATAGACAACTTTAAAGTAGTGTCTTTTAATTATGGGCACCCGGTATATTAAATAATTTTCGGTAATAATTGATTTTAAATATTACCGCATTGCGGTGTTGATATGATCCAAAAAACTGAAATATAATCCCAAAAGTGAACTAACTTAAATTTAAAAAAAATAAAGTTGGTTCAATTTTTATTATGTAAAATTCTCTCTAATTCACATTTTCATATTCATAGGTTAAATGATACCTTTGTAACTTTATGTAAAAGATCTGCAAATAACATGGTGTAAATTATGTGCTCTATTCTTTCTCTTTTCTTTTCGACATGTGCTGTATAGTATTTCATGTTCATTATAATTTATGAATAGTTTTAAATAATTTTTCGTAATAAGTCGTATTAAATATTAGAGTATATTTAAACGTACTTTTATTATTATTTTTTTATCTACTAATATGAAATATGAAACCTTTTATAGTGAGAGTTATAAAATGACTATAAAATTAAATATTAATATAAGGATTTTTGGTTCGTTTCTTATGGAAAAAAAACCTGTGGAAAAAAAATTAATCATATGATATTTTTCATTACCTTTACTTTTCCTTACTGTGATTAGTGAAAATATGTTTCAAAATTGACATGACTAATTTCTTATTCAAATTTTCAGTGTAGTTTTAATTAATCAAAAAACAAGAAAATTCAAATGCTTTAGATATTATAATAATTTTTATTAGACACATACATTGATAATCTAATAATTACAAGTCATCATAAGAATGAATGACATTAGTAAATTATAATAACTTTCAGAAATTTTAAGAATGACTTCTTTATTCTTTTTTGCTTTCTTCTTTTCTTCTTTCTTTACTATTATAACATATTTTTAGTTATCAAGAACATTATTTTCTGTCCTGATTATAATAATTTTTTGAGTTATTTAATAATGCATTAAATCAACATAAATTCTACTTTTTCAGAATCAGCACGATAAGAATGAAATATATGAAAAGAAGAAACAATACGGACGACGCTAACACTTTGAACATGGACGACGCTAGCACTTTAAGCATGGACGACACTAGCTCTAGTTTAAACATGGTACGAAATGCAATCCATAATCTTCATCTTGAAAATGAGTATTCGATTTATAATAAAGGAAACAAATGTTTGCAAAGCACAGGAAAAGATCTAGCTTAAAACTGTAACACATGTTGTAAAATACTAGGGATGCACCGAATAGTGATTTTGGCCGAATACCGAATACGAAATATTTGACATACAGGCGAACCGAATACCGAATATTCGGCTAGTCGAATAGTAACGGTAAGGCCAAATACCGAATATTCGCCTTGTCGAACACCTTTATATTTCAAAGTTTAAAGGCATTAAAATGTTAAATTTTAAATCGATTTTACATACTATTTAAAACAGAAACTTTTATTTTGATAAACAAGAGATTTTTTGAAGCAAACCTTATGCTGAAAAAATCTGCTTTGAGTTATTTAAGAAAAGGATAGTTATAAAATGTTTTTAATTAATAAAATTTTAAATTTCACGGTTTCTTCTGTGAATTAAAGCAAATGAATAAAATTTTCTTAAATTCTAAAACAAACATTTTAAAATCAAAGAGAATTGTGAAAAAATTGGAAGAAAAATTATACAGGAACATATGTTATTTGTTTGTCAGGAAGGAACTAAAGTAAAAGTACATAAATAATACAATCTATTAAAATTTTATATGGTGGCAACTCAGTTCCATTTCCTTTGATTAAACAAGGACGTTATTAAATGCATCCTAGATCGGTCTGGAGTGGGCAATCATTTTCAGAGATTATAATGATTGTTCTTAAGATCATAGCAATAAACAGATTATTTACTGGACAATGTTTAGGAACTTGCATTTGTAGATAATTAATTCCTTTGAAAATCCTCGTGATAGGTTTGATTTTTTTAAATAACACTTAACAAAAAGCAAATAAATAACGTAAAAACATTCTCTTTTATTTAAATATGATTATGTTTCTAATTATTCTGAATATCTTTAGAAATTGACTGTTAAACGTAGAAGTTGTAAAAGAAAAGAATTACAAATATATTTTAGAAGTTTTCTTTAAGTATTTGGTTAGGCTGAATATTTCGATATTTGGCATACCGAATAGCGTGATATTCGGTCAAACCGAATATTCGGAAACACGGCCGAATAAGTCGAATACCGAATCGATACCAAATATTCGGTACATCCCTATAAAATACCTACAGATGGTAAACAAAATAATACGAACACTTATGACACCAATGGCTTACTAACTGCAACACTTCCATAAATGTTCGAAGCATGAAGTTTCCTTTGGATAGTTTTTACTGAAATGGAATTCTGGAGATGACTATCTATCACTGACGTTATCTAGGACTGCCTGCGATTTCGAACCGCTATGGGGGTCAGCTCTCTTTAATCCCTCTCAGAAATCTTTCTATTCAGTCCACTGTTGTACTTCGCAGACGACACTTTACCGCATTTCGTGTACGCTATCGTAACGACTGACACAGTACTCCTTGCTAGCCCCAAATATTTCACTGTTTCCGTCACGGAGCAACCAGCGCGCGACATTACAACAATCATTCCTTTTTCGAACTCTGACATGTCAGTCATTAGTGTGTTTTCCAGAGCGTATGGTAAGCGCATGCAACACCTATGACTGATGTTGAGTGACTGATACCTTACCTTTCATAACCACTATGTGGCAGAATTGAGTGCAAACTGACATGCGCGTTCTACTTCTTTGAAATGGACCATGCCTTTTTCATGGGTGTTCGTACTATTTTGTCACTCATCTGTATTTATAATTAAAGCATATGAATCATGAGGATATGGGAAATTTCTTTGCAATCAACCAATAAAAGAAACATGTGATATTCATGTAATTTATAGGACTACTTAAGAGTAGCAAGCCTATAACACACATTTATAGTACTGGGTGAGCCGAAAGTTCGTTAAAATTTTAAAAAACTCATAAAAAGGAAGAAATTATGATAAAGGAGTGCGGTTTGCTATAAAGCGCTCACAAGGTAATCGGATTATTTCTTTAGCAGCAAAAAAATAATTAGTTAAAAAATCACATGTAGAGGGCGCTGACAATCCGAAACGCAATGAACATCACAACACTTGTGTCGTAGAATGTTCTGGAGATCATGTGGAAGATTTGTTATTGGAAAAATAAATTAATGGAGTGTATTGTTGCCCTGTTCATTGTGTTTCGGGTCGCCGGCGTCCTCTACATACGATTTTTTTACTTTTTTTTTCTTCTAAAAAATTTACTACCTTGTGAGCCCTTTTTTGCACACTGCACTCCTATATCATAATTTCTTCCTTTTTATGAGTTTTTAAAATTTTAACGAATTTTTGGCTCACCCTATTTAAGAGTTCAATAAATTTAAATAAAATTAAAATTGTAATTTTCAAATTCATTCATAATCCTAAGGACAGCTTTATATTTTAACAAAAAATTAAGTAATTCGCAATATTAGTAACTTCTTCACCCGCCATTCTTCAGAAGATATTTTGTCATTCTTTCGGGAATTTTTTAAATGGTTTTTAACAAGTTTTGGGTTAAGATTGCTCCATTCTTTCAGAACGCACACTGTAAGTTCTGCTAATGTAGAAAAATGTCTCCCATTTGCATAACCATTTCTGCCTTCTCTGAAATTTCCTAATTATTCTCAATTATATGTAACTAGTAAAGGTACTACAGTACGTCAGTAAAGGTACATCAGTAAAGGTATAGTATTAATTTTCATCCCCCCCCCCCACCTTTTTTCTCTGTGTATTATATTTGAAAGAAAGGATTCGAAAAGTATTATAGCGAAAGGTTGAATTGTTTCAAACAAACAACCTATTTCTGGAAACGTTTTCTATAGTGTGAAGGGGTTACCTCCCGGAAAATAACGCAGAAAAACCAGGAAATGCACAGGAACCGTTTGTTAGGAACTGTCAATGACATCATGAGCTTTACTGACAATATAAAACTGAAATATTTTAGTACGATTTTGTCAATATGACATCATATTCACTGGCCTTTAAATCTAATTCAGCAAATTAAAATTCAGAGCAGGAGATCTTTTTAAACACAGTCCGATGTTTTGGCAGATGTAAGAATAGCAATGGCTGTTGGTTCGGTTTACGGCCACTTGATGTATTCTGAAAATCAGATTTTCGATCAAAAGTTTATTTTAGACACATCAGATAACGTATTGTTAACTTGCCAAGTGTCTGAGGGATATCGTATTTTTCACATCGAACGAACTTTAGATAGTGTTTGTTGGTTTATATTGAACTATCTGGGTATCAGGTAGTGTTTTTCCATGAGCTTTTCGAAATAAATTTAAGCCGTTCTGTACAATAATTTGCGCAATAAGTTTTAAATAAATTGTGTTCCAAAGTAATATTTTTCAGTTAATTGTTTTACATTTCAAAAATTGGTAAATTTCATAATGTTAAAATGATTTATGCTTATTGGTAGCACCAACTAAATGCATTTTTAATTGTGATATTAATGAAGTTTTCAATTACGGTTTTTTTACCTTTAAGTTTTTGGAAATTTTCATAAGTTAAAAGGATTTATGATAGTACTCATTATGGCTAGAGTTGCTGCAAAATGTGTTGAGCAAGCGAAGCGAGCTGGGTACACGTGGCGGTCCCAGTGTGAATTGTGTCGCAATTCACTTGGGTTGGCGAGCGTTAGTGAGCAGGGGTATGAAGCAACAAGCTATGATTATGTAAACAATCAGCAAAATGTGTAGCAATATTGGACGCTCTCGTAAACAGTCGAAGATCAAATTTTGTGAGAAGGCAGATTTCAATTCATCAAATAATATTTAAAATTCTGAAACATATGGGGCATTCTCACAATCTTTTGACTTTTATGTCCCTGAATAACAGTTTTTATTTTAATACTTTTTTTTTTTTTTTTTTGGTATTTCATATACTGGGGAACATCCCATTGCATGATTGTATAACAATATTAACGAGATAAATAAGTTTTGGACGATGTTGGGGGTCCAAATACCAGGAAAACTCATATACCGTCCCGTGTCCCTGATGCTGATTTTTAAGTTTGGAGCTGTCTGTATAAAATTGTTTCAATAAAAGTAATTCGATGTAATTTTTTCCGAAATTGAGAATATTTTTTTTATATACATATGTAGCAAAAAATTAACCTGCACACATTTTTACGGTTGATATTATTTTTTGAACTCTGTCCTTGGGTTTTTCATCCTTAGTAAACTAATCTCTTGCTAAACTTATACAGATAATCACTTCAGATGCAGCGCACAGAATTTTTTTCAAGTTTTTTTTTCATGCAGAAGTATGCTAAAGAAAGAATGTCTAAAGTTCTTTGACAGGAAATTTACTGCAGAATTTAAATCAGCATTTAAATATAAATTTCATAATCGTGGCTTTATTGGTAGTCTTGCCGTCCCCAAGGTTTATTCCTGCACTTTTCGAGGTATATTAAAAAAAATAATAATAATTTAATCCAATGTAAACAACTGCTTCTAAAAATCAATTAACATTGCAGCTATCACTTAGTTTTACCATGATTTGCTTAAAAATAAGTGGTAATTTTCCTAACCGTTCCATCCTTACCGTCCCTTTCTTTCCCATGTCGTTCCTTTTTTTCTATACCATCCCCTTTTTTTTACCTTTCTTCTTTAGCACCCCTTTAAGACAATGTTATACAAAAATTCTGTATTAAAAGTACTACATTGTTATTATTTCTCATTTCAATGTCCTGTGGGTACTATGCAAATTCATTATAAGTAAAAATTTAGATGAAAATAAAAAGTTATAGTGGTAAAATGGTAAGGAAAATTAAACTCGCAAGTTTAACTTAAACCTCAGTTAAATAAAAAAAATTTCCCTGCTGACCATTTTTTCTTTATTTTGAATCATTAAGGAATTCGTCTATCAGATTAAAATGTTAATTTAGCAAGTTTAATTTCACAAAATTTTTATTCTCGAAAGTCAAAAGATTATGAGAATGCCCCACATTTATTTGTATTATTGACACAACTCATGTTTTTTTTTTTCCTTTTACAGGAACACTTGACATCGGAATAGACAGAATGAGGAAATTCCATTTGAAAATATGATTTAGCTAAAACAGAACTTCATTTCCATTTCACCTTGATCATGCTAAATTATGAGTTGGAACTGAACATTTTTCATCCATTTTGTATATACAATAAGAAGATCGATCTGATTTCTTTCAAAACAAAAAAAATGTGTACATAAATGATTAAATAAAAATGAAAATTTATCTTAATTGCTTCTAGGTAATGAGTCGATTTTTCTAAATTAATAAGGAGGCACAGGACCTTTAAACTTTCAAAAAATCAGTTTTTGGTTTTTGCTGAATTCTGAATGTTTTAAAATTACTGAACAATATGCAAAAATCTCAATTCAAAAATCTGCATTATTTCTTGAGTTTTAATGATATATAGACGGTGAGTATGAATGAATAGCTCTAGATATTGAACATTTAAAAAGCGTTTTCTCTAATTAGTAAATTTGGACTTTGCGCTTACTGTTACATTTAAACTAGGTAAGCTTCAGATTAAAAAAAAATAACCAGTATGTGTTTCTATATAGTCTATACTCTAAAATCAAAAAGAAAAACACATAATTTGGTTATTTATTTTTTTCTTCTTGAAAAACGTGAAAAATTTTTTTAAATTTGAAATTGTTTTGTTATTTTGGGCTAAAATTAAATTTCAAACAAAATTTTTGCGTATATTTTGGTTTTAAGTTATTAGCATGTGTGTTATGATTCTATTTTGTTTAAAAATTGTTTTCTATATGCATAATTTAGAGTTGTTATCATTCTTGCAGCACTTAATCACGCATTAGTAAGATAAATTTGAAATGTAAAATTTAATTATTAATTTTGAACATACAACATTTTTTTTCCCTGGATAATGTAGTTAAGGATATATACTTTAGAGAGAAAGGGGAGAAATATCTTAATTTTATAGTGTTTGTGTTTTGGTACTTTGAAAAAGGCGATGTTTTTGATTTTTTCGACGCATTCAAAGGTCCTGGTGTCCCCTTAAAGAGTCTACAAGGTATAGTAAACTGAAATAGATATTTCTGAAAGAACTAACTCAAAATCTTTAAAATTGGGGACAAGGGTAATAAGGAGATTATCTGGACACCATCTAGTGCAGAAAAAAAAAACTAGTTTTAAATATCACCAATGCAGGTTGTGTAACATTTTATTTAAAATATCATAACATTAACTACACGATTGTTTCTTCTAATTATGACAGAACAGACTCAATATGAAGACCACAATTGTATATTACACTCCAAAAATGAAATTTAACATTTTCAGTGGTTGAAAGCAGATGTCTATGCGATAATATATTACCATTATAATACCCATATAATATAATTTACCACTGTTTATAAAATTAGTAACTATTTATTTATGTGTGAAGGAAAAATCTCATCATAAAATAAAAAGCATTAAATACGAATAACTAAAATGAATTTTTGCCATATTATGAAACAAAACACTAGTAATTAGATACATAAAATCATTAATTGATTAGCCATTTGAAAGACTTCTTAATTGGGACCGCAATTCTATTTTCCTGACTCAATATTTCATACGGGTCACGTGTCCCATTCAGAAAATTCTATTTCGAAGAGGTATTAACTCAAATACGTTTCGATTGGTTTGTGGTTTCAATTTTAATTATAAAATTCAAGCGCCAATGTGGCAATTAGGAATTAAAATTAAGTGATGCCATAACGGCATCACCGCCTCTCAAGGGGTCAAGAAATTTGGTTTGATACTACTCAATATGCTTTTTTAATTTCATTAAGTAATTTTAATAAGGTATTCTATCATTTTCTTTATTGTGAGCGAAAAGCAATGGAGAAATTTACTTCCCGTAGTAAGACAAACACAAAAAAAATATTTATAACTATTGGGGTAACTGGATCCAGCATGGCCCAGTTACCTCGGATACATGTCCCAGTTACCCCATTCTTGAAATATTTATGGGGTAACTGGGACACCGGGCTTACATTTAAAACATGAAGTAAATATGTATAGATACCTAATAATATTAATGTAGTTATATGTCTAATCTTTAAAAAAAAAGGATTGTTTAATAAAAGTACTTACATTATTTTATTAAAAATCCGTGGAAGATCAACCATATTGAAGTTGTTTTTAAAAAAAGAAACATAAATTTTTGACAACCTATCGCAGCAAAGTGAGAGTTATGATTGAGTTGATACACGTTGTTTTAGGAAGTAGAGATAATGGGGCATTGCTCACAAAAACTAAAACTTAAAAAACACCAACAGTTTTTTGCAAAATAGTCTATGGCCCAGTTACCTCGTGGTTCCAGTTACTCCAACAAACCTTATCCATTATCATAATGCCATATATGCTGTATAATTTTTACGACAAATCTTGGTCGCTTATAGATTCTTCCTCTATGTCCGCTATAAGCAAATCAACTTGTGTGTGTGCCTCTATAATATTGTTATATTGTTATTTAGTTATGCCTATTGGAGTACTTTAAAACATTGAGTCTCATTTGTTGCATAGAATCTCGTCATGGCAAACGTTAAAATAAAATGGGTTTTCTTTAACTAAGATGATTTTTCTGAGAAAGATTTAACTTCAACATTTAAAATTATTATTTTCAGTACGCAGAAAACAATTATTTAGCAGATTGTTTACAAAAAAGATTTTTGTAGAGTAGAAATAATGTCTTTTTTCAGAATATGAATGCAATTTTTCAGTATGTGTCGTCTACATGCTAAATAATACATACATTTACATAATGTACCACCTTTCTTTTTTAAATTGCAAATCAGTTTTTATATGAGTTCATGGGAAAATTTGCAATTAAAAAGGTATAATTCATAAACATTTTCTAAAGTTCACATTTTTTTAAACGAGCCAGTGTTACCGATTTATCCATGAATTTAGAAAAGTAAAATTCGCCAGATCATTCAAGTTTATTACTAGAAAAAATGTACACAAGTATTTGAATATAAAATAATCATTTATGAATTAAAACATTTATTTATAAAATAAATAATATTACTTAAAAGAAAGTTTCCAACAAATGTTCTAGTTACTTTTTTTAGTCTTTTTTATATTTTGTTAAATGACTTCAATAGGCGATAACTTTAGACTAAATTTCAACATATATCAAAAAACATTTATTGGTATGATTTGTAAACCTACATACACGTGTTTTAACTAGTGTCTTTCTCCTTATACGAATATCGATGAAGCTCACAAATTATTTACATGAATCTCTTTATTCTAAAAAAAAGTAACTACCGCTATCACCGCCGCCGCCGGTTTTGAATTTTTTGTGACTGGAGGTCTTTCTTCGTTAATATTAAGAAAAATAATGCATACAAAAGTATGAAAATCGGTAGTATTATACAGAAATGATTGATAAACACGCTGATGCAGACAGTTTTCAAATCGAAGTATTATTTAAAGAGATATTTAATGCCAAATTTGGACAAAATCGTTCCATTAAAAAAGTTTTATAGGAGCAAAAACTGTACATAGGAATTTAATCATTTTTAGATCATTTTATGCGTTATAATTTCCCGGTGTGCAGACTGTATTTAGTTTTTTTAATTTGACACATTTGTTGAGGTTTTATTTCTATTTTAAATTCAAATTTTCAGCATTTCGAGCGATATTTTTTACATTATTTTAGAAAACTAGGGGGCTCGGCCCCCTACGAGCTACGCTCGCCAACCCCCGTCCAGACACCGCAGGCTCTAAATGCTAGCTAATTTGATCGGCTTTAAAAATATTTCGAAAGATTGAATTATAATTTAAAAAACAGTGGCGTTCTCCCTATAAACGAATTTCTATTCATTTCGCTTTGATTGGGGAATTTTAACGCCAAATCCGCTGCGGTACTACTTGATTATCCCGTCGACCAATTTCGCCAAATTATATAAATCGCCAAACCACTCGCCAAATTATACAAATTGACATAATTTTTATTTTAAATAACGAAAGAACAAATAAATTCGTACAACATTAATAAAAATACAAATAAAACGTCGAAATAAAAATAACTTGATGACGTAGACACGTGTAACAACATTTCAAAACCAGCTAATATAAAAGGAATTAAGTAAACAGAGTCTTTGTCTCCTGGTATTTTTTAACAAAGCGAAAAGAAAGTTCTTTTAAATGAGACATTTTAAATTAATCGTTTTTAATCTGACGTAATTTTTACCAAGCTATTCTTTCTCTTTTAAATAATCGCGTGAAAGTACTTTTGTTAGCAATGAAATATTATTTGCGCTTTCCTAACAAAAATAGTTGAAAATATTTTCTCAAAATATTAAATAAATGTCTAGCGCAATTTCTAAATTTAAACTTTTTTGCAATATTATTTTGTGTTCATTTTATGTAATAACTATAATGTGACGTAAATATGACGTAATTTCTCCTAAGACTTCTAACGCATTTAATAAATTTATTATTTTACAATATCCTTTCTCTTTTAAAATTCACGTGCATACTTTTTATGACGTAATTTTTAATAAGTTCCTGCTTTTTATACATAATTATTTAATTCTAATTTGAAAGTTTTTTTCCTGTTCATAATAGTCACGTGTAAATAAATTTTTAATTTGAAGCAAACATTATTGCTTGCGCTTTTTATACAGTTGGCAACAGTTTAAATTAGTACAATTTTCTGAAATCTGTAAAAAATATCTCTAGAAATGCTGAAAATTTGAATTTAAAATAGAAATAAAACCTGAAAAAATGAGTCAAAATAAAAAAATTAATGCAATCTGCACTCCGGCAAATTCTAACACATAAAATGATCTAAAAATGATTACACTGTCATGTATAGTTTTTGCTGCTATAAAACTTTTTTAGTGGAACGATTTTGTCCAATTTTAGCATTAAATATCTCTTAAAATAATTCTTCGATTTGAAAACTGTCTGCATCAGCGTGTTTATCAAACATTTCTGTATAAAACCACTGATTTTTATATTTTTGTATGCATTATTTTTCTCAATATTAACGAAGAAAGACCTCCGGTCACAAAAAATTCAAAACCGGCGGCGGCGGTGACAGCGGTAGTTACTTTTTTTTAGAATAGAGAGATGGTATTAATTTATGCTGTTGCCAAATGTATAAACAGCGTAAGACAATAATGTTTGCTTTAAATTAAAAATTTATTTATACGTGACTATTATAAACAGAAAAAATCATTTGGAATTAGAATTAAATAATTATGTACAAAAAGCAGGAACTTATTAAAAATTACGTCATAAAAAGTATACACGTGAATTTTAAGAGAGAAAGGAAATTGTAAAATAATAAATTCATTAACATGCGTTAGAAGTCTTAAATAGGAGAAATTACGTAATATTTACGTCACAGTACAGTTATTACATAAAATGAACACAAAATATTGCAAAACAGTTTCAATTTAGAAATTGCGCTAGACATTTATTTGATATTTTGAGAGGATATTTTCAACTATTTTTGTTAGGAAAGCACAAATAATATTTCATTTCTAAAAAAACCATTTACACGTGAATATTTAAAAGAGAAAGAATAGCTTGGTCAAAATTACGTCAGATTAAAAACGATTAATTTAAAATGTCTCAATTAAAAGAACTTTCTTTTCAATTTGTTAAAAAATACCAGGAGACAAAGACTGTTTACTTGATTCCTTTTATATTAGCTTATTTTGAAATGGTGTTACACGTGTCTACGTCATCAAGTTATTTTTATTTCAACGTTTTATTTGTATTTTTACTTTCTTCTATCTTTACAAGAAGAAAGTATTGGATTCATGAAAATTTTCGAATTCCGGTTTTCGACGGATTTACACGTTTTATTACTTTCTTCTATCTTTACAAGAAGAAAGTATTGGATTCATGAAAATTTTCGAATTCCGGTTTTCGACGGATTTACACGTTTTAGGGGCCAGAGATTCCAAAAAACATGTTTTTACAAAATGTCTGTCTGTGACTCTGTGAGTCTGTCTGTCTGTCTGTCTGTCTGTCAGTCTGTCTGTCTGTCTGTGTGTATGTGACACAAATTTTGTGGGCGCTCTATCTCAAGAACTAATGCACGGAATTTAATAAAAATTGATATTCAGTTAGTCCCTAATACAAATTGATGCTGATTAGTTTTTGGTGTAAATCGCTCATCAGGTGGCGCTGCTATGCTGCATTTTTCACGATTTTTGCAATAGCTCTATCTCAAGAACTAATGCACGGATTTCGATCAAACTTTAGATTTAGTTAGTCCTTGATATGAATTGATGATGATTATGTTTTGGTGTAAATCGCCCAACAGGTGGCGCTGTTATGATGCATTTTGCAGGATTTACACGATTTCCCCAATAGCTCTATCTTAAGAACTAACGCACGGATTTTCATCAAACTTCAGATTCAGTTAGTCCTTGATATGACTTGATACTGATTATGTGTTGGTGTAAATCGCCCAACAGGTGGCGCTTCTCTGCTGCCTTTTTCACGATTGCCTCAATAGCTCTATCAATAGAACTAATGGACGAATTTTCATCTAACTTCAGATTTAGTTGTATGTTGACACAAGTTGTTGTTAATTAGGTTTTGGTGTTAATCATCCAATAGGTGGCGCTGCTATGCTGGAATTTTCACGATTTTCGTTATTGCTCTATCTCAAAAACTAATGTACGGATTTTCTCCAAACTTCAGATTCAGTCAGACGTTGACATAAATTGTTGCTGATTAGGATTTGGTATAAATCACCCAATAGGTGGCGCTGCCAGGCAGCATTTTTCTGAATTTAGACGATTTCAGCGATAGTCATATCTCAAGAACTAACGCACGGAATTTCATATCGTTAGAATCCTCATGAGATGCATAGATTGCCATTTAATTTTGGCAGTGTGATAGCGGATTTTGAAGTATTAACATGTATGAGATAGAAGAAAGTTTTGGGATTGGTACATCCGACTAGTTATTAATGTTGTACTAATTTATTTGTTCTTTCGTTATTTAAAATAAAAATTATGTCAATTTGTATAATTTGGCGAGTGGTTTGGCGATTTATATAATTTGGCGAAATTAGTCGACGGGATAATCAAGTAGTACCGCAGCGGATTTGGCGTTAAAATTCCCCAATCAAAGAGAAATGAATAAAAATCCGTTTCTAGGGAGATCGCCACTGTGATTTAAATTTTAATTCAATCTTTCGAAATCTTTTTAAAGCCGATCAAATTAGCGTGCATTTAGAGTTTGCGGTGTCTGGACGGGGGTTGGCGAGCGTAGCTCGTAGGGGGCCGAGCCCCCTAGTGTATTAAAAATGTTCATAATTTAAAACATTTCCTTTGCTCGAAAAAACATTTAGATAATTTCTGAATCAATTTTTGTATTCCATTATAAAGGGGGAAAATATTAGTATGATTTTTTGTGAAAATATTAATTAAAGTACGCCATATTGCTTTAACACTAGCAGTCTCATATTTTTATTAATTTTAACTCTATGAAGTATTTTTTAGGAATAATAAATTATATACTTTTCTGGGGTTATATGATTCAAGAAACCGATATTTGAAATTTAATCTGAAATATAATATTAAAAATGAACTAATTTGAATGTTTAAAAATTAAAGTTGGTACAACTTTCAGTACATAAATCACCTCTAGTTCATATTTTCATTTTCCAAAAGAAGGCATTAATCTGAGGTCAATGATCCCTTTTTGATGTTTTGTAAAATATATGCAATTAATACGGCGTAAACTTCTTTCTTTATTAGCCCCCGAAATGCTATTTTCTTTCGGGCTGCAAGTAAAATATCATCTCTAAAAAATAACGTTGCGTTACATAATCCAACCGTAAAACGAAGCAGATGTATCATTGTACGGTTATATACGGATGATCTCTACTTCAATTTTTTTAAACTTCTAAACATCGGACATTTTCATTTTTTATATCGTCGTATAGGGAAACAAAGCACTGTTAGATACAATTTGTTTGAAAAAGTATATCTTAATTTATTTTTGAGATATTATTTTTTTGTAGCTTTTAACATCATTTTTTAATCTTGGCCTCTTAAGCACTCCATTTCTGTAGAATGTAAAAGGAAAATAGTTGGAAAATAATAGATTTTTATAGACTCATTCCATCTCAATTCAACCAGACCTTGTAACGCGACCAACAGGGATTTGGATGAAACTCGCTGTATATACTAATTCTATCATGATATGAATACATCGGAAAATTTTCCTTCCTAGACCTCATAGTTTGTGAGATAAGGGGGGGGGGGGGTCCAATTTTTGGATTTTGCTCAAATCGCACATTTGTGAGTCTGTATTTTTAGACTGCAGTTCCATTTTCAAAAAATTGTTTCTCTGGATCTAAAATGCGAATCATCTTAAAAATACCACCGTAAGTACATAAAAAGATGCAGATTTTAATAAAAAAAATATTTAAAAAATTAATTTTAAATATTTAGGGCCAAAAAATTAAACCAAAGTTGAAAGTTATGGTTATTTTTCCAAATTTTTGTGACTTTACGAAAAAGGCTCTACACAAAAAGGCAAATGAAATTTCCAATTTCTTTTTGTTTTAAATAAAAGTTTAAACTTTGGGCTTTCTATTTATGGAATAAAAATGATGTCTTTCTTATGGCTTATGCAAAATTTTTGACTTATTTTGGGATGCTGTACCTATGAAGAGATAAATATCTTTAACTTTGCTTATGGTACCTAAATAATTGCTGCACATTTTAAATTTAAATTTATTAATCATTTTAATTTATTTTCTAAAATGAACCCTTAAAATCAGACTGATTTATTTATTTTTATAACAGTAGAAAATTCGTATAGTATTGGTACATATCACACATTATCTGAAATTGTGTTGTTCTCCATCTTATGACACGTGTTTGTCACATAAATGTACATCTATCATTATATTCAGTGGTATAGTATTTCTATAAATACTTTCACAAAGGTAGTATGTAAAGAATATGTACAATATCTAATGGAGGGGGTGTGGATATTGAAATCATAGATTTTTTTCACATTTTACTCAGAAAAAACAAAGCAAAAACTTTACTTTGTAAATAAAAAAAGAAGCACTTATATTAAATAAATTCAACAAGTCATAGAAACCACAGTAATTATTTGGGTACCACAGTTTAAATTAGTCATATTAGAGATACTTTTTTTCTTGAATGGTGCTATTTCCCAAAACAGGGCAAAATTTTTACGTAAGCTAGGAGATATACTTCATTTTTATTAAAATTGAAATAATCATTAATTAAATCTAATACATTAAATAAAATTGCTTGTAAATATTTTAAATATTTAGATTGTTGTAATTTTTTTATGTAACAAATGAAGAATCTGTTAAATTATCTGCACATTTTTAAAGCTAAAAAATCAGAATAAGCATTATATTTAAAAGATTGAAATTCAAAATTATAACTGAGCTAAATATAAATACAGAAACAAATGTACTTTTGCAGTATCACTTAGACTTATTTTGCAACATTCTTTCTTTGTGCAGTTTAAAATTTATATTTATTCTGAAAACAACATTGAGAACCTTCTAATATATATTTCAATTTTCCTATCTTACTGAACTCCAAACATAATAACATAACAAAACATCGGTATATTAGAAGATCTTCGTGATTTAGTATCTAAAGCACTAAATCGGTGGCTATCTCCCCTCCTCCCCCCCCCCCCATGACCCAGAACAAAAAAATAAATATCTTAAGGGGAAATTCTTTTAATTTTGGTAAAGGTTTATGAAAATTCGCAATTTTTATTTTGCCAGAGCACCCCTCACAAAAGAAAAAGACTTTCTTTACATCAGGAAAAATCTCTTTTACAAATGATATCACTTCCTTCTGTGTTAAGCACACAAGAGTGACATCATGTTGCATATCATAGGATAAAATGTGTATATTGCTTGCTGATAATCTAATACTGAGAGATTGAGTGTACATAACAGTTGGATCAAGAGTGCAGCTTCTTTGATCCAATGGTAACTTTAAGGATCACCTTGAATAAGAAAAGCAAAATTTTTGCTGAAGTCCTACAAAACGATAGCTTTCTAAGGGCCAAAGTTTGCTTTAGTTTCTTTTAGGAAATTAGATTTAGCTTTCGTTATAAAAGAGTGGAATAACATTTTCCAAATATTTTACTTAGCTTGTCACAAATTCATTTAATGTAACAGTGCTGCTAATACTGGATTGAATACCTAGAGTTATAATCCTAGAGTTATAAGTTTTTTTGAAATTCCTGTTTAAAAAGAGAATACAACTCATGTAGATACACATAATATTAATCGCTTTTGTGCATAGTATATTCTTAGCAATGCTAACTACATTTTTTTCCAGTCATGATTCTTCAATATTCATTAGAATTATAAAACTTTTCAATTAGTTCAATTGTTTCTGGACCTGTGCCTGTGGCTTTACCTTTTCTTATTTCTGTCATACACAAGATTCTGTTTTCTCTCAGAAGTTGTCATGACGGTCTTGCAGCATAATTAGTTACTTTAAATTCATCTATTATTTTCTTTTGCAGAACAAGGAAAAATAGATCACCCTTCTATTATGAGAAACAGCAGACTAATAATAATTTGATTAACAAATTCGAAAACACCTGCCTTTACTAAAAATTTTTATCCTGCCTTTGTCAGAATTTGTTTATACAAGGCAGGTATAGAAATATGTTTCATCCTGTAGAAATGAACTATGCTTTGTTAAATACAAGGTATTTAAACTATAAAAAACATATTTAAAATGATTAAAATTATCCAAGATAATAAGATAGAAAATTTAAAAAAAATGTTAAATATAAATAAAGTATTTTAATTCAAACACACATACACACACAGAAAAAACATATTGAAAATGTGATGGGTAAAAAGACATTATTGCATTTTATTATTCTATACCAACAAAAGATTTTTTGTTTACAGTTATATTGTAAAAACAAAATTAAGGGATTGTTTAAATTTTTAAAATATGCTTATAATAAAAGAAAATATCTGGATGAATAAATAAAGGAAACATGAGGATTAAGCACAAAATTTAATGGAGGGAGGATAGACTGCAGTCATAGACATTTCCCCCCCTTTTACTCAGAAGATAAAAAACAAAGCAAAAACTTTACTTTGCAAAAGAAAAGAAGAAAGAAACATTGAATAATATATTCAACAAGTCATAGGAACCACAGTAGTTATTTAGGTACCACAGCTAAAATTAAGCAGATATATATATATATTTTTTTTGATTGGTGCAGTTTCCCAAAACAGGGCAAAATTTTGCATAAGTCATGAGAAACACATCATTTTTATTTAATAACTAGAAAGCCAAAGTGTAAACTTTTATTTTAAACAAAAAGAAATTAGAAATTTCATTTGCCTTTTTGTGTAGAACCTTTTTCGTAAAGTCACAAAAATTTGGAAAAATAACAATAACATTCAACTTTGGTTTAATTTTTTGGCCCTAAATATTTAAAATTAATTTTTTAAATATTTTTTTTTATTAAAATCTGCATTTTTTGATGTACTTACGCTTATACTTTTAAGATGATTCGCATTTTAGATCCAGAGAAACAATTTTTTGAAAATGGAACTGCAGTCTAAAAATACAGACTCAGAAATGTGCGATTTGAGAAAAATCCAAAATTTGGACCCCCATCTCTCACAAACTATGAGGTCTAGGAAGGAAAAATTTCTGATGTATTCATATCATGATAGAATTAGTACATACACCGAGTTTCATTCCTGTTGGTCGGGTTACAAACCATAAAAAAATTGGTTGAATTGACATGGAATGACCCTATATCTATTTGTCGTCATTTTTCCCATAACAAATGAAAAAAAAAATATAATTAAAATACGTGCTATTCTTAAAAAATATATAAATGATTGATTTCTGATAAAAAATGGAGCTATTATAAAATATATTTAATTTTAAGTTTCTATATTAATGTTACAAACAAATGAAGGCATATCAATCATTAGACAGCACATTTTTTTTGTCGAGTTTTTTGAATGGCGACATCGCTTTTTACTGGATTTGTGTATTATTCTGCGTTTGTCACGTCATATGCATACTTTTCTGTAGATAGATGTTTAAGACTGTATCCTATATGTGGAATTCTTCAGTAGATGCGAATGGCGTCATTTTATATAAAAAGAAAGCATGCGTTTTAAGTCTTAAAACTGAAATATATTTGTACTATCTATTTTTATATACATATATCTTTGTTTATCGGGGGATACACGAAATTCTGAAAAAGCAGAATTCATTTTTTCTAGATTTTTTTTTTTTACTTTTTAGAGTTTCGTTCATCTGACGAAACCCTATTCGTCTCGCTCCTTTGTCTGTCTGTCTGTCCGTCTGTCTGTCCGTCACAGAGCCCGTTCTCAGAAACTATACATGTTGGAGACTTGAAATTTTTAGTACTTATAGCTGAACACCTCATATGAAACGACAAATCCTAAAATTTTGAAAAAGTCTTAAGTTTAACCCTTTGGGCTCCCACATGTGTATTTCAAACAATTCTTTCTAAGTCAGCCCCTAATAAGGCTGAAGCCATGAAATTCCGCATACTTATAGCTGAATACCTGAGACAATAAGACAAATCATAAAATTTTGAAAAAAGTTTTATATTTAACCCTTTGGGCTCCAACTTGTGTTTTTTAAGCAATTTTTTCTAACAGAGCCCCTAATTAAGTTAGAGACATGGAATTTTGAATTATTATAGTTAAACACATGAGACCACACAACAAATCATAAAACTTTGAAAAAGTGCTATATTTAACCGTTTGGGCTCCAATTTGTGTATTTTCAGCAATCCTTTATAACAGAATTCCTAATCAAATTGGAGGCATGCAATTTTGCATTCTGATAGCTAAACACCTCAGATCACACGGCAAATAATAAATTTCGAAAAAGTTTTTCGTTTAACCCTTTGGACTACAGCTTGTTTGTTTTAATCAATTCCTTTTAACAGAGCCCCTAATTGTATTGGGGACTTGAAATTTTGCATACTTATAGCTGAAAACTTCAGATCACACGACATATAATAAATTTCGAAAAAAGTTTCATATTTAACCCTTTGGACTCCAGCTTGTGTATTTTAAGCAATTCGTTCAAACTGAGCCCATAATTAAATTGGAAATTTGAAATTTTGCATACTTATAGCAGAACAACTGAGGCCAGGCGACAGATCATAAAATCTTGAAAAAGTCTTACACTTAACCCTTTGAGCTCCCACATATATATTTTAAGCAATTCTTTCGAAATGAGCCCCATAATTAAGTTGGAGACATGAAAATTTGCGTACTTATAGCTGAACACTTCAGATCACACGACAAATAATATACTTCGAAAAACGTTTTATAATTAACCCTTTGGACTCCAGCTTGTGTATTTTAAGCAATTCTTTCTAACTAAGACCATATTTAAATTGGAGATTTGAAATTTTGCATACTTATAGCAGAACACCTGAGGCCAGGCGACAAATTATAAAATCTTGAAAAAGTCTTACATTTAACCCTTTGAGCTCCAGCATATATATTTTAAGCAATTCTTTCTAAATGAAACCCATAAATAAGTTGGAGACATGAAATTTTGCATACTTATAGCAGAACACCTGAGACCACACGACGAATATTTTTTTTTTCGAAAAAGTTTTATATTTAACCCTTTGGACTCCAGCTTGTGTTTTTTAGTCAATTCTTTCTAACTGAGCCCCTAATTAAATTGGAGACATGAAATTTTGCATACTTATAGCTGAACGCGTCAGATCATAAGACAAAATATGAATTTTTGAAAAAGTCTTATAATTAACCCTTTGGGCTTCAACTTCTGTATTATAAGCAATTATTTCTGAGCCCTAATTAAGCTGGGGATATGAAATTTTGCATACTTATAGCTGAACACTTGTGATCACACGGCAAATGATAAATTTTTCAAAAAGTCTTGTATTATTGACTCCTCTGGGCTCTAACTTGTGTTTTTCAAGCATTTTTTCTTAGCCGCTAATTAACCCCCTCACTGACAAGCCCGTGTTAATACGTTCACTAATCTCCAGGTTTTACTGCAATGCAAAGAATATTTAAAGTAATATAATTCTATTGATTTAATGTATTTTTAATACATTAAACAATGATTAACACTTCCAAGGATTACATTCATATTCGTTATTAAGTTTTTTTTATAAAATGTTCAAAGAATCATTTTTTAGCATTTAAAACAAAATGCAGAGAAAACAACATTACAATTTTGCCCTTTTCAAAGACAGTCGGAGGGTTAAGCTACAACGAGCTAGTTTCAGTTGAAGGATCCGGGAGGGGGTCTGGTCAATTGTTCCCCAAACCTCTCATCTGATAGATCATTTGACGACCCTTCGGCCACTCTTTCATTTTATGCACAATATACTTTCATATTTTATTTCCACTTGGCCAGGAGGGCTTTCCTATTTTAAGTTTTATGGGTCCAATTTCCTCGACTAATATAAGTGCGAATAGGTTCTAAAATGGAGTTTTGTCGGGCAGACGTTTGTTTAGAATAGAGTGCACTCTCTAGTTGCGAATTGTGGAGCTAACAGATTTTGCAAAAGGATAGTGTTTTGAGAGAAAACGAAACCCTCTGTGCGATCTGTGATCACACTTACCCACTTGTTTTTGTCCGTATGTACACTAAGGAAATAAATCCGAATGAGAGCTATAACTTCACATTTAATTAATACAAAATATAAAAAAGGTCACCTTTCTATCTGCACCAAGGGCATTAAAGTTTTATTTTGGTCGTAAGACGTAAAGTCGTCTACATTTTAAAAATTGTACAAAATTTAATTTTTCTAATGGTAACACCCACATTTGACCCTTTAGCTTAGTTTCTTGAATTACAGAATTCCGGAAAGTTTCAAATTTCATAAATATTCATTAAGTTATAAAAGAAAATGTGTTAATTGTTTGTTTATAAATAAAAAAATAATTAATGTTTTAGAAGAAAAGGGAACGGGAGCTTGCATATTGCTTGAAAATTTGTACTCGCAATTTTTTTAACAGTTGCGTATATTGCTTGAAAAAATGTACTCGAAATTGTTTGAACAATTGTGTAGTTTATGCATTTTATCAACTTCCCATACACAAACTTAACATAAAAATTTTTAGAAAATTTCCGGTAACAGTTGCTTTTTATTTTTAGAAGAAACGATAACGAGTGATGATTTCCTTAATCTAGGCCGACAAGAAGTGCAATTTCTCTAAATTTTGTAAACTCGATGGTAGAAATGCGATGCTGTAAAAGTTAATACTCATGTTACTGACAACTTTGATTCCTTATATGTAAAATTTAATAAAGCTCATAATTAATATTTTTTATTTAATGTCAATTTATAAATAATTTTCTTAATTAAAAATATGTTAAAAAAAAAAAAAAGACTAGGTTATGTTTCGGTCAACGTATCTCATTGAAAAAGAAAAATTTCTATCGGTTAAGGACGATATAAGCTAAAGTTTGTCACGTGGATTTAATGTTAGTGTTCTTAAATTTTGACAACTTTTAACTTTATAAAGATTTAAGTAAAAGTAAATGAACTGTATACTTTTCGCTTGATGCAAAGGATTCGAATAAAGATTCGAGCGTGGGTGTTCCCGTTTGAAGAATGAATGTTGTAATGTATAAATATACATATTTCTTTATATTAATTTTTGAACAATTTTATTTTAAAAATGAGAATGAAAAGTGAAATTGAGAGTTATATGAAACTATTATATGGAATGCTACCCCATTATATACAACTTCTTTTTTTATTTATTTATGAAATATAAAGACGATTGTATTTTGGAAGGATACGGAAATAACAACGCAATGACCTATAAACACATAAAAATTCGCGTAATTCTTCACAATGCTGATAGCAAGATTAATGTCAAGAAGTTTTATTTCAATTATTTCTCACGTTTAAAGTGTTCCACTTTTTCATTCTGTCTATCAATTCCGAGCATATTGATTTTAAATGAAAGTGTTATCAAACCCTTAAGATATATTATCATTTCTGCAGACTTGCAGTTCAAGTACCTTGAATATCATTTTTATTTTATTTTTTATATTATTTAAGGGAACTGGTTTATTTAAAAATATTTTTGATTTACACTTTCTAGTCGATGAGGAAACGTGTTTGTGCGATTATTACAACAGACGATGGAATTAAAAGCTTTCTTCTTGTTCTTCACCTTATATTCTTCGATTGAGGTTTTTACCATTGAACATGGTCCTACACAGTTTAATGATAATGACAGCTTAGCTGTGATTGCTCATGATGACGGTAAGATTGCACATTTTTATGTTTTGAAATTGCTAAGAAAATAAAAGAGTATATGTAGAAAATTTGTTTGGACTGACATGTTAAATTAACATGTCAGTCCAATATATGTATATTGGGCAATTCCATCGTAACTAACGTAACATTTTATCATCGAATTTTGTTTTCAAATCTATGTAGAAAATTTACTAATAAAGCTAGAACAAATTTTTACAATTTAAAATATTTCTTACTAAGGTCTTAATACCCAAATACCTGCAGATTATTTCAATATCTCTTTCAGTCCCAAAAATTGCAATTCAAAATTCTGTAACTGACGTAACATAAAATATCCAAACATTTTTTCTGCCTTCATTGAAGTGTAAAAATTATCAAAACTATCCAGTTAAAAAAGGTGATTTAATGCTCTCTACAACACTAAGTAATGCCAAAGTATAACAGTAACTTGTTTAAATAATTTCTGAATAACGAAAAAGAAAAAATGGCATTTACACGTGTAACTGACGTAACTTTTATTGTGTAACTGACGTAATATTATGACTTTACAAAGACAATAATGGTACTTAACTTAGTTTGTAAACAGTAATTTACAATGCCTTTTTATTAGGATTTTTCTATATAATATAAAAATATCATGTTCCTCAATCATACCCTTACTTTAAACATATTATAAATTTCACTCCCGCCCAAAAAATGATGATTTTCTGCGAAATTGCCCTATTTATGTGTTATTTATGGTTAATAATAACAAGAAAACTACAGTTTTGGCCAGACTATATATCAGAGAACCTTTGCAAAAAGATTTTAAAAATAGTACAATCATTTATCCATAAAGATCTTATTTCCCATCTGTTATGAAATATATTTAGTTTTAATACGTATTTTTACTTGTATAATATTTATGGCATCATGTATTTGCTTTAAGTTTTAAATCTGGTTTTGGCAATAGTCGTATAAATTATGAATAAATGTTGTTCGATGTATTCTTGCTGTCTATCTTTTGAATTATGAAATAGCGTTATTAACTTGGTTAATCAATGACTTTTGATATAATGTTTAGATATATTATATTGGCGACGAGCGTAATTTGCGTTTCCAGCTATATCAAACTTCTACATCCGTTTTTTAAAGCTTCGTTTTTTGACTTATGAAGATCTCATGTGTGTTTGATAATGCAGGAATTTGAAGGCGACAAGTATCATGGTTTGATCAAATGTTTAGATAAATTATACCATTTATCATCAGACAATCAATAATGATTTTCTTACGCAATGAAAATATTTGCAATGATTCAGCTTCCATGGAGGTCACTAAAATTTGGAGAGAAATGCTACATAGAGTCATGAAACAATAAATGTAAAATAATTCACGTTCACGAGTTCTCATTTTAATATTGCAGTTAATTTCATTATTCTTGTGCTCGCGTGATTTTTTTTGTTGTTTACTACCTTTTCATTTGAATTTTTGCGAAAATATTTTTATCATTTTATTTTCTTGAGAATTTTGCCGTCTGATGCAATGAAAAATGTCGAAATGTAAATAAATAAAGGTATTTTGCCTTTTTTAAAATTTATGTTTATCACCTATAGCTGTTATTGAATATTTTGATATTTTGAACTGATTTTTATATAATTCTATAACTATATATATTGTATAGTTTAAAATTCACTGAATAGAAAATCATATCTTATAAATCAAAATGCTTATATCATGAAACTTTTGCAAATAAAAATTGTACATGAAAGATTGAAAATTAAATAAATATTTTATTTAAAATTAAATTTCAGAATTATTTAAAATTACGACAACTGGAAAGAAAATAAAACCAATTTACATTGGATATATCAGTTAATAAATAAAAATAAAATTAAGAGTTTCAAATAATCATTAAAATCAAATTAATTGTTAAAATACAAAATAAAATATTTCATGCTTATGATAATACTCATCGATATTCATGTTTATGGTATTACTAATAATACTTGAAATGCACGCAAACGAGAGTTTTAATAGTGAACTGAGGTTTTTTTTTTAAACATAAAATTAAGCTTTAATTCAATGTTTCAGTGATCCCTGCTAATCACAAACTTATCTGCGAGAAAATTAAGAAAATAGTATTAATTATCTAATGTGCTTTCCAAATTCCAATGTGGCATCACATAACTCCGTAGCGCTTTCAAAGATTACTACCAATTTATAAGTACTCACAAGGCACGCATTTTTTAAGTACTCTCTCAAAAAACTTTCTTCAATTCACGGAAATTCTACTGGCATCAGTGCTGCCGGCATTTTTCCGTGAATTTACGAATATTCGTTTTTTTTTTTTCTTCCGTGTCAGGAAGTAAAATATCCGCCAATTGAAGGAAGTTGGGAAAAGGCGGCAGACGTTGGATTCGAACCAGCCATTTCAGCGTTACTAGACGAAGACGCTATAGCACTGAGCTATAATTGTACACTGTACAGCAGCGAAGCGCTTTCGAGTAAATATGCTTGCTTCAGATGGGTAAGACTTGATCAATTTCTTTAAAAAGGCTTCTAATTTTGAAGTTCATTTCGGGAAGATTTCGTCTTTAATGATATTGTGGATTTTATACTTTAGTATTAATAAAGTATAAAAATATGAATTTTAAGGGAACGAGGGACCTTAAAAATATTTTTTTTTTATTTTTTGTAAATTTCACTTTAAATATTACTCAAAGGTACATTATATGCATTATGGCATGCATTTATTACAAAAAGTTATTTTTGAGAAAAAAGTGGAATTTTATGCGTCGTCTTACAAATCTCCGAAATGCCCCCTGCGCGTTCCATATCAATGAAAATGCCCAATATTTATTTATTTTTTTTTTTAATAAAAGTTTGGTTTATATATATAAATAAAACTGTGGATCGAATTTTATATACTTGAATATAAAAGTTAAAAAAAAAATGAAATTTTGAAATTTTTCGAAAAAATTTCAAAATTAAAATTTTTTTTAATTTTTTTCTTTTTTTTTGTAAATTTTAATTTAAATATTACTCAAGGGTACATTATATGCATTATGGCATGCATTTATCTAAAAAAAAAAAATTAAAAAAAAATATTTTTGAGAAAAAAATGGCATTTTACGCGTCGTCGTAGAAATCTTCGAAATGCCCACTGCGCATTCCATATCAATGAAAATCCCCAATATTTTTTATAAAAGTTTGGTTTATATATATATATAAATAAAACTGTGCATCGAATTTTATATATTTGAATGTAAAGGTATAAAAAAAATTCAAAATTTTTTGAAATATTTTTAAATTTTTTATTTATTTATTTATTTATTTATTTATACTTTTATATTCAAATATATAAAATCCGATGCACAATTTTATTTGTATATATAATCCAGACTTTTATAAAAAATTTTGGGGATTTTCATTGATATGGAACGCGCAGAATTTCGAAGATTTCTAAGGCGAAGCGCAAAACTCCATTCTTTTCTGAAAAATAAAATTTATTTTTTATTTTATTTGTGATAAATGCATGACATAATGCAGGTAATGTTCCCTTGAATAATACTTAAAGTGAAATTTACAAAAAAAAAAAAAAAATTGATTTTTAAGGTTTTTAAGGTCTCTCGTCCCCTTAAGTATTTTTACGTAGATTGCTAGAGGTAAAATACAAATATTATATATATATTATATATATTTTAATAAGTTTTTTTGAGTAATAGCGATTTTTTTCACTTAATTTTCTTAATTAAAATATCTATTAAATGTGTGCATTTAAAGTATATTTTAATTGCGAATACTTATTTATAAACAACTTTATAAATTCAACTTATTTAACCTTATTCAACTTACTCAACTTTAAAAAATAAATTGTGAGTAGTTTTCAGTGAATGAGAAAAGTAATTGTTATTTATTTTGAAATTCGAAAACTTTTGTCGTTTTAAATTAAATTAGAAATCTTAATTTATAGAATTTTTGCTTTTTCATTTTTAAAATAAATTCGAATTTATTATCAATAGACCCAATACGCATGCGTGCTAGGAATAAATGGAATTTCTCCCTCTTTTTTAGAAGTTCGGGGAGAATTCACGGATAAAACTTGTTTTCTAGCACTACGGAAATTATTTTTAAAAAATGAGGAAAAAATTAGTGTATATTGAGAAGTTTTCCAGACAGTGTACTGATTTATCGGTCATCGACTTCCTGCTGTTAAGCACCAAATTTTTTAAACTTCATTAAATAATGCGCAATGGGAAATAACTTTTTTTTTTTAATTTTCCGACAATTAAGTTAAGATCCCGTGATCCACATTGAAAGTTTATTTGTTACAGTTTTTAATTAAATAATTAATAGACTTTTATGATTTTTCTCATATGCATGTATTTTTAGGCTGTCAATGTAAAAATGGCCGATGTGTGAAGGATAACCGAGGAAAGACCAAATGCAACTGCAAGCATGGATATGCTCTTCAAGACGAATTTACTTGTGAACGTAAGTTAATATGAAGTTATTTTCAATTTGTGATAAAATCATATATTTATTTATTGTGTGTTTTCCCGTATGCCTCACACTTTTGAAACACACGCACCCTGACTTTTAACCCTTTCAGGCCCGCATCCCCCCCCCCCCCTACTAAGAATCGGTTCAATTTACAGTATCCCATGTAAAGATTGCTACTCGGTATATATTGGCGAAACTGGTCGTACTTGCGCCATTCGTGTTGCCGAACATAACCGTGCCTACAAATCTGGAAGCCTACAGTCTAAAATTCTACAGTATTCTTTAGATACCGACCATATCCCAGATTTCGCAAACATGAAAGTTATCAGATCCGGTTGCAATAATATTAAAAGTAGAGTTTTTCTGGAAGGTGTGTTCACTCGTAATCAAACGTCGCCGATAAATGAATCGTGTGCACTTGCACCTAAATACTCAGCATTGTTTCAAAAATTTTTATACTTTATTTAATTTTAACTGCTAGTAATTTTTAACTGTAAACATGATATATAGTCTTATGTCATTTGAATGTTATTTATGGCACTGATGAGGGGCTAAAATTTAGCTCGAAACGTTTGCTTTTTAATTGTATTAAATGTATTTATGTAATTTTTACTTGATGTCTGATTAATTGTAATACATTTTTAATTTTAAATCGTATATCAGACGTTAAACAATGATTGTTTATTTTAAATATACTATAAGTCTTCAATATCTCTAATTAAACCTATAATACAAATTAACATTAAAAATGCCATTATCATGTCTTTTTAAAACAAGGTACGGCCAACATATTACAGAAATGACAGATTTGAAGATTTTCTTAATTTTCTAAGTTTTATTTAACTCATCTAGTCTTAAGCTCAAATCACAAAAAGAAAAGTGTTAATTCTCCCCTTCTCTTTGAATTTTTTATTAAATTTAATCATTATTTGCTGTACTTAAAATGGGCTAGATAAAAAAAGGGATCACTGAAGAATTACTTCTTCAAATACAAAATAGGGTAAGAAAAAGGTGTGAAAAATGAAAAAAAAAATATATAATTGCATGAACTCATATCATTACCATACCACACGTGAAATCAAATTGATTAATTATCACTGGAATTGCGATAAGAGGTCATTTTAATACGTACGAAATCAGTATATTTCGACTCGAACAAGAAATTTCTTTTAATAAAATGTTAAATACATTTTACTCTGTTAAAAAAAAAAAGTTAAACAAGTTAAGGTATCAAATGAAAATTCGGGTATCAAACTTTTTAAAAACCTAAATAAAATATCACGCGGTTCTGGTATGAAAGCAGTGTTGCCGAATCTGACGAATTTTTTATTTAAAAAATTTTATTTCACACCAGAAAATATCGAATAGCTATTTTCTATTACTTTATTTATGGAATATCTATCATCTTATCAAGCAAAAATAACAATTAAAACTTACTGGTGAGAATTCAGATTTCCTAAATAAAAAAAATCAGCCAGATGCGGCAACACTGTATGAAAGCCATAAATCGGACAAACGATTACTTCTTATATTAGGCATGCCAAAAACTAATCAATACTTACTAAAAATTATTATACTAAAACAATAAATAAGGGATTAATAAAAGAAAAAAATTTTTTGAAGCCAAAATCTCCCTTCTTCAAAAATGACCCACAAATAGCATACTTTTCGAAGACATTATTTTTTATTTCCTAATGAAATATGTTAATGTATATTTGCAAAATACTGTAACCTATTTTGAAAAAAATTGGTTCTAAATAATTAACTAATTTCAGCGTGCGATTGTGGAAGCAAAGGTTCATGTACGTTTGTAGGACTGTCCAAACCAACAGGGGGAGTTTCATATGTCAAGAAATGCATCTGCGACCAAGGCAGTGCTGAAAAAGATGGAGTCTGTGTTGGTAAGTTTATAAACACATTTATTTTCCATCGTTCATTTCAGTGTTACATAAATACGTTTTCTTTTTTTTTTTCAAAATGCATTTTTTGTTGCAAACTTGCTTTTGAAGTTAGGCTCACATGCGTAGTCAAAAACTGCATACATTCATTTTTCATCACTTGAAAGGAACGGTAAAATTGTCGTTTATTGCCAAGCAACATTCATCCATGACAATACCAATATATTTTTGCCATGATAAACAATATAGTAAGAAGAAAATGTAATCGATCATGATGGTGAGCATGAGTAATTGTCTTTATAAATATGTCCTCAATATTACGGTTGCGGTGATATTTATTATGGCTGATTAACAGCGAGGGGGATGTAGTTCAAGGGAAAGGGGATATCCATACATTGAGGATGTGTATTCAAAGAAATCCTAAACCTATTTAAACAAGGTTAAAGAAAGCCACGAAAAACTCTGAACGATAAGGCCGCTAAGAGCGATATAGCTTCGAAACAGCACTTCTTAGTCAACCAGTTTTTATACCAGAAATATTCTTATGCTGGTCTGCCGAACACGTTTTGCAGATTTTAACTACTTATGAATAGCAATCTTCGACTTACTTAACCGCAAGATTGTGCGATTCAATAAGTCGAATATTGATATTCGAAAAAATATTATTCAGAATCCTTAATATTTGGCTTCTTTGCAACAACCCTTTGGATACAGGCACTGACGATTTATGTTTATTTTGTAAACTATATAATAAAAATAGAATTAATACCTTTTTGTATCATTTATATGAAACTAAAGGCATTTCCTGCCAAAACAAGGCAAATCTAAAGATTCTTATCAGATTTTTTTAAATTCTTATAGAATAATTAACTGATATCCGACTTAAAATTTGAAAGATATAAGAAATATAATGAGCAAAAAAAAAGTTCTTAAAACTCTAACATTTGCGTGTAGCGGAATTTTTAATGATTTCTCAAAATTTTTCAGTCTAAGTCTTGTGACGAGCCCGGCAAAGCCACCACATTAATGAGAGGTCATAACTCTAATTTATGGTTAAAAATTCTTTATTGAACACTTTAGGGAAAGGTTTGATAGACATGACCTCAAAGAATTTAACCTCCACTATACACGTTAAAAAATATCCCTGTAAAATTACGGGCAGAGGCCTTCAGCAGAGATTCCAGTCATACCCCGTAGAAAAAAAATCCATGCCCATCATTATGTGCAGCCCGTAACTTTACGGTGCAAAGTAATGCATTATCTTAAAACAGGATATAATGCACTTTAAAATACAATAACACTTTACTTGCTGTTCCGTAGCACGTTAGATAATCATCACAGAATCGATTTTTTGGCGGGTTAAAAAATATGTTACGGTCGCGATTAAGTGACATTATTTCTCGAAACATGATAAAAATAAAGGGTTACACCCTAGCGGAGAAAACTGTATGGGGTCGTACCGTGTTTTTGTAACAGATGGGCTAGAACTGTAAGGTTACGCGGATTGCCCTTAATTTTTTAAGTATCTAAGGTATAAGGCCACTTATTTAATGGATCAGACTGTTTTTCATGAAATAATGCTGTTGCCAATGAAAATTGAAAGGCAAACGCTTATAAATTTGTAGTTTTTTTCTGAATGTGTATGATAAAAATCAATCTTATTCAAATATAAACTTAAAAAAAGATGAAGTCAAAACAAACTTACATAAAATTCGCATTTTTGAACGCATTCAATGCTCCAGCCTGGTATTGTCCACAAGGCAACTGTATCGGAAGTGGTTAATACATCTCGTGGCTGTAAAGAGATCTTTTATTTCACAGCACAATTTCTTAAAATGCTTTACCGATCTGCTTTTTTTTAACTTTGAGCTTTTACCTAGCAGGCTTCTTTAGATGAGGCTCAAACTCCCAAATTAAACAATTCGGCAAAGACTCGCTGGCTAATTGCTCAATGTTGGTCTCGGTTAAATTAGTGGCAGGACACGACCAAAGTCCATTGTATTGCACTTTCATTCAAATATTTATACTCCTGCAGACCGAACAATGGCACCTAAATTTGCATACGGTTAGAGTTAAATCGTGGAACTGTATTACTCCAAGAAAAAAAATGCACCTCGGAAATTAGAATGTCTATAGCACAGAGTCTGCTACGAACACAGGTTATGTTTCAGGCTACATTAACATTCAAACCACTAGAGAGCCTCTATAATAGAGTTACTAGTCCCTTATAGTCTTATGTAGCATTTAAAATGTCTGTTTTATTCGCAAAACAATGTAAAGATACAAAAATAAAGATATTAAAACATATCAAATCTAGGTGCTGAAACACCAAGACCTTAGCAATAAAAATTTGCAGACACTACCATTACCTATTTATGAAAAAAAAAATAGAAAGTGATTATTAAGCATTGGTCTACAAAATTAGGTCGAATTCCTGTAAGTCAGAAATTTCCTATAGTCCAGGAGTCGGTGACATCGAAAGTACCGTCATCGCGGAATTAATAAAAGTTTGTAAATCGACAGTAAATAGGTCATGCGAGCAAAATGAGTTATGTATTACTAGGTTTGACATGTCGAAATTAATTTTAATTAAAATAATTATTATTAACCCCTTAAACTACCGCGGGTATATATTTTCGCCTTTAGAGAATGCCTTCATATTTTATAAAAATAGCAAACTCTCAGAACAGCAGGCCTATTTTCACCAACAGAGCCGTGTTCTGCACACTCATAACATTTGAATTTTCTTTTTGTTATTTCAGAAAACCAATCAACTTCTTATTTAATTGCAGAATTACGTTATTAGATAAGGCAATGGAGATCGCGTCAAATTTCTTCAGCAGTTAAGCAGTTAAGCAGTTAAAATGCTGTAATGATTTACTGTTTTGCAGAAAGTTGACACTTGGCCAACGTTTAGACGCGATAAAAAGTAGCCACCGGTAAAATTCAGAGCAAAATTAATGTGCAATTTGACCACCGTACGCATCTTTAAAGTAGGTGTGATATACTTTTCCGGCAGAATAAAAATTGCAATACTAATTTTTTTTTCTGATAGAGCACAAAATGTTCTATAAAATGCTCTGAGAGTGGTTAATATCCTCGATGACGGTAAAACGTTATATTTCTTTTAAAATAATTAATTTAAGGGTACCATGGACCTTTATTTGAGAAACAATTGTCAATTCTTTTTGTATTATTATTCAACAATTTGTACTATGTCATTCGTGGAAAACCGCATGCAGGTGCGATTATTTTACGCAAAGATACAAGTGTTTTAATTTTGTTCATAAAAATTGTTTTAGCCTTTTAATATACTTTAAATATGTTTTTCTTAAACCTGATAATTCAGCTTTTTTTTTATTTTTGAAATGCTCCTTGATACATAAGTTTTGATCAAAATTAATGAAATTGATAAGGAAGAATCCTGATATTGCTTAAAAAGAAACTGTGCATGCATTTTAAATTTCGACTTCATTAAGATAATTAAATTTGATTTTTAACTTATTATAAGGCAGATATTTGATGAAAATCGGTAAGGAATTCAGAAAACTATCTGTAAAATCTAACTATTTAAGGGATTAAAAAATCGATACACACATTTGTTTGTAATAGCATTTTATGTTATTAAAATCCAAAATCTAAGAAATATCTAAAAAAAAAAATAAGACGCAAGGAGCCTTTTAAAATTTCTTTTTAAATTAAAAAGGTTTTAAAAGATCTTAAAATTATAATCAGATTGGAAATTTATTTGAAGGTGTTATATATACGTACGGCGAAATGTATATTTGCACAAAATTTCAAATGTCTATTATGAAAATTAAAAGAATTTTTTTTAAACGTCCACCGTCTCCTTATGGGGTCTCGTACCTTTTAAATGCGACGAAATTTAACAAAAAATTTCAAAGTTTGAATTAGTTTATCCTCAAAAACCTTTTTATGTATAAACATGAAATTTTGGATGTTGATTAAACAGGTTGTGTTTTGTAATATGCGACCATTAGAAATTAGACTTTTACAGATTTGTGTATTGGTGAAATCAAAATAGCACTTTTTTTTACTCCATAAGTCATTGTGCGCATGATATCTTGAGAAAGTATTAATGGATTGTCATGAAATTTGGTAAAGATACTAAACATGTATGTGTGTTTAAAATGAATTACTCTTAGGCCAAAATTATTTCATTAACTATATAAAAAAGGTTTTTGTAAAAAAAAAAATCAAAATTTTACATTTTTAATGAATAAAAATGGTCATAACTAAAAATATTACCATTGTAAATACTTAAAAGTAGTTCATTTTAAACACACATATTTGTTTAGTATCTTTACCCAGTTTCATTACAATCCATACGTTCATTACAATCCATCACAAGATATCATGCGCGCAATGACTTCTGGAGTAAAAAAAAGAGCTATTTTGATTTCAACAGTACATAAATTCTGTAAAAGGCTAATCAATTTATAATGGTGGCATATTACAAAGCACAATCTGTTTAATTAATATCCAAAAATTCATGTTTATACATAAAAAGGTTTTGAAGATAGACTTATTGAAACTTTGAAGTTTTTTGTTAATTTTCGACGCGTTTAAAAGGTACAAGACCTCTTAAAAAACATATATTGTGCTACTCAAGCCTAGAAATATCTAGCTTATTTTATCCGTAATATTTTTTTATATCAATTTACAAAAAAAAAAAAAAAAGAAAAAGAAAAAGAAAAAAAAATTCAAGTGCGCGATTGCAGAGCTTTTGATGTCACCGGCTCCTGGAGCATTACATAGGTTTTCAAATCAGCGCAATATCTTTCTGAAAGACGAAAACAATAGTGCCATTTCATGAGAAACGGACATAATGTTCCGCATGTGAAATGTACATAAATTCCTATAATTATTAACTTATAAGTTTTTAAAATATAAACTACACATTAAAATTAACAAACAAAACGTATATTTTCATATAAGCATAGTTGTTTAAATTTGAGGATACAAATAGCATTGTTAAAACAGCGGTAATATGTAGAAGAGTTTAAGTTTTATAATTTTTGTTCATATTTCTTTCACATTAATTATTATATGTAAACTTATTTCATTAATATATTATTTATATTAATGGAAACTACTTAGCTTCTGTGGCAGGGAATTTTGATACTAAAAAATGTTAATTTGATATGATTTCATTTTGTAAATTGTATAAATTTTGATAAATTTCATAAATTCCAAATATACCCCCTCACTCTTCCAATTGCCCTATGGCTTACTTTCTGTACTTTACGGTATATGTTTTTCTGTATTTTTCAAGATTTACTAACTAATTCGTATTCGTACCGAAATAACTGTTGTTTGAAATAAAAAGAAATATATTTTTTCGTCCTTTATTCTGTTTTATGAGATGTTTCATAATTTTTTTCGTGACAATATGATTTTTGTGATCGCTGTGATTCGCATGAAACCGAGCAGTTCATTATAAGCAGGTTTCTCGCTGCCGCTCGCCATTGCGCCAAATCGCGACAAAATGCTTCATTTGGTGAGTAAACGAACAATCACACTCGCCAAATTGTGAGTGCTCAATTTCTGATCTGTATGTGTGCCAGAAAAGTCAAGATTTTTATACGCGTTACTGAATGATTGATGTCGCTTTTTATTTTCAATAATATCATGCCATTTAAGTTACTCTATTTATAGAGATACTGACTCAACACCAAATCAGTTTAGAAACAGCCAAAGACACAAAAAGAATTATGCGATAGGTATTTCTATTGCCAGTTATATCACGATCTATGCGCCGGCGTCGCGCCGCTAAGAGCACAAACTAAATTACTCGCATCAAACGCCAAATACAGGAAAGATGAAGTCGAAATCTTATAGCAATTTTTAGTCTGTATTTTCACAACGGTAAATCAAAGATAGCTGTTTTGAAATTTTATTTAGACTGTTAAAAGAATGCCTGAAACATAAACATTTAGGATACATATAGAATGCACAACTTTTAATAGTTTCTTTTAGTGGAAAGTAGAATTTCTACATTGTAATCAATTCAAAAAAAATAATAGATTATTTTAGAACATATCGAAAAACGGGATACAATAAAGGCTTTAAAATAGATTTTTCAGTGTTTCACGTAGAATTTTTTTTTTTTTTTTTTTTTTTTTTTTTCATTTAGCTACTGATTTTTATTTCTAATTCACCAAATCGCTAATGTTGGTCAAAATCCAGCGAGAACCCTGATTATAAATATTAAAAAAATTATTAATTACATAGGAGAATATTATAGTACAAATTTTTACGTCTCATATAACCGAGAATTCGTTAAACAAGTTTCGCTATAGCAGGGTTCGACTGTATATATTATAGATAATAAGTTATTAAATTTTATTGGGGGATGACTAAGGTGAGGCCGGAGAATATTATGCTACCACTTAAAAAAAATAATAATAATAAATAAATCTTCGGCTTATTTAATTTAAGAAAATCGCAGAAGGTTTTGCGGATATATAAGTTGAAGTTTACTAATAAAATAAATCGTATAATGGCCACTCCCTTCAAACCTCACCCAAGGGACCTTCCAAAAATTTTAAAGTTCGCGTGTTCTTTTCTGTGGCACCATGTATAATACATGCATTAAATGATTGACATTTTATTATTTTACTTGTTTTAGACTGCGATTGTGGAGAAAACGGCAAATGTGAATTTGAAGATGGAGAAAAAGTATGTTACTGTACAGAAGGCTATGCAGAAAAAGATGGAGTTTGTACAAGTAAATACTTTTAAGGCTTGGTTAATAAATCATGGGTTAAAAATATTATTTAACCTAATACTTTGACTACCAGTAAATAGTGAACTATACCATGTGTAGCAGTGATAATACAAAATATTTTCTCAAAAGAGACTAAAGAGTTTAAAACGCTGTTTCAAAAACAATAAAACATTGTGCAATCAAATTCCCTAAATGTGCTTTCGTGGATATACTTTAACTTTTAGAGAAAAAAATCATTATAGGCTATTAGGAAATATAATCTGACTCGAACAATTTTCATATTGTCGATTTTAGCTAATATTATCCACTAGTATCAGGAATTGAGTGATTGTTTAATAACGCATTTAATATCACTCAATGACAAATGCCTTTAAATTCAGCTATTAAATAGTGCCATCGTGTATATCTTAATTAAGAATTTAAAAATGTTTTTTGTATTATAATAAACTTTGATTCAATAGTTTGGTTTTTCTGAAATATCAGCTTATTTTTGGTAATGTTAATTTAAGGGGTCTCAGAACTCTTTAAGCTTAAAAAAAAAAAAAAAAAAATGTTACAGCTGTTAACAAATACTTCTGTATATATTATCAGCCGCTTTTTATCCTTTTAAATCACTAAGTTCTAAAAATGTTGCTCTTCGAAGAAGTAAGAGGGTAAATGTGGGTAGTTTGAAGACTCGCGGTGTATATAGGTAACATGTAATGTATAGGGTGAGTCTAAAACCATGGAGCAAACTTCAAGGGGAGGTAGGAGACATCCCAAGGATTCAGATATGCATTACAACCCATGGTCTGAAATGCATTGCCTGGCGCGGTAGTGACTACACAAAACACGAAAATGGTAGGGCACGAACAGGGAGAGAAAACATGTTCAAAATAACTTTAAAATTTAATCTGCTGATTTTTAATGCTTTTATTTTAACCAAAGTGTGTGATGTCACATTTCTTGTTACACCCTCCTACCCCCTTGTCACAACCTGTCACAATTTCACGACCCCCCCCCCCCCCCACTCCAAGAGTGACATGATTTGTGGATGGACCCTAAGTCGGATTTGTAAATTGCTTTTGTAAAATTTCGGAAGAAACTGCAATATTTATTGTATACATATAATTTATACAGTATTTATAAAGCATTATTATTTAAATAAAGGAGCATGCAACAGCACTAAGTTGGATATAACCTTTAAAAGTATGAAAAAAATATAAAATCAAATTTAAAGAACACTTTTCAAATAACAAAATATCTTGTGGAATACGGGATTTATAAATTTAACATTGATGAATTAATGTATCAATTTTTGAATCTACATGAAACGAACAGCTGAAGATAGAAAAAAAAAGACACTCGTTCCTTTTCATCGAAATTTTAAAATTATGATTCTTTATGAATTGAATTCGGCTGACAAAATTTTAACGGTCAAACCCAAGTTTTCCTTCTTTTTTTGCCTCATTTTAATCAGATTAATGTTTGCTTTGTTAAAGATTTGATTGTATATCTCAATAAAAATGTAACTCTCTCTCTATATAAAACTATATTACGGTTGTGGTTTTTTTCTCTGCATATTTTTTTTATTAAAAAAAAAAAACTATCAAAAGTATGCAAATGCGCAACAAACGCGCTAGTATGTTCAGTTTTCGTATATATTAACAGATTTTGCAGCAATTTCTGTAAAAATCAAGTTTTTTTTTTTTTTTTTTTTTTTTTTTTTTTTTGAGAAAATATGCTATATATTTACACACGATTTATTTTACACCTTAAAGCATGAATAATTTCACAAAATTGATGTTATTTACATTTAATACCCTTTTATCAACATATGTCTTTAGCTTTTATGTTACTCTTACAGTAAAATTATTTCACTTTGTGTTATCCCGTAAGAAATGAACGTTCGTACACGCGCGTCATTATTTAATCCCAACAATTATTTTTTCTCCCCTCCTAACGAACAAAGAAACGCCATTCCTTTACCCACTCCTTCATGATATTGACCTTGAAAGTTTCAAGACAGGTGAGAAGCGCTCTCATAAAATGTATGCCTATTTTCAAAGAAAAAAATGTGAATTGGGTGAAATCTACAGCGCCGCGAGTGCATATGGGTTAAGGAGAGCAAGGAAATTAGGTCATGAAGAAAAATAAATTATGATGTTGGTTGTTTAAAATTATTTGAATTTTTATACACTAATGGGATGTACGTTTTTTTTTATTCGATTTCAGCTGAAAACTGTAATAAGGGAAAATGCAAAGGAACCGACTGTAACTGCTGCCCGGGATATGGCATTAAAAGAAATTTTAGGAGGGGTGACTTATGTAAGAGTAAGTAATTTTATGTTACATTCAATAGAAAATATTTTTTGCAAATCTTAAAATAATTGCTGAACTGGTGAGCAGCATTGAAGGTTTTCCTAGCTGATATCAGTTTAACACCCAGCCTAGGAAATAGAATATCTTATGTTTTATGAGCCATTGGGATAACTTAAAGTGTAATTTAGAACTACTTAAGAGAAAAAAAATAAGAACAATAAAAAGTTATAGTATAGAAATGTATTAAAGTTAAAAATTAAGTAAGACTTAAGATGAGTAAAAAAATTATAAAGATCTTATAAAAATAATAAAAATAGTCTAACTGTAGTTAAAAAACTACTATATAAAGAGAAATTAAAGAGGGAAAAAAGTTAGCACTGTTCAGAGTTACTCTCGCCAAGCTTGGGCAGAAAAAGGAGGCTGCAAAAGCCACATCAACATCAAAGGCACTAATCAGGGTCATACAATTTTCCCCTATATATATATATGTCAATATAGAGAAGATATATATATATATTTTTAAACAGACAATAGCAATCTTAGAGTGGTGTACCCAGGGATTACTGAGTGTCCATAATTATGAAGGACCTGGGGCGTTTATGGTGATGGGGCTCTAAGGCGTCGTTGAAAAATCATGCTTTCAATATTAACCTAAAAATATATTGATTTTAATGTTTTTTTTTTTTTTTTTTTTTTTTTTAGAAAGCTTATTAAAATACGTTTAATGCGGTAACATGTCGAAGCAGTTTAGAGTGCGTGGTGGTTATGTCAAAGTGAGATTCGCTTGTCCTCTAAGTAAAACTGATTTAAAATATAGTCATACGAATATGGATCGAAAAAAAAGATTACAAGGGCAATAACATTTATTTATTAACTGCAGACGAAAAATGCAAAAGGGAATTAAGACGCATGCTTGGCGATTACTTTTCCACATAATCACCAAATCTATTTACGCATTTATCTGAAGATTACCTTTTTTAAACCTGGCTTCATAGAAATCACGTCCCTGCCCATTGAGTCAGTTCTCGGTAGCTATTTTTATATCAGAATATGAAAAGAACTTTTACATATAGGGGAAAGTAGGGTAATGACGCTCAGCGGGAAATCCCGCTCACCCAAATCTTATACTAAAATACGAGCAAAAATTCTGTGTGTGTGTATGTAAATTTTATCTTAAAAACGACTATAACGATTTTGACTAAATTTTGTATTTTACCATTTTCGCCCTGAGAAGACCATTGGGTTAGGTCACATGTTCGAGAAAATTCAATTAGTGCGTCCTTTTGGGTCATAATTAGTCAGGGTCAAGCTAATTATATCTAAAAACGATTCAATCGATTTTAACTAAATTTTATATCCAACCGTTTTTGGGCACGAGAAAACTATAAGGCTAGGTCACATGTTTGAGAAGTTTAGTTAGTCGAGAAGTTAGTGAGTCATATTTGGTTCACTTTGTGTCAAGACAGTTTTATCTAAAAAACGGTCCTAACGATTTTGACTAAATTTTGTATTCTATCATTTTGAATTACGAGAAGACCGTTAGGCTAAGTCATATGTTAGAGAAAATTCGATTAGTGCGTCGTTTTAGGGTTACTATGGATCAAGCAAATTTTATCTAGAAAACGGCTCTAACGATTTTGACGAAATTTTGTATTATATCGTTTTCGGGCACAAGAATACCATTGGGCTAGGTCGCATGTTCAAGAACATTCGATTAGTGGGTCATTTTGGGTCACAAAGGGCCAGTGTCAAGCTAATTGTACCTAAAAAACAGCCAGAATGATTTTGAAGAAAAATATTATACCGTTTCCGGGCACGTGAAGATCACTGGGCTAGGTCATATGTTCGAGAAATTTCGATTAATGGGTCATTTTTGGGTCACTACGTGTCAAACTAATTTTGACTACAAAACGTCTCTTACGATTTTGGTTAAATTTTGTATTCTGTTATTTTCGGGATCGAGAAGACCATTGGGTTAGGTCGCATGTTCGAGAAAAGTCGATTAGTGGGTCATTTTGTGTAATAATTGGTCAGGGTCAAGCTAATTATATCTAAAAAACGACTCAATCGATTTTAACTAAATTTTATATCAAACTGTTTTGGGGCACGAGAAAACTATTGGGCTAGGCAACATGCTCGAGAAATTTCGATAACTGGGTCATATTTGGGTCACTTTGGGTCAAGCCAATTTTATCTAGAAAACGGCTCTAACGATTTTGACGAAAGTTTTTATTCTATCGTTTTCGGACACAAGAATACCATTGGACTAGTTTGCATGTTCAAGAACATTCGGTTAGTTGGTCATTTAGGGTCACAATGGTCAGGGTCAAGCTAATTGTATCTAAAAAACGGCCAGAACGATTTTGAAAAAAAATTGTATTATACCGTTTCCAGGGACGAGAAGATCATTGGGCTAGTTCACATGTTCGAGAAATTTCGATTAGTGGGTGATTTTTGGGTCACTGCAGGTCAAGCTAATTTTGTCTAAAAAACGGCTCAAACGACTTTAATTAAATTTTCTATTCTATCATTTTTGGGGTCGAGAAGGCCATTGGGCTAGGTCTCATGTTCGAAAAAATTCGATTAGTAGGTCATTTTTTGTCATAATGGGTCAGGGTCAAGCTAATTATATCTAAAAAACGACTCAATCGCTTTTAACTAAATTTTATATCCAACCGTTTCAGGGCACGAGAAAACTATTGGGCTAGGTCACATGTTCGAGAAATTTCGATTAGTGTGTCATATTGGGTCATTTCTGGTCAAGCCAATTTTGTCTAAAAAACGGTTATAACGATTTTGAGTAAATTTTGCATTATATCGTTTTGGATTACGAGAAGACCATTAGGCTAAGTCATATGTTGCAGAAAATTCGATTAGTGGGTCATTTTTGGGTCACTGTAGGTCAAGCTAATTTTATCTAGAAAACAGTTCTAACGATTTTGACGCAATTTTGTATCCCATCGTTTTCGGGCACAAAAATACAATTAGGCTAAGTCGCATGTTCAAGAGCATTCGATTAGTGGTTTATTTTGGGTCACAATGGGTCAGGGTCAAGCTAATTGTATCTAAAAACGGCTCGAACGATTTTGACGAAATTTTGTTCTGTACCGTTTCCGGGCTAGAAAAGATCATTGGACTAGGTCACATGTTCGATAAATTTCGATTAGTGGATCATTTTGGTGTTACTGCGGTTCAAGCTAATTTAATTCAAAACTTTTCACAAATGTAAAAAGTAATTTTCTACAAAAAATTTTGACAATTTAATTTTTTTTTTAAATGTGTCTTAAATAAAAATAGTTCAAATTAAATAGTGTACTTTTAATAAGAGAGTACCTATATTTTGAAATATAAAATCATGTTTTACTTTCGCTAGTATCACCACAGTCTTCGTTTTATAGTTTCATTGAAGTTGACCGACATTTGTATAACGGTGTATTTTCAAGGCGATTTTAACCTCTTTTGTGTAACATTTGTTTATTTTTATTTTATGTATTAAACTTATTGTTTTGCGATTTATTTATCTTCATTTGTTACAATATATTTTCAATTACAAATTTTGAAACTTTGAGATAAATGCGAGAAAGACATTATACGCGTTATGTTAGTTGTTTAAATATATGTCAACCATATGATTTCATTTTGATATTTTTTTGTTTTGTTTTTAAAAAGAAATTCTATGAAAAAATATTTAAAAAATGATCAATATGCTTTCGTTATATGTTTATTCAATATTTTACATTTTCAGAATGCAACTGTGGCCAAAATTTTTCTTGCTCGTTTAATTTTCAGTCAAGAAAAACATGCAAATGCCCTACTGGATACATCGAAAAAAGAGGCATTTGTACTGGTGAGTAAAGTAGAAATGGAAAAGTCTTAATGTTTTTATTAATATGCAGTTTTTTCAAAGCAAAAAACGTTTTCCCATTTAAAATTCTCCTAAACAGACATTAATCAGTATTTGAGGGCTAAGGCAGTGTTGCCAGATTGGGGATTTCTTTGTCCCCAGATTGTTGATTGTCATCGCTTTTATGAAATAGAAATATTCGGCCTATTTTAAAATAGATTAAAAATTCCCCAAATTTAGGAAAATTATACTATTTTAAAATATGGTGACTGCCAAATAATCTAAATTAAAAAAGTTCCCAGTCTGGCAACAATGGGCTAAAGGCAAACCATAATGTTAAACACTGAATACCATCTGATCACCTAGAATAAGCAATATCAACCGTGGACAGTAAATAAGTGATTAAACCCTATTCTTCTCACTCGTCTGTCTGTCTGTCCGACAACTAATTCGTTATTTCACTTTATCTCGTTAAAATCGCGGATAATAATTCCATTTTTTCCAAATGATAGAGTCATATCCTGTCTTTTTATTGTTAGCAATAAATATGTAGATTTGAAACTGTTATAGCTACTGATATTTGTACTCCGTATTCCATTTCTGTCTGTAATTTTTCTAGCATCTCGGGAGGGATTTTGGTGAGTGCAGCTATAATCATTAGACTTGAAACTGCTGAATTCATGACTGGATTTTTGAAAGTAATGTGTGTATCGTGTATATCCCTTCGATATAAAAGATATGACGGATCCAATATGATAATCACCGGTATATGACCACGTATAAGATACAAGCTGAGATAAACGGATATCTAAATGATTCAGACTACTGTTAATTTTTTTTTTCTCGATATGAATTGTGTCACTATTTTAATACAAGTACTATTGAGTGAATTATTCAACATTCTTTTAGATAGTTTTTGTGCAGTACATCCTTTGTATATAACAAAGCAGAAACATTCCCACGAGTAATGCTGAAGTCATATCAACGTGTGGCAACTCATAGGGATAATAATTAGCTTTTGCTACAACCTAACTTCTAAATAACGCACAATTTCAATTTTTATACCAACGAATAAGAAAAATTTATTCTTTCAAATACAATTTTTAAAAAATCTTAATTTGCTGATTTTTTATGGGTTTTTCAATAATTTTAAAGCATGATTTTATTTAAATCTATCTCTATCTCTTGCAACCCGAATACGAAAGATTAATGCGTCTGCACATAATACGAAAGAATTAAAAAGCAGAAAAACCAGCGTTTAAAATGCACAAATAATACATGAAAAGCAGCAAACAGCTGTTTCGAATCTACTAGCGAGATTCTTCTTCAGTGCAAGGTAGGGAAAAAGGAACAGCGTGCTAGAAAAAGCAAGGCTGAGCCAACAAAAGAATTAGTTCAGCATTAGTTAATTGTCGGCTAATATTAAATAACGAAACTAAAATTCAAAACTTTTTTCATTTTTCTTATAAAAATGCTTGTTTTTGTGTCAGTGGTTAAGCTAATAAATATATATATCAAATGTAAAAGTCTGTTAAAGTTTTCAAAAAATAAAATGGTATACATCAATGCTCTGTAACCCGGTAGCTCCTTTTGATTAGTTTAGATTATATAATAAGAGATTAAGACACGATTAAAACGTACACGAGATCCGAATATCGCTATGCAAATCGTGAATGTAAGACATGTGAATACAATTTTATAACTTAATAATAATCAATAACCAATAAAAAGAATAGGATGAAGCCATATCAAGAATATAAGAGATGATTAAAATGGTTTATTCATTAATATATATATATAGAGAGAGAGAGACGTATTTTAATTAGGAGAAAATGAAACATAATGTATTGAATATGAGAAAACTGAGAGGTAATTATAATAATTTTAAAAACTGAAACCAACTTTTAACCAAGCAAACATATGTAAATTAGATGAATCTGTTAGACTTTATAAGCTATGATTGTGCAAACAATAAGAAAAATGTACAGACATTACGCTGTCGTAAACAGACAAAGACAAATATTTCGGCAAAGCAGATTTGAATTCATCAAATGAAATCTAAATAGTCCTTGCATATATTTATTTGTGTTATTGTTGCAGCTCATATTCTTTCTTCTCTTTTTACAGAAACACTTGGTATCTGAATAAGGAGATTGAAGAAATTGCATATGGAAGTATGGTTTAGCTAACAAAGAACTTCATTTTCAACTTGATCATTTAAAATTTTTAGTCGAGCTCATCATTTTTCATCCATTTTGTATATACAATAAGGCGACCGATTTTCTTTCGCTTAAAATGAGAAAAAAAAGTGTACATAAATGATTAAATAAAAATGAAAATCTATCTTAATTGCTTATAGTTAATGAGTCGATTTTTCTAACTTAGTAAACAACTAAAATACAACGTATAGTATTTTGAAATAGACATCTAGGTCCAAAAAACCCAGTTAGTTTTAAATACCACTAATACGGGGTGTGTAACATTTTATTTAAAATATATAACATGAATTACAAATTTATTCGTGTAATTAGCACAAAAAATGTTTAATGTGAGGGCCGACGCCGTTGTCTACTCACCTCAAAAATTGCAATTTAGCAAGTTCAGCGCTTGAAAGCAGGTGTGTACTCATCAGAATGTGGCAGTCACGTGGCATTATATAGTATTTTTAAGATGAGATCTACGTCTTATGTTATTACGGTAGATTGAGTCATTAAGATATATCGAGATATATTGCGATATATCCCTTAATTAAAATCTGGTGATCTTGTAGGTTGACCAATAGGAAAATGGCAACTGATGATTCAGCAAGCAGAAAAATGGCTTCTAAGCAGTCTCTTCGTGCAATAGGCAATGTATGCAGGTGCACATTTTTGCATAAATACTATAACACATATGAGTGCCTGCAAAACCAGATTTGTCTAATATGATGTGTATCGCTGAACGATGACCGAACACGTTACCGCAACCGAACACCTAAAATAGGTACCCAAAATAAATGTCGCAGTAAAATTACACCACAGTGTAACTTTAAAACTATACCATATTGTAAGAACGTACATACAGTTACTTTGCACACAAATACTAACACATGTCGGTTGCAGCATCGATTGCACCCGTTATTGGTTATTTGTGAATGTCAAATGCTGTGTTCCATGTCATAAGGTTCTTACGATCTATGTGTTTCCTCTGTAATTTACAGATGATACAAAAATATACTCGTATACAATGATATACTCGTTCAAGAAGACAAAAAGAACAATAAAAAACACTCTTGGTACTTTATCACTATATTATCGCACAAAGATCCGGTAGGTATCATTTGACTGGCATCGTGTCTTATTTCCAAATATAAATGCTATTTTGTATATAGAGTTTGCTTATATCTTAAAAATTGTTCCAAGCTTCAATTATCAAATTGTAACACTAGTTTTTTGCAGTCTTTGGAAATCTTGACAAATAAATGACATAAAAAAAACTCTTTACCATACATATTTGTTTCAAGGAACTCAAATTTAGCATAAAAAGTTGCTGTTACAATTTGAAGAGTAAAAGTGTATATAATCTTTAATGTGTTCACGAAACTTAATTCAAAAACTCAATTCATATTCGTAGAGAAGGAGCGATTAATAATCAAATGGTCTTTCTGAATGATTCTGCCATAAGGTTGTAATAAACTTGCAAACCAAAGCAAATAAAGAAATATTACAGCATGCTACATAAAAAAAACGTAAGTAAACTTCATTAGTCTAATTAAAGTCAGAACATCTCTTGCAATTTTTAATTATCTTTATTTATTTATGTATGAAACTAATTAAATGTTTACATTAAGGAAAAAACGAATCAAGATAGGCAAAAAAGGTTTAGAAAAAACTAATTATAAAACTAACAGAAATAATAAAGTATTGAAATACGTAACCAAAATTATACAAGTATGATTAACAGTGATATTATTTAGTTAAATAAATGAAGTGTAATTGGAAAAATTGTAATTTTTCATAATAGACCGGGATGCGACAGCACAAACAATCCCCACATCGAGTTCAAGGCTCAAATTCCAGAATTAGCTAAAACTAGATTAACACAATCGGCCTGACAAGTTATATCTTGGTGCTCCAGTCAAACATGATTTTAGCAATTGACTCGTGGGTTTACCATTGTGTTTTCCTGCACCCAAATGTATGAAAATAAGGAGGACTGAATGCAGAAAAAAACAATAGTAAACCTACGAGTCAACCGCTGAAATTAGGTTTTCGGGTGTTTTCCACCAAGATATGACTTGGCAGACCGATTGCGTTTTAATATGCGAATCGATCTTTAACTAATTCTGGAATTTCAGCCGTGAACTAGATGAGGTGATTGTCTGTGCTGCCACCTCCCGGTCTATAATAAACATTTTATTCCTCCAAGTCATAAGCTGAACCAAGTTTTGTTACTAAAATTGTACCCCTCACTTTTAACAGTTTTTTGACTTTCTTCTCAGAGAAATAATTTAGAAAGCACCGTTTGCTGGGTCGATTTGTTACGGGAAATTCTGTATGAAAATTTGCTGTTACCAGTTGAAAAGTAAAAAATGATACCATTTTAATGAGTTTAAAACACCTTTTTTAAACAAGAAAATTCATATTCGTAGAGATGGCATGATTTTTAATCAAATGGTATTTCCCAGTATAGTTATGCAGTAAGATTGTGATAAAAATGTACAGGGATTTTTTTCTTTTTTTTACCTGCAGTACATATTGCTATTTGTAGTCGGTTAATTTTTAAGAGAGACTTATTAATGTTATAGGTTTGCAAACTAAAGAACATTTCAACATGCTGCATTTAAAAAAAAATGTAAAAATAACTTTACCAATGAACTTTATATTATTTATTTAAAATGATAACATCAGTTCCTATTTTTAAATATCTTTATTGATTTTTGTATAAAAATGGTTAAATGTTTACATTTATGAAAATAACTTATCAATATTCATAAGTAAGGATTAGAAAAAAAAAATTATAAACCTAATAAAAATAATACAGTATTGAAATACGTAACCAAAATTATACAAGTATGATTAACAATGATATTATTAAGTTAAATAAATAAAATGTAATTGAAAAATATAATTTCTCATTAGGTACATTTTACTCTTATATGTTATAACTTTTGATCACAAATCGCATCGTACATCGCTATTTGGTCTTCTTCTGAACGGATATGAGAAGATTGACTTGGTGTGTGACAAGTACGGCAATTATCCTCCAAATATTCATCACGAAATACTGTTGTCTCTCGATATTTGAACCCTAGGTATAATACTACCATTAGGCATTCTACTAAGGTTTGGCAATCCTCCCTCGATTAGTCTTAGTTGCCAGTTGTTGGATTGTAGAGCAATTTCAACAAATTCGTTTCCTTTTCTCTCTGAACTATTCTTTTTTTCCTGAACTCTAGTCTGTAACAAATTTTATAAAATTTTAAAATGTTACTATAACAAAAAAGAATGAAATTTGAAATAGAAAAGTATAACTTTTTTATGTAAGTTTAATTGTTATTGATTTGTTGAATATTATAAATATTATTTGTTAAAGAAACCGCTGCTGCAAAATAAAAAAAAAAAGATTGTTCACTCTAATTATGAAGCCTTTGTATTTAATTTTTTTTTATTATTATCCCGTATCCGGATTTATTTTTAGACTTTTGATTGCTTGTTGAAATTTCAGATATGTAAATATATAGATTTGTAGATTTGATTCTATAACTATGTTTAAGAGCTGGTGTAAATGTATAGATTTTCATATACGTATATATGTGTATAGGTAAATGTGTAAATCCTCTTGACGTAGAGATTTATATATGCTGCTGTATAATATAAATTTAAAATAACGTTAAAAACGCCAGAAAATCTAGAATTAAGCAGACTAATTTCGGTAGCATTCAGCGTACCGTCCTCAGTGCAAAGATTAACGGAAACTTGTTCAATTCTATAGGAGAGAAGCGGATTCAAGTGAGAAGTTCATTGACCAATAGGAAAGCAGGAAAATTTGGATACCAGCCAATAGGAGTGTAGTATAGGTAATGTAACCAATGGTGTGCAAAATGTTGATAGTAATTAAGAAAAAGAGGATTTTATGTAATATTTCCAACAATCTGATAAAGGGGGAATAGCGAATTCACAATTAACAATATTGTCAAATTTTAATAGATATGAAATTCTTCAAGAATGTTGGGTTCATATATAGAAGTGGGTTTAGAGATGATTTTAGCTGAATTGAAATCAAAAGAATGGTTCTTCTCTCAGTAATGTTTAGAAATTCAAGTTTTATTGGTTTCCTGCTTTTTAATATATTGTTGGTGTTCTTCAATACGAAATTTTAGAGCCAGTTTGGTCTGTCCAATATAGGAAAGACCACGCTGGCAATTAATATTATAGATACCCCATGAGTTGGATACCTGAATAGGGTCTTTGAGTTTGGAGAGGGTAATTTTATTCGTAGGGGCAAAAATTATTCTGAAATCGTGCTGTCTAAGAATTTTGGCAATAGAAAATCTGGATTTAATAAAGAAGAGTAATACAATGCTAATCCTGAAAAGAGAAGAGGACTGATTTGAGTTAGAGGAATGAGGATGCTGTAATTTGCGTAAAGCAGTATTAATAATAGAAGGGTTGTAACCTCTGTAAATCACGAAATTGAATGTGACTCTGTGAACTCTGTGAATCGTGAATTTCACTATTAAGTGTGTGAGAGTCAGAACAAACATGTATAGCACGATTTATGAAAGTAAAAGAGGCAGCCATTTTCTGGCCGCGAGGGTGACAAGAGCGAACATGGGGGGGGGGGCGGTAGAGAAACGTCAAAACTTTAGCGATAGACGGATGTAGAGAAACAGCCTACAGTACAAGTGACAAGGGTATCCAGAAACGGGAGAGAACCGTTATTTTCTGTTTCATCTGCTATCGATTGAGTTCATAATGTTAACTATATTATAAATATTGTGAAGAGAGGTGTCAGTTAAAGTAAAAGTGTCATCAACATAGCAAGTCCTGAATGGGAAACAGAATTTATTAAAGATTGAGCATTCAAAATAGTGCATAGAGATGTCTGCGAGGATAGGTGACAGGGGGCAACCTATGGCTAAGCCATCAGATTGTCCGTAGAAATTACCTTGAAACGAAAAGGTAGTTTGTGAGAGACAAGTATGAGTAAGAGGTAATAGCTCTTGAATTTCGTAAAATGAAAAATGGAATTCACGAAGTCTCATTTCAAGGCACGAGAATATTGATAATATAGTTAAAATTATGAACTCAATCGATAGCAATATACAGCTCACTTATGAATCAGAAAATAACGGTTCTCTCCCGTTTCTGGATACTCTTGTCACTCGTACTGCAGAGTGTTTCTCTACATCCGTCTATCGCAAAAGTTTTGCAGTTTCTTTACCCCCCATGCTCGCTCTTGTCTCCCTCCCAGCCAGAAAATGGCTGTCTTTTTTACTTTCATAAATCGTGACATACATGTTTGTTCTGACTCTCCCTCACGTAATAGTGAAATTCAATATCTTAAAGTCATCGCGATTGACAGAGGTTACAACCCTTCTATTATTGATACTGCTTTACGTAAATTACAGCGTCATCGTTCCTCTAACTCAAATCAGTCTCTTCTCTTTCCAGGATTAGCATTGTGTTACCCTTCTTTCTTAAATCCATATTTTCTATTGCCAAAATTCTTAGACAGCACGATTTCAGAATAATTTTTGCCCCTACGAATAAAATTACCCTCTCCAAAATCAAAGACACTATTGAGGTATCCAACTCATGGAGTATCTATAATATTAATTGCCTGTGCGGTGTTTCCTATATTAGACAGACCAAACGGGATCTAAAATTTGGTATTAAAGGACACCAACAATATATTAAAAAATAGGAAACCAATAAATCTTCAATTGCTAAACATTACTGGGAGAAGAACCACTATTTTGATTTCAATACAGCTAAAATCATCTCTAAACCCAATTCTATATATCAACTCAACTTTCTTGAAGCATTTCATATCTATAAACATTTTGACAATATTGTTAATTATGAATTCGCCATTCCCCTTTTATCAGATTGTTGGAAATACTACATAAAATCCTCTTTTACTTAATTACTACCAACATTTTACACACCTTGTTACATTACCTATACTATACTCCTATTGGCTGATATCCAAATTTTACTGCTTTCCTATTGGTCAATAAACCTCTTACTTGAATCCGCTTCTACTTTATAATTGAGCAAGTTTCCGTTTTTCTTTGCACTGAGGACGGTACGCTGAATACTACCGAAACTAGTCTGCTTAAATTCTAGATATTCTGGCGTTTTTAACGTTGCTTTAAATTTATATTATACTGCGCCAAGTTGAATCTTAATAATAATTAATAATATTGCTGTATAGATGTAGCTATGTTATTTCTGTGCATGTGCATGCGTGAATTTATCAGTAAATTATATATATATGTGTGTGTGTGTGTGTGTATGTATGTATGTATGTATATGTATATATATATATATAGCACAACATATGTAGATACTGTAGATGTGAAAATGTGGATGTGCTCAAACTGATAAATTTCTAAATGGATAGATGTAGAGTGTTAGTCTAAAGATGTAAGTACAGATGCATCCATGTACATTTTAAATATTTATATTGTATTATATTTATTTTGTAGATGTGTAGATATGCATGCTATAGCACAATTCATAATTATTTTTTCATAGCTTGAAAGTCTCCTCCACAAATATGAACCAGACACGTCATTCCACTATACTTGAACTCTAAACTGTAGAATTTTATTTCTAAACAATCTTGCGTTTTCTACTCATTTTATTTTAGGCTAAATTTTCGAAATTCTATTTGTGTAAATACGGTTTGTTTGAAATCAATATGCATTTGAGCATCATTTGTTATAGTATTTACACTTAACGATATAATTTCAATAACAGCGATTGAATGTGCAATAACTTTTGTTGACTGGAGTTTAGAAATAGATGCACTACGATTTACTTTTAGTTTAAAGTTAAGCTAGCAAAGCAGCGTTTCTCTTTTTTTTTCAAATAAGAAACAATAGCAGATTTGGGGTGCTTTTCAGACCACATTCATAGGACTTTAATGCTATTATTTTACTATGGAGTTTTGAGCTACAGTATCTGATAAGTAATTCATTTTAATTTGAATTTTTCTTTTTTTCTGTATTGAAAATCAATTAGTACCTCCAAGGCTGGAACCAAAATTAATTTCTGTGCTGCAGTACCACACTTTTTGAAACACTTGTGGCCACAATTTTGTCCGTTTTGAGGCTTATAAAATATTTTTTTGTTTCAATTTTGTCCTTTTTGAGGCTCATAAAATATTTTTTGTCTCAATTTTACCGTTTTGTTTCAAATGTTTTTTGGTTTCAATTTTGTCCAATTTTCTCCGTTTTGAGGCTTATAAAATATTTTTCTTTTGTTTTCACCTCAAAAATACTCGTTACTTTTATCAGCGAATGAGATTTTTCAGGCAATCAGAGCAAAATATTGCACTTAGAAATAAGACAATGCCGCTTGCTTTCGTTGATCATAGTTATTTTTAAGTGTATTATTTTACTTTCATGCAATTTTAAACTATGTAGGATCAGAAGAGGTGTTCTATAACGTAAGCGTTAACTGTGAAATATATTTAAAATTTTATTAGCAGAAGCTTCTTTAATTTCACAATGTTTATTCATGTTTCTTTTTTTAAGAGAAAAAGTAGTAGAAAGTATCTTACATCTTTCAATGCATCCTTTTTACGGCATCTGTGATGTTTGCGATCATTCTTAACTTTCTTAAATCTGAAAAAAATATACATGAATTCACATATTTGTCTTCTTACAGTTAATGGAAACATTTATTTGAGACACAAACAATTATCGAGGGAAGAATCTGTCAAATATCTACAGTTATCGAATTACTATGTAATATTTATTTATTATTACAGCTATTTTTTTAATTACTTCCAAAACAGCTGTTATACAACTCATTTCTATGCATTATTTATACTAGGGGATCGAACCCGAGCTCCTCGGGTTACAGAATATAGGTGAAAACCAATTTTTTTTTTTAAATCTAATTATTTTTTTACAGGTAATATATATTTTAGATTGCCCACTAACATCAAAAAGAATTTTTATATGAAAAATATCAGTTATGCAATCAAATAAAGTTTTGAAATTTATTAAAAGCGATACCTTCACATGTCACCACATGCCAGGAGTTATTAACCCAAGATTTTGCCACTTACGTCAGTCTTTCTGATCATTTCAGTGCATAAGCGCGTGGTTCAATCACATGTCTGTTAAATTTGTTTCTTATTTACATTAATTTATTTATTTTTCTATAGAGGAAGTTTTAACTTTGTTATGGAACATTAGAAGGAAACACATGCTGAACTTTTTACATTGTTTTAAGAGCAAGCGGATTAACATTCCGTAATCGAGCTACACGTAATAGAGATAAATTAAAAAATAATTTATGTTTGAAAATCTATCTATCTATATATATATATATATATATTACGCTATCGTACGTGACACAGAAATTTAATTGTTGGTTAATTGTAAACAATTGGCGGTTAATTGTTAAATGGCAACGCCCGAATGAAAAGCATCTCATTGGTTATTGTGTAATATTTTTAAAAAAGTGAATAACAATAAATAAATAAAAAGTTTAATTAGTAACTATAGAACAAAACAATTTATATAATTTTAAAAAATAAAATAAAAGTAAATAAACAATTTATTAATAAATAAACAACAGCATCCGGGTTATCATATCAAGCAAAATAACGACACTTTGGCGCCTGTTAAGTACCCCGGTGCGTATATGACATTGGCGTCAGAAAAAAGTCGTGCCAAACGTAGTGCGTATATGACACGTGTGCCGGATTTTATTCATCTAATTTAAAATACAATAAATAAAAAATAAATGAAGGTGCTTTTCCAGTATAGGTACTTGGCGAAATAGAGAAAAGGTCCATGGCGAGAAAAGAAATTTTTTTCTGGCAACATAAAAGTGTCTATAATCGCAAAGAGTTCGTACTTTTATGTTGGCTGGGTGCAATTCTCGGCAATAGCATTTTTTAACTCGCCAGCAGCATTTTTTATTTTTCGAGGGGTAAATTAAAACAATGCATTGATGTTGAAATTAAATGGTTTATGGTATTATTTATTCTTTTTCTTTTCTTTTTTTAAAGAATTTTTTTTTAAGTGAAAGTCATGAATTTTAAAGGTTTTATTTTTAAATTAAAGTCATCTATTCTAAATAAAATGAGTGAAAGGAGGATTGTATTTTAATCTGAATTAACAAAAAAAAATGCGACGGGTACAATGTTTGGCGATTTATCACCTGTGCCCGACTAACATAACTGTGGGGAGTTCTCGATTTCTCTATCAGAATCTTCAAATTTGGCGAAGGATTGAGCAAGTAAATTAAATTATGAATAAAAGTAACATGATACAATGCCTAGCATACATTTAAGGGAGGCGAAACTGGTCGCCACGGGTGGCTAGTTATTTTAAAAACCACAATAACTCAGACAATTAAGATGCAATTTTCAAACAAATTGCATTTGAAAGTAGATTTTTTTCTCTATTTGATGGTTTAAAAGTTGAAAATGTGCGATATTTAGAAATTTAAAAAATCGCTGACATAGCACGTCTTTTAATTTCAATTTATTTTTTCAGTTTTTATGAGAAAATGGCAACAAAAGGTACAGTAATATATTATTTTCTTTCTTCCGTGATTAGTTTCCCTTTACTTTCAAGCCTCCACGACTTTCAACAGAAATGGAGTTCTTCAGTTGCCACAATTACAAAAAATGTATTAAAAAGTACAAAAAAATTAATATCTCAAAATTAACTAGAGATAGAGCATTCAAACAAATTGCATTTAAAAGAACATTTTTTTTCGTTACACGAAGGTGTAAAAATTTTAAATGTGCGATGTTTAGAAGTTTAAAAATTTGCAGTAGAGAAAATTGCAAAACCGTAATTTCATTTCAAATTTCAAAGTGTTGCCATTCGCAGAATGACGTATGCGTTACGCACAGATATGTTTGTCCTTTATAATATAGATAGGTTCAGCACGTGCGTAACCTTTAAACGAATGCCACATTTCTTGCAGTTTTGTAAAGGCGTTTCGTATTCTGGATATGATCCCAATGTCAACAACATAGAGTTCAAAGGAAATGGGCAAATCACTCTCAATTTTGACTTTTAAGTCCCTTCTAAATGGTTTGATAGTATTTTTCTATTTCCAAAAGCCACTTAAATTGTTTGCAGACAAATGTATTTTTAACAGACAAGTATTTTAAAATGCATGTCAAATAAAGGGGCATGAAGTGTATTTCAGAAAGAAAATTTAAATTTAGTTTTGCAAGCATTTTTAGGAAAATGCAGGATGCTCTCATACGCTCGCAGTGTTATTAATAGTTTATATTTTCGTACAGATTTTTGCTTTTCTTTTTTTTATATTATAAAACATATCATACGATAACTGCATTACCATATTAAAAACTTAAAGAAATATTGAAGAATTTTAAAATGCCTTACCTTAACTTGTTCCTAGTTTTTAAAATTTAGATCTGTCTGATAAAAATTGCTTCAAGAAAAGTTGTTCTACTGAAATTTTTAACTAAAGAGGAACTACCGGGTGTCCTAAAAAGGACTGACTGATTTTAAAATTCAATAACTTGTAAACGGTGACAGATATTTAAAAAATTCTTGCAGGAGGGTTATGCATAAGGTCAAAAGTTTTTTTTACAGTGATTTTCAATTTTAGTTTGATTTACAAACAATAGATGGCGCTGCGATCAATAGACGCTAAATTCAGGCTCGATTTTTGGTACTTCGTGGCCCGGATAATACATTTCCATCTCCTTTTTCTGCATGGAACAAGATAAAGGACCAAAAATCGAGCCTGTATTTAGCGACTATTGCTTACAGCGCCATCTATTGTTTGTAAATCGAACTAAAATTAAAAATCACTATAATAAAACTTTTGACCTTATGCATAACCCTTCTGCAAGAATTTTTTTAATATCTGTCACCGTTAGCAAGTTATTGAATTTTAAAATCAGTCAGTCCTTTTTGGGACACCCGGTAGTTTGTAATATAATATTTGTATATAGTTTTGAATATAGTATTTGTGTAACGATTTTCTTTGTATAAATCCTAATTTTATCAAAAAATAGGTTGCATACATTGTTTGGTTATTATTATTTTTATCTCTATCACTGGATGATAGCTTTCTTACTGTTCCTCTTTCTAAAATTATGCAGAAAATCAGTCCAGATAGAGTCACAGAGCCTTCTTGAATTAGTTTCTTATACGGAACTATAGTAGAGAAAAAATAGCAACTGTTCTTTTTGAAGGGATGTTTCAGTAAACTTTAAATCAACATTTAAATATGAAACTCAAACATTGTGTATTTATAAGGTTTCTTACTGATCCGTTTTTCGGAAACCAGTTCTTTTATGTAAACAATTTGTGGTATGTCCTTCCAACAGTTGTAACACAAACATCCTTCGAGAATGTTTCTATAAAATTTATAAAGAAGATTTTTCTTTAAAAAAAGTGGTGTTCAAAAAACGGATAAGTGGAAACTCTGCATTATTGATAGTCTTAGCGTCCCCAAAATTCACTGTTGAACTTCTAGAGATAAGTTTATTGTTTTTTTTAATTCAATGTAAATAAATGCTGCTGAAAAGCAAACAGCACTGTGACCGTAAATCAGGCTTAGTTTAACTTAAGTCTAAAATAGGTGGTAATTTTCCTTATGATCACCATTATATTTCACCATTTAAAGGGGCAGTAATGATCTCACAGGAATTAAATGTGAATGTAGAACAAGAACTTGTTTAATTATAGGATTTTTCTGTACAGATATTAGTCTGATTTAACTAAAGGAAATTAGACAATCTCCTTTTGTGAAATATATGCAATTTGCAACAATAATAAAAAAGAAAAATCGTAATGTTTCTAAAGTTGAATGAGCTCTGTTTTGCCTGGCATCACCAAGTATTAATAAATTTAAATTTTAAAGCAAAGGCCAATAATGAAAAAAAAAATAAAACAAACTTGTACTTACTAAAACACTTTGTTAAAAATATAGTTTTTAAAGAAAGTAGAAAGAAGTTCAATGGCAAAATTCCCGCTGATGTTCTCGGTAGCCAGCTCAAATCTACAGCAGCTGAAGTTGTTGAACATGGTTCAGGTATCAATAGTGTTCATACTTTAGAGACTGGAAGGCGGCAGCATAGACAGTCACCTCATCGATTTCACGTCTTAAATTGCAGAATTAGTTTAAACTCGATTCGCATATTAAAACACAATCGGTCTGCCAAGTCATATCTCGGTGGAAAATACCTGAAAACCCGATTTTAGTGGCTGACTCGTAGGTTTATTATTGTGTTTTCCTGCAGCGAAAGGTATGAAAACATGGAGGACTGAGAGCAGGAAAACACAATAATAAATCTACGAGTCAACAGCTAAAATCGGGATTTCAGGTATTGGGAAGATAGGACTTGGCTGACCGATTGCGTTATAATATGCGTATCGAGTGAAATTTCAGCCGTGAACTCAATGAGGTGATTGTCTGTGCTCCCGCCTCCCTGTCTATTATTATGGGGTTGTGAAAATTTCAAATGTTAAAATTAAATCTTTTAAAATATACACTGAATACATTTAAGAACTTGACAGACTAGTTCAATCAAAGTTAATAAAAATTCCTAATACTATGAAGTTGACAGGTTGTGTGAAATTCTACAGAAAAAAAGGTTCTGAGTTGCAGTATCCTTTAATGTATTGGTTGCGAAGGAACGTAATCAAATACTATCCGTCAGATCCAAGCATATGGAATTATGTAAGCATTAGATAGCCTCAAAACACAAATTATACAGCAACTAATACTCAGAAGCCCGATAATCCACAGCTGTAAATTAGATGGATCACTAAATGGCATTTCGAATACACCTAATCTCAGAAGGGAAATTTAGAGTCTGGAAGAGTAATAAAAGAAGATTGATAACATATGGCATGCAGGTACTGTAGAAAAGATTGAATAATATATAATAACTGTTTTGCATAGGCATCCCTTTATAGTCACGAGTTTATCGGGACAGAAACAGAAAACCGCCTAACGGTGGAAATAATATTAAAGATCACGGTCCATCCGATCCAATATCAGCTAGATACTTTAGACAATACACAAATAATACCAAGAAATATGACTATTAATTTCAATATTTTTTTTTAATATTCAAGATTTTTTTAGACATATGATTCGTTCTAAATCATCCTTCCTCAAACTTTTAAGGATTAGGAGTCCTTAAACATTCATAAAAAAGATAATTTGCAAAAATCCATTTCATTGTGTTATACGAAATCACAGTAACTGTGACTCAAAAAACAATGATCCCATTTTTTATCTTAATTGTATGTAAAGCATTTTCTTCCATATTTGCATTGAACACTTTCATTAAACATATTTGCATTTTACAACATATTTGCATTCAAAACTTTCATTAAACATATTTGCATTCAAAACTTTCATTAAACATATTTGCATTTTACAACATATTTGCATTCAAAACTTTCATTAAACATATTTGAATTTTACAACATATTTGCATTCAAAACTTTCATTAAACGTATTTGAATTTTACAACATATTTGCATCTGTTTGGAAATAATTTACTTCTGTGACTTTCAAATGTACATCCACTCGTAGGAGAGCTTTCAAGACATAAAAAAATCCAGCCGCGCATTAATACATGTTTAAGTTTACTTATCAAATTACACTGTCATCAATACCAGTTATGTAATATTGGATTATTATTATTTAATAACATATTTTTTGTATATAAGCAATTACAAACCATCGTTATCTGTTTGCGACCAACAGTTCCAGAAAAAAAATGTTCTAAATATTTAATTGTAACTGCTTACTGCCGCCCTAACACGCAAATAAAAGACTTTAATACAATGTTATATTAAAATTTTATGCAAAAATAAATAAAATACTAAATTATTAGTTTTTAATAAAATGTTTTATTTACTCTATGCAAGATGATTATAAATAAAAGTTTAAATGGAAATAAATGTTAAAGAAATAAAATGTCAAGGATACAGCAAGTAAAATTAGACATACAAGTTTCATTTTGTCTTCCGTTAAATAAAATCTTATTAACATCACTGGTGACCAGTTTATCGTACTGGTCTACAATACCTACAATATCACTCGCAACCAGTTTTTGATCATTAAAAAATCCACCCCCATCCCATAATAAAATGTTTTTATATTAGTAAGTTTTTATTTATTATTTATTATTTAACATCAAGCTAAAATTATAAAAGAGTAGTTCACATGTTTGTCTGTTGTTCCAATTTCTTGGACTTTTATCTAGGTTGCATCAATGATAATGAAAATAACCATTCGCCGCAAAAATTCAATATGTTGTTTAGATTCAATGTACTACTTTTATGTAATGGTCAGCATATCGAGTATAATTTTCTGCAGGGTACCGTCAAAAATTTAATACATGATGACCCACAGCGCACCGAAACGAGCGGTACTGATAGCAGTGTGATTATAAATAAATTTTAAAATGACAAAAATTAACCATTTCCAGCGCGGAATAATTCTGTTTATAAAGTGATGATACAATGGACTGACACCAGAATTTACAAACGAATTTATTAGAAAATACGAACTTGCTTATTTTCACGTACATTATAGAAGGAAAATTTCAATTAAATATTCTTGACGCCTTTTGTCAGTTTTGGAATTAAAATTAGGTGTTCTTTTTTAAGGACACCGCCCTCGAAAAGTATAAAAGGTTATCACAAAACTGTTTTGTTATTCTAAGTCACTACAACTAATATTTAGAAATTGGCGATTCAGAAAGTTAATATCAGAGTATTAATCTAAAAAACTACTTTTTAAATCGGTTTATTTATTTTTTTTAAAGCCAAATTTTATACAATAGCGTTTCATAAGTTTTAAGAATTAAATTATAATATAAAAAAAATATAAGCACATTCATTTTTCTTTTTAAAATATATTCTCTAAAATTATTCACAATGATCTTATTGTTAGGCTACGTCTTAAAGCAATTTGTGAAGTATTTTGTATCAGCAACATTACTGAATGCTGATTTCATCTGACTTGGGAATATCATTTGAACTTTCTTCTAACAGGCTTACGTTGGAGTAAAATCGCTACAGAAATGTTTATTTCAATAAAACAACTACATAAATACAAACAACTGCTTTGATGAGTTAACTATCTTTAGAATGCACATAGAAGAAGTAGCTCCATTTTAAACAATATACAGATATTCACCATATTTTAGCCCTGCAATGTACAGTCGTGGAAAAAAAAAAGTAAACACCCCCTACTAACTCGTCAACAAATTATCGTAGAAGAAAGTTACTGGTACCGAACGATTGAAAATAAAGTCTTCTTTTAAATGACGTATTTAGAATTTGCTTAGGGGGCCATCTACATATTAAAACAAACGATAACTTCATTTTTTCAATGGCAATACCCAATTTTAACAAGATATTTCAAATTTTCGGTTCAAACTATGCCTAGACTCCAAATTTCATTTGAATGATAAGTTTTGAATTATAAACATTCAAAATTTAGTACTTCTAATGCTAAATTACATTTTCATATTTTTATTAATATCTCTTGAAATTATACTCCTAATGTGCTAATTTTTGGCTAATTTAAAATACCCAAACATAAATAAGTTGAATTTGCAATTTTTATATTTTTGATATGAATTATGAAATTAATATTCGAAATAATTATGAATTGCGACCTACAATTTTTTTTGACGGATTTAGATTTATTAACTCATGCTTTATGGAAATCCAAAATTTCGCATTTTCTTCCAAGTAGTTTTCAAATTATGCTTAAAAAACGGCAAAATGATGGTCTAAGATATAGGTCTGTTATAGAAGTGACTAGACATTTTGAAATTTCTCATGCTATCCTCTAATCTAGTAGTCTTCAATGACTCCTTCGGTGAAGCTTAAGATACCTTGATCAAGAAAGGGGCTCTCTCGGTCAACAACGGAGTACCGAACTTAAATTTGGATACGGCTTCTAAAACACGCTCTTTTTTAAATAATTAATTTCTTGGAAACTTAACGTACGAATTGCATAAAAATTTGTTTTCAGGCTAATTGAAGGGTGTAGAGTTCATTTATGCTGTCAGAATTGTATACTGCTATTGAAAAAAAAAGTTATGGTTCCTTTTAATATGTAGATGGCCCCCTAAGCAAATTTTACATAGATCATTTAAAAGTAGACTTTATTACCAATCGTGTGGTACCAGTAACTTTCTTCTACGATAATTTTTTGCTGAGTTAGTAAGGGGTGCTTACTTTTTTTTCCGCGACTGTACATTTCCATACAAGATTTCGCCGCTTCCTTTAAAAAAAAAAAAAAGCTAAAGAATAAAATACTTCCATGTAATGTTCCAGAGATGGTATTTGAAAAACTAGAAATAATTATCATACCAATCAAGCTTACCAATATTTTATTATAATATATTTATTTACTTTTGTATTTTCCCTGCTTGCATTTTGCAACATTCGTCTATAAGCATTAACACACACATACTAAATCTGAAACATTTTTTTTTCGATCCGAATAAAGAGAGGACCAATGTAAGATTTTCATTAACATAATTTTTTTCAAAGAATAAAGATGAACTAAATACTATGTGAAACTCCATGCATGATTGAATTAATCCGAACAAACACAAATAACTTTACTTTTATTACTGCAAAAGTATATTTCCTTATTTAAAAAAAAAATTGAAAATTCATGTGTGAATTCAATATCGCCGAAACACAATTATTTCCTCCTGAAAGGTTAAAAAAATTAACGCATCTTTTAGCGGTTGCAAAAGTAATTGTTTGTGAAAATAGAAATTTTGGTTCGAAAAAGAAAGCTACCAAAAAGAACTAATATTCTCTTTTCATTTCACTTTTATTCATGTTATTATATATTTAGTAACTAATTAATAATAATTAACACAACTCTTAATGATGAGGTAGCTCGTAGACATATAAACATTTAATATTCATTTCACAAATAAACACATCACTTACAATACGTTACATGTCACAAAAACTAGAGATGAACATTTCTCTGATATTTATTGCTAATCAACTATGCAGAGCTTTGGTGCTGCCATCTACACATAATAAATTGAAACACAAACATGACACATGTATAATACCTAAAATCTATAATATATGAAATATTATGATATGGTTTTAAATAGCACTAAACACAATCATATTAAGTCAAAAATTTGAACACATAGTTCACAACTCTAAATATCGGTTAATAGGTAACAAATGTTAAAAATGTTCTAGAAAAAGCCTTAAATTTAATATTCATGCAGAAATAGCACATAGCTGAAATTTGGGGGCAGGTAAAAGTAACATTACTTCATAATTTTATAAGGATTAAAATCTCCTTAACCGTTCCATATTTCTAACAAATAACTGCTTTACGCATTTGCAGCTCTTTAAAACAAGCTGCAATTAAATCATATTTTCAGAATTAAATACACTCCATAGTATGTTTCAGTACTGTTGATGTTTTAACGTTCAGTGATCTAACTGTGTATTAGAAAAATAGTGTTGGAATTTTAAGACGTATTAGGCTATTGAAAATTCAATACATTTAAAGTTTAAAGTTGTCCATTGACGAAGTTTTGATCTAGATATTTGAAGTTTCGATAAACTTTTTCACAAGGTTATGAACCAATAAACAGAAGATGATTAAAAAGATGAACTAAATGTTATTTAAAAAATACCTTTGGAGTACCGCTAAATTTTATATAGTGTGCAATAATAATTTGTTAAAAGTATATTCCTTAAAAAGCAGGGTTATTTGCGAAACGATATCCTTAGTTAAACTGTAAATATTGCTTTTGAAAGCCTATAAATGAAGCTGTTAATCCAGTATGGTTAGCAAAATCTTTAAATGACTTAAAATTGTATTTCACAAAAGCGTTGAATTAATTCACGCAAGACTTTCTACAAAGGATTGACTGACTTCCCGGAAGGGATTGCTCAGACTAGGAAAGCAAGTCTGTAGAGCATAAATATCTTTCAGGTCACCTTAACTGTAGTCTAAAAATACATAATTCAACTAAAGCGGATCATGCAAGTACGACAGAGGACGGTCTCGTGATCAGTAGATCTACCATAATAGGGTGGAAGCAGAAACTTTAAGGCGAGAAAAAATAATGGTAAGCTACTATGGCAGGCAATATGAACCAGTATAGTAAAATCGTAGTCCAAAAATGTGCGAAGTTTTGTGTGATATGGATTCAAACTAAATGGTTAGAGTAACGATGATACATACAACCCGGTGAATACCAACAGCAGCATACGTATAACACCCTATAATAGAAGAGATGGATCAAAAGTTACTTGTTTAGCACTTAATAGTTCATAATGGATTCAATAGTTCAATAATGATGATAAGTTGAAAACTAGGCAGATAAAGGAAGCATAACTAGGTTAATTGTGGAGATGCAATTAATTATAATAGGCCGTGGTAGACCATTATGGAGGTTTATATGATAAATAAACCATGGTGAAAGAGAGAGGTGTAATCAGCTAAAAGATTTCTCTGTAGAACGGAGACAAATTAATGATTCCATGAATTGTAGTTACTTTACATTTGAAACATATTATCTAGAAAAGACCTTTCATTTAGGTAGGCAAGGAGTACATAAAAATGTAATCCTAACCAGGTGAGATAGTTATAGATAGAATCTTAAAAATAAATCCTAATAAAGGTAATTAAAATAAGAGTGTTTTACTTTTCTCTTTACATATCTTTAAAAAAGAAACATACAGATTCTTTTTTCAAGAAATTCTTTAGTTCGACGCTTTCTGTCATGTGTAAAAACGGGAAATTTTCAATAATAGCATTAGGTGCCCACGTGAAGTTACGTATTTTAATGAGAATCCTTTAGAAAATCAGCAATTGAAGTCATAAAATTATGCCGTTATTAAAGATAACTTTTAATGCGTATAAAATAATGTATTTTAAAATCCTCTTTTACCTTTATACTTATTCTAAGAAGTAGGCGGTTTAATTGGAGTAAAATTATCATTTTGATTAAAATATAAACAATCTTAAACATGAAAGGCACACTTGTATGAAAGTACAGAAATATTTCTACTTACTTCCTGTAGTATTTAACAACTTTTGTCAAAATCAATAAAAGTGATGTTCCCCCTACCAATCCTCCGACAATAGGTACATATTCCCAAACGTGTTTAACTGAAATAAAATAAAATCAGGTATTATTCAAACAGAAATGTTATTAGATAAACACACGGGCCATTACAATAAAAATCAAGGAACATCGGGAAAAACATTAGCCCTTCCCCTTTGAAATAAAATATGATTTGCAATTTTAATTAATTTTTCCATTAATTTTCAGCAGTGAAATTATACTCTAAATTATCTACTTAAAATAAAATCTGAGTGCAGGATAGTGATGGGCGATTCTCTAGATTTTACCAATCGAGAACAATCGCCATCGTAAAAAAATACAATCGATACAGTCATCGATTACTTCCCGGAATCTACAATCGAGATGTTTTACAATCGATTATCGATTATTATTTTTAACAGGCTTATACAGTAATTTTTAAGTTTTTAGTAAATACGTGGCAACTAAAGATAGATGGAGTAAAAAACCTACCAAGAAATCGATGTAAATTTAACACTGAGATGCTAGATGACTTTGTAAAAAGATCCTCATCTACAATCTTCATTTGAAGCTAAATTAAAAAACAGAAGCAGTAATGTAGCTTACTGCTATCGTTTTCATTACCTCTTTCATTCAACTTCAATTGATGGAGGGGCACCCGATATGAAGCCTTTAAAAAGCTGTATTCTAACATTTGTTAATAATCTTAATACAACTTGATATGTAATACATCTTATCAGTTTTTAAGCCTTCTGAAAGAAATGTTAATCCTTAAACCTCTCCCCTTTTCTGTACTAATGGTTTATGACAATTAATAAATTGTCTGAAATGCGTTTAAGAAATTAACTTTAATGTTACAACATCTCCGTTATAGTATTTATCTTTCGAATATTATGTGCCATTCTATATTTTAATACAAGCCAATAAACTCTAAATAATTAATATCTTTAAGATATGTTCCGTATAAATTTCTTTAATGAAGTGTGCATACTAATGTTTCGATAAAGCACTGTAAAATATTTTAAGTTTGTAATGTTTGAGCATATTAATAATAAGTATCATGGATTTTCATATCAAATTTTATTTTATGTATGGCAATGTGTATTACGTATGCAAGTCTAGTAAATTGAGAGTACTACAGATGAACCAGATGCCATCAAAATGAGTTGAACTCGGTAATCCCCACTCCTCAGAATTTTTCGAAGCGCTCTTTTCAAACAAGTTTTTTCAAATATAAGATCAATTGCAGGAAACTGTCTGAACGATTCCAATGCGAACCTCTCTGGTCTGCGAATCGACCGTAGCTAAACGCTATGTTAGGCTTAATAAAAAACATATTCAAACATATGACAGCTAAATGATAATTTTTTCTACTTGAAATCATGTCTGTTATGCATATTTTCTCATAAAACATGTGTATCATATCCATTTATAATGTAAGAAGTTCTAAATTGAAATCAAGCTATTATAAACATACAGAATCAGATCTAAACAAACGATACTGTTGCCATTCAGATTTAAATTCCAACAAATCTACAAACAAATGAATGACTCTTTGAACGCTTCATTAAAGAAAAAAAAATACATGTAACTCTGATGCTGGTCTTAAAATATTTGAAAAGTATATTAAAAGCTTTTAATATTTTAACTTTGTTTAAAACCTTCAAAAACTATCCGATTAAGTTCTAACTTTAAGGGCCATAACCAACAACAACAAGTTCTAAATTAAAAATAAGGAATAACTATCGCTATCGTGTGGAGATAAGATATAGCTTTCGGTCTAAGAAGGTCCATGCAAGCACACTGCATTACATGCATTTTTAATTTATTCAGAATCATTATTCTTTTGCACAATTTCAGATTTCCTGTAACATTTGTTTTCTGTCTTATATGACAAAGTAAAATATATCCGAATTTGAATATTTAAAACTTTCGAATGCATTTACAATAAAGAATTATTTCAATGGAACTTTAGCATTATTTAAAGAGAAATTAAAGGGACAATTTTTTCTGTACCGAAGGCTGCGAGAAGTGCCTCTGTAGCCCGTTTTAATTTCCAATAAATTAGGAACATATGTTTCTTGATATAATTCTTTTGGCGTCAACTTTCTGTTGTGATCGTACTTTTTTTACAATGCATTTTATCAGATTTGAAGACATTGCAAATAAAATGAATATTTCTTATCGTTACAACATATTATAATTATCTTGCAGGTAAAATTTTAAATTTTAACATAGTTTGTAGCGAAAAAAAAAAAGTCACGCTAAACAACAAATTTTTAATGTAGAGGGAACCTAAACAAGCATTTTCGTCATAGAATGTGTAGCTGGAAAGGGCGCGTTTAAGCGCTGGTGACTAAATTGTAGTTTACATACTTTCTTTGTTCTAATCATAAAAAATCAAAGGATAATACTTTTTGATTAACAAAATGCATGAGGCATCTTTTTTAAGTCAGAAAAATATTTTTTTAACTATTGTTTTGAAGATTTATCATTCACTTTCTGTCACTTTTGAAGAGGATTACATGCTAGTTGAATATACAATACGTGATATATCACATGCTGGGTTTGTTTGTGTCTCATATGTTTCGACACAGTGTGCTCAAGAAGACTATTCCATATTGTGTTGCAGTTGAAGCCTTACCAACATATGTTGGGAAATTTAGGCTGGGCATCGTCCCTGTAGCTTAATTGGTCGAGCACTTGGAGCGCTATTACAAGGGTTCTGAGTTTGATTTCCCAGCTTGGACATTTTTCACTATGTTGGTTCTATGCATCGTTAGCAATGTGATAAATCACGTATTATATATGGTGCGTTGGTTATGCTTACTATACAGATAATGTTTCAGAAGTGTCAATGGGTAAACCCGAGCCTAGATGCTCCTTCATAATCATAATACATAGTAACGTGAAGTGATTAAGTTGATCTCATTTAAGGGGTCTCAGGACTCTTAAAATTGGACGAAAAGGTAAAAAAAGAGACCATTTTCAACATTTAATATCTTAAAATGTAAATGGTTTTAAAAGACAATATTTATTGGGACGAAAGTTATAACCTTCTGAGACCTGGCATCCATTTAAATGGATGTTTTGCTTTCTCCTTCTATTGCGTTTAATTTCATTGTAGTAATCTAAAATCAGTTTGGCATGGTAATATATGAATCAAAAATCAACATTCAGCTTTTGGATTTTGGCAACGGTAATTACTTTGTTTACAAAATGGCGTAATAAATGAGTCAAATAGGATTCTACGTTCTGCTGGTATGTTTCGTTTTTATGTTATTTTAATTTGTTTAAATTATTTTTTTTTTTTTTTTTTTGCAATTTTAATAGCATATGTTAATACTTGCCTTATGTTCTTTATAATAAATTCTATTCTTTCCCATACTTTTAGCATTTTTTAAATCATTTTAAAGCGAGTTATGGCCTGAACATCCATTTAGATGGATGTGCTGTAAAACAAAATTAAAAAGTCGAAATTTATTAATTTCTTTAAAAAACATCATTTTTGATGCCTATTTGTTGAAATAAACTCATATTAAAAAAATATATATGCATTATATTTTTCTTGGGTCTCAGGAGGATATGTTCTTTCATTTCATGCATTTAAAAAATTGAAAGATTCAGAATTAGTATTTATAGGGGGCTCCAAACTGTCAGACATTTGTCGAGCAGAAAATTGGTATAGCAGCTTACGTGCAGGATTCCAAAATAAATTTTGGAACTAGAATTGAATTTTTTGTACTAATTATACTTAAGATTACTATAATTACTCCGAACCTAAAAAAAAAAAATATTTAAATCATTTGTATATTTTTAATACAAAGTTGTATTTAGCGAATGCAAAATTTTGAAAATTTTAACTGTATAATTATCTAAAAAATATATTTTTTTGAACAATAAAAAGGAAATTTTAGGTTCGGATTATACAGACTAATATGACACAAAAGTTTTCAAAATTTCATAAAAAAAATATTCACAAGTTTTTGAGATACTGTGCGCGTTATGTCAGAAAATGTCATTCGGAGAAAAATGACTTCAAAGTTTCGGAAACGCAGCTACAGCTATTGAGTGGGTATAATTCTAAAAGCCATAACCTCTGTTCTAATGAGAATTACAATTTCAAGGAAACAATTATATCAAAATGTTCAGAAAAGATAGGAGTTCAACATTAAAAAAAAAAAAAAATAAATAAATTTCGATAATTTTGAAGCTTCAATAGTCTCTTAAGGGAATAGTGAGTAGGGAGGCTTTAATACAAAAATGTATTTATATGATTGAGCGTACAGGGACCTAAGCTATCCTATTCTTTCGTATTCAAAATTATTTTTGCTTTACTTAAATATAGCTGAATGATTTTTGCTTCGATAACAAAACCAATATTTAGTAGATTATTTCCTGATAAAATAAATGTTATTTTTATCTGAGTTTAACAAAAACTCTTCAAAACATCGTATCGTGCTCGGTTTAAATTAATTTTATCGAAAAATAGAGTGGTTTCGATCCTCACTCCCGGAAGAATTATTTCTGTAATATTTTGGCGATAAGATAAATCATTTCTATAGTGTCATATTTCATTTCATGAAGAGAAGTTCTATGACTTGTAGTTTTTTATCCCAATGCTTTATAATTATTTTTAAGTAAACTATAGTATCGAACAATATTATTTTTATGACCAATTTTGTATTTAATATTTGAATTAAATGATTTTTCATTTCTTAATCAATGAAATAAATTGAACTAATCTACAATGTTTGGTACATTTCATATGATCTAATCAGTATATACATATATATAGAAAAAGAATGTATCTGATTTATTTTTCGTAAAAAAAAAAAAAAAGAGAAGCAAGACTGAAAAATATTTACATAATACCTATAAAAAAATTATCCTGATATCAATCTTTGAAAAGTAAAATAAATTTAAAGCGATTCAAAAATACATAAAAATCTACATGCTAAGCCTATGGATAAGAAATAACATTTTTTAATAATATATTACAGAGAAGCTGAAACAATGACGCACTTTATGGCAGCTTTGCAAAAAAATATATTAATCAACTTTTTTTGTAACAAAATACTTAAAACATGATAATAAAAAAGAAAAATGCAAGACTGCACCACCTAATCAGAAAATCTTGTAACGCTATATCAAATTATTTTTTTTAAATTCTTTAAATTGTTGAATTGAGACAAAAATGTTTTGAATAATTAGCAAACTATCTGTGATATAAAACAGACTTTTCAGTTTCCACGTTGCATTCATTTCCTTTTTGTATAGTGATCAATTATTTTGCTAGATGTCACAACACATTGTGACGTATTAAAGTGTTAAGTTTAGAAATATTGAGAGATAGGATGGTTTCAAATGTTTTCTCATACAAGGAATCAATATCGTGCTCTCAGTTGGTTTTTGTTATAGGAAAACGACTATATGCCTCCGGAGTGTATCAAATCTTTCAACAACAAAAAGAAGGAAAAAGAATGTATATCACTGACTCAAAAAAAAAAAAAAAAAAAAAAAAAAAAACATTAGGAGTGACAATAATCACCGACCATCCAGTTACACATGATTCTGTTTTTATTTTCATATCTTTCTTCAAAATCTTGCTTTTTTAAAAAGGGAAGGCGTATTTTTATTTCTAGCACACAATGGGAAACAGATTTATTCTGACCAAAAACTGTAAAAATTAGGAGGTGCACTCACGTTTTCTCACAGTTCTAAGCACCATATCCATCAGGACATTCGCAAAAAACTTTTCACTCTTTCATTATGCATATGCGTCCATTTTGGCATTTCGCATCATGACACCTATTTGTTATCTATTTGCTTCGAAAACTTAAAATACATAACGTACTAACATTATCTTTCATTTAATTTATTATCACTAATTACATTTGAAATTAATTCAAATATATAACAACAACAAAATTTCTATGGGAATGATAATTTTTTTTTTTTTATAATAAAGTTGTTAAATTAGATGCAAACAAAATTTTGACGAATATACCGTATAAATATTGAAATTTTAATAAAGAATATTTTTAAGTTCTGAATAATTCTGTAACATTTTAATAAAACAAATTACAGAAATAGTGATATGTATGTAATTAGGCATGAGTATAACCTGTAAATAAACATAAATTTAATTAAAAAAATTATATTTCCGTATAAGCATTTTGTTGTTGACAGATATTGTGAAATATAATCTCCAAACAAGGACATTAAAATAATTAAGCGAAGTAAATTGTTTTTCGTGTGTTAAATGTGATTTACAAAAGTAATTATCAAAAGTGTTTATGATCTGAAAGAAGGAAGTGAAATTGAAAAGTGATTGCACAATCGTAAACAGATATTTTATTATAAACATTTCGCAATACTCAAGAACTATAAGACGTTTATAAACTCTAATTTTAAAATACCATAAACATAAATATTGATACAAATTATTTGTTATGCTGATTTATGCCATTAATTTCCCGTTGTTTATTGCTAATAATATTTTATCCATGTATTTTTTTCTCTACTTTCAGTTGTAACTCAGACTCTCAAACTGAGAGATGTATGTCTTATAGCTCTTATTATAAAATTATTTAACTTTCTATTTATAAGTTTCGGCACAAATTTAAGTTCACAAGTCACACAAAAATATGTGTCTTTTTAAATCACATGAAGTTCACACCATCATCACCTGTGGATTAAAACAGAAATACAAGAAGAATATGTAGATCGATTTACCCTTTCCGGACGAATGTTAACAGATGATAAACGGATATACATAAATATAAGGTAAGCCCAATTTATATTACCTATGTTTTTTATATTGAGAAATAGATAATTAATTTTTGAGGATAAGAACGAACATCACGCCATTTCTAATAGCAAAGATTAAATATTGCTAACAAATTGATTATGAGAGTGAAAAAAATTCTCAATAAAAACATCGTCACTAATTGACAAAAATAAAATCTGGTAATCCGATAGGGTAAGGGTAATTTACTAAAAAAATAAAACGAATCTTAGCAACATTATGACTTCTTCTACAAAAGATAGCACGACCATTGAAAAATTGAACGCCAACATTTATACAAATTGGCGGTTCAAGGTCGAAATGCTATTGATTCGAGATGAACTTATTGAAGTTATTACGCAAGAGGCCCCCACTCCATTGAACGATGCTTGGACCAAGAAAGACAGAAATGCAAGGGCTTTAATAAATTTGTCCATTGACGACAGTCAAATAGTGCATGTCAAAAATTTAAATACAGCTAGGCAAACATGGGACGCACTTAAACATGAGAGATCTAAACTCTCTAGTAAGCTGTACTTGCTACGAAAACTGTACAGTACAAAATTAACTGAAGGTGGCAATATGACAGCCCACATTACTAAAATTTTAGAGATAGTGGATAAACTGTCAGCCATAGGTGAAAACATAACTGACTCGCACATTTCAGCACTACTGCTATGCTCGTTGCCACCGTCCTACGATACCCTAGTTACTGCAATGGAGGCCAGAGATGAAGCTGAGTTAACCGTACAATTTATAAAAAGCAAGCTTACGGAGGAATATACTCCCAGAGTACATAATAGTGAAAATTCCGAAAACAGCAATAAAGCCTATAAAACTCAAGGTAAATTTAATCATTCAGAACAGAAAAGAAGCAGCAATAAGTACTGCTCAGACTGTAAAATGAAAAACCACTTAAATAAAGACTGCTGGTTTCTAAAAACGAAAAACAACAACAGTTACACTAATAACAGACACTATAAAAATAAAAACAATTCAACATCACTAGTTTATGAAGAAAATAATTTACATAAAAATGCGGAACCTGAAGAAAGAAAACTCACAGTAAATGAAAACAACAGTGTCGCTTTACTAACCGAAGAGTCCGAAAATACAAGGCACTTTTATAGTGGACAGTGGCAGTTCTAGTCACATTGTAAATTCAAAAGAATTTTTTACAAAAATTACAAATAATAATGAAACAAACGTCACAGTCACTAATGGTAACAAACTGATTTCATATGGATCTGGAGAGGTAATAATTCATACCGAAAATAAAAACAAACAAGTTATATTGCGTGACGTACTATACGTTCCTGACATAGAAACTAACCTGCTGTCAGTGAGTAGGGCAACTAAAAATGGTTGCAAAATCAAACTTGAAAAAGATAAATGTGATATAATTCACGAAGGCGACATTATACTTCAAGGTAAACTTAAAAACAATCTGTACGAAATACATGTTAGTAAAGATGAAAATCTCAAGCACTATGCAAATGTCACCTACAACTGCTCAAATGCAAATTGCATAGATTTGTGGCATAGGCGAATGGGGCATAGGAGCTACGACACAATAAAGTCCATGTTATCAAAGGACTTAGTTGAGGGAATTTAGATCAACAACTGTAAACATAATGCTAAATGTGAGGTATGCATCAAGTCAAAAATCAGCGAGACCCCATTTACTAAATCAGGTGATTATACAGCTACAAAAAGGCTCGAGTTAGTTCATACTGATGTATGTGGCCCTATAAATACACCCACAATTGGGGGGGGGGAATACTTCGTCACTTTTATCGATGATTATACGAGATTTTGTGTAATTTATTTAATGGCAAATAAAAGTGAGGCTTCAGAAAAATTGAAAGAATAAGTCTTAATGGTGAAAAACAAATTCGGAAAAATGCCTACTGAGATCAGATCGGACAACGGTGGTGAATATACGGGTAACGAAATAGAAAAATATCTAAAAGAAAATGGGATACATCATCAGCTTACCGAACCATTTAACCCAAGCCAAAACGGTGTCGCAGAGCGTAAAAGTAGGTCGCTACTAGATATGGTTAGAAGTATGCTAAATGAAGCAAATCTCCCGCACAAATTATGGGGGTAAGCCATATGTACCGCGAATCACTTACAGAACCGGCTACCTTCAAAATCGGCATGCACCACACCCTACGAATTATGGATGAATAGGAGACCAAATTTGAAATACCTCAAAGTTTTCGGCTTTACTGCATATGCCTACATACACAAATCAAAGAGAGGAAAAATAGACAATAGAGCGGAAAAGGGCACTTTTGTCGGATATGACAGTCGCTCTAAGGCGTACAGAATCTATACAAGTGACGAAAGAGTAATATTGACCAGAAGCGTAAAATTTATAGAAAATAAAATTAATCCAGATACTAACGAAAATCTAGATAGAAGAGAATTAATCGCGGAAACAAACAAACAAACACAACAGAAATAAACGAATGAAATGGAAATAGACCTGACACCAACACAAAATGAACTAAGTCCACCACCCGCATCTCAACAACAAATTCCACAAGTGAGAAGATCAGACAGAACCAATAGAGGTGTGCCGCCGGACAGGTTTGCTTATGAAGTCCGGCACGATCCAATATATGTACCTAACAGTTGGGAAGATATGATGAGTATAGAAAATCCTATAGAAAAACAGAACTGGATAAAAGCGACAAAAGAGGAAATGAATTCCCTTAATGAAAATGAAACCTGGTGTTTAGTTGATCCCCCACAAGGATCAAGAGTAATTGGGTCGAAATGGACTTTTAAAGCGAAATATGACGAATTCAGAAAAATCAAGGGTTACAAAACGAGATTGGTCGCACAAGGATTTAGACAAAAATACGGAGTAGATTTCGATGAAACTTATGCGCCAGTAGTTTCCCATACAAGTTTAAGAGTCTTCATAACTGCCGCAGCATACCACAATCTCAATATTTGGCAGATTGACATCAAAACTGCATTTTTACATGGTGAATTGGAAGAAAATGTCTATGTATCACAACCTAAAGGGTATATAAACACTACAGAACCCAATAAGGTTTGTAAGTTAAAAAAGGCCTTATATGGACTAAAACAAGCTGCAAGAGCATGGTATTCAAACATTAGTGAAATACTAAAAGAATTAAAATTTAAAAAGAGCAATGCTGACAATTGTTTATTTATAAGAAAAGAAGGGGAAAACACGGTTTATATAGCAGTATACGTAGATGATATTCTCATCGTAGGAAAAGATGAAAATATAAATGACATAATAGATAAACTAAAATCTAAGTACGCACTTGAAGATTTAGGTCAAATTTCCAATTACCTCGGGATAAAAATACAAAATACTCACAACGGCTTTAAACTAAATCAATCAGCAAAAATAATAAAAATTGCAAAAAAATTCAATTTAGAAGATTCTAAGCCATACGGCACTCCAATGGAAACAGGCTTTCAACGATTAGACAATGAGGAAACACAAATGCCAAACAACACTAAGTACCGACAAGCAATAGGTGCGCTGTTATATGTTGCTACAAAAAGTAGGCCCGATATTTTAGTAGGGGTAAACATCTTGAGTAGAAAAAACGAAACGCCGTCTGAAAGACATCGTAAAGGCGTTAAAAGATTAATACGATATCTCTATTCAACAAAAGACTTAAATTTAGTAATTAGCACGGAAGAACCACCCATCCTGGAAGTACATACTGATGCAGATTAGGGTGGAGATCTAAAAACAAGAAGATCGACAACAGGCAATTTATTCCTTTTAGGAAAGAATCCAATACAGTGGATAACAAAACGACAAACGTGTGTCGCACAATCATCTGCAGAGACAGAGTTCGTTGCAGCGGCGAGCGCAACACAAGAATTAATATGGCTGCTAAAACTATTAGAAGATCTCGACATACCACAAAGATTGCCTATAGTAATTTATGAAGACAATAAATCTTGCATAAAAATGATAGAATCCGAAAAGTTTTCTAATAAATCGAAGCATATTGACATAAAATATAATGTGATTAAACAGCTGAAAGAAGATAAAATTATTGAATTGCGTTATTGCCCAAGCAAGTCCATGACAGCGGACATACTGACGAAACCAGAGCCCAAGATTGAATTTCTAAATAATAGAAACAAACTGAAATTACAGAACAATCCTCCTTAGGAGATTAAGGGGGGAATTGTTGACAGATATTGTGAAATATAATCTCCAAACAAGGACATTAAAATAATTAAGCAAAGTAAATTGTTTTTCATGTGTCAAATGTGATTTACAAAAGTAATTATCAAAAGTGTTTATGATCTGAAAGAAGGAAGTGAAATTGTAAAGGAATTGCACAATCGTAAACAGATATTTTATTATAAACATTTCTCAATACTCAAGAACTATAAGACATTTATAAAATCTAATTTTAAAATACCATAAATATAAATATTGATACAAATTATTGGTTATGCTGATTTATGGCATTAATTTCCCGTTGTTTATTGCTAATAATATTTTATTCATGTATTTTTTTCTCTACTTTCAGTTGTAACTCAGACTCTCAAACTGGGAGATGTATGTCTTATAGCTCTTATTAAAAATTTATTTAACTTTCTATTTATAAGTTTCGGCACAAATTTAAGTTCACAAGTCACACAAAAATATGTGTCTTTTTTAAATCACATGAAGTTCACACCATCATCACCTGTGGATTAAAACAGAAATACAAGAAGAATATGTAGATCGATTTACCCTTTCCGGACGAAAATTACCAGATGATAAACGGATATACATAAATATAAGGTAAGCCCAATTTATCTTACCTATGTTTTTTATATTCAGAAATATATAATTAATTTTTGAGAATAAGAACGAACATCACGTCATTTCTGATAGCAAAGATTAAATATTGTTAATATTTGTGTCGTTAATTCTTCTTAAAAATTTTATAAAAAAAAGATCTTTAAAAATTAGAGCTTTGGTAAGGAAGTTACGTCATGAACACATTGGTTGCAGTATATCGTTTACTGTTCTTTTCCAAATCCTACTGTACGTGGTATACAAAAGCGCTGATATTGAACAACCAAAATTTTGTTCAGACTTTATTTCTGGTCCAAGAAATATAAGAGCGCGATGTTTTTCGTATCTTTATCAGCAATGTGGAAGACTATTACAGGTAAAGGTCTACATATTATTTTAAAATACAAGGTCAAATTCACCGCTAAATTTCGATTTCGTTTAATTCACAATTTGATAGGACTAACCGAATAGTGTAGCGGCCTAAGCCTTCTAATTCCAATATTAAATAATTAAATTGAAAAAAAATATTATGTTAAAACCGCACAAAGCAATTTATTATTTCATAAATCGAAATTTCGTATTCACAAAAAAAACTTTCATTAACTACACGTATGATAACTATTAGACGTTTAAAATAAGTTTTAATATAAACATTATGCATTTTTTCAACTTTTAATTGTTATCCTAATGGTGTTGATTGTTTTAATAAAGGTTTGAGTTTTTAATAATAAAAAGCAAATTATTTAAGTATGAAAGTAGGATATATAGCGTGGTCATAAAAAAACTTCCAAGATATATGCGCCCCTAGCGACCTAAACGGTCAATCAATAGAAACGAAATTTCAGATTTAGTTATTTGAAGGTATGCGCTGGAGATCGTGATGATTTAAAACAATAGAGTTCTCACGGTTATGGTTACAGGGAAACAGTTTCGAAATTTTCGAATGGAAACACCCTTTTTTTCCTGCGAAAATTCATCAGTATGTTGAAAAACCATAAATTGCATTAGAACAATACACGTATGACTAACATTGTCGGTGTAATATCGTGGCATTCAGTCCTAATCTGTCTCCATACAATGTGATATTCAGTAGTCTGAAACAAATTATTACATATTTATCTTCACTAAGTGTACACAAACACAACTCAAAAACACATTTTGAAACAAATCTTACAACATTTCTCAGTTCACAAGTGGAAGAAATATCGGCTACTGGAAAACATATCTTGTAGCCGCTTCTTCGTTTCTGGCAATGGTCTTTTTTGCAAGTATTCTACGCCGGCAATTTTCGTCGTACTTGTATCATTCCAACGCCATTTTTGGTTTTTCAATGCTCTGATGAATTTGCGCATGAAAAGAAATGGGTGTTGCTATTCGAAATTTTCGAAATTTTTTCACTGTAACCGTAACCGTGAGAGCTCTTTTGTTTTAAATTATCACGATCTCGAGCACATACCTTCAAATGGATTTCCATAAATATTTTACATTAACAAACATTATTTTGTGAATGGCGTGCTCCATTAAATGCTTATAGATTTAAGCATTTTTAAAAATATTTATTTAAATATCAAGTTTCCTGTGTATTCATGAAACTAGTGTTTTCATAAAAGTGAAGTTCCGAATCATCGTATGTTCTTCTGAAAAGGAAATTCAGATGTTTAGACCGGGAGGTGGCAGCACAGGCAACCAGGCTATCGAGTTCACGGCTGAAATTCAAGAATTAGTTAAAACTCGATTCGCATATTAAAACGCAATCGGTCTGCCAAGTCATATCTTGGTGGAAAACACCTGAAAATCCAATTTTAGTGGTTGACAAGTAGGTTTACCATTGTGTTTCCTGTAGGCCGTGCCGGTTGTTTCAAAATAAGTAAAAGCTTTTTCTTCGCGTACATTACAAATACAAAATTTCTTTACAAATTGTGATGTCATTGTGGCATTTGGTAATTAAAATTAAGTGGTACGTATACTTCCCATCCCCTTATAAAGGGTTAAGCTCAGAAAATTGTAGAAACGGGGTGTTTTAAAATGCTTCCTTACACAATAAAACAATACCGATCTCAAATATGCTTTTCGGAAGATTTCGAAAGAAATACTTCCTATTGCGTTCTCCCCTATGTTGGAATTTCTGAAAACTTTTTGCAGATCTACGCCGATCATGACTTTTAGAAACCGAAACCACCCCCAGTTCAAATAGGATTTGGGGGGAAAAATCATTATTTCGTCAATTTTCAGGATATCAAATCCACTTAAACTTACTATAAATCTTTCTAATGCTATCTACAACTTTTATATTGACAAGTTTTTGATAGGACCAACTCTTACTGCACAAATAAATAAATAGATAAAAACGAAAAAAGGGTTGTTGAAGAAGAAAAAAATCATAACTTCGTCAATTTTCAAGATATCAAATCTTTTTAATTTTATTATAAATCTTCTTAATAGTATCTGAACTTTTATATTGACAAGTTTTCGATAGGGCCAACTCTTACAGCAAAAACAAACAAAAAAAAAAAATAAATAAAAACGAAAAAACGATTGTTGAAGAAGAAAAAAATTCATAACTGCGTCAATTTTCAAGATATTAAATCATTTTAATTTTATTACAAATCTTCTTAATAGTATCTGCAACTTTTATACTGACAAGTTTTCGATAGGGCCAAATATTACAGCAAAAACAAATAAAAAGAAACAAGAATTAAAGAAAAAATTATCGTATCAACATCATTCTGATAAAACCAGCTCTTACAAAAAAATTAAATTAAAATATCGTCAAAAGCGGCCTGATAAAATTGTTAAAGTAGGTTTATCTCTAATCTTGACTTAGTTTTATGTTGGTGAATTTAGTACTTAACTTCGAAATCTACCTCCGCCTGTAGGCCGAGCCGGCAATGATTTTTTTGTTCTTAGAAACGCTCCTTCTGGGTGATTCAAAGCTTTTAACAAAAGAAAGGAAGAAAGTGAATTCATATGCTTTATTAATCGGCGGAAGCTACGTTTTCAGTTCACATTCCGTAATGCATTCGTATTAAAACAAGTTGGAAATTGCACGCCAAACGTGGCAAATGAGGTGCGTTCGTAGTATAACTAGCTTTATAAATATTTTTTGCACCGCATATTGTACTAAATTTATATTTTAGTGCTCTTCATAAGTGCATATTAATATCATTCTGTTCGAAAGGCTGTAACAATATTAAAATGCACTTGTAATATTTTGTTCCCATTGGCGGTAATGTAACGGAAAACTTTTGACTGTCCCTGTGATTAAAGTATACATCCGATTTTCATAAAATTTGAAATGACTCGACAAAATTTTGCAACAAAAATATATTTAAAATTTGAGACCATTTGTATGGTTAGTTTTCGCTCTGTTATATGCAGATGGACAGACAGACAGACAGACGGACAGACCGGACGACGACTATAGGTGCAACGCATTTATATAATTACGGACGCACTTAAAAATGAAAGAAATAAACATTAAAGGACTGACAAAAGATGCCGATGAGTAAGTCATACATGATTCGTTTTCGTTTCCTGTTTCTACATAATTCTAAGCTTTTTAATGGAAGGCGTGTTTTTCTTTTGATCCCAAAACGGGTATCAGATTATGCAGAGAAAAGTCAGACATTTCCTACATTTTTTATGCTCCATTAACATATCCAGCTTTTTCTAACAACCATAGAACTAACTGTGACACAAATTAAATAAAACAATCTTTTGAAAAAAATTTTTCAAAATAAATTATAATATGAGTTTCCGTCAAATTATTGACAAAGTAATTTTAGATATTATGGTGAGGATATATTTGTGTTAAATTTTCATTCAAAATTAATCCGTTTTCTACATTTATTTTGCTTTTTGCTGTTAACGCGAGCATTCAAATGTAATTTTTATTTATTTATAAGTAGTTTCGAATTTATCGCAATCGTTATACTCACATAAATATATTTTTGTTGGCATGTTTTAGTGAAACATGTTTTCTTTCTTATGTTAAAAGCTATCATTCCAAGTCGATTTCGTTCTATTTATAATTTAAGAACAATCCCCCCCCCCCCCCCATAAATATTCTTTATTGATATTTGATTTATTATACGGTAGCTTTTTAAGGAGTCTGTTTATGTAATCTAAAGATCATAAATTTAATTTAACCTTCCTGGCGTCTCGTATATGCATTAAAAAAATCCATAAATTTCATTTTCCCTTCTTGCGGCAATTAGATATCGGACATTAATTATCTTTGCGTTATATTTCTGCATGAAATGATAGGTTTGCTTTTTTATTTAACTTTTTTGATGAGCTGCCAAATGCAGTTGCCTTACTTGGAGGTTGTGGAATATTTCGTAAACTCCTTTAGCGGGTCTCCTTCAGCCAGACTGGAGTGGCGCCGATGATCACGTGACCTTCCAGACAATTGATATAAAAAATATTTTTTTCTTGTTGTTTAGTTTTAGTAGTAGAATGGAAATTCGATAGCAGCTTGCACGCTGTAGTTTTATTGCTTGATCTTAAAAAAGTGGAAGAAAATAAAATGTTGTTTTAATTTTAAAAATGAAACAGTTGCAGGAATTTTAATTGCATTTAGAATCATGAGTTCTAGAATTAACAAAGCAACTAAATATGTTTTATCTGTAAATATGTAAATAATGTATATTATGTATATTTTCGACCTGTTAATAATAATCTACAAAAAGTTCGCGTGATGATGATTATTTACAAATGATGAACACAAAACTTCAGAATATAATACGTGAAAGTAACTAATTTTAATGTGATTTATAAAGAATCGTAAATTCTTCAAATATTGCTCTCCCTATAACAATTTCGTGAGCTATGATTTAATGGTGATATAACGTGAAATTCGTGGACTACCTGAATATCTTCATTAGCGGTCTCGTTCAAATTTTAATATATCTCCCAGACTAACGTAATTTAGTGTTTGGCGGATTTGGCAAAACACAGATGTATTGTGGCGTTATTAACTTACAGTAATTTGTACTGTAAAAATGTCGTTTTTTTTTACAGTGTAGGACTAAGCTGGTCAAAAGAAATCGATGGCATGCCTTCGGAGTGTTTCAAAACTGAAATTGAAGAAAAAATACACATATTTCACTAACCGAAGGGGACTTATCGGACATCGGAGGGGAGTTTTCATAATAGACGCCGAAAAGTCAGTCATACATAGTTCGTTTTGTTTATCCGTTTCATCAAAACTCTGGCATTCAAAAGAGGAAGGCAGATAATTTTAGGATCACAAATGTGGAATCAGTTCCACATGGGACTAAAATCGTAAAAATTTGAAGATGTACTCACGTTTTTCACAATTCTTACCACTGTATCCGTCAGCACATGCGCAGAAAGCTTTCCCATCTTTTATTGTGCAAGTGCTTCCATTTTGGCATCTCACATCATCACACATATCTGTAATAGTTTATTTGCATATTTTAAATTAAATAATGCACTAACACTTTCTTTCAATTAATTTTTTTCATCATTACCTACATTTAAAATTAATTCGAACAAAAGTTCTCATTATATAAAATTTCTAAATTAGATGAAAACAAAATTTTAAAGAACATACATAATAAATATTAAAATATTAAATTTATTATTCCTTTCTGTCATATTTTATGAAAAACTGTTACACAAGATATATACTTAATGATTATGATCAGACATAAACATAAATTTCAATTAAGGAAATATACTTATTCGCAGGCATTTTGTGTCGTGTATTGTTTTTTAAATTGTCCACTAAAAGAAACTTGTTTAATAAATTTCAGCTTTAGTTGTGAAAACACGCCTTAAATTCGTTCTAATATACACGTTACATGTTAAAGGGTTAAGCTTAGAAAATTCTATAAATGGGATTTTTTCAAATGTTTCCTTCAATGTTTTATCAAATGCATGGAATCAATATCGTGCTGTAAGCTTGTCTATGCTGTCTATAAAAAACTGAGGCCATGCCTTCGGAATGTTTCAACACTTTTAACAACAGAAGTAATATATGTAGTATATAATAATATAGTAATATATAGTATATATAGTAATATATATATATATATATATATATATGTATATAATAAATATACATTTTTCTTTACTCGGAGAGCACTATGCTTTCAGGTCTCATTCACTAATGTGAAGTAATAATAATAATGGCATAGCTGCCACAGTCGACTATTTTTTAATTATATCAGGCGGTAGTTTCTCGAAACAGAAATCTTTGTTATATTGTTTGAGACTTCTGACAGTTTTTTGAGGAGCCTTGGACCAAATGCCCCACATCCCCGACCATAATATAATGGAAACACTAACAGGAATTCGAACCATAGCAGTACAGGGACGATAACTTAAAATTATTGTGGTGGAGAAACAAAAGCAATATTCTTGAGCTCATGTATAAAAACAATAAATATAAATATAAACATTAAGTAACTTAAAGTTAAAATTAAGAATTTAAATAGATAAAGGGGTAGAACAAGCCGTTGGCTAGCACCTTTGCGCCAAGTCCAATGCGGTGCGAAGAGCACCAACGAGGAACCTGACTATCATCAACATTTGCAAAAGCAATGTAATACATTTATTTTAAAATAAAGGTGCGAATAGAATTAAAAAATAGTGGCATGTGGCAGCCCTGTAATAATATAAAAAACACAGAAAACAGACGCCAAATAGCCAACCATACATAGTTCGTTTTGTTTATTAGTTTCTTCAAAACCTTGACTTTCAAAGGAATGTAAATTATTTTTGGACTAAAAAGGGAAATCAGATTCATACAGAACTCAAACCGTAGAAATTTGTAGATGTACTCGAGTTTTTCACAGCTGTTACCCCAGTATCCGTTAGAACAGGTGCAGAAACCTCTTTTATCTTGTATCATGCAAGTGCCTCATCATCACACATATCTATAGCAGTTACATTTTTTATAATTCAAAGTAAATAACGTCCTGAGCCTTTATTTCTTTAATTTTGTATCAATACTTACATTTAAAATCAATTAAAACAAACAAAAACACACCATTTACTTTAGATATGATTAGAATGTTAATGTATAAAATTGTTAAATCAAAAGCAAACATAATATTGTAGAATATACTACATAAATATTAAAATTTTAAAGTCAAATTTTTAAATTTTGAAACATTTCTGTGCTGTATTATTGAAAAATAATTCACAAGATATTCATAGTTATATAATTTGCTATGATTATAATATGAATCTAACAAAATTTTCAGTTGAGAAAATATATTTATTTACACGAATTTTGTGTCTGGTATTCTTAAAATTTTGAATTAAAATAAACTTATTTTAATAAATTTCAACATTAGTAGTGAAATCCTGTCTTAAACTCATTCTAATATTAAATAATTAAAATTTTAATAACGTTTATGTAACAGAACACAGGAAAGTTTACCCTATTAAGTTAAATCGAACGTTCACATTTAAAAAAAATTAAATTTTAACGAATACTATTTAAGATAATTAATTGTCGGTTAAGGTACATTGAAATATATGGGAGATTCTCAAAAGGTGGAATCATTAAACGTTAACTATATGTAATTTTTTTAATTTTCAAATTTAAGGCCAATTTTATTTTTATTTTGTCTATAAATATAATATATAAATATTTTTAATAGTATGTCTAAAAAATTATACACAAACATTAAAAGACAGCAACTATTCTGGAAAATTAATTATTAAAGCATTTAATTAGCAGTTGTGTACGTTACAAATTTTGGACATTTTTTCGCACGTACGTTACAGATTTTGGACGTTGCTGTTAGTATTTAAAAAATTCTCATGACTAATAATGTAGTAAATCTGTCCTATAATTGTATGTGTATACATATATATATATGTATAATTAACTTTTTGTTATCCAGTAATAATAATAATAAAATCAAATGCTTTGTTACGTACGTTACTTTCGGACATAACAAAATACAGAAAAATTCTTTATAGAAAAGTTCTTCTATCTTCAAAAAAGCAATAAATCAGCCTGCCATCTCTTAACGAAATTATCAAAAAATCATCCGTTTCCTTTATGCATTCGTTGTTTACCATTAGAACAACCTGAAAAAAAGTTAAAACTCTTTTTCTTGGTGGTACATTGGAGCAGTTAACGTTATGAATGTCCGAAATTGGCCTCTTTAGCATAAAATAATAAAATTTATGATATTTATACAAAGCTTTTACAATAAATTATGTCATTTTCCGTCTCTGAATAGAATTAAAAACTCAGTGTAAAAAAATAAAATAAAGTCAATGATAATTAAAGTTATGTTTGAAAGGCTTAAAGTTATGACGTGTGTCCAGTGCCCACCTTTTGAGAATCGCCCATATACATTAAGTTAAACTCCCATGATGTTAAAATATCATCATTTTTAAGCTATCATGATGTTTATTTCTCTAATAAAGGTCTTTCGGATCTATAAAAATATTTTTAAACATAGTTATACACAGAAAGTGTTTTTAAGAAAAAAAATTGGCATATATATATATATATATTCAGTTTTCGTAATCATTAAACGGATTTCCTTTTATTCTTCACATTAAAATCATTATTGTCTTAATGGTGTGTGGGATGGTTCAATGAAATGCATATATATTTAAACATTTTCTTAATATTTATTTAAAAATCAGGTTTTATCTGTCTGTGTTAAACTAGCCTTTTCATAAAAGTACTGTGCACAAACTTCCAGTGGTCTTTAAAGAAAGGTCTAAAAAGAAACTAGTATTTCTAATATATATTGTACATAATTTTCATTTATTTCATTTGATTCAGGAGCCTTTTTATCCTATTCAAGGGGCCCACCGTGGCTGAGATGATAAGGCACCATGCCGCTAATCGCTTGAGAGTGTAGCTGGGGGCGGGTTCGAATCCCGCCGGCTCCGTTGTACACTCTTTGTGGAGCTCCCGGATATAATTAACTGGTGTTGTAAATGTCCTTGTGCTATCTCGTTCCTGTATATCGACGATGATTTATAAGCGTTCCCTGGTGTCAAGCATACAAGTCTGATGTATGTGTTCAATAAAACAAAAAAACAAACATCCTATTCAAGTTTTCCTGTTAACCTTAAAGCAAATACAGATACAGATGAAACTAAGTTCTTTTCTGTAACTTAATTTTAACAGAAAAAATAATAATGATAGCTTTAGTTTATTTTTAGAAAAAAAATATTTATGGAAGATATTTTAATTGTACAAGTTATATAGAAATGTGTTATTAATACCACATTCTAAAACCTATGGATACGAACTCAATTTTTCACAAAATGTCTAAAATATTCTGCAATTTTCGTAACTTTATATAAAGTTTAACTTTTTTTTATAATCAAAAGATTTTATTTTTATTTTTTACATTGTTAAACAAAACAACTGAATAATTTGCAATGTATACATTTTGATATAAAAGAGATATTTAGAGATTTAACGTTACATTATTTTCGATCTCTATGGAGATCAATTATTTCGTGAAAATTTTTTAATATTATGTCACGGAAAAATTAATATTTTTAATTTTCGATTTGTATATAATAGACTAAAATTGTTGCCCTATTCTGCAGTTTGCAGTTTACAATCATTGTTAAAATTTTACATTGGAATAAAATGATTAAGACATAGTAACATTATAGAACTGCATTTCAATAATCAGATTTTGTAACGCTATAACAAATTATCGGTTTTTAAAGAGGACCAAAACAAGATCTTTAAATACATACTTTGAGTGCAAAAAGTTTTGAATATTTAGCGAAATATACAGCCTTGTCATATAACATACTTTAATAATTTTCAAGTTATAAACATTTACCTTTCTATGGTGATCAACACTTTTGCTATTTGTAAAAAGACATTCTTAAAAAATACTCAAATTTTATTAATTAAAATTATCAAATTTTATTAAATCATTTGATATTCCTGAGAATGCTGTCGTCTGATGCAATGAAACATGTCGAAATAAATGTGTTAATAAATTAAGGTATTCTGCCTTTTTTAAATTTATATTTATCACTCATAGCAATTATTTAGTATTTAGAAATTTTGAAGTGATTTTAATATGTAGTTCATACACATTGTTACATGTTAATGGGTTAATCTTCGAAAATTCTTTAATGGCATTTTTTCAAATGTTTCGTTATCCACGGAATCACTAAAAGCGAGTAAATTCATCCGTTGTTTAATCAATATCGCTATTTGTTAAACCACACTGTTAAATTTTAAAGGGTTAAGCATAGAAAATTCTATAAATAAGATCTTTACAAATGTTTCCTTTCACACGGAATATATGTCGCACTGTAACCTGGTTTTTCCTATAAAAAACCATAAAAAATATATCTTATAAAATTCCTATAAAAAATATGTTTGAAGGTCATGCCTTCGGAAAGTTTCAACACAGTTAACAATAGCAGTAAAAAAAATAATAATAAATACACGTCCTTCATTAATCGGAGGGCACCATCATTTCAGATCTAATTCACTAATGCGGCGTAATAAAGATAAATTTATATACATAAAAGCCGTTCTCTGTGTGTATGTCCTTTATACAAATCTTTAATTTTTGACCGTTTTGCACGAAACTCGATGTACATACATTTTAGAACGTGGAAAAGATCACTGTCTACTTAAAAAAAATATCAGACCACTATTTATCCCTTTTTTCTACCACTTCCATAATTTAACATTATAGAAATATCTCTTTTTAAATCTTTTTTATTCAAACGTTTCTTTCCTGTTGCCAAACCCTAAAAAATGACACACTAACGTGAAAAAAATAAGGATAACGCGTGTATTTTGTTTCTATTTGCCAATAAAAATTCAGATTTTCTTGCTATATTTTTGCGTGTTTGATATTGACGTCATTCTAAACAGAAAATTTACATTTCTTTGTATATAAAATAAAAACTTTAACTATAAGAGCGGGAAAATAACGTATCACCTCAATTTGAATGTTTTTTTAATTAAAACATCTATTTTAATACAAACAGTCAAATTTCATGAAAACAATTTAAGAAAAAGAAAAAAAAGGCTAGATATGACGTCACATTCTATAAAATCTTTTCGACGCGTAATCAAACTCATTGTAAACATATGGCTCCCATATTTTGCTTACTACTTCGATTGTATACTACAGCCATATCTTATAGCTATACGTTATCGCTAAGTGTTGTATTGGTTTATATTCAGTGCTAACATTTTCTGTGATTTATAGCAAAAAGAGAGCTGTTATTTACATATTCAAAAAAAAAAAAAAAAAAAAAAAAAACTTGACAGATGTCTGGATTTAAAATTTATGGAAAATGACATCATTTCATCTAATCATTGTAGATTTAATTTCAATAAAATTTCAAATTTTCCAAATAAAATTTTAGTAACTACTACCTCATTTGGATGTATTTTTTTGCATTTTTTTTTTTGCATTTTGTGAAGATATTGTATACTTCTGTTACGCGCGCCAAAGAAAACATGTATTTTAATTTTAAAAGTTAAACAAATTACCACAATGTGTCAAAATAACATCCTATTTCTGAATTTAAACTTCGCGAGTTCCAAAATTAAAACTAAAAATGTGAGTTTTTTCATAAACTTCAAGTTAAGGCTGTTCTCAAATCCAAAGGAGCTATTTTCTGACATATTTTTTAATTAATTTTTGTTCGGAAACGCATGAAATTGACAGGAGTTCTTATTTAGAAACAATGTAATCGAAAGATAGTTTCCATTTGTTGGTAAAGGTATAAGATCTTCAGTTGGTGTTTTGAACTGAATTTCGGACGCAACAGTGCAATAAAGGATAAAAACCGGCCGTCACGCGACCACAATTGCTCATAACTCGATAAGTAATTTATTTATGAAAAAAGGGAAATCTCATTTCAATTCCAAATCGTTTTACTAGTCAGGCCTACAAATTTTAAGCTTTACGTTTAATGAGTCAGAAAATGTGTCAGAAAGTTTCGCGTTGTTGAGCAGGGAACTGGAGAAGCACTTTAAGTATTTGCATGTTAGTATTTTGTAATCAAGTTGCATGCCAGATAGTCGCTTAAAACATAAGTCATTTTATATTGTTTTAAACAAATGTGCATGCCATAATAGGTGTCAGGCACACTCATTAAAATAAGAATACCCTAGCGCACAGCCCCATTACTGAAGATAAACCCGTCAATATACTTAGAGATAAAAACAGTTGTTCATTTTTCATTCAGCTAATAAGACTAATCCTTCATAATTGGGTTCACATGATTATATAACTTCCCCCTATAATTCTATGACTAAGCAACGGAAAACAATATGTTACGCACTAAAATCTTCCGTAAAAAACTAATAGTGCAAGTCGCATGGAAATCCGTTCTGAAGAATTCAAGTTATATGCACCCGTAACGAAATTCCCATTTGAATTTTATATACTTATCAGGTTATTTTGAGTAATTTGATTTGATATCTGTTAAATTCGCGTTTTATTTTATTTTATTTTTGGCGTTTTAATTTCGTTTGCCAATTTAATTATTGGATATTACACGAAAGCAAACAAATTCTGAATTATTTACAATGTTTTTGAACAATTGAGTTAATCTTTTGTATTTGGGTTGCAAGCATATTTAAAAAATATGCATGCTTAAAAATTATTTTAAAACCCATAAAAAATTCGTAAATTGAGATAAATATTACAGACAAATATCACTGAAAGTACTTTTGTTTTCTATAATACGTTGGAACAATGTTTAGCCGTTAAACTGCAATAAAAGTGAAATTTGTTGTGTTAGGTTGTTGCCACCGAAAATATGATACCAGCGTTACTCATAGACATGTCTTTTCTTTATACTATTGCATTAAGTGTAAACAGGTTCATCTTTCGTAATCGGGTTGCACTCAACTTTAAAAATATCCATGCTTAAAATATACTTTAAAATCTATTAAAATCAGAAAACTGAGATACAATTTTCAAACAAATTTCATTTGAGAGAATTTTTTTTTCTATTGGACATTGTAAAAAATGAAATTGTGTGATGTTTAAAAGTTAGAAAAATTGCAGTAAAGGCACATTTTATGGGTTACAATTTATGGGGAACAATTTATGGGCACTGACATAGTGTTTTTACTTTATAATCTAGATAATAACGAGAATTTCACTAAGTGCTGCGCGATTTGGAGGAATTTCTTTTTTTCGTATTGTCAGGAAAATCACATATTTTTCTCTTATACCCGACCAAAGAAAACGTGAATTCTGTTATTAAAGCTCAGGGATTTTACTATGGTTGCAAGACAATAACGCCATGTTTTTGGATTGTTTTTATAACGATTTGTGGATGGGAATGCACAAATTTCAGTTATTGTGATTGCCGTATTATTTCGTTTTAATTTATTTTACCTCCGGGGCTTCTTATAATTGACACGGGCGAAGCCGGGTAGTTCTGCTAGTAAATAAATAAAACACTGACAAACTGACAACAGACGCCAAACAGTCAACTACACATGATTCGTTCTGTTTATAAGTTTCTTCAAAATCTGTTTATAAATTTCTTCAATTACTGCAAAATTGGATTCAGTTTCATACAGGATTCAGAATGCACAAATTTTAAGGTGTACTTACGTTTTTCACAGTTGTTACCAACATATCCTAAAGAACATGTGCAGAGAGATTTTCCATCTTGTATTCTGCAAGTGCCTCCATTTTGACATATCAGTCCATCACACATATCTGTAATAATTTCGTTTACATAGTTTAAAGTAAATAATGTACTAACACTTTATTACAATTTATTTTTTTATCTTTATTTATAATTCAAAAAAATTAAAATAAACAACACCACATCATTATTTTATGCTTATTAAGTTTGTATTCTGTAAAATTGCTAAATTAAATGAAATTTTTTTTGAAGAATATACAACAGACATTTAATTTTTTTTTAATTAAATACCACTTCAAAACTCAATATAAACAGTATTCTATAGAATGGCTATTCCATAGAACTTTTAAAGAATTCTATAGAGTTCTATACAGCTGTATGAACTATTTTCTTAAGGGTATGATTTAAGATCTCATTCACTAACGCGTCGTAATAAAAATAAATAAATAAATGAAACACTGACACACTAACAACTGATGCCAAACAGAAAAGCATACATGGTTCGTTCTGATTATAAGCTTCTTGAAAATCCTGCTTTTCAAGAAAGAAAGGCAAAATATATTTGAACTGCAAAATTGTATTCAGTTTCATACACGATTCAAATTGCACAAATTTTGAGGTGTACTCAGGTTTTTCACAATTGTTACCAACATATCCTAAAGAACATGCACAAAAAGATTTCCCACCTTTTATTCTGCAAGTGCCTCCATTTTGGCATGTCAGTCCATCACACATATCTGTAATAATTTTGTTTGGATAGCTTAAAGTAAATAATGTACTATCACTTTATTACAATTGATTTTTTAAACTTATTTATAATTCAAAAAAATTGAAATAAGCAACACCACATCATTATTTTATGCTTATTAAGTTTGTATTCTATGAAATTGTTAAATTAAATGAACATTTTTTTGAAGAATGCACAACACATATTTAAAATTTTTTTAATTAAATACCTTTTCAAAACTCTATAGAAACAGTATTCTATAGAATGGCTATCCTATAGAACTGTTAAAGAATTCTATAGAGTTCTATAAAGCTCTATGAACTATTTTCGTAAGGGTATGATTTAGGATCTCATTCACTAACGCGTCGTAATAAAAATAAATAAATAAATGAAACACTGACACACTAACAACTGACGGCAAACAGAAAAACCATACATGGTTCGTTCTGATTATATGTTTCTTGAAAATCCTGCTTTTCAAGAAAGAAAGGCAGAATATTTTTGGACTGCAAAATTTTATTCAGTTTCATACAGGATTCAAATTGCACAAATTTTGAGGTGTACTCACGTTTTTCACAGTTGTTACCAACGTATCCTAAATAACATTCACAGAAAGATTTTCCATCTTGTATTCTGCAAGTGCCTCCATTTTGGCATGTCAGTCCATCACACATATCTGTAATATTTTCGTTTGAATATTTTAAAGTAAATAACGTACTAACACTTTATTACAATTGATTTTTTATCCTTATTTATATTTCAAAAAAATTAAAATAAACAACACCACATCATTATTTTATGCTTATTAAGTTTGTATTCTATAAAATTGTTAAATTAAATGAAATTTTTTTTGAAGAATACACAACAGACATTTTAAAATTTTTAAATTAAATACCACTTCAAAACCTTATAGAAGCAGTATTCTATAGAATGGCTATTCTATAGAACATTTAAAGAATTCTATAGTGTTCTATACAGCTCTATGAACTATTTTCGTAAGGGTATGATTTAAGATCTCATTCACTAACGCGTCGTAATAAAAATAAACAAATAAATGAAACACTGACACACTAACAAGTGACGCCAAACAGAAAACCATACATGGTTCGTTCTGATTATAAGTTTCTTGAAAATCCTGTTTTTCAAGAAAGAAAGGCAGAATATTTTTGGACTGCAAATTTTTGAAGAATACAGAATAGTAATTTTAAAATTTTGAACTTTGTATCTTGAAATTTTGAAACATTTCTGTGATGTTTTATTAAAAAATAATTCAAAAGATATTCATACATATATTCATAGATTCGCTATGATTATAATATGAAAAAATATATAATTTTCTGCTAAGAAAATATATTATTTACACGAATTTGTGTCTGGTGTTCTTCTTAAAATTTTCCATTAAACGAAGCTTGTTTAATAAATTTCAACTTCAGTAGTAAAAGTATGTCTTGAACTCATTTTAATATTAAATAGTTAAAATTTTAATAACTTTTATGTAACGATACACGTGGAAATTTATCATATTAAGAAAAATCGAACTTTCTGATTTCAGAAAAAAAAAAAAAATTTAACCAACGTCCCCTATGATAATTAATTGGCGGTTGATGTAACTTAAAATATATACATTATGCTAGTTTTCACTTTTATTTTAATGTACCATAATGTTGTTTACATATCTAATAAAGGTTTTCAGATATATATAAATATTTTTAAATTTAGTTGTTCGAGAAAAAAGTGTTTTTTGTTTAAACAAAGTGGCATATATATATATATTCTATTTTTTTAACCATTAAACGGATTTCCTTTTATATTTTACATTAACAAGCAGTATTGTTTGAATAATGTGTGGGACATTTCGATGAAATATACATTTTTGAATTTGTATAATATTTAATTAAATAGGTCTTTATAAAAATAAATTAGCATGCTTCATAAATTCAGGTTGTTTCAGCAGAGGGGTTAATAGCTTTCAGGAGAGATAGAGTACACATAGACTATAGGAAATCATATAGCACTGCTTTGTCGGAAACGCTTTTCTGGCGCGGTACACTGAGAAAAATAAATACCGCCTTCAATTAGAATGAATAGGTAGTCACTTCCTGAATCCATAAAGTAGAAATATAGATTTCCGAGTTATGTGAATAGGGTAAATAACTAAGTTGAATAGAATTTATAGTCATGATATGGAACATTTTTTTCCTAGAGCCACAATTTAGATTCTTGATGCCAGAACCCTATTTTTTTCTCAGTGTAGTGAAGACACATAACACAAGAAAGGAAAGACACAAACAGTGTAAGAAAACATGTTTATTACCCTTAGTTCTTAGTACAGAAAAAGAAAACTAAGAAGAAGAACGTCACTTAGTCACTTAGTCATTAAGAAGTAGTCATTTCCTGAATCCATAAAGTAGAAATATAGATTTCCGAGTTATGTGAATAGGGTGAATAACTAAATTGAATAGTCTTTATAGTCATGACATGGAACATTTTTTTTTCCTAGAGCCACAATTTAGATTCTAGATGCCAGAACCGTATTTTTTTCTCAGTGTAGTGAAGACACATAACACAAGAAAGGAAAGACACAAACAGTGTAAGAAAACATGTTTATTATCCTTAGTTCTTAGTACAGAAAAAGAAAACTATGAAGAAGAACGAAAAGAGACAACGATCATCATCAAAGAAAGTGTTCCAACTTTCAACCTCTGGCCATGATGCAGGCCTCACTGGCTCATGGAATAGCTAATGTTCTTCAAAATACCTATCTGATCCTAGACGTCTCGAGCAGCTGTCACCATTCGTGCAACAAGTTCCTCAGCGGGAGTTCATATACCATTGTCTTGATGCCAATGCCTTCCCAGCGTTTTAGCTTACTAACAATAATTCTTCTGTATTCTCATATTATTCGTTTCCTTCTTTTCTTGGGTTCTGTGTCGCCACTACCGTGCCAAAAAATCGTTTCCGATCATGCATTGCTATGTGATTCCCAATCGTCTTATTGTAGTCTATCTCTCCTAAAAGTTTTTAACCGCCGTGTTAAAACACCCTGTATATTTCAGATAATAGTCATTTATTTCATTAAATTCAGGAGCTAATTTATCCTGTTTAACTTTACCTGTCAAACTTAAAACAAATGGCAATATGAATAAAACTAAGTTCTTTTCTGTAACCTTAATTTAGCAGCAGAAATAATAGCGTTCTTTTCTTTTTAATTTTCGTAAAATCTTATACTATAATGCGAGCAAAAATTTTGTGTGTATGTATGTGTGTGTGTATATGTAAATTTTATCTTAAAAACGGTTCTAAGGATTTTGACGAAATTTTGTATTTTACCATTTTCGGGCACGATAAGACCATCGCGCTAGGGCACGTGTTCGAGAAAATTCGATTAGTGGAAACTTTTGGGTCATAATGTGTGAAGGTCAAGCTAATTATATCTAAAAAACGGCTCAATCGATTTTGACTAAATTTCATATCCAGCCGTTTTTCGGCACGAGAAAACTATTGGGCTAGGCACATGTTCGAGAAATTTCGATTAGTGGGTCATTTTTGGGTCACTATGGGTCAAGCCAATTTTATCTAAAAAACGGCTAAACGATTTTGACTAAATTTCGTAATTTGTCGTTTTCGATTACGAGAAGACCAATGGGATAAGTCACATATTAGAGAAAATTCGATTAGTGGGTTATTTTTGGGTCATTGTGGGTCAAGCAAAGTTTTAGAAAACAGTTCTAACGATTTTGACGAATTTTTGTATTTTACCATTTTCAGGCACGAAAATACCATTTGGCTAGGTCACGTGTTTGAGAAAATTCGATTAGTGGGTCATTTTGGTGGGTCATTTTTGGGTCACTATGGCTCAAGACAATTTTATCTAAAAAACGGTTCTAACGATTATAACAAAATTTTTGTCGTTTTCGCGTACGAGAAGACCAATGGGATAAGTCACATATTAGACAAAATTCGATTAGTGGGTCATTTTTGGGTCACTGTGGGCAAAGCAAAATTTTAGAAAACGGCTCTAACGATTTCAAGGCTCTATCAAGGTCAAGCTAATTATATCTAAAAAAACGGCTCAATCAAATTTGACTAAATTTTATATCCAACCATTTTTCGGCACGAGAAAACTATTGAGCTAGGTCACATGTTTGAGAAATTTCGATTAGTGGGTCATTTTGGGGTCACTATGAGTCAAGCCAATTTTATCTAAAAAACGGCTCTAACGATTTTGACTATATTTTATATTATGTCGTTTTCGGGCGCGAGAATACCATTGGGCTTGGTCGCATGTTGAAGAAAATTCGATTACTGGGTCATTTTGGATCACAATGGGTCAGAGTCAAGCTAATTGAAACCAAAAAAAAAAATCCCTGCCGGCCCGGCCTACAGGCGAAGGTAGATTTCGAAGTTAAGTATACTAATTTCACAAACAAAAACCAAATCATGATTAGAGATAAAACCACTTTTTATCGACTTTTACCACAATTTTATCTTGCCGCTTTTGACGAGTTTTTATTCCATTTTTATGTAATAACTGGTTTTATCACAATCATGTTAGGGCGGTATTCAAAAAAATAGTTTTCCATGCACAACTCGAAATTTTCTGGCATAACTCCAGATTCATTTTTAATAGGAGAAACATGAAACTTGTTGACGTGATTTTTGAAGAGATTTATAAGCGACCTGTGTTTTTAATTTTTGTTCAATTAATTAAAACTTGATATATAAACAATTATTTTCTCAGTAAGACAATATTTTTCGTTTCTAACACAATCGCTTCGGGAAATTCCGTTCAAAATGCCCAGTTTGACATCATTTTTTGAAATATATTCTGCCTCTGTCAAAAAATCGATCATTACGGTAGATTATATAGTTTCTGAATAAGCGAATCTACCAATTGGATGCGTTTGAGAGCAAAAATGAATTTAAAAATGAGTCAGAAAATAAGCAGTTTGGATTTGAATACTCCCTTAATACAATGAATTTTCCAACACAATCCTCTTCGGGAAATTCGGTTCAAAAGGCCCACTTTGACAGCATGTTTTAAAATATATTCTGCCTCTATCAAAACATTGACCATTACAGTACATTATATAGTTTCTGAGTAAGAAAATGTACCAATTGGAAGCCTTTGAGAGTAAAAATGAATTGTAAAATGAGTCAGAAAATAAGCAGTTTGGATTTGAATACACCCTTACGATGATTTTTTTCTTCAACCGCTATGTATTTATAATTTGTTTTTGCTGTAAGAATTGGTCCTATCCAAAACTTGTCTATATAGATGTTGTAGATAATATTAGGAAGATATATGATAAATTCATGGAGATTTTATATCTTTTGAATTGACGGAGTTATGAATTTTTTCATCTTCAAACGCCCTTTTTGTTTTCGTTTTTAATTTTTTTGCGGTACGAATTGGTCCTATCAAAAACTTGTGAATATAAAAGTTGTAGATAATGTTAAGGAGATTCATGATAAAAAATTGGATTTGATATCTTGAGAATGACGAAGTTATGAATTTTTTTCTCCCAAAAACCCTGTTTTTTTGCGCCCCTTGAGCCCATTTTTAACTTTATCAAAATTGTGTTATGCATAAATTTTTGGCCCTATTTTTAGAAGTAATAAAAACTTTAAACTGATTCTATAGGTACAAAATTTAAGAAGTTATGTGTTTTTTCGGTTTTCACAAAACCCCTCCCTATTTCCATCCCCTTGGTCCGATTTTGCCCATTAACGAACTTGACCGAGAATTTATGCCCCTTGATTTTATGTATCAGTTTGGAAGAGATTGGTGCAGAATTGTGGAAGTTATCGTGTCCAGAAGAAAGTGATATATATAGATACATACATACATAGATAGATAGATAGATAGATAGATAGATAAAGTTTTTTACTGAGGGTGGTTTTGGGATCTAGGGGTCATGATCGGTGTAGATCTGCAAAAATTTTTCAGAAATTCAACATAGGAACGACGCCAATAGGTAGTATTTCATACGAAATCTACATAAAAGGCACAAAACATTTCGACAAAATTTTGTAATATACCGTTTCCGGGCATGAGATGAACATTGGACTAAGTCACATAAACGAGAAAAATCGAAGAGTGGGTCATTTTGGGTGAAATGTGTCTAGGTCAAGCTAATTATATCTATAAAACGGCTCAATCGATTTTGACTAAATTTTATATCCAACCGTTCTTCGGCACAGGAAAACTATTGGGCTAGGTTACATGTTTGAGAAATTTCGATGAGTGGGTCATTTTGGGGTCCCCATGGGTCGAGCCATTTTTATCTAAAAAAACGGCTCTAACGATTTTCACTAAATTTTGTATTCTCTCATTTTGGATTACGAAAAGACCAATGGGCAAAGTCACATATTAGAGAAAATTCGATTAGTGGGTCATTTTTGGGTCACTGTGGGTCAAGCAAAGTTTATCTGGAAAACGGCTCTAACGATTTTGACGAAATTTTGTATTTTACCATTTTCGGGCATGAAGATACCATTGAGCTAGGTCACGTGTTCTAGAAAATTCGATTAGTGGGTCATTTTGGGTCATAATTGTTCAAGGTCTAGCTAATTATATCTAAAAACGGCTCAGTCGTTTTTATATCCAACCATTTTTCGGCACGAGAAAACTATTGGGAAACGTCACATGTTCGAGAAATTTCGATTAGTGGGTCATTTTTGGGTCACTATTAGTCAAACCAATTTTATCTAAAAAACGGTTCTAACGATTTTGACTAAATTTTGTATTTTGTCGTTTTCGATTACGAGAAGACCAATGGGCTAAGTTACATATTAAGGAAAATTCGATCAGTGTGTCATTTTTGGGTCAATGTGGGTCAAGCATAGTTTATTTGGAAAACGGCTCTAACGATTTTGACGAAATTTGGTATTCTGTCGTTTTCGGGAGCGAGAATACCATTGGGCTTGATCGCATGTTCGAGAAAATTCTATTAGTGGGTCAATTGGGGTTACAGTGGGTCAGGATCAAGCTAATTGAATCTAAAAAAAGGCCCAAAACATTTTGACAAAATTCTGCAATATACCGTTTCCGGGCATGAGGTGACCACTAGGCTAAGTCACATGTTCAAGGAAAAGGGAATTAGTGTGTCACTTTTGTGTCACTGTGGGTCTAGGCAATTTTATCTATAAAATGACTTTAGCGATTTTGATTAAATTTTGTATTCTATCGTTTTCGGGTTCGAGAAGAGCATTGATTCGTCGTGTGTTCGAAAAATTTCGTTTAGGGAATCTCTATGGCTTAGGATCATGTCAATTTTATCTAAACAGCAAGAACTATACAGTGAGAATGAAATATCGAATTGACCACAAGGCTAATTTTGACCGAGCTTAGCTCGGTCAGGCCCGCAAGTATTTATTTATCGAAGATATTTTAATTGTGTAAGTTGTTTAGAAATATGTTATTAATGCTACATGCTAAAACCTATGGATAAGAAGTAAATAATTTTTTTCATAAAATGTCTGAAATAATCTGCAATTTTCGTAACTTTATACTAAATTTAAGTTTTTCTATATATATATGTAATATAGGGATGATATAAAGATAAGGCCTTAGTTAATGAAAAAAGGAGTTTAATTATTCTAGGTTATAGTTTACATATTAAATAGAAATTATATTTACAGGTACGGGAGGGTAGGGGTTTTCTCTGCAGCATACGCGCCCGCAGAATCATCGGAGTTCGGCCTCTGCTCTCGTCTAGAGCGAGATATGCCTACCATCGGCCGCGTCAGAATGCAATCTGCTCCCGGTTGTCACTTGTTTCCAAGCGAAGAGAATGCAAACTGCATATCAGCAAATTCAGTAACATCCGCTGTTCTGCGGTAACAAGTTCTCATGGAAAAGAGCTGACAATATCTGTTGCTATGAGTAGGGTTTTATGGGAATCTAAAACCACAACTCACACTCGGCCATCTTGTCCGCCTGTCGACCTCGACAGCGCGTTAAATAAGCAACAAGATATGTCAAAAACAAACAAACAACAAAAAAAAAAACTATCTAAAAATAATTAGAATCCAAAGGAAAAAAATTGTCATTAAATAATTAAGAAAATTGAGCTAAATAAAAAAAAATTAATTCTAAATTTTATGTAAATTAATGCTGAGCTGCCGTGGGGTATCTCCAAAGAAAAAAAAACAAAAGAATGAAAAAAAATCTCAGGAAAGCATCAATTTGCGTCATGAGACCGTCTTTCTCATGAGCCATCATCAGGGATGAAAAATATAATCTGAAAGGCCGTCTGCCCATTATATTATCATCACGAAAACATACTGAAATCTGCCTCATCTTAGGAAGAATTTCGTAAAAAAAACATCTTTATCCCAACGTCATTCGAGAATAAAAAAAAAAGAGGTTTGCCTCGTCTAAGCAAAAAAAAAAAAAAAGGATTTCCCACCAAAAGGTTTTTTTTTTTTTTCGACAGCCAGCTCTTACTTCTGTAAAAAAAATATGCGATGGGGGGGGGGGGGGGTAAAACACATACATATATATAGCAATTCAATAAAAAGTTTACACATAAAATACAGTTTTAAAAATATAAATGCAGTTTTAAAAGTATAAATACAACAATATTCTTTTTCTTCTTGTCAAAAGTGAGTGTTCAAAAAAAATAAAGTCCTGTGTAGATAGTCATTTTAAATAAAGTTGTTGTTCACGCAACATAAAAAAAAAAAAAAAACACGTGTTGCGAAACAGGCAAATGAAAAAAATAATGCACCATTTGCAATCCGAGAGAAAGATAACTTGCCATGCGCAAAAAAAAAAATCACCGCATGGGTTCAATAAAAAAGTTTTGAGCAGGTATATATCGCTCAGATTTAAAAAAAATGTTGAACAGGACTTCGGAAAAAAAGGCACATAAATTCTGTTAATATGAGCTGAAAAAATAAAGAATCTGTTGCATATTCCACAAACTAAGGATAATTTTAAAATAAACTCTGTTGATAAAAATGCTTGGTACGCGATAACTTCTTAAAAAAAAAAAAGCACTTGAAGTTTATCGCACTGAAGAATGGCATGACACACAAAAATACGAAGAAGAAAAAAACGTTCTGTGTTGAAGATTTCCATCAATGATTGGACTCTTGAAATGGTGAGTTACACTGGTAAACACCTCATTCTAATGTTTCGTCCAGAAAAAAAAATAATCGTGGATGCTTGCTGCAATCGTGAAAAAAACGAAGATATTGAAATAAAGTTACTAAGAAAGTCACAGATAGTAGCAGTCTATAGTCTGTACGATATAAATGTTCTCAGGAATAAGCAGATATATGGGCGTCAAACACAGAATATATAAAAACACAGTTAAAAAAAATAGTAGTAATAATAAAAAACACATTTATAATAAATTTGTCGGTTGCACTTGTGACCTATATACGTGAAGCATATTTCTTTTTGGAAATTTAAGTCTACTTTTTCTCTTTCTCGTTGTTGACTTCACAAAATGTCGGCGTATAAAAAATAAAAAATAAATGATAAGGAAACGCAGAATTTCGGTCCAAGTAGTAACGTCACTCGAATCTGGAGATGGTTGGGATGTATGGAACGCTGAATGCTGATAAATGAGTCCGTTGGCAGACGTAAACAGTAATAAAAAGATGGTCAATAAGACGAGCACGGTCATGAACAGCTTGTAGGATAAGAAATTTAAATCGTAGGAAAAGCAGTCTGGCGTTAATGTTGCGAGATGTTTCAGATATGCTGAGTCAATCACTGGGGCAATTTCTATGTCAGTAGGAATATTTTCCTTCGAAAAGTCTGTATTTACTCTCTGCGGTTTTAGATCTTGGGGGAAAGAATTTGAAACAAATGTTTCCGTAGTGCATCTTGCATCAGGAAATGGAGGTACATAGGATTTATCTTGAAATTTCGTTGCAGATACATTATCAGACACAGTAATGCAGCTTATAAAAATACTTGTGGGTGGAGATTTAGTTAAAGTAGCTCCGTTTTTGTCGCATGTGAGAGTACCCTGAAATATGACATCTGTCCCTATGATAAGTGGCATGGGCATCTGAGAAGACTTAACTACGTAAACAGTAGTAGAAAAAGTATTATCGTCTATTTGTATATTGGTAAAAAACGATCCTATAGGTTGAATAACACGGTTACCGATACCCGACAATTGTACAGTTGCTCCGGTGAGGGGGGGAGACCCAATTTGTTCATAAATGTCTTCTCTCAGTATCGTCAGTGAGCTTCCAGTGTCCAAGATTGAATTGATTTGTAAATTAAAAATTTTTACAGGTTTCTGCATGCGCGGAGGAGAATGACACATTTCGACTACGTTAATTTGTTCGTCTCTGCGCGGCGACGTCTTGCGTGAAGGGGAGGTGCCTTGAGTCGAACGCTTGCGTTCCGGCGTTTGCTCTGTACACTGGCTGGAAACATGACCAAAACGTGCACATTTCATACACTTTTTCCCTTTATTTAAATGCACACAATGGGTAGACAGGTGACCTGGGGCTAGACAATTCCAGCAAGTTAATTTTGCAGTTTTCTCCTTCTGGTTAATCTTAGGAGTGTTGGGTGTAGTCGGTGACATTGATTGATAAAATTTAGAACTCTGTTCACAAATTCGTTCGAAAATTTGGAGCTTGTTTTTAAATTCGGCAAGCGTGGCGCACCCGAATAATATAGCTTTATTATGTGGTGTATCGTTAATCCCATTAATTATATAGTGAATTAATGATATATCATCGATGTTTCCTCTCTGTGCTATTTCTTTCATTTTCAGAAAATATTCCAATAGTTTTTCGTTTGGGCGGCATCCTCTAGCGGCTAGTAATTGATGTATCTGGGCGGACGAAGCTGATTGTCCAAATTCGCGAAACAATGCTTCTTTGAGTGATGTATATGAAGAAATGTTGTTTTCACTACGTACATACAATAATGCTAAACTTTTTAATGCCCGCTCAGCAAACACAAATTTCTGTATGTCGGACAGTTGAAATGAATGTGCCAGAGATTCAAATCTCTGAAACCATGTTTGAACGTTTTCCGTTTTATCACCACTAAACGGTGTAATTAAATGATCAATGTCATGGAAAGAAATTGTCTGTTTGGGCGCGGAGTGTGTACAGTGTACACGCGCCTGGTCTGGCTGTACTGCCAAAGGCGAAGATAAACCAGTGCTTCCACTACCATTGTGGCTATCATCAAATTCTGTATCCGATTCGGAAACTGCCGTAAACGTGTCTTTAAAAGCCGAAATATCAACTAGTGCGCTTAAAATACGTTGCCCTATATCTTGTTTTGATCCATGGATGTCAATGGATAAGATATTAGCAATAGTAATCAATTGTATCTGATCGTAATCGTCCAAAAGTATTTTGAGTTTATTTTCATACTCATCGCTTTTGTCAGTAAAAGAAAAACCTTTAAATTTCCTTAAATTCGCTCTATTCTGGCGATTTTTATCGCAACCAAATATAAATTCATGCAATAATTTGATTTTATCTGTTTTAGCCGATTTTAACTGGCTTTTAATAAAGTCAATTTCTTGCAATTCCATATTAAAAGGCAAGAAAGGAAAGAGAAAAAAAAAACTTACTTCAAAAGGAGTTATCCAATTGAAAAATAAATTCCTCGCCACGATATATTGAAGTAATCCAATTAATGATCCGTAGAAAAAAAATATGCAGTCGAAGATTCATTCCTTGTACAGCGATAACTATCTTGCACAAATAAAAATAAACGAACTTCACCAGATGGCTAAGGGGATGAATCACGCGTCTGCTGGAATACGAATGTTGATAACTGTTGATAACTGAGTTGGGACTGAGAAGGAAGTTCTCCAATTCTGATCGGTAATAAAGCCTAGGGGATTTTATTTTTTAAATTCGTTTTGGATTCAAATCGGCCTAGAGCACCCATGTAATATAGGGATGATATAAAGATAAGGCCTTAGTTAATGAAAAAAGGAGTTTAATGATTCTAGGTTATAGTTTACATATTAAATAGAAATTATATTTACAGGTACGGGAGGGTAGGGGTTTTCTCTGCAGCATACGCGCCCGCAGAATCATCGGAGTTCGGCCTCTGCTCTCGTCTAGAGCGAGATATGCCTACCATCGGCCGCGTCAGAATGCAATCTGCTCCCGGTTGTCACTTGTTTCCAAGCGAAGAGAATGCAAACTGCATATCTGCAAATTCAGTAACATCCGCTGTTCTGCGGTAACAAGTTCTCATGGAAAAGAGCTGACAATATCTGTTGCTATGAGTAGGGTTTTATGGGAATCTAAAACCACAACTCACATATATATATATATTTTTTTTTTTTAACGATTAAAAGATTTTTTTTCTTTATTAATGCATTGTAAAAAAAAAAAAAAAAAAAGTTTGAATGATTCGCAATGTATACATAGTGATATAAAAAGGATTTAGGTTTTTGCTTTACATTATTTTCAATTTCTATGAAGATCAATTATTTCGCTAGTTCGACAATTGTCTAATATTAAGTATTTCTCTTTTCGATTTGTATGTATAACTGCTTAAAATTGTCCGCCTATGCAGTTGGAATTTACATTTTTTTTTTCTTACATTGGAATAAAATGTTTGAGAGATAATAAAATTATAAGACTGCATTTCTATATTTAGAATTTTTTTAACGCTATAACAAATTATCGGATTTTAAAAAGGATCAAAACGAGTTTTTTAAAATAAATTCTTTGATTGAAAAAGTTTTGAATAATTAGCAAAATATGCATCCTTGTCATAAAACATACTTTAACATTTTTCAAAATATAAGCATTTCCTTATCTATGGCGATCAATAATTTCACTATTTGTGAAATTTTACATGTTAATGAGTAAAACTTAAAAAATTATATAAATGGGATCTTTCCAATTGTTTCATTATACATGGAATCAATATCGCTATTTGTGAAAACACACTTAATTTTAAAGGGATAATCTTATAAAATTCAAAAAATGGGATCTTTTGAAATGTTTCCTTACACACGGAATGAATAGCGCAATGTAAAACGGTCTTTGCTATAAAATACCGAGAAAGTTTCAACACATTTAACAATACAAATACAAATATATATATATATATATATATATATATATATATATATATATATATATATATATATAAAATATACACATCCTAGATTAATCGGAGGACACTATGATTTTAGATCTCATTCACTAATGCGTCGTAATAAAAATAAACAAATAAATAAAGCACTGACACACAGATAACAAACGTCAAACAGGCAACCATACATGGTTCGTTCTGTTTATAAATTTCTTCAAAACCCCGCCTTTAAAAACAGAAAGGCAGAATATTTTTGGACTGAAAAACTGGATTCAGTTTCATACGGGGTTGGAACTGCACAAATTTGGAGTTGTACTCACGTTTTTCACATTTGTTACCAACGTATCCTCCAGAACATGCGCAGAGAGATTTTCCATCTTGCATTATACAAGTGCCTCCGTTTTGGCATTCCAGTCCATCACAAATATCTGTAATAATTTCGTTTGCATATTTTAAAGTAAATAACATACTAACACTTTATTTCAATTTATTTTGATCATTATTCACAATTCAAATAAACAAGCAAAGACTTTTTATGTTTTGGTGAGTATTTTTTTGTACGTATTTAATGTACCCAATTCTAACTGATAATTAAATGAACTATTATTTCTTATGCTGCTTTTAGTATATAAGAAATAGAAAATCAATGTATGGGATAGAAGATATAATGGCTGCCAGTTATGCCTGTTGGAAAATAAATATTTTGTTTATTTCACAATATATTTTGCTTAAAAATATTTTAAGCCACGCTCGCAAAGAGCTAATTTAATTTTAATTTAATTTTACTAGGGGGCTCGGCCCCCTACGAGCTACGCTCGCCAACCCCCCGTTCAGACACTGCAGTCTCTAAAAGCACGCTAATTTGATCGGCTTTAATTGAATTTTTTTGGAAGATTGAATTATAATTAAAAAAACAAAGGCGATCGCCCTATAAACGGGTTTCTATTCATTTCTCTTTGATTGGGGAATTTTACGGAAAAATCAGCTGCTGTTAAAAGATACAATGGCATTTCAAAATCATCTAATATAAAATGAATTAAGTAAACAGAGTCTTTGTCTCCCGGTATTTTTTAACAAAGCGAAAAGAAAGTCCTTTTAAATAAAACATTTTAAATATATCGTTTTTAATCTGACGTAATTTTCACCAAACTTTTCTTTCCCTTTTTAATATTCACGTGAAAATGCTTTTATTAGGAATGAAATATTATTTGCGCTGTCAAAAAAAAAAAAAAAAAAAAAAAAAAAAAAAAAAAAATAGTTGAAAAGTTCATCTCAAAATATCAAGTAAATGTCTCGCGCTATTTTTAAATTTAAACTACTATTTTGCAATATTATTTTTTGTTCATTTTACGTAATAAGTGTAATGTGACGTAAATGTGATGTAATTTCTCCTATTTAAGACTTCTAACGCATGTTAATGAATTTATTACTTTACAATATCCTTTCTCTGTTAAAATTCACGTGTAATTATAGATGAAGTAATTTTCAATAAGTTCCTGCTTTTTATACGTAATTATTTAATTCTAATTTGAAAGTTTTTCTTTTCTGTTTATAATAGTCACGCGTAAATAAATTTTTAATTTGAAGCAAACATTATTGTTTCCGTTGTTTATACAGTTTGGCAACAGGTTAAATTAGTACAATTTTCTGAAATAAGTAAAAAAATATCTCTCGAAATGCTGAAAATTTGAATTTAAAATAGAAATGAAACCTCGAAAAATGAGTCAAATTAAAAAAATAAATTATTTCTGCACACCGGGAAATTATAACGTATAAAATGATCTAAAAAGTATTAAATTCCGATGTATAGTTTTTGCTCCTATAAAACTTTTTTAATGGAACGATTTTGTCCAACTTTAGCATTAAATATCTCTTAAAATAATTCTTCGATTTGAAAACTGTCTACATCAGCGTGTTTATCAAACATTTCTGTATAATACTACCAATTTTCATATTTTTGTATGCATTATTTTTCTTAATATTAACGAAGAAAGACCTCCGGTCACAAAAAATTCAAAACCGGCGGCGGCGGCGGCGGCGGCGGTGACAGCGGGAGTTACTTTTTTTTAGAATAGAGAGATGTTTGCAATGTTTTTCATTATGCATCATGTCTCGTGAAATTGTTTAATATGTTTGTTGTTTTTAAATTATGTGAAAATAAAGATATTTTATCACTTTTTATAGCATTATTTAACTTAATCTATTTTGCTTAATTTGTCATTACCATAGATGTCATTACCGTGCTCACTTACGTCATTACCAAGTACATTAAAATTTAAAATTCAGTTTAAAAATGTTAAATTAATAATTTTGTCTCTGCTGATGCTTGTTATTAATATTTATGAGGTAAGGTAATTATTTACAAAAAAATAAAACTTTCTGATTATTTCTAAAAAAACTATTTTGCTATTACAAAACTTGGACAGATACTTATGGACCATAAGCATTTCCCTTTATTTGGAGATTAATAATTTTGCTATTTGTGAAAAACTTTGTTGCGCGTTAATGGAAGCTTAGAAAATTCTATAAATGACATCTTTTCAAATGTTTCCTTATATATGGAATCAATATCGCACTGTAACCTGGTCTTTCCTATAATAAACGGAGGTGATACCTTCGGAAAGTTTCAGCATATTTATCAACAGAACAAAAAAAAAAATAACAACTAGGGAACAGGAATTCTGCTTTTTCAGAATTTAGTGTCGTTCCCGGCATTTCCATTACTTCATTTTCATCTGTTGGATTGATGGCTTCTATTATTATGAAACAGTCATTATAAATGAAGTGTTAGGGGAAAATGAAAGAGCAGCCGCAAAAAGTTACAATTCTGATTTTCTGGTCGGAATGGGGGGGAGGGGGGGGGGGAAATGGCCATTTTTTTCGGCTGCTCTTTCATCTTCACCTGACACTTCATTTATAATGGCTGTTTCATAATAATAGAAGCCACCAGTCCATCAGAAGAAAATAACTCGGTTAAGCGGGGCTCTACTGCAGTACAAAACATATTTCAATTTTAAGACTTAAAGCACGCGTTTTATTTTATGTAAAATAACGTCATTCGCATCCGCTTAAGAAATCCACATTTGAGATCTACTCTTAAACATCTACAGTAAAGCATGCATAGCAAATCACTATCCCGAAATAATGCACAAATGCAGCAAAAAGATTCCGTCATTAAAAAAAAAAAAAAAAAAAAAAAAAAAAAGACTATCTAATGATTTATAGATACTTACAATTAAATATAGTATATAATAGCTCCATTGTTTTAACGGAAATCATTCGTTTATATTTTTTTTTTCAAAATAGCACGTATTTTAATTACATTTTCTTTCGGTTGTTACGAGAAAATGGTAACAAAAATATATAATTACTATTTAAAAACGATTTTTCCTTTACTTTCTACAGAAATGGAGTACTTCCGCTGCCAATATTAAGCAAATGGCTCCAAAAACTACAAAAAAAAAAAAAAAAAAAAAAAAAAAAAAAAAAAAAAAAAAATGGAGATACAATTTTCAAACAAAATGCATTTAAAAGATTTTTTTCCCCAATACGACGGTATAAAAATTGAAAATGTGCGATGCTTAGATGTTTAAAAAATTGCTAAAGAGCATTTAATCGTAATGCTTTGTTTTACGGCTAGCGTGTAAGGTGACGTTATTTTTTGGACATAACATAAGCTGGGAGACAGAAATGGCATACCGTACCGGAGGCTAATAAATAACATACGTCCTACATTAACCGGAGGTCACAATGATTTTAGATTTTATTCACTAATGCACCGTAATAAAAATAAATAAATAAAACACTGACACACTGACAACAGACGACAAACAGCCAACCATACAGGTTTAGTTCTGTTTATAAGTTTCTTCAAAATCCTGCCTTTCAAAAAAGAAAGGCAGTATATTCCGCTGCCAATGTTAAGCAAATGGCTCCAAAGACTACAAAAAAAAATAATAATAAAAATAACAATAAAATAAAATAAAATAAAATAAATAAATGGAGATACAGTTTTCAAACAAAATGCATTTAAAAGAATTTTTTTTCCCAATACGACGGTATAAAAATTGAAAATGTGCGATGCTTAGATGTTTAAAAAATTGCTAAAGAGCATTTAATCGTAATGCTTTGTTTTACGGCTAGCGTGTAAGGGGGCGTTATTTTTTGGACATAACATAAGCTGGGAGAAAGAAATGGCATACCGTACCGGAGGCTAATAAATAACATACGTCCTACATTAATCGGAGGTCACAATGATTTTAGATATTATTCACTAATGCACCGTAATAAAAATAAAACACTGACACACTGACAACAGACGACAAACAGCCAACCATACAGGGTTAGTTCTGTTTATAAGTTTCTTCAAAATCCTGCCTTTCAAAAAAGAAAGGCAGTATATTCCGCTGCCAATGTTAAGCAAATGGCTCCAAAGACTACAAAAAAAAATAATAATAAAAATAACAATAAAATAAAATAAAATAAAATAAAATAAATAAATGGAGATACAGTTTTCAAACAAAATGCATTTAAAAGATTTTTTTTTTCCCAATACGACGGTATAAAAATTGAAAATGTGCGATGCTTAGATGTTTAAAAAATTGCTAAAGAGCATTTAATCGTAATGCTTTGTTTTACGGCTAGCGTGTAAGGTGACGTTATTTTTTGGACATAACATAAGCTGGGAGAAAGAAATGGCATACCGTACCGGAGGCTAATAAATAACATACGTCCTACATTAATCGGAGGTCACAATGATTTTAGATTTTATTCACTAATGCACCGTAATAAAAATAAATAAATAAAACACTGACACACTGATAACAGACGACAAACATCCAACCATACAGGGTTAGTTCTGTTTATAAGTTTCTTCAAAATCCTGCCTTTCAAAAAAGAAAGGCAGTATATTTTTGGACGGCAAAATTGGAATCAGATTCATACAGGATTCAAACTGCACAAATTTTGAGGTGCACTTACGTTTTTCACAGTTGTTACCGACGTATCCCCCAGAACAATTGCAGAGAGCTTTACCATCTTGTATTATGCAAGTGCCTCCACTTTGGCATGTCAGACCATCACACATATCTGTAATAATTTCGTTTGAATAGATTTAAGTAAATAATGTACAAACACTTTATTTCAATTTATTTTTTATCATTATTTACAATTCAAATAAATTCAAATAAACAAAACCAAATCGTTATATTATGCATGATTAAGTTCTTATTCTCTGAAATAGTTAAATTAAATAATAAAAAAATTGAAGAATACAGAATAGTAATTTAAAATTTTAAGCTTAATATCTTTAAATTTTGAAGCATTTATGTGATGTTTTATGGAAAAATAATTCAAAAGATATTCATAGATATATAATTCGCCATGATTATAATATGCAAAAAAATATAATTTTCTGTTAAGAAAATATACTTATTTACATGAATTTTTTGTCCTGTATTCTTTTGCGTAATTTAAAATAAATAGCGCGCTAAAAATTCTTTCAATACATTTTTAGCATTTCCAACATGTAAAATGAATTCCTACCAACAACAACACACCATTTCATTATGTAACATTGAATTCTTATCTCTCTATTCTAAAAAAAAGTAACTACGGCTATCACCGCCGCCGACGCCGTCGCCGGTTTTGAATTTTTTGTGACCGGAGGTCTTTCTTCATTAATATTAAGAAAAATAATGCATACAAAAATATGAAAATCGGTAGTATTATACAGAAATGTTTGGTAAACAGGCTGATGCAGACAGTTTTCAGATCGAAGAATTATTTTAAGAGATATTTAATACTAAAGTTGGACAAAATCGTTCCACTAAAAAAGTTTTATTGGAGCAAAAACTGTTCATAGGAATTTAATCAATTTTAGATCATTTTATGCGTTAGAATTTGCCGGAGTGCAGATTGCATTAATTTTTTTTATTTTGACTAATTTTTTGAGGCTTTATTTCTATTTTAAATTCAGATTTTCAGCATTTCTAGAGATATTTTTAACAGATTTTAGAAAGTGATAATAATTTAAACTGTTGCCAACTGTATAAACAGCGGAAACAATAATGTTTGCTTCAAAAAAAGAAATATTTATACGTGTAAATAAATTAAAAATTTATTTACACGTGACTATTATAAACAGCGAAAAACTTGTAAAACAATAAATTTATTAACATACGTTAGAAGTCGTAAATAGGAGAAATTACGTCATATTTACGTCACATTACAGTTATTACATAAAATGAACACAAAATAATATTGCAAAACGGTTTAAATTTAGAAATTGCGCTAGACATTTATTTGATATTTTAAGAGTATACTTTTCAACTATTTTTATTAGGAAAACGCAAATAATATTTCATTTCTAACACAAGTACATTCACGTGAATATTAAAAAGAGAAAGAATAGTTTGGTTAAAATTACGTCAGATTAAAAACGATTAATTTAAAATGTCTCATTTAAAAGAACTTTCTTTTCACTTTGTTAAAAAATACCAGGAGATAAAGACTCTGTTTACTTAATTCCTTTTATATTAGCTTATTTTGAAATGTTGTTACACGTGTCTATGTCATCAAGTTATTTTTATTTCGACGTTTTATTTGTATTTTTATTAATGTTGTACTAATTTATTTGTTTTTCGTTATTTAAAATAAAAATTATGTCAATTTGTATAATTTGGCGAGTGGTTTGGCGATTTATATAATTTGGCGAAATTGGTCGACGGGATAATCAAGTAGTACCGCAACGGATTTGGCGTTAAAATTCCCCAATCAAAGAGAAATGAATAGAAATCCGTTTATAGAGAGATAGCCACTGTTTTTTAAATTATAATTCAATCTTTCGAAATCTTTTTAAAGCCGATCAAATTAGCGTGCACTTAGAGTCTACGGTGTCTGGACGGGGTTGGCGAGCATAGCTCGTAGGGGGCCGAGCCCCCTAGTTATATAAAATTTCTGTAAATGTCACGGAAATTCCGAAGGTTATACAACATAAATAGGAAATTTTAAAATGGAATACATTTAAATTGTCAATCATTTCGGATCTGTTTTATAAACCACTATTACACAAGCTAGTCAAATCTACATAATTCGCTATGAGCATTCGCTGAAATAAACTGAAATTTTAATTAAGGATATATGTTTTTTTAAACGCTCTTTGCATCGTGTGTCTCTCTATTTAAAAAAATGCAATTTAACAAATTACAACGACCATTTGGAAAATGATTTTTTCAAAGACTAAAATTTGAGACACAAAAAATAGCACGGAATTGATCATACATTACGTACGCCATCAATTAAGCATTAATAGTGTTATTACACGTAAAAATTGCAAGCGACTGAAATCGCCTGCGACTCGTACATATTATCCACCTGAAACTTACGTATTATCCAAGTATTTCATTGGCTGTTCGGGAAAAGGCTTTTCCATCGTCAGATGTCTTGACCCGTTTTAAATGAAATTTGTTTCTTAAACTTCTAAACATACCAAAATATTACTTTTTATATCGTCGTACAGAGAAAAAATTTACTTTTAAATGCAATTTGTTTGAAAGCTGCATCTCAATTTGTTTCTGAGTTATTCATTTTTTTGTAGTTTTTATTACTATTTTGTCATAGTGGCAACACTCTGTTGTCCATCTCTGTTGAAAGTAAAGGGAAATACAGATTACTGTATAGACCAATCAGAAAACGAGCAAAATGATGATTAAATCAATAAAAAACTTCATATATGCTTTTGATTTCCTACCCTGACGAGGACAATAACCATTTTTCCAAACGGTTAAAAAAAATAAAAAACTAATGCTGACACCGCCTCAGTAAATGAACTTTTTGTGACCGGCGGTCTTCCTTCGTTAATATTAAGAATGCTACGGCATAGAGAAATATTAAAATAAGTAGTATTACAGAGAAGCGTATTTTAAAATTAAAAATATATTTTCACAAGACATCTATAGCACATTTTGAGATGATCTTTTAAACCATTGTTCTGAAATCTAAGGCAGTGTAAATAGTATTAACTTTCTAACAGCAAAAGTATTCACATAAATATTAAAAAGAGAAGGAAAACTTCTGTGAAAATTACGACAGTTTTAAAACGGTACATTTACAATGTGTTATTAAAAAAACCTTTCTTATAACATAGATAAAACATACCGGGAGACAAAATCTTTATTGACTTAATTTATTTTATATTAGCTTATTTTTAAATGCTTAACTGATCTCAGTTAAACAAAGACCAACGCAGCCGCTGGATCTCTTAACAGCAGTTCATTCGACTTTAAAGTTCCTCACTCAAAAGGAAATAAACGCAAACCTGTTTACATGCAGATCGCCACTGGGTTTGAATTTTAATTCAATCTTCGTTAACCTATCCAAAGTCGATCAAATTAGCATGTTTTTAGAGTGTACGGTGTCTGAACGGGGGTTGGTGAACGTGGCTCATAGGGGCCAGAACCCCCCCCCCCCCCCTGTTATTTCTACAATGATCCATTAAAAGAAATTTTTACAGTTATTCCCTTTCTAAGTATTAGTCACTTAAATTTCTATGGCGATCAATTATTTCGGTAGATATAAAAACACATTGTGACAGATCTATGGGTTAAACTTATGTTAGACGTCTTCAATTGTTTCCACACGCCCGGAATAAATATCGGGCACAAAGCTAGACTTTGTTATAAGAAGAAAACCGAGGACATGACTTCGAAGATTTTCAAAATTTTAAATAATAGAAATGAAGAAGATTAATGCACATACTTAACTATTCGGACGTGACTATGGTCTCAGATAGCATTCACTAACGCCTAATAAAGAAAATAGGTTTTTTCATTCCTGTTTATTATCAAATTTGACATCTAAAAGGCGATGGTGCAATATTTTTCACACCGCAGTGGAAATCAGATTAGTAATGACATAAAAGCGTAAAACATTAAGGAGTATTTACGTTTTTCACAGTTGTTACCAACATATCCAATAGCACATGAGCAGAAAGCTTCTCCATCTTTTATTTTGCAAGTGCCTCCATTTTGGCATATCACATCATCACACATATCTGTAATATGTTTATATTCATAATTTAAAATAAATTATATAAAATTATTAACGTAAATGCAACCAAAATTTCAAAGAAAATATTAAAATTTTAAAATGGATTTCTGTTACAAATTTTAAAACAATTCTAGGATATTTTATTAAAACATAATACACAAGATAGTCATATCTATATAATTCTGTATAACTGTAACAAGAAAAAACCATAAATCTGAATAAAAAAGATATATTTCTTTAAAAATATTTTGTGCCGTGTATTCTTCCTAAAATTTTCAATTAAATGAAACTATGATTTTCAAGCCACAGTCATTTCTCTATCTATATTGATCATTTGACGTCTAAAAGGTGGTGGCACAATATTTTTTACACCGCAATGGAAATCAGATTAGTAATGACATAAAAGCGTAAAACATAAAGGAGTATTTACGTTTTTCACAGTTGTTACCAACATATCCTATAGCACATGAGCAGAAAGCTTTTCCATCTTTTATTGTGCAAGTTCCTCCATTTTGGCATCTCACATCATCACACATATCTGTAATAATTTTGTTTGCTTAATTTAAAATAAATGACATAAAATTATTAACATAAATGCAACCGAAATTTCAAAGAAAATATTAAAATTTTATAATGGATTTTTTTTTTAATTTTGAAACATTTCTAAGATATTTTATGAAAAACTAATACACATGATAGTATTATCTATATAAATTTGTATAGCTGTTGCCAGAAACAAACACAAATCTGAATTAAAAAAATATATATTTTTAAGAACATTTTGTGCCGTGCGTTCTTCCTAAAATTTTCAATTAAATGAATCTATTATTTTCAAGTCACAGTCATTTCTCTGTCTATAGTGATCATCTGACGTCTAAAAGGCGATGTCACAATATTTTTTACACTGCAATGGAAATTAGATTAGTAATGACATAAAAGTGTAAAACATTAAGGAGTACTTACGTTTTTCACAGTTGTTACCAACATATCCAATAGCACATGAACAGAAAGCTTTTCCATCTTTTATTTTGCAAGTGCCTCCATTTTGGCATCTCACATCATCGCACATATCTGTAATAATTTCGTTTCCATAATTTAAAATAAATGACATAAAATTATTAACGTAAATGCAACCAAAATTTCAAAGAAAATATTAAAATTTTAAAATAGATTATTTATTTTAAATTTTGAAACATTTCTAAGATATTTTATGAAAAACTACACAGGATAGTATTATCTATATAATTCTGTATAGCTGTTGCCAGAAACAAACATAAAATTGAACTAAAAATATATATTTCTTTAAAAACCTTTTGTGCCGTGCATTCTTCCTAAAATTTTCAATTAAATGAAAATGTGATTTTCAAGTTACAGTCTATTTCTCTTTCTATAACCCACAATTATTTCGCTAGATAACACAACACATTAGGACATCTTTATGGATTAGGAAATTCTAGAAATGGGATCTTTTCATATGTTTCCTTATGCGCAAAATAAATATCAGGCTCAAACGTGCACTTCACTATAAGATACGGATAACATGATTCCCGAGTGTTTCAAAATTTTGAACAACAGAAATACAGAAAATGAATGCATTAGTTTGTGGATAAATTTCCAACAAACTAATTATTTACGGAAGATGTTTTAATTGTGTAATTACTCAGAGCTGTGTGTTAAATGCTACCTACAAAATTACTGTATGGGACTTTCTCCCAGTCCTTTGACTTCTATGTCCCTGAATAATAACTTTTATTTTAGTACATATTCTTGTGTTGTGTTTTTGTTTTATTTCATATACTGGGGAACATCCCATTGCATGATTGCATAACAATATTAACGAGATAAATCAGTTTTGGACGATGTTGGGGTTCCAAAAACCAGGGAATCTCCTATATCGTCCCGTGTCCCTGATGCTGATTTTAAGTTTGGAGCTCTCTGCATAAAATTGTTTCGATAAATGTAATTCAGTGTAATTTTTTCCGAAACTGGAACAATAGTTTTATATAAATATGTAGTAAAAATTAAACTGTACACATTTTTAGGGTTGATATTATTTTTTTAACGCTGTCCCTGGGTTTTAGGTCCTTACCATCCCTCTTGCTAAACTTATATGTGCTTAAAACAATTATCAGACCAATCTTTATCCCTTTTTTTCAATCACATTCCATGATTTAACTTTGTAGAATTTTTTTTTCTAATTCAGTCATTTCTTTGGTGTTGCCATCCCCTAAAAAACATTACAATATTTTTTTTAAATGATAACACGTGTAATTTTTTTATAAGCTAATAAAAACTCACGCTGAACGGCTATATTTTTGCATTACCGAAATTGTTGCCATTCTAAGCAGGAAATGCACATATTCTCATATTAACTATAAGTGCGGTAAAATGCCGTAGTAATTTAATTTGAATGTGCTTGAAATTAAAGCATCTTCTTCCTTACAGAGATTTTAATTTCAAGAAAACAATTTAGGTAAAAGAAAAAAGGGTAGATATGACGTCACATTCTATCAAATCTTTTTAACGTGTAGTCAAACTCAGTTTAAGTAAATGGCTTCTATATTTTGTTTACTACTTCGATTGTATACTACAGCCAAATCTTACAGTTACACGTTTTATTTAAGTGTTTTATTAATTTATAGGCAGTGGTAACATTTCCTGTTATTTATATTAAAAAGAGAGCAGTTATTTCCTTTTTCAAACAAACTTCATGACTAATGTCACAACTAAGAATTATGCAAAATGACATCGTTTTCATCTGATCAGTGTAGATTTATTTTCTATTAATGAAAAATTTAAGTTTTCATTTAAGAGTGATGTTTTACAAAGAGTGGAAACCTTCTTGATCTAATCCTCTAATTAAAACTTATAATATAATATATAAAAGCGAAAATTTGTCTTTCGGTCTGTAATTCTATAGAAATACACAGTTTGGAAGCCAGAATTTCGAAATGTTACGTACATGTGTATTAAAACACGGCCGAGGCAACTAAACAAAGTAATCCGGAAGCGAAATAATTTATATTAAATTTTTAATTAATAAAAAAAAAAACACAATTTTAGAGCAGTTTCCTATCCAATTTGAACATTTTTCATTATAGCAGTTGCCAACAATTAAAAAATCAACTATAAAATTCCTTCCACAACAATTACTTTTCTATTGCAAGATTTTCTTTTGGAAAATGAAAATGAAATAAATAGTTTGATGAATAAAAAAAAAGTTAATATTACGTCATAACTTTTCTATTGGAAAATTTCCACGTGAAAAATGAAAATGAAATATATAGCTTGGTGAATTTAAAAATAAGTGAAAATGAAATCATATTGGAAATATAATGGACGTCAGCAGGTGACTATAATACTTCATATGAGTTTCAAAAAAATGTATTGAAACCTTATTCATTTATTTCATATATTTCTGGAGCGACTTTATCATATGCAAGTTTACTTTATCATATGCTAGTCTTAACATTATGTCTGAAGATTTACGATGACACTCTATGACTGGAGATTATTGCATTTCGAAAATACGCAGTAGAAAATCACTCGTATAGCACCAACCATAATAATGAAAATGCAGTCGTTCCGTCATGATCAGCGGTAAGGCAAGAATGTGATGAAATCGTAGGAGATTTCTAGAAGTATTAAAGGAAGCGTAAGATCAAATCAAAATACTTTATTGTTTACAAGTAAACTTCTCCAACTCCACTAGTTATGGCAGTTTCTCAATTTGGAGTAGGTTCACATAGTTTTAAGATGTTAAACATGATCAGAAGCGATATCAAGACTAAATGACAAATCACTCTCCAAGTGGCGAGGGTTATTTAAGCAAACACAAAAGCGTGCAAAATCTACTCTCCAAGCCAAAGAAAACGGTAAATACTCAAAAAAGGAAAGCGAAAGGGTACATTACATAGCAATGAACAAACTCCGTGGAGGGAGGTGAAGAACTGAACGGAAGAACTGGCTAGCGATAGGGTAAGGCCTAGAAAAGTGGCGGAGGTGCATGACTTAGATGACCAAACTTAATACTTATCGGCGGTAGTTTTATAGCGGAACCGGAATTCTGCTTTTTCAGAATTTAGTGTAGTTCCCGGCATTTCCATTATTTCATTTTCATCTGATGGACTGATGGCTTCTATTATTATGAAACAGTCATTATAAATTAAGTGTTAGGGGAAAATGAAAGAGCAGCCGTAAAAAGTTAGAATTCTGATTTTCTGGTCGGAATGGGGGGGGGGGGGGATGGCCATTTTTTTTTCGGCTGCTCTTTCATCTTCACCTGACACTTCATTTATAATGGCTGTTTCATAATAATAGAAGCCACCAGTCCATCAGAAGAAAATAACTCGTTTAAGCAGGACTCTACTGCAGTACAAAACATAAAAAAAAATTTAAGACTTAAAGCACACGTTTTATTTTATGTTAAAAGACTTCATTCGCATCTGCTTAAGAAATCCACATTTGAGATCTACTCTTAAACATCTACAGTAAAGCATACATAGCACATCACTATCGCGAAATAATGCACAAATGCTGCAAAAAGATTCCGTCATTGAAGAAAATCGAAAGAAAAAACGACTATCTAATGATTCATAGATACTTACAATTAAATATAGTATATAATAGCTCCATTGTTTAAACGGAAATCATTCGTTTATATATTTTTTTCAAAATAGCACGTATTTTAATTACATTTTCTTTCGGTTGTTACGAGAAAATGGTAACAAAAATATATAATTACTATTTTAAAACTATTTTTCCTTTACTTTCTACAGAAATGGAGAACTTCCGCTGCCAATATTAAGCAAATGGCTCCAAACACTACAAAAAAAAAAAATAATAATAAAATAAAATAAAATAAAATAAAATAAAATAAAAAAATAAAAAAATAAATGGAGATACAATTTTTAAACAAAATGCATTTAAAAGAACTTTTTTTCCCCAATACGACGGTATAAAATTTGAAAATGTGCGATGCTTAGAAATTTAAAAAAATTGCTAAAGAGCATTTAATCGTAATGCTTTTATTTACGGCTAGCGTGTAAGGTGACGTTATTTTTTGGACATAAAATAAGCTGGGAGAAAGAAATAGCATACCGTACCGGAGGCTAATAAATAACATACGTCCTACATTATTCGGAGGTCACAATGATTTTAGATTTTATTCACTAATGCACCGTAATAAAAATAAATAAATAAAACACTGACACACAGACAACAGACGACAAACAGCCAACCATGCATGGTTATTTCTGTTTATAAGTTTCTTCAAAATCCTGCCTTTCAAAAAAGAAAGGCAGTATATTTTTGGACTGCAAAATTGAAATCAGATTCATACAGAATTCAAACTGCACAAATTTTGAGGTGCACTTACGTTTTTCACAGTTGTTACCGACGTATCCCCCAGAACAATTGCAGAGAGCTTTACCATCTTGTATTATGCAAGTGCCTCCATTTTGGCATGTCAGACCATCACACATATCTGTAATAATTTCGTTTGAATAGATCTAAGTAAATAACGTACAAACACTTTATTTCAATTTATTTTTTATCATTATTTACAATTCAAATAAATTCAAATAAACAAAACCAAATCGTTATATTATGCATGATTAAGTTCTTATTCTCTGAAATAGTTAAATTAAATAATAAAAAAATTGAAGAATACAGAATAGTAATTTAAAATTTTAAGCTTAATATCTTTAAATTTTGAAGCATTTATGTGATGTTTTATGGAAAAATAATTCAAAAGATATTCATAGATATATAATTCGCCATGATTATAATATGAAAAACATATAATTTTCTGTTAAGAAAATATACTTATTTACATGAATTTTTTGTCCTGTATTCTTTTGCATAATTTAAAATAAATAGCGCACTAAAACTACTTTCAATACATTTTTTGCATTTCCAACATGTAAAATGAATTCCTACTCTCAACAACACACCATTTCATTATGTAACATTGAATTCTTATTATATAAAATTTCTGTTAAGAAAATATACTTATTTACATGAATTTTTTGTCCTGTATTCTTTTGCATAATTTAAAATAAATAGCGCGCTAAAACTACTTTCAATACATTTTTTGCATTTCCAACATGTAAAATGAATTCCTACTCTCAACAACACACCATTTCATTATGTAACATTGAATTCTTATTATATAAAATTTCTGTTAAGAAAATATACTTATTTACATGAATTTTTTGTCCTGTATTCTTTTGCATAATTTAAAATAAATAGCGCGCTAAAACTACTTTCAATACATTTTTTGCATTTCCAACATGTAAAATGAATTCCTACTCTCAACAACACACCATTTCATTATGTAACATTGAATTCTTATTATATAAAATTTCTGTTAAGAAAATATACTTATTTACATGAATTTTTTGTCCTGTATTCTTTTGCATAATTTAAAATAAATAGCGCGCTAAAACTACTTTCAATACATTTTTTGCATTTCCAACATGTAAAATGAATTCCTACTCTCAACAACACACCATTTCATTATGTAACATTGAATTCTTATTATATAAAATTTCTGTTAAGAAAATATACTTATTTACATGAATTTTTTGTCCTGTATTCTTTTGCATAATTTAAAATAAATAGCGCACTAAAACTACTTTCAATACATTTTTTGCATTTCCAACATGTAAAATGAATTCCTACTCTCAACAACACACCATTTCATTATGTAACATTGAATTCTTATTATATAAAATTTCTGTTAAGAAAATATACTTATTTACATGAATTTTTTGTCCTGTATTCTTTTGCATAATTTAAAATAAATAGCGCGCTAAAACTACTTTCAATACATTTTTTGCATTTTCAACATGTAAAATGAATTCCTACTCTCAACAACACACCATTTCATTATGTAACATTGAATTCTTATTATATAAAATTTCTGTTAAGAAAATATACTTATTTACATGAATTTTTTGTCCTGTATTCTTTTGCATAATTTAAAATAAATAGCGCGCTAAAACTACTTTCAATACATTTTTTGCATTTCCAACATGTAAAATGAATTCCTACTCTCAACAACACACCATTTCATTATGTAACATTGAATTCTTATTATATAAAATTTCTGTCAAGAAAATATACTTATTTACATGAATTTTTTGTCCTGTATTCTTTTGCATAATTTAAAATAAATAGCGCGCTAAAACTACTTTCAATACATTTTTTGCATTTCCAACATGTAAAATGAATTCCTACTCTCAACAACACACCATTTCATTATGTAACATTGAATTCTTATTATATAAAATTTCTGTTAAGAAAATATACTTATTTACATGAATTTTTTGTCCTGTATTCTTTTGCATAATTTAAAATAAATAGCGCGCTAAAACTACTTTCAATACATTTTTTGCATTTCCAACATGTAAAATGAATTCCTACTCTCAACAACACACCATTTCATTATGTAACATTGAATTCTTATTATATAAAATTTCTGTTAAGAAAATATACTTATTTACATGAATTTTTTGTCCTGTATTCTTTTGCATAATTTAAAATAAATAGCGCGCTAAAACTACTTTCAATACATTTTTTGCATTTCCAACATGTAAAATGAATTCCTACTCTCAACAACACACCATTTCATTATGTAACATTGAATTCTTATTATATAAAATTTCTGTTAAGAAAATATACTTATTTACATGAATTTTTTGTCCTGTATTCTTTTGCATAATTTAAAATAAATAGCGCGCTAAAACTACTTTCAATACATTTTTTGCATTTCCAACATGTAAAATGAATTCCTACTCTCAACAACACACCATTTCATTATGTAACATTGAATTCTTATTATATAAAATTTCTGTTAAGAAAATATACTTATTTACATGAATTTTTTGTCCTGTAATCTTTTGCATAATTTAAAATAAATAGCGCGCTAAAACTACTTTCAATACATTTTTTGCATTTCCAACATGTAAAATGAATTCCTACTCTCAACAACACACCATTTCATTATGTAACATTGAATTCTTATTATATAAAATTTCTGTTAAGAAAATATACTTATTTACATGAATTTTTTGTCCTGTATTCTTTTGCATAATTTAAAATAAATAGCGCGCTAAAACTACTTTCAATACATTTTTTGCATTTCCAACATGTAAAATGAATTCCTACTCTCAACAACACATCATTTCATTATGTAACATTGAATTCTTATTATATAAAATTTCTGTTAAGAAAATATACTTATTTACATGAATTTTTTGTCCTGTATTCTTTTGCATAATTTAAAATAAATAGCGCGCTAAAACTACTTTCAATACATTTTTTGCATTTCCAACATGTAAAATGAATTCCTACTCTCAACAACACATCATTTCATTATGTAACATTGAATTCTTATTATATAAAATTTCTGTTAAGAAAATATACTTATTTACATGAATTTTTTGTCCTGTATTCTTTTGCATAATTTAAAATAAATAGCGCGCTAAAACTACTTTCAATACATTTTTTGCATTTCCAACATGTAAAATGAATTCCTACTCTCAACCACACCATTTCATTATGTAACATTGAATTCTTATTATATAAAATTTCTGTTAAGAAAATATACTTATTTACATGAATTTTTTGTCCTGTATTCTTTTGCATAATTTAAAATAAATAGCGCACTAAAACTACTTTCAATACATTTTTTGCATTTCCAACATGTAAAATGAATTCCTACTCTCAACAACACACCATTTCATTATGTAACATTGAATTCTTATTATATAAAATTTCTGTTAAGAAAATATACTTATTTACATGAATTTTTTGTCCTGTATTCTTTTGCATAATTTAAAATAAATAGCGCGCTAAAACTACTTTCAATACATTTTTTGCATTTCCAACATGTAAAATGAATTCCTACTCTCAACAACACACCATTTCATTATGTAACATTGAATTCTTATTATATAAAATTTCTGTTAAGAAAATATACTTATTTACATGAATTTTTTGTCCTGTATTCTTTTGCATAATTTAAAATAAATAGCGCGCTAAAACTACTTTCAATACATTTTTTGCATTTCCAACATGTAAAATGAATTCCTACTCTCAACAACACACCATTTCATTATGTAACATTGAATTCTTATTATATAAAATTTCTGTTAAGAAAATATACTTATTTACATGAATTTTTTGTCCTGTATTCTTTTGCATAATTTAAAATAAATAGCGCGCTAAAACTACTTTCAATACATTTTTTGCATTTCCAACATGTAAAATGAATTCCTACTCTCAACAACACACCATTTCATTATGTAACATTGAATTCTTATTACATAAAATTTCTGTTAAGAAAATATACTTATTTACATGAATTTTTTGTCCTGTATTCTTTTGCATAATTTAAAATAAATAGCGCGCTAAAACTACTTTCAATACATTTTTTGCATTTCCAACATGTAAAATGAATTCCTACTCTCAACAACACACCATTTCATTATGTAACATTGAATTCTTATTATATAAAATTTCTGTTAAGAAAATATACTTATTTACATGAATTTTTTGTCCTGTATTCTTTTGCATAATTTAAAATAAATAGCGCGCTAAAACTACTTTCAATACATTTTTTGCATTTCCAACATGTAAAATGAATTCCTACTCTCAACAACACACCATTTCATTATGTAACATTGAATTCTTATTATATAAAATTTCTGTAAATGTCACGGAAATTCCGAAGATTATACAACATAAATAGGAAATTTTAAAATGGAATACTTTTAAATTTTCAATCATTTCGGATCTGTTTTATAAACCACTATTACACAAGCTAGTCAAATCTACATAATTCGCTATGAGCATTCGGTGAAATAAGCTGAAATTTTAATTAAGGATATATGTTTCTTTAAACGCTCTTTGCATCGTGTGTCTCTCTATTAAAAAAAATGCAATTTAACAAATTACAACGACCATTTGGAAAATGATTTTTTAAAAAGACTAAAATTTGAGACACAAAAAATAGCAAGGAATTGGTCATACATTACGTACGCCAAGAATTAAGCATTAATAGTGTTATTACGCGTAAAAATTGCAAGCTACTAAAATCGCCTGCGACTCGTACCTATTATCCACCTGAAACTTACGTATTATCCAAGTATTTCATTGGTTGTTCGGGAAAAGGCTTTCTCATCGTCAGATTTCCAAGAAATCTGACGACCCATTTTAAAAGAAATTTATTTCTTAATCTTCTAAACATCCCAGAATATTACCTTTTATATCGTCGTACAGAGAAAAAATTTACTTTTAAATGCAATTTGTTTGAAAGCTGCATCTCAATTTGTTTCTGAGTTATTAATTTTTTTTTTTTAGTTTTTATTACTTTTTTGTCATAGAGGCAATACTCTATTGTCCATCTCTGTTGAAAGTAAAGGGAAATACAGATTACTGTATAGAGCAATCAGAAACGAATAAAATGATGATTAAACCAATAAAAAAACTTCAGATATGCTTTTGATTTCCTACCCTGACGAGCACAATAACCATTTTTCCAAACTTTTTTAAAAAAAGTAAAAAACTAATGCTGTCACCGCCTCAGTAAATGAACTTTTTGTGACCGGTGGTGTTCTTTCGTTAATATTAAGAATGCTACGGCATAGAGAAATATTAAAATAAGTAGTATTCCAGAGAAGCGTATTTTAAATTTAATAATATATTTTCACAAGACATCTATATCACATTTTGAGATGATCTTTTAAATTGTTGTTATGAATTCTAAGACAGTGTAAATAGTATTACCTTTCTAACAGCAAAAGTATTCACATAAATATTAAAAAGAGAAAGAAAACTTCTGTGAAAATTACGACAGTTTTAAAACGGTACATTTACAATGTGTTATTAAAAAAACCTTTTTTATAACATAGATAAAACATACCGGGAGACAAAATCTTTATTGACTTAATTTATTTTATATTAGCTTATTTTCAAATGCTTAACTGATCTCAGTTAAACAAAGACCAACGCAGCCACTGTATCTCTTAACAGCAGTTCATTCGACTTTAAAGTTCCTCAATCAAAAGGAAATAAACGCAAACCTGTTTACATGCAGATCGCCACTGGGTTTGAATTTTAATTCAATCTTCGTTAACCTATCCAAAGTCGATCAAATTAGCATGTTTTTAGAGTGTACGGTGTCTGAACGGGGGTTGGTGAACGTAGCTTATAGGGGCCAGAATCCCCCCCCTGTTATTTCTACAATGATCCATTAAAAGAAAAATTTACAGTTATTCCCCTTTTAGTTACAGTCATTTCAATTTCTATGGCGATCAATTATTTCGGTAGATATAAAAACGCATTGTGCCATATCTATGGGTTAAGCTTAGGTAAGACGTTTTCAATTGTTTCCACACGCCCGGAACAAATATTGGGCTCAAAGCTAGCCTTTGTTATAAGAAGAAAACCGATGACATGACTTCGAAGATTTTCAAATTTTTAAATAATAGAAATGAAGAAGATTAATGCACATACTTAACTATTTGGACGTGACTATGGTCTCGGATAGCATTCACTAACGCCTAATAAAGAAAATAGGTTTTTTCTTTCCTGTTTATTCTCAAATCTGACATCTAAAAGGCGATGGTGCAATATTTTTTCACACCGCAATGGAAATCAGATTAGTAATGACATAAAAGCGTAAAACATTAAGGAGTATTTACGTTTTTCACAGTTGTTACCAATATATCCAATAGCACATGAGCAGAAAGCTTCTCCATCTTTTATTTCGCAAGTGCCTCCATTTTGGCATATCACATCATCACACATATCTGTAATATGTTTATTTTCATAATTTAAAATAAATTATATAAAATTATTAACTTAAATGCAACAGAAATTTCAAAGAAAATATTAAAATTTTAAAATGGATTTCTTTTACAAATTTTAAAACTATTCTAGGATATTTTATGAAAAAATAATACACAAGATAGTCATATCTATATAATTCCGAATAACTGTAACCAGAAAAAAAACCATAAATCTGAATAAAAAAGATATATTTCTTTAAAAATATTTTGTGCCGTGTATTCTTTCTAAAATTTTCAATTAAATGGAACTATAATTTTCAAGTCACAGTCATTTCTCTATCTATATTGATCATCTGACGTCGAAAAGGTAATGGCACAATATTTTTTACACCGCAATGGAAATCGGTTTAGTAATGACATAAAAGCGTAAAACATTAAGGAGTATTTACGTTTTTCACAGTTGTTACCAACATATCCAATAGCACATGAGCAGAAAGCTTCTCCATCTTTTATTTTGCAAGTGCCTCCATTTTGGCATATCACATCATCACACATATCTGTAATATGTTTATATTCATAATTTAAAATAAATTATATAAAATTATTAACGTAAATGCAACCAAAATTTCAAAGAAAATATTAAAATTTTAAAATGGATTTCTTTTACAAATTTTAAAACAATTCTAGGATATTTCATGAAAATATAATACACAAGATAGTCATATCTATATAATTCTGTATAACTGCAACAAGAAAAAACCTTAAATCTGAATAAAAAAGATATATTTCTTTAAAAATATTTTGTGCCGTGTATTCTTCCTAAAATTTCCACTTAAATGGAACTATGATTTTCAAGTCACAGTCATTTCTCTATCTATAGTGATCATCTGACGTCTAAAAGGTGATAGCACTATATTTTTTACACCGCAATGGAAATCAAATTAGTAATGACATAAAAGCGTAAAAAATTAAGCAGTACTTACGTTTTTCACAGTTGTTACCAACATATCCAATAGCACATGAGCAGAAAGCTTCTCCATCTTTTATTTTGCAAGTGCCTCCATTTAGGCATATCACATCATCACACATATCTGTAATGTGTTTATTTTCACAATTTAAAATAAATTATACAAAATTATTAACTTAAAAGCAACCGAAATTTCAAAGAAAATATTAAGATTTTAAAATGGATTTCTTTTACAAATTTTAAAACAATTCTAGGATATTTTATGAAAAAATAATACACAAGATAGTCATATCTATAAAATTCTGTATAACTGTAACCAGAAAAAACCATAAATATGAATAAAAAATATATATTTCTTTAAAAATATTTTGTGCCGTGTATTCTTCCTAAAATTTTCAATTAAATGAAACTAAGATTTCCAAGTCAGAGTCATTTCTCTATCTATAGTGATCATTTGACGTCTAAAAGGTGGTGGCACAATATTTTTTACACCGCAATGGAAATCAGATTAGTAATGACATAAAAGCGTAAAACATAAAGGAGTATTTACGTTTTTCACAGTTGTTACCAACATATCCTATAGCACATGAGCAGAAAGCTTTTCCATCTTTTATTGTGCAAGTTCCTCCATTTTGGCATCTCACATCATCACACATATCTGTAATAATTTCGTTTGCATAATTTAAAATAAATGACATAAAATTATTAACGTAAATGCAACCAAAATTTCAAAGAAAATATTAAAATATTAAAATACATTATTTATTTTAAATTTTGAAACATTTCTAGGATATTTTATGAAAACTAACACACAGGATAGTATTATCTATATAATTCAGTATAGCTGTGCCAGAAACAAACATAAATCTGAAATAAAAATATATATTTCTTTAAAAACATTTTGTGCCGTGCTTTCTTCCTAAAATTTTCAATTAAATGAAAATATGATTTTCAAGTCACAGTCATTTCTCTTTCTATAGCGCTCAATTATTTCGCTAGATAACACAACACATTAGGACATCTTTATGGATTAGGAAATTCTAGAAATGGGATCTTTTCATAAGTTTCATTATGCGCAAAATAAATATCAGGCTCAAAAGTGCACTTCGCTATAAGATACGGATAACATGATTCCCGAGTGTTTCAAAATTTTGAACAACAGAAATACAGAAAATGAATGCATTAGTTTATGGATAAATTTCCGACTAACTAATTATTTACGGAAGATGTTTTAATTGTGTAATTACTCAGAGCTGTGTGTTAAATGCTACCTACAAAAATACTGTATGGGACTTTCTCACAATCTTTTGACTTCTATGTCCCTGAATAATAACTTTTATTTTAGTAAATATTCTTGTGTTGTGTTTTTGTTTTATTTCATATACTGGGGAACATCCCATTGCAAGATTGCATAACAATATTAACGACATAAATAAGTTTTGGACGATGTTGGGGTTCCAAAAACCAGGGAATCTCCTATATCGTCCCGTGTCCCTGATGCTGATTTTAAGTTTGGAGCTCTCTGCATAAAATTGTTTCAATAAAAGTAATTCAGTGTAATTTTTTTCCGAAACTGGAACAATTGTTTTATATAAATATGTAGTAAAAATTAAACTGTACACATTTTTAGGCTTGATATTATTTTTTTAACACTGTCCCTGGGTTTTAGGTGCTTACCATCCCTCTTGCTAAACTTATATGAGCTTAAAACAATTATCAGACCACTCTTTATCCCTTTTTTTCAATCACATTCCATAATTTAACATTGTAGAATTTTTTTTTTCTAATTCAGTCATTTCTTTGGTGTTGCCACCCCCTAAAAAACATTACAATATTTTTTTTAAATGATAACACGTGTACATTTTTTATAAGCTAATAAAAATTCACGTTGAACGGCTATATTTTTGCATTATCGAAATTGTTGTCATTCTAAGCAGGAAATGCACATATTCTCATATTCAAAATAAAAACTCTAAATATAAGTGCGGTAAAATGGCGTAGTAATTTAATTTGAATGTGCTTGAAATTAAAGCATCTTCTTCCATACAGATATTTTAATTTCATGAAAACAATTTAGGTAAAAGAAAAAAGGGTAGATATGACGTCACATTCTATCAAATCTTTTTAACGTGTAGTCAAACTCAGTTTAAGTAAATGGCTTCAATATTTTGTTTACTACTTCGATTGTATACTACAGCCATATCTTACAGTTACACGTTATATTTAAGTGTTTTATTAATTTAGATGCAGTGGTAACATTAAAAAGAGAGCAGTTATTTCCTTTTTCAAACAAACTTCATGACTAATGTCACAACTAAAAATTATGCAAAATGACATCGTTTTCATCTAATCAGTGTAGATTTATTTTCTATTAATGAAAAATTTAAGTTTTCATTTACGAGTGATGTTTTACAAAGAGTGGAAACCTTCTTGATCTAATCCTCTAATTAAAACTTATAATCTAATATATAAAAGCGAAAATTTGTCTTTCGGTCTGTAATTCTATAGAAATAGACAGTTTGGAAGCCAGAATTTCGAAATGTTACGTACATGTGTATTAAAACACGGCCGATGCAACTAAACTAAGTAATCCGGAAGCGAAATAATTTATATTAAATTTTTAATTAATAAAAAAACACAATTTTACAGCAGTTTCCTATCCAATTTGAACATTTTTCATTATAGCAGTTGCCAACAATTAAAAAATCAACTATAAAATTCCTTCCACAACAATTACTTTTCTATTGCAAGATTTCCTTTTGGAAAATGAAAATGAAATAAATAGTTTGATGAATAAAAAAAAAGTTAATATTACATCATAACTTTTCTATTGCAAGATTTCACGTGAAAAATGAAAATGAAATATATAGCTTGGTGAATTTAAAAATAAGTGAAAATTAAGTCATATTGAAAATATAATGACGTCAGCAGGTGACTATATAACGTGATATGTGTTTGAAAAAACGTATTGAAACCTTATTCATTTATTTCATATATCTCTGGAATGACTTTATCATATTCAAGTGTACTTTATCATATGCTAGTCGTAACATTATGTCTGAAGTTTTACGATGACACTCTATAATTGGAGTTTATTGCATTTCGAAAATACGCAGTAGAAAATCACCCGTATAGCACCAACCATAGTAATGAAAATGTAGTCATTCCGTCATGTTCAGCGTAAGGCAAGAATGTAATGAAATCGTAGGAGTTTTCCAGAAGTAACGAAAGAAGCATAAGATCAAATCATAATACTTTATTGTTGACAAGTAAACTTCTCCAACTCCACTAGTTATGGGAGTTCATCAATTTCGAGTAGGTTCACATAGTTTTAAGATGTTAAACATGATCAGAAGCGATATCAAGAGTAAATGACAAATCACTCTCCAAGTGGCGAGGGTTATGTAAGCAAACACAAAAGCGTGCAAAATCTGCTTTCCAAGCCAATGCAAACGGGTAAATACTAAAAAAAGGAACGCGAAAGGCTACGTTACATAGCAATGAACAAACTCCGTGGAGGAAAGGGAAGAACTGAACGGAAGAACTCGCTAGCGATAGGGTAAGGCCTAGAAAAGAGGCGGAGGTGCATGACGTAGATGACCAAACTTAATACTTACCTGCGGTAGTTTTATAGCGTAATCAGGATGAGGGAGGTAAACTTGCAAGGTATTATGGGATAATGAACGAATAGGAACAAATGATATTTAATAAATATTCGAAAGAAAAAAGAACTTAATGTCTCAGAATAAAATGAAAGAAACAAAGTAATTTAGTGGGTTTTATAAAGAAGTACAGTTATGGACAGATTAAGGTTTCTAGAATATTAAATAAAAGAATGCACTGGATTAAGACATGGAATAAAAATATAAAATATATTAAAGATAATATTAAATATAGGTAAAAAAGATAGATATAAGAATTTGGAATTGTTTAACTAATATAAAAGGCCGAACATTTTTATTATTATTACACACGCACACACACATATATATACATACATATATATATATATATTTAAAACCACAAACAAAATATCAAAATCCATAACTCACCATATCTAAATCGAAACTCACATCGAAAATATTAAAAAAAACCAACATAAACTTTAACTCTTAAAATCAAACTTTTATATATATATATATATATATATATATATATATATATATATATATATACATGTATATATATGTGTATATATATATATATGTTTATATATATATATATACAGGGTGCAATATATTATCTATCGCCGATCTTTAATTTCTCAACCGTTGGTCGTAGACATATAGTTCCAAATACAAAAACGTTTCAAATGAGGTAAATATTCATGTTGTGGCATTATTTAAAGTCAAAAATCAATTTTATAAAAATTACGAAAACTAACTTTCTATACGGTCCCCCAGCCCCTATAGTTATATTTAGTAAAAGTTTACACATATCATAACAGATATAACACAAAAAGTTTGACATCTGTACTACAAAAATTGACACAGTTATCAAATTTCAAAGTTTGAGATTTTTGCACATGATTTTGACGAATAATTTTGACGTCATTGAGGAATCAGTTAAAAGATGAATTAAAGTAATTCGAGATCAAAATCAGGATGCTATGTCCTTTTTATGGCGAAACCACTTTTAGCCGGTATCGTCGGTACTTTTGAATGTTATTCGACCCATAAAAGTTAGCTCAATTTTTTAGATAAAATAACCCTATTTGGTGATTCCCCTATTTGGTGATACCGCGACGATTTGGTGATTGCACGCTGATTTTGATCTCGAATACTTTAATTCATCTTTTAACTGATCCCTTAATGAAAGACAAAATCATGTGCAAAAATCTCAATCTTTGAAATTTAATAACTGGATCAATTTTTGTAGTACAGATGTCAAACTTTTTGTGTTATATCTGCTATGATATGAGTAAACTTTTACTAAATATAACTATAGGGACCAGGGGACCGTATAAAAAGTTAGTTTTCGTAATTTTTGTAAAATTGATTTTTTACTTTAAATAATGCCACAACATGAATATTTACCTCATTTGAAACGTTTTTGTAATTGGAACTATATGCCAGCGACCAACGGTTGAGAAATTAAAGGTCGGCGATAGATAACATATTGTACCCTGTATATATAATATATTTTTTGCAAACTTGTTTTTGCAGATAAATTAATTATATTAGCCTTCGTTGAAATTTTGACAGATAAATTAGTTACGTAAGATCTTTTAATTGTGCAATTATTTAGAGTTGTTTTTTAAACAGTACATTGTAAAACCTACGGATACGAAGTAAATCCCATTTTTAATAAAATGTGAAGGGATAATTGAAGTATCCGAATCTAGTTATGCATGCAATTGCTTTAAATGACGTCCATTTTTGCTGTTTATAGTTTACAAAAAATTATTTTGCACATTATTGTGGTATAAAATGCTTTAAATGTGATTTAAAAAATCCTTACCTGCATGTAAAATTAATTCAAACAAACAATAATACACTACTTTTTATATGTATCATTTAGTTCTTATTACAGAAAATTGTTAAATTAAATGTATCCGAAATTCTGAATAAATTATAAAGTCCAAATGGAAAAGTAAAATATTTATTTGCTTAAAAGACGTTACTAAAACAAATGAAAAGTAAATTAAAAACATACAGTGTGTCCACGTATAAACTGACCGACCATTATTTTCGCAACCGTCGGTCCTAGATGCATACATCCAATTACAAAAGTGATCAAAATTAGATGCAGTGTTAAGATAAAAAAAAATTGAAGCGAAAAAACAAATTTAGCGAAGAATTACAGAATCAAAATTTTTATACGGTCCTCCGGTCTTATAAGTTATATTTAGTAAAATTTTTCTGTTACACTGACAAGTAAGACAAAAAAAAGTCTCGCTATTCTACGATTAAAATTGACCGAGTAATAGCTGTTTAAAGTTGGAACATACTTTTTGCTGTAAATTAGGGGTCATTCACAAATTTAGTAGAAATATAATTTCGTCAGATATATTAAAGAAATGGCTGAGAGTAAAAGTAGCATTGCAATATAAATTTGAAATCTTTAATCATTCTGACATATTACTGCAAAATGTACAATTTGTACTGAACATATAAGAGGATAAAAAGAGTTTTTGTTAAATAAAAAGATGGAAGACAACAGCCTGATTTCTTTACAAAAATGATACATATTTTAAAATGCTGTTAGATTACACTGTCTTTCAAATTTTGGTTGTGCCATGTTTTTCAGCCTTTGAAAATTGATTCACATGTATTTTTAGCGCTGAATCCGAAAATGGCCTTCATTTTATACCATCACGTCAGGATTTTTCTCAAATCGCAAATTTCAAAGTTAAAAAGCTCAAAGTTAAAATTGATCCCCCCTCCCCTCCCAACCTCATCGGACTCCTGAGCTGTTTAGCTGTAAGAAACCCAGTATAAGCCACAGCATTGAATAAATTATTGAATTAAATAAAATTAAACTGAATAAAAAAGTCTTACATCTATTTTATAGTATCAGATTTTTCGCTATTTTTTAACCTTGAAATTTACGATTTGCAAAAAATCTTGACATGATGGTTAAAAGTAAAGGTAATTTCTTTTTTATTTAGCGTTAAAAGATACATAAAACGTAATTATAAAAGTTAAAAAACACAATCATCGCAGGTTTATGTTATCTAATCTAAAACCGTTTCTTGAACTTGTTGACGGTAATCAATACGAATTTTTCCTCTAATCCGATGTTATCCTCTAATATAAGTATGTATAAGATGGCGTCGAAAATCATAATAATATTACATTGTAATCGGATTTAAGTCCGTATGTAAAATTTTAACTTCGATCGGACATTTGAAATTCAGTTAAAGTTCAAATACAAATTTTAAACTGGAAAGACGATCATTGCGAGTTAAATAAAACCTTATGAAAATAACATAATTTTTGTTAAAATAAAACATAGCCTCAAATCCTTACAAAATACAATATATGTTAAAATACAATTATTTTAACTGATCTGAAACTTAACTAATAAATTTAACTCAATCGTGATAGTTGTACGATTTCTTTCAAACCTCAGATACCCTGAAGTAAGCTTAAGTACTTTATATACAACCCCTGAAAGCATGGTTGAAACCGTCTGTCTTGATATGCAAAAAAGTGGTATAAGTCATGCATTTCAAAGTTTCATAACTCGGTCAATTTTAATGTCAGATGATTGGGACTTTTTCTGTCTTACTTGTTAGTGCCACAGTAAATTTTTACTAAATATCACTTATAGGACCGGGGAACCGTATAAAAATTTAAATTTCGTAATTTTTTAATAAATGTTCTTCTTGACCCAAATCGCTTTAAAAATAATTCTTTACCTTATTTAAAACATTTTTGTAATTGGAAGTATGCATCTAAGACGAACGTTTGCGAAAATAAAGGTCGGTCAGGTTATACGTGGACACACTGTATATTGACATGTTTCAACTCTTTCACTGAGTCTTCATCAGGATGTATAACAGAAATTACAAATGCAATGCATATTAAAATGAAAAATTTCGAAAAAGATTCGATGAGTTTTCTCAATTCCCGTTAGACAATGTTTTTTTTTCATAAAAATCAATTTAAAACAAAGTTAAGTAATTAAAATTAACGTCCTATTTAAGAGAAGAAAATCTGATGTTGTCTAGTATCTTAAACTTTCTGTTTCCAAGAGAAAAACAACGAAGAAAGAATATTATAAATATTTAAATATATATTGAGGAAAATGGCACTCTCAACGAAACGTAAAAAGATATTTTTTTTTAATTAGAACTGACTGAACAAATCTTAGTTAACTGAGTGTCAGATAATTGGAACGCATTTGTGAGTAAATATTTGCTAAACAAAAAGTGTATTTTTTTTTTTCAAGAATTGGGAATACATTTCGCTACTTTCATCCAAAATACCGGGTAAGTCAAAATGAATATAGCGATTAAAAACGGTCATAACTATTTAATGGAAAAGAATTTGTCGATAAGATTAACACAGAATGTAGACGGAACTTCGCAATTTTGTATACATACGTCATAGATGTTATATGTGACTTCCCTTGGTCACACGGCAACATCTAGACGGTAATCCATTTCACGCCATACATTCTAAAGCATTTGTTCAGTCACCGACGCAAGCCAATTACAAATGCGTACATTGAATTCTTCAATTGTTTTGGGCATGGGAGACACCCTGTCTTTTACATAACCCCATAGAAAAAAATCGGCCATTTTTACCGTCATAATTGGCCATTTTTACGAATGAGACGGCCGCAATGAACAGGTTTCTTGTCGTTGCAATGTTTCAAATCGCGCATGCGTACGCTACCGCTTCACTGCACCTGTGTCTTACGTAAAGAAATTGTGAAGTTCCGTCTACATTCTATGTTAATCTTATTGATAAATTCTTTTCCACTAAATAGTTATAGCCTTTTATAATCACTATATTCATTTTGACTTACATACTTTAAATGTAAGGCAAGAAATTATTTAGTCAGATCCATAACATTATCTAATTTTAAGCTAAAAATGTTCAAAATAAGTCATATTCTTACCTACACACACCAATTTTTTTTCTTCAAAACCTTCTGGACATATGCAAGTTTTAAATTTCCCAGGAAGATCGTTTTTGACCACAAAACTGCAATTTGCTCCTTTACCGCAACTGCATGCTGTAATAAAATGTTATCAATCACAATGAGGATTAAAATAATTATATTTAATTTAATATTACTGACAATTTATTTTTTTTTTAAATTCTGCTCGAAATAGATAAATATTAACTAAAGTATGGTTTTTATTACTTTATGGAAAAAAAAACTTTCTTAATAAAACATAAAACGTATTCTGTTTTTTTTTTTTTTTTTTTTTGTGTGTGTGTGTGTGTGTGTGTAATATATAATGCAAATATAAAAATATACAGCGTGTCCCAAAACGACCGCATAAACTCTACACAGCTAGATTCCTCTTTAGGAGTACATAAAAACTGCCCAAAGAAGCGTTCCTGTACTATCCATCGTTTACGAGAAAAATACGAAAAACAAAGTATGACGCCGGTGCAAGAAAAAAACACTTTATTGGACATTTCAACAACAGTATTTACATATCTTTCCAGACGATAATGTTTAAAACGTTCGCCGCGCATATCGCATCATGCATGCGCGCGGGCCATGGAATGACGTTAAGCCGACGTTGAACTCGTATTTTTAAAAGGCTGCATGTTGCAACTACCGGTAGTCTTCGTATGGTGGCCATGTATTCCGTTCGTGACTACGGCGGCATGTACCTGATGTACAGCCGATGTAATTGTGCACAATTGTGTGTTTAAACATTATCGTCTGGGAAGATATGCAAATACTGTTGTTGATTTGTCCAATAAAGTGTTTTTTTCTTGCACCGGAAGTGACGTCATACTTTGTTTCTCGTATTTTTCTCGTAAATTATGGATCGTACAGGAACGCTTCTTTGGGCAGTTTTTATGTACTTCCAACGAGGAATCTAGCTGTGCAGAGTTTATACGGTCGTTTTGGGACACTCTGTTTATCACTTGTTCAATTCGTGCGTTCGTCAATTACATATTACTTTTGGAATTAACTAATATATTAAAGTTACATACCACATTTCAGTTTTCTTTACAAATTAAACATTATTTTACAAATAATCTCTCAAAGATATGAGCTATCACAATTTTTTGTTCAATTTATAAACGCATTAATATATTTAAAAAAAAAAAATCTTTGTCGGCTCGGCCTACAGGCGCAAGTAGATATCGAAGTTAAGTATTAATTTCACAAACAAAAACTAAATCGTGATTGAAGATAAACCCACTTTAACAATTTTATCTCGCGGCTTTTGACGAGTTTCTAATTTCATTTTTATATAAGAGCTGGTGGCCATGTTAAGGCAGTATTCAAAAAATATTTTTTCATGCTCAACAACTCGGAATCTTCGGATACATTTTCAGATTCATTTTTAAAGGGAAAAAATGAAACTTTTGCAGATGTGATTTTTTAAGAGATTTATAAGTGACCTATGTTTTTATTTTTCGTTCAATTAATTAGAACTTGATTGTAAACAATTATTTGCTCAGTAGGACAATATTTTTAGTTTCTAACACAATCGCTTCGAGAAATTCAGCTCAAAATGCCCACTTTGACATCATTTTTTGAACTATATATTGCCTCTATCAAAATATCAAAAATTACGGCACTTTATATAGTTTCTGCATACAAGAACCTACCAATTGGACGCTTTTGAAAGCAAAAATGAATAAAAAAAATGAGTTAGAAAATAAGCAGTTTGGATTGAGTAGTACGATATTTTTTCTTTAACAGCTATGTGTTTTTAATTTGTTTTGCTGTAAGAATTGGTGCTATCAAAAAATTATCAATAGAACAATTGTAGATAATATTCGATAGATGTATAATAAAGTTTAGTGAATGGGATATCTTGTGAATTGAAGAAGTTTTTGTTCTTCAACTTCCCCTTTTTGTTTTCATTTTTATTTTTTTACTTATTTATTTATTTTTTTTTTGCGGTAACAATTGGTCTTATCAAGAACGTGTCAATATAAAAGTTGTAGTCAATATTAATTCAATTTATAAAAAAAAAATTAATTAGATTTGATGCATTGAGAACTGACGAAGTTATGAATTTCTTTCTCCCCGAAACCCTATTTTTTCACCCCTTGAACCTATTTTTAATTTTATCAAAAATCTGTCATACATAAATTTTTGGCCCTCTTTTCAGAAGTAATAAAAACTTTAAACTGAGTCGATATGTATTACAATTAAGAAGTTATGGGAATTTTTCTTTTTTCACAACCACCCCCCGCTCTGGTCTGATTTTTCCCATTAACGATCTTGACCGAGATCAGTTCGGAAAAGTTTTTTGCAGAATTACGGAAATTATCGTGTTTATAAAAAAGTGATATAGATAGATCGATATATGTATATATAATTTTTTGTACTGGGGGTGGTTTTGTGTTCTAGGGGTCATGATCGGTGTAGGTCTGCAAAAAATATTTCCGAAATTCCAACATAGGGGTGAATGTAATAGGTGGTATTTTATACAAAATCTATCTAATATGTAATAAAGGCCCATTTTAAAAGTTATGTTTTTCAAAAATTTTTTAGATTTGTTTTCAAAATTCACAGAATTTTATTTTACATTTTGAAAATAAGATTTTAATGTCTGAGTATAATTGTGAGGAAAAGACTTACTACGATGTAGATGGGACATTAAAATCTCAACTACATATGCGAAATTGTGGAAAAAAGTACTGCGCTATTACAAACACTAGGGGATCGAACCCGAGCTCCTCGGGTTACAGAATATAGGTGAAAACCAATTTTTTTTTAATCTAATTATTTTTTTACATGTAATATATATTTCAGATTGCCCACTAACATCAAAAAGAATTTTTATATGAAAAATATCAATTATGCAATCAAATAAAGTTTTGAAATTTATTAAAAGCTATACTTTCACATGTCACCACATGCCAGGCGTTATTAACGCAAGATTTTGCCACTTACGTCAGTCTTTCGGATCATTTCGTTGCATAAGCTCGTGGTTCAATCACATGTCTGTTAAATTTGTTTCTTATTTACATTTATTTATTTATTTTTCTATAGAGGAAGTTTTAACTTTTTTATGGAAGATTAGACGGAAACATATGCTGAATTTTTTACATTGTTTTAAGAGCAAGCGGATTAACCTTCCGTAATCGAGCTACACGTGATAGAGATAAATAAAAAAATAATTTATGCTTGAAAATCTATATATATATATTACGCTATCGTACGTGACACAGAAATCGCGATTAATTGTTGGTTAATTGTTCAATTGGTTAATTGTAAACAATTGGCGTTTAATTGTTTAATGGCAACGCCCGAAGGAAACGCATCTCATTGTTTATTGTGTGATATTTTAAAAAAGTGAATAACAATAAATAAATATAAAGTTTAATTAATAACTATAGAACAAAACAATTTATATAATTTTAAAAAATAAAATAAAAGTAAATAAACAATTTATTAATAAATAAACAACAGCATCCGGGTTACCATATCAAGCAAAATAACGACACTTTAGCGCCAGTTAAGTACCCGGTGCGTATATGACATTGGCGTCAGAAAAAAGTCGTGCCAACGTAGTGCGTATATGACACGTGTGCCGTCTTTTATTCATCTAATTTAAAATACAATAAATAAAAAAATAAATGAAGGTGCTTTTCCAGTATAGGCACTTGGCGAAATAGAGAAAAGGTCCATGGCGAGAAAAGAAATTTTTTTCCGGCAACCGATTTAATCAAAAAATTTTTTTTTCAAATAAAACTACATAAAAGTGTCCATAATCGCAAAGAGTTCCTACTTTTATGTTAGCTGGGTGCAATTCTCGCCAATAGCATTTCTTAACTCGCCAGCAGGATTTTTTATTTTTCGAGATGTAAATTAAAACAATGCTTTGATGTTGAAATTAAATGGTTTATGGTATTATTTATTCTTTTTCTTTTCTTTTTCTTTTTCTTTTTTTTAAGAATTTTTTTTAAAGTGAAAGTCATGAATTTTAAAGGTTTTATTTTTAAATTAAAGTCATCCATTCTAAATAAAATGAGTGAAAGTGATTATATTTTAATCTGAATTAACGAAATAAAAAAAAAATGTGACGGATACAATGTTTGGTGATTTATCACCTGTGCCCGACTAACATAACTGTAGGGATTTCTCGATTTCTCTATCAGAATCTTCAAATTTGGCGAAGGATTGAGCAAGTAAATTAAATTATGAATAAAAGTAACATGATACAATGCCTAGCATACATTTAAGGGAGGCCAAATTGGTCGCTACGGGTGGCTAGTTATTTTAAAAACCATAATAACTCAGTCAATTAAGATACATTTTTCAAACAAATTGCATTTGAATGTAGATTTTTTTCTCTATTTGACGGTTTAAAAATTGAAAATGTGCGATATTTAGAAATTTAAAAAATCGCTGACATAGCACGTATTTTAATTTCAATTTATTTTTTCAGTTTTCATGAGAAAATGGCAACAAAAGGTACAGTAATATATTATTTTCTTTCTTCCGTGATTAGTTTCCCTTTACTTTCAACCCTCCACGACTTTCAACAGGAATGGAGTTCTTCAGTTGCCACAATTACAAAAAATGTATTCAAAAGTACAAAAAAATTAATATCTAAAAATTAAATTGAGATACAGCTTTCAAACAAATTGCATTTAAAAGAACATTTTTTTCGTTACATGACGGTGTAAAAATTTTAAATGTGCGATGTTTAGAAGTTTAAAAATTTGCAGTAGAGAAAACTGCAAAACCTAAATTTCATTTCCAATTTCAAAGTGTTGCCATTCGCAGAATGACGTATGCGTTACGCACAGATATGTTTGTCCTTTATAATATAGATACACATTGAACACACCAAAAATACGCTACTTCATGGTCAGAAAAATAGGTTCGACTTGTTCACCGCAAAATCAGAGTTAGACAAGATGTATTCAGACTAACAACTACAGATTACAATTGCATTTTGTAATCTTTAATGAAAATTACAGATTTAAAAAACAGTCTGAAAAAATTATTATTTTACCTTAGCATATATTGATAATCCTATTATTTGATTACTTTTAAACTGATTGCTGGAAATATGAGATGTAAATATGCAACTGGGCGAAAAATGGCGGGACCAGGATTCGAACCACAAATCTCTAGATTGAAGCCACCAATACTCTTCCATCTGAATATTAAAGATATTAGTGAAATATAGTATGCTATCCGGTTCTGAAGTCTACTTTCTAAGTAGTTTGCCTGTATTTTTCCGTTTCCCTAAAACAACTTAAACCGGTGGTAGATAAAAAATGTTTTTAGCATAATTGTATTTTAAGATGTACTTCAAATAAAGTGGCATGTGATGTATATTAGAAACAAACCTGCAAAGAAAATTTAAATTAACATTATTTCATAAGCATTTTTATGAAAATGCAGGAAAGCCCTCAAAACGCTCAGATATCTATGCAAGAATCATATCCCATACTTTGCATAATCGGAGAATCATTAGACATTTTAACTAAAAGAAGAAATACTTGTAATAATATGCTCCTCGACAATATACCCCGAATCTGGTATAATATAAAAAAAAGTATCTCGCTAATTCGGAACATAACTATTGAACACAACACCCTCCCCCTCCTTATGCAACAGACTCGTCTCCAGCTATTTAACCAAGGGACATTCATGAATAATCACACCTTATTTTTTCCCGGTGGTGATGACTCTTTTTATCAGTCGAAAGCCCTTAGGTGTTGACTTTTATAACATCTTCGACGTTTTTGGGGTTTTAAAAACCTATTTTATATATTTTTAGCACATTTTTAGTAAGAAAAATCATAATTTTGATTTCAGTGAATTTAAATGTTTTTATATAACCTCAAGGTCAACACGAAGTTTCGAAAATCATTTAAACTATATTTTAAAATAATGACAGTGTCATTTTCAAAATCTGTCCAATTTTTGGAAAAACAAAATCAAATTTTTAGAAACAATCGGAAAGTTTTAATTTTTTGTAAATAATTACCTTACCTCATAAGCATTGATATACAAGCATCAGCAAAGAACAAATTACTAATTTAACATTTTAAAACTAATTTTTAAATTTTAATGAACTTGGTAACGACAAAAAGTGAGCACGGTAATGACATCTCGGTAATGACAAATTAAGCAAAATATTTTTATTTTTCCCCCTGGTATAAATGGCAGCCATTATATCGTCTGGCCCATACAAGGATTTTCTATTTCTTATATAATAAAAGCAGATTATTATATAAAAGTTCATTTAATTATCAATTAGAAGTGGATACTGTAATAACGTACAAAAATATACTCAAAGCATTCAAAGTCTTTGCTTGTTTTTTGGAACTATAAAACTATTTATTCTATTCCCCTAAACCTGATAACAAGTTGACTTTTAAGGAGTATTTTTGCCTTGATGAAAAGGCGTGTGCTGCCCTCTAAAAATTTCTAGATGCTTTTTTTGTCAGAAGCATGGCAATGACACTCTTTCTTGGGACACGGTATAAAATAATTATTATGAATTATAGATACGTTTAATTAATGAAAATAAATATTTTTTTTATTTAATAGCATCTTAATAAATGAAAATGTATTAAAAATTATAATCATCTGTTTTAAATAGAATTTAGTCAAATTTTTACCCAATAATTTGCTTGTTGGGCAACCTACGGTAACGACATTTTGACTTCAAAAGAATATATTTCTTATTTTACAATTTTTTTTTTATAAATAATAATATATCTGTAAATTATCATTAATAACATGTTAGTTAAAATGCAATAATTAAAATTACGATATTTAACTATTTGTCTGTGCAAATGTGAAATGACAGCAAAACACGACACTTTTTGAAAATCACCCAATATATGAGTTTATATTCGCTATATCCGATTATAATGTCTTTTGTTTTACATAAATTTAAAAAAGCTCGAAATTATGATGAATATTAACGCATGAGATAATACAGAAAATATTTTAAGTAACAGCAATTAGACAACCATAATTGTTAAGAGTATGTAATAGCAGAAATTTCTTAAAAGCTAAAACCTAAAGACAATTACCTAGGCATTCACCTGTTGTATATTCACCAAATCCGGGATAACAAATGCATTTTATTTTTCCTGAAATTTTCGTACACTTTCCATTCTTACATTTGCATTCTGTAACAGATGAAATTTATTAAAAATTAAATTATGAATAACATTCACATATAACATTGAAAAGTATAAATATAAACTAAAATTTAGTTAAAAAAAATATTTAATGGCTTTTATTATTACCATGTACGATATACCGGGATATAAGTCATTTAATGACTATCAACCAGGACTGCGGAGTTGGTGGGTAAAAATGGCCGACTACGACGGGCTGGGGTAGTCGTACTAGTATCACCTTTTGGTTAAAATAATGATGAAATATAAGAAATATAAAGCTAAAATGTCACTATTTCGGCATTGATTATCTTTTTATGGCTTCAAAAAATAAAACAGAAAAAATTATATCTTTCGCTTTATTAATTTTACAATTTCGCACCCGCAAACACAAAAAATCCAACTATCGAAGACTAAAGAACACAAAATAGAAATTTTAGTACTATTTTGGGTCTGCGGTCTGAGAAGGAAAAGTGAAATTGTTACAATTTTGTTGTTAATTTCCTCCTTCAGACTCCAAAAACTTATATGGAAAGGAGAAAAATGAAGATGAAAATTTTATTATTCTGTAAATAATTCGGTTCCTGCGGATTCTAATTAAATAATTTAAAAAATTGAATTTTTTTCAAGTTAAGTTTACAATTTTCGCTTTATTTCGGGTTCTGCAGACCTGAAAAATCCGAAATTCAAAAGGTAAAATATAACAAAATTTCACTAATTTAATGTTATTCTCAGTAGCGCCAACTTATATAGGTCCGTGGGGCCCCAAGTCCGCCAATAATTTGTTATTCCAGCCCACCCAGTTTTCATTATTCTTTTTTTTTTTCTTATTTATTTTCCAATCGCTGAAAATAATTTTTTTTCGTTGACGTTAATAAAATTATTTTGTTTGAATATATTGCAAAGATATAGCAATAACAAACACACAGGAGCCTAGAACACAACCTGCCCCATTCATCCTAAAAGAAGTACAATCAATTTTCTCTCAAAATAGAATTTTCTGAATGCACTAAATTCGAAGTTTAATTCGAAATCATTTCAGAAATCATGTCCACAAACTTTTTACGCATACAGCTTTTTACGTATACAAGTCATTCTGTGAATGTGTCAGAAAGTTCGTGTTGAGTGGAGAAAACTATTTCATTTGGGAAAGCGTTAGAGTAGAGTTTGTTAATGCAATCAATTGTATTAAAGGTCTGCACGGTCCCGGCTTTGGCCCTAGGCCCGTACTCGTCCCGTGGGCCAGCAGAATTAGGACAATTTTATAACAGCCAGGGCCGGACCGACAAAACAATTAAATGGCCCAGCAGTCTGATAAAAAAATAAGAGGACCGACCGGTCTGATAAAACAATTTAAACGAAGCCCATAAAATATGAACCATTTTCAATGGACATGACTTTCGCGAGAATAAGTGTAAATGTTCTGAACGCGCCGATGGTAGTTTGACACCATCAGTACAGAAATATAGCATGTCTAGTGTAGAGATCGTCATCGTTACATTTTGTCTGAGACCAAGTTTGATTATTTTTAGCTGACTCGCAGCGGGCTGGAATCAGACTTGCGTTTTTTTTCTACATAGTCGATCCGTTCCTGAACTGGATGTAATTGTTCGCAGAGTGTTTCGGGAAATAGTAGTCGCAGCGATAATGAACTTCTACAAATGGAATCATTGGAAATATACCTTAAGGCGGTTCTCAAATTCCCTGCCCAACAACTCGAAACATTCTCACACATTTTCTATCTCATTTTAACTGTAAAGTATAGGTGCAAATTCCCAAAATTTTTAAGGAGCCAATGGGTCCTAAACTCAAGAAATACAGTCGCCATATTGAGAAAAAAAATCATAAACGCAATAACGTTTATATGGGAATAACTCAATAAATCAAAATGAGAAATAATTTTTTTAATGAATACACGTGTACAACAAAACATAGACTAAATATATCAAATGTGTACAATTAATTTAATCACTTTTTTTTTTTTTTTTTTTTTTTTTTTGCATAAATTAAATGTAATATAAATTTTAAGCTATGTACAGTTCAGAACATAAAGTTGTGCTAAATACGGGTTAAAAAAATATACATAAGCTAAGAAATCTCTGTAGTGGAGAATATTAGGAAAACAATATATCTTATTTTCATTTTGTCCTACAAGAATACATATAAAAAAATGAGAATGTGTGAGTATTATTATTTTGCACTATAAAAATCAAAATACAATTCACTAAAGCACTTGTTTTTTAGAAACACACAAGGAAAATTGCTTTAAAAAATATTATCACAGACAATTACAGGGGTGATTCTATTCCTAAGTTTTCCAAAATTTAAGGGATTCGGTTCCGAAATTTGGACATAAAAAATGCCACGAATTTCGACAAATGGTTGCTGAAAAAATCAATTTCGTCAGTCGTTCGCAGAAAAAATCGCTAATTTCAAATTTCGCCAAAAGATCGAGAAAACAATGGGAATTTCGTCAAAGTATCGCGAAAAACCGGCGTAAAAAAAAATGCGAATTTCATCAAGCAATCCCGAAAAAAATTCGCAAATTTCGTCAAATGATCACGAAAAATAAAATGCACTGATTTCATCAAAGGACCGCGTAAAAAACTTTAATTTTGTCAAAGGATCGCACAAACAACGCGAATTTCATTAAAAGACTGGAGAAAAAACGGTAATTTTGTCAAATAATCGTAAATACAAATTTCGTCAAATCATCGTGAAAAAAAAAGTGAGCGATATTCCCGTTCATTCTCCGACCAGTTGACGAAATTCAATTATTCCGCTATTTGCGGTTTTTTCTGGGACGGAATGATGCAATTTGCTTCTTTTTTCCCTTTGACAGTAAAAAAATAACGAAAATCGTGTTTTTTTCTATCGACCGATTGACGAAAACGATGCTTTCACTACAGATTGACGAAATTTGCAGTTTATTTCGTGGCTATTGATGAAATTCAAGGGTTTTTTCTTCTTCTTCTTCTTCTTTTTTTTTTTTTTTTTTTTTTGGCTAGCGATCGACAAAATTTGTCGGATTTTTCCAGGACATTTATTACAAAGTTCATGATCGATCGAGGAAATTCCAGATTTCTTTTTATGACCAAGACAAATTGGTATTGCAGAATTCTGCTAAATAAATGAATAAATAATTCGAGGAATTCTGCTAATTCATAGAAGAATTGATGCCGATATCTAGTGTCTACCTGTAAGAATATGTCTGAATAATCCCTGAGCTACAAATTTAATGAGTGTGGCCCATACATATTCTTTTCTCAGCTCGATATTTTTCTGCATCGCAAGCTAACTGTTGTTGAATTAATTCGCGGAGCACCTCAAATGTAATTTTTTCCCGATCCTGCGGATATCGCAGTTTTTTTTTAGGATAAAACAAAAAAATTAAGATTCCGCGGAAATGTGGGGTCCATGTTTAATCATATTTTTTAATTATGGTAAAAAAAAGCGTTAAATATAACGGGGTTATGGAGACATAATCCCGAGATTAATTTAAAAAAAAATCAAAAAATCATTCGGCGAAAAAAGGGCATCCCTATAAGGACATGGCGACTTAAACACCCAAAGTTAGTCGCCAAAGCAAAAACTTTAGTCGGCACATGGCGACTGGCGACCGTGAATCTGCACCTATACTGTAAAGGCATAAAATTCACAGGCCTGACAATTAAATAGCGATTTGGAATCAAATACGTTTTCCATTTATTTATGAATAAATTACTTATCGAGTTATAAGCGATTCTTGTAACGTGATGACAGTTTTTCACCTTTACCGTGCTATCGCGTTTGGAAATGCTATTCGAAACGCCAACTTTCAGAGTAATTTCTAAAGGATATCTTTCCGTTGAAAAAATGGAAAACCTCATTAGATTACACAGTTTCTGAATAAGAACTCCTGCCAATTTTATGCGATTCCGAACAAAAATGAAGTCAGAAATGTGTCAGAAAGTTTCTCCTTTGTATTTGTGAACATTTTTAATAAATTCAGAGAAATATTTTCAAAAATCTACTTTTTATCGTTTAGCTTCAAAAGTTATGGTGTTTTGACACTCATTTTTCTTTTATTCTACACTACATTAATTCTTTTAATTAATCTTTATTTGAATGTCGAAACGTGTAAGTCTAAGTAATCATTAATGAAGTCTAAGTAATCATTAACGTTGCTATTGTGTATTTTTTATCTTGCGAACACATAATAATTTAAAATTACAATAAAAAATTTTAATAAATATGCTTGGAATATTCTTTAAAATAATCTTAATTATATGTTAAGAGAAGCCAGAACTTTTTTGTAGAAAGTGAGTCGGGATGGACCGAGTCTGATTTAATTGATTTTTGCACCGCCCGGACCTGTTTTCACTGATTTTTTTACGGGCGTTCCCGTGAACTGTGAAAATATAAACCTGCTGGGACCGGACTTTAAATTTTTGCACCGTGTCGGGCCGGTCCAAGATAGCTTCCGTTCGGTCCGAACCGGGACCGAGCCTAGAATTTCCGGCCCGTGCAGACCTCTAATATGTATGAACAGCAAAATGTATTGCACCAAAATGGAAAATATATAATTCAATAAAATATTTATACACTATAAGAAAATCATCTCACATTTCCCCCCCCCCCAAAAAAAAAAAATTACTTTACGAGCAACACAATATTATCAGCGGTTCAAGAAATTGTATCTATTTTAAATCATCCAGTATAGTTTAAGTAAATAGTACTATTAATACAAGCACTTCAGTCTATTTACAATAACTTCTAAATTTATTATTCTTTAGTCCTTTGTGTTTAAATTTGTAGTCAAATTCATGGCACAGTAGTGATTAGTAGAGTCCATACAATAGAGTTCGCATGCGAATATAATTAAACAAAATTAAAACTTTATATTCTACTCAAAAATATTTTAGCTTATCATGATTTAAAATATCATCTTTTTACAAACTGGTAAAAGAAACAAAAAGGCAGCGTTATTTTACGCTAAAATGGATCTAATCCCACCCAATATTTTTCAAAATTGGCGACAGTGGTTATTTTGGGTACCGCCGATTCTGAAAAAAAAAATACAATTTCATGTTAATTTGATTCTTCAGCACGCAAAAAATAAATAAATAAAGGAAGGGTATTTTAGAATTTTGGCTTTTGGTTATACAGACTAGAAACATTTGAGGGGAAGGGGAAAAACGGAAAAAAAAAACTTATATTACAATACTATGCCTGGTTCTTAGTTCTTTTGCCTCCAAAAATAGCACAACATTATCTCCGATAAGGGATCTGCATGTATGAAGACGTTTTTGTTAATGCAGTGATGGCCGTTTTTGTTGACAACGTACTGAAATTTAGAACACGAGGTCTTATTAAAATAAAACTTCAATTTGTTAAACGAACTGTTTCTTTATTTTCATGATGAAAGGCGAAGGGAGAGGTACAAGGGGAAGCGATCAGAGCTTGTTAAAATGACATCACGAGGCAAGAGACAGCGCAGGAGTGGGTTGAATATACAGTTACAACTTTCTTGCTTGGCGGACTACAATATCGCCAATTTACAAATATTTTGCGCCATGCACAGGAGTGGAGAAAAACATTAGCTGATATGGATTCGCCAAATACATACGGTAGGCTTCTACCAATATTAATTGTGTGGGGGGGGGGCAAATTGTGGGCTGCAAACATTCTTGAATCATGATAGGCGCAGTCTAATCTGTACATTGATACAGCTGCGGTTAAAAAATAAATAAAAAATTGTTTCTGGATAAGGCATAGTAACAGACCGAATTCGTTAGGCTAAAAAGCATGAGAATGTATTTTTCTAGACCAGATGTTAGATCAAAGATAAACCGCTTTACCACAAAAATGCAGAATTGACATACATATGAACAAAAGGGTGTGAATGTTAAAGTGTATTGGGAAGATAATTCTAATGAAATAGATTGCCTGTTAAGTGATTATAAATGATGAGCTATATTCATGCCCAAATAAGGAAATGCCCGAAGTTAAAATGCTTTTGTTTTTAACAGACAACAGTAACGTTTTTCTACAAGGTTAAATCGTATGTGTGAGAAACTCACACAGTGAGAATGAAGGTTGAATCACTTTTTTTATTTCATTAAAGAGATGAGTAACTAGAATAATTTAATTTAAATGTGCAGGGCCATTAATACAATCGCTTTAGCTTTTAAATGTTGAATTTAATTTAGGGGCTCCACTGTTTGACTATAGTGCACTAAAATAAATAAGTTATTAAACAGAATTTTAATTGAAAATGGTGGGAGGGGGGTGGAATGGAATGCAAACATATATAATGAGATAGTCGTTATATATATCACATGGGAAACCGCAAAAAAAAAAAAAAAAAAAAAAAATGTTGACCCGTGTGCATGGGCAAAACATCAAGACAAATAGTTACACATATAAATATATTTTCAAAACAGAAAAGTTTTTTTTTAAACTAGTTGCTGTCATGAACACAAAAAAATCTCTTTCATCAATAGTTCAACAGTCCTAAGAGATTTTATGAATTAATATTTTCTAAATTAAGTTTATGGATATCCACCTTCAGTAAAATTTTCTTCAAAATTACGTAACATGGTATATTTTTTTAACTGAGTCGACTCTGACAGCAAATATTTAAGCAGCATATAACTAAACCATTGACTGCTCTTCATCAAAATATTGATCCTGACTAGGATCATTTTATGAAAAAATACATATACTAACAATAAAATATATATATATAAACACAAATGCAACACTAGAAGTAAAGAGTAAATAATAATAAGTGAAATGTGTAATTGTAAACTAATAAGCAATTGTAATATGATTTAAAAGGAATTGAACATGGTTAAAAAAATGTAATGTTTATGCATGCAGCATAGGATGACAAAAAAAAAGAGGTGCCTGAAGCACGCCCATGAAAAAGGTGTCACCCTGAATCTTGTGTAGACCACAAGTATTATGGCGTCGGCTTAGGGCTTCGGCCTTATATGAGGAGGGAGTTTTGAGACTCATACAGCGCCTGCTTATATGAGTCTCTGCTCCTCCGAAGACGCTAGCGGTTCTCTAAAGGAGCACACGTCGGTTTACAAGCAAAAATTGATTTTTGTGAATTGGAACACCAATTCCAAGGGGTTGTCTCTCAACACAATGAAGTTTTGGACCCTAAGGGCAATAATTCTGAACGGGAACAAAACATTCGGAAGGGAGAATTAAAAATAAAAAAAGTAGATATATGTCACATATATATCAAATCAAAAAGGAGTAGACAATCCTAGAGTGAAGAGAGACATAAAAAAAATGAAAAGTCATAATCAGGTTAAATAATGCACAAGTCGTATATTAGAAGGTAACTAACTGGTTGACTTAAAGAAAATGTTATCAAATTACATGTGAAAAAGATTTTTTTTTTAAATAACTGCAATTATTAAATGTGTTATTTATCACTGTTACCTGAAATGTAATCGTAAAAGAATGAAATGTAAAATAAATGTTAAACTGTAAACACTAGTTAAGTATATGTAAATAACATTAAAGTGTAAAGTAAAATGAAAAGTGTGTAAAGTGATTCAAAATATTGTTCACAAGAGATCTTCGAAGCAAACAGTTATGGGCCAGCCATAATGTTGTCAAAGTTCTGTTGTAAGCAACATACATACAACCTAGGCCTCTGGTTGTACACTTAGTTTCACAATACATGTCATAAGAAAAAAAATGTAAACAAAAGTATATTATTTTCTGTTTCTTAAATTATACGTAGGTGGTTGATAAACATTAGGGAAGTTGTGATTGTTTAAGTGACTTGTAGCATCGAATAAATGTCCATATTGAGGTGGTGCAAGAAGTAACCTATCAATGTGTACACGAAATGCTGTACTATCAGCAGCATACAACCTCTTGATCGAGAATGACACAGGTGAATGTTTGAAAGTTACAATGTATGGTCCAGTGTATTTAGGTTTGAATTCATCAACAGATTTTAAGTACACAATATCTTTGAGACAAATGGTTCTTAATTTAGCTTTTTGACCGTAATGTTTATATCTTTTATCCTGTGCTGTTTTAATGTTATTGTAAGCCTTGTCATATATTTTGTGTAAATCTTCAAGTAGTTTATGTATTTCAATATGTTTATCTAGAAAAGGTTGATTGCTATTCTGATCAAAAGTGTCAAAAATTAATGAAAGTTCACGTCCAAAGTGCAGAAGATTAGGAGTGAATAATGTAGTTGAAAGTTTTGAACCATTATAGAGCGACTTGTGTACAAAATATTGCATTTTCAAATGAGTGACCTTCTTGCAAAAGTATATTAACAGAGTATTTGATTGATTTATTGATTCTCTCCGAAAGAGCATTGCTTTGCGGCCTCGAAACAGAGCTGTGAAGTACCTTAATACCTAGAGTATCATTAAAAATGTTGTATATTTGAGATGTATATTGGGGTCCTAAGTCTGATAAGATAACAGAAGGTCTCCCAAAGGTGGTTATATAAGAGAATAAACATTTAACGACTTTAGCTGCAGATGTATCATTAAGTGGAAAAAGTTCAACATGTCTTGAAAAGTGATCTGTAATAGTTAAAATATGTTTACCATTAGAAAAGGGTCCAACAAGATCTGTACTAATAGTATGGCCAGGGTATCTGGGCGTGTAGGTGGGTTGTAAGGGTGCAGGAGGGGTTTGATGATGTTTACATTGAAGACATTTGACACATGAAGCTACAAAGTTTAACGTGTCAACATACATGCCTTTCCAAAAGTATCTTGATGATAGGAATTCATAGGTTTTATTAAAACCAAAGTGAGATAAATGAGAGATTTTAAAACTTTGCCTTTAAGAGAGTTAGGAACAACAATGTGATATGAAAAAGTGTTATTAAGATCGTTTTCTTTCTTTAACATTAAAACTTTCGAATCAGGGTGTATGAAGTAATTAGGATATTTTTGAGAAGGTCCTTTCTTTAGAATATCCTTCTAAACAGTGGACAAGGAGGTGTCATTTTTTTGTTCAGTGCAGAAAGTTTCATTTGAAATTTCCAATAAAGGATCTGGATTTCTTTGTTTACCAGATACAAGATAGTTTACGTATTTCTTAGTGGCACTTGAACATGAAATATTACTGTCTGGTGTATCATAGTCAACAATAGGTAATGGTTGAGGGTCATGGATAAGTTCAGCGTTAGTATCCAGAGTTTGTTGATTGTTTTCAAAAGTACAGCGAGATAAATAGTCAGCAAGAACATTTTTCTTACCAGGGATATGTTTAAAAGTGTATGAGTACTCTGAAAGCTCCATGAGCCAACGAGAGATAATATCAGCTGGATTAGTAGTCTTGTTATATTTTTCTAAGGGTTTACTGTCAGAAAGGATTACAAATTGTCTGTTATATAAATAATATTTGAAAGCGGTAACAGATTTATAAATTGCCATGAGTTCTAATTTAAGTGCAGGGTATTTTTTTTCTGACGCCTTAAGAGATTTAGAAAAATATGATACTGGTAAAAGTTGTTGATCATGCTCTTGTAATAAAACACCAGAAATAGCAACATTTGACGCATCTGTATTTAAATAAAATGTCTTGTTCCAATCAGGTAATCTAACCATGGGAGAATTAAAGAAAATTTTCTGTATTGTGTCCATGATTTCTTGATGTTTAACTGTCCATTTAAATTTAACTTTTGGAGTAGCTAGGTTTATCAGTGGCTGTACTAACTCAGAAAATGATGGAATTAGAGACTTATAAAATGTAATAACACCAATGAGTCTTTTTAGTTGACGTTTAATTGTGGGTGTGGGAAAAGATGTTATTTTTATGATATTTAACTGAATTGGGGAAACATACTGTTTTTCTACATGAAATCCCAAATAGTCAATACTAGATTTATGAAAGTACACTTGCTAGGAGACAGGGTCAAGTTATATTTGGTTAAGATAGAGAGAATTGTTTTTAATTTATTACACATTTCCTCAAAAGAGTTCGCACCTACAATGAAATCATCCTGATATGTATATACACCATCTAATTGTAATTCATCAAGCAAAGAGTCCATTAAAGCTTGGAAAATAGAAGCGCTGTTTTTTAATCCGAACACTAATCTCTTGTATCTAAAAGAACCAAACATAGTAGTAAATGTCAACTGATTTTGGAATTTTGCTGGCAAATGAATTTGATGATATGCCTGATGAAAGTCGAGAGAAGAAAAATAGCGGTACTGAGAAAGATTTGAAATGACGGTTTGAATTTTAGGTAGATGGCTGTACTGTTTGACTATAGTGAAATTTGAATTTTAGGTAGAGGGTAAGATGAGACTTGAATTACAGTATTAATCATTCTGCGACCTAACGCGAGACGGAATTTTTGTTTACCAGTTCCGTTTGGTTTCTTTTTGACTAATAGCATGGGGCAAGCCGATTCTGAACAGTGGCGTTCAATAATTTTGGCATCAAGTAGATCTTTAATTTGTTCTAAAGCAACTTTTTGCAAAGACTGAGGAAGGAGAAATGGAAGTGTTTTTATAGGATAGTCATTAATAAATTTCAAATCAGGTATAATCTTATCAGTATGTCCAAGTGTATTTAATGATTTTGAGAAGGCAGGGTAATAATTAAGTAGTAATTTAGTCATTGTATTTGCTTCATTAGAACTTAAATGTGTAAGATTGAAATCGCTAGCTGACAAATCCTCTTTCCTCTTTTTTAATGTTTCATTAGATGCCTGGATAAAATTTAGGAAGTGTTGTTCTGAGTGATGATGCTTGTCCAAATTATCAGAGGGGTACTCAAGAATTTCCTCAACCTCTGATAAATGTCCAATTTTTGTGTGTTTAGGGAGATGAATGGTAGTGTCAGAATTATTTTTAAGTGAAATAGAAAAGAAATGATTTAATTGTACAGGCTTCTTTTTGCGTTTAGATTTCTTATCCATTTGAATAATGGCATCATGACCTATTAATTCTTTTTTATCTGCCAAATATTCAAGTAGATAGTTTATGCCATGTTTGATATTATTGTTTGTGTAAACTGAGCACCATGTTTGCTCTTGGTGTTCTAGAATTATTTTACGGGTTAAGAAAACTGTTTAATTTGTCACCACATCACATAAGGTGTTACACTGATTACTTTCACTGACTTTTGACTTAGTGTGTGCTGTTTCTAGTGGAATAGTCAAGCTGTTGTTAATGTGAATGCATTTATTGAAAGTATCAATGATAATGTTAAATTTACTAATGAAATCAAAACCAAGAATGCCTTCAAAACTGGAGGATTCAGGAATATCCACTATATAAAAGTGGTGCGAGAAGGATTTTTTTTCTAACTTAATGGATGCTCTAATACATGAAGAAAAAGAAACATCCGAATTGACGGTTTTAATATTTATGGCTGTTGATAGTCTCTTGTATTTTAGTACAGGTTTAAGTTCATTAAATAGTTTTTGTGAAAGTAACGAAATGCTACTTCCAGAATCAGCCAATAGGGGATTTTATAGTTTGCAATAGTGGCCTTTACAAGAGGGAGTGATGGAGAATGCGTATTAATACTACAAATGATGTGGATATTGTTATCGCCTTCATTTTCTGTTTGAGTAGTGATATTTTTTGCGATTTTAATGTGATCTGAAGTTTGTGACCCGGTTGAATTGACTAACCTTTCTTTAGAGATCTTTGGTAATGTAGGGTCAATTGGAAATGTTGCTGATGTTAAGTCACATGGTTGAGACACAAAATCATCAGCATAAAAATTGTGTATCTGTTCTAGTTTCCCTGAACATGGTAATTGTTGCGTCTGTTAAAATTTTCCCTTTCCCTTCTCTGTGTATTAACTCTTTTCCATTTAAAACACTGATGGGCCTGGGGGCCATTGCGGAAACAGAGTTGGCATGTCACAACTTTTCTTTGTGGAAATTTGTGAGGGGAAAAACGTTTTGGGAAATTTCGCGTTTTGAAATTTTTCCTATAGCGCATCGCATTTGCGTTATACTTTGGGCTGCCTTGCATGTCATTTTTTTTAGTTTCTGTTTTGGGTCTAGGCGGTGCAATTGTTAACGCATTTATTTTTTCCGAGAGTTCCTTCAATTGTTCTTCAACGTTATTTTGAGATTTACTGACAGAGGGTAAGGAATGTAGAATCTTTTCATTATGCAGAATTTCGTGTAACGTCTGCGCTCTTTCAACAGCAGCACGATATTCTGTGATACCTTCTTCTTGTAACTTTATTCGTATGTTAGCTGACACAGCCTCCATGAATTTCATAAGTTTAATTGTGTTACGGGCATTCTCGTCGTTAATATCAGCATACACGGTTGCGGCTAACACGTTTAATCGGTGAGCCAAATTTTTAATTGACTCCGCTGGCAGAAGAGATAAACTCGGAATTTCAACGCCAGCCACGCACTTGCTCGGAGGTGAGAAAAATGCGGCAAATTCTTTTTCAAGCGTATCTAGATCGTTGATTTTTTGAATTTCCGGATTCTGTGCATAAAATTTTTGCGCGGTACCAATTAACTTCCCTACAAGTACAGCAATGGTAGTCTGAGGGCTGTATTTGTTAATTTCAGCAACCGACCTAATTTGGTTAAAAAAGAATTTAAGCAAATCCGGATCTCCATCAAATTGGTTAATGTTGATTTGAACTTGTTTAGCGGACATGGTCACCGATTTACCTAACAGAAAATCTCTAAACAAACATTGTTACTGAAATTCTGCATACACATATAAATATAACACACATATAACAGATAAGAATGGCAATCAAATAAAGTAATGGAATGAAATAGTATAATAATCAAATTAAAAAAAAACACATAACTTAAAAAAATAAACAAAATGTCTTCTTTAAACCTCTTATACAAATGGAAAAAAATCAATCCAGGGATAAAATTGTGTTTCTCAAAGTAAAATAATATCATTGCTTATTTTAAGCAAAAGAAAGAGAAACCAAAAAAATATTTCGCAACAGCTCCTTTTTTTTTTTTTTTTTTTTTTTTTTTTTAATTGATGAGAATATGTACGTCTTTCACAACAAAGCTACTAGGAGCAAGCAACTGAAATAAATACTTATTTTATCCTTTTTTTTAACAGAGAAAAGAAATTGCTAGCTGTCCTTGTTTCTCTAAAATGACAGGAATTAAAATTTTCTCAAGTTAAAATATTTTCAAGCCGAAAGGCAAACTAGAAAAGTCTTATTTTAACCTTTGTAGATAATAGAAAACGGGACAATGTATAATCCTCGTTAACTCTTTTTGAAGAAAAGAAAAAAAAAAAATTCAACATATTTTAATATCCATTAAGAGTTAAGCAGAGGGGGCTGTTTTTGATAATAACTAAAAATATTGGAAAATTCCATGCAATGCGAAAAAAATATATTATCTTTATAAATATTATAATAAACAGCATAAAATAACTTCACAAAATACTAAAAATAGCAATATCACTGTGTTTTCGTATTCTGTACAAGAACACAATAATATTAATAAAATCAATTCTTAAGTACTTGTGAGTACTTATGGAGAATGAAAGCATAAAAATGGAATAAAACAACTTTAATATTTTAAAAGAATGTTTCCCGAATTAACTGAAAATAAATTAGTCGAAAGAAAAACAAACAAATGGGAGGAAAAAAAGAAATGCTTTCATCGTCCAAAATGTGTTATTTAAATGAATCTAGCACTATTGAAACTTTTTTTTTCTTTTTTTTTTTACTAATGCACTTTCATTTTTTTAGATTGTGAACTTTTGTTTTTAAGTGCATATTTATCTGACTCTCTACGATTTTTTTTTATTTGTATACAACGGAGAATTTATGGAGCACAACTTCAGGAGTCATTTGAATGATTTTTTGTTGATTGACTCCTTTGATTTGAACGAATCACTACCAGTGATTTGTATGTTAACATATCGACTTTCACACAGTAAATACTAATTTTGTAGCACAAATCAGCTTGAGGAAAAACTTTTTTTAGTACACACGGAGGAAAATTCACTTAGCTGATAGATACGTTCATTCTTGCGGGAAATGCACATAATTTTTTTTTTTTTTTTGCAGTGTATTTTTTTGCTTTGAAATGAGTTCCTCACTGAACTCAGGAAATCATATCAAATTTGTAGCATTTTCACAAACACAAGAAAGGTTTCTCAACGCGCTGTAGGATTGCAGAACTTGTCGGACTTATGAAAACACAAGGAACACGTAGAGGAGCACTTTGAGCACACTGACTTGCACAAATATTTTACACACACACTGAGCTGGTTTGTATTTTAGCACACTACACAAAACACGCAGGACACTTTCACAAGTGAAATGCGATGACGGGCAGGAAGAATGCTCCGAGAGACAGGATAGCACGCAGGCAGATTTCTTCGGCGAAGGGCAGCGTCCGAGGCGAGAAGTCGAAAAAAAATCCTTCGGTAATAGGGTGCGAGCAGGTGATTGCAAAACTCCAGGGGTTGGCAAAGGGGAAGGCAGAATAGGAAGCAGGCGAAGATATCTGGGCAGGTGTCCAGGGCGCGAAGTTCACTCCAGGATGAAATCCTCCATCTTCTGGTGGCGAGCCGTTGCTTTCCTTAGGTGACGGGGGCGAGATACTCGAAGCTCACTGCAACAGAGCGGTGCGACAGCCGGGAGGGATCCATCGCTCCAAGAAGTCCATGCAGAAAAATAAGATTGGAAGCACGTACCTCTCCCTTACATTTCTTTTTTTTAAGAGAAAAAAAACTGGTCAGGCGACCAATATATATGAAAACGTTTTCGTTAATGCAAAGATGGCCGTTTTTGTTGACAACGTACTGAAATTTAGAACACCAGGTCTTATTAAAAAAAAAACTCCAATTTGTTAAACGAACTGTTTCTTTATTTTCATGATGAAAGGCGAAGGGAGAGGTACAAGGGGAAGCGATCAGAGCTTGTTAAAATGACATCACGAGGCAAGAGACAGCGCAGGAGTGGGTTGAATATACAGTTACAACTTTCTTGCTTGGCGGACTACAATATCGCCAATTTACAAATATTTTGCGCCATGCACAGGAGTGGAGAAAAACATTAGCTGATATGGATTCGTCAAATGCATACGGTAGGCTTCTACCAATATTAATTGTGCAGGGGGGGGGGGCAGATTGTGGGCTGCAAACATTCTTGAATCATGATAGGCGCAGTCTAATCTGTACATTGATACAGCTGCGGTTAAAAAAAATAAAAAATTGTTTCTGGATAAGGCATAGTAACAGACCGAATTCGTTAGGCTAAAAAGCATGAGAATGTATTTTTCTAGACCAGATGTTAGATCAAAGATAAACCGCTTTACCACAAAAATGCAGAATTGACATACATATGAACAAAAGGGTGTGAATGTTAAAGTGTATTGGGAAGATAATTCTAATGAAATAGATTGCCTGTTAAGTGATTATAAATGATGAGCTGTATTCATGCCCAACTAAGGAAATGCCCGAAGTTAAAATGCTTTTGTTTTTAACAGACAACAGTAACGTTTTTCTGCAAGATTAAATCGTATGTGTGAGAAACTCACACAGTGAGAATGAAGGTTGAATCACTGGTTTTATTTTATTAAAGAGATGAGTAACTAGAATAATTTAATTTAAATGTGCAGGGCCATTAATACAATCGCTTTAGTTTTTAAATGTTGAATTTAATTTAGGGGCTGCACTGTTTGACTATAGTGCACTAAAATAAATAAGTTATTAAACAGAATTTTAATTGAAACTGGTGGAAGGGAGGGGAATGGAATGGAAACATATATAACGAGATAGTCGTTATAGCATGAACCGAAATTTTAAGGGCATTCCCCTAAAACGTTCCGCCGTGCTTTTATATTTACTCTCACTCTAATCATGCCTATTGCCTATTGTAAATTGCTCCTATTTTATCGGCGTAGTTTGATTCTTTCAAATTTGTTATATTGGGTTTGTCAACCTGCTCAATTTTTGTATCAGTCTGATCTGGCCCATTAACATAAATTGCCTTAATTCTACTTACACGGCCTGTTTCAAAAATTGCCTTCATTTTCCGGGCTTTGGTTCCTTCCAGACCTTTGTAACTCGGGTTCTGCCCATAAAACCCAAAAATACCAGAGGAGAACTCAATATACACACTTCTACCTTAATATGTACACCTCTATATTCTTTTCTATACACCCTGTAAAATATCTACTACAGTTATGAATTAAAACAGGTCTCATCTACTCTGTACATGGGTATACCCTGTACCTACCCCTGTATCTACTATGCACACCGCAATAAATCGGTCATTTTTAACCTGAGTATCCTGATTATAGTCCATAAATAACGATAACAATTCCTTTTATAGATTTAAAATTTCATATAATTATTTTAATTTCACTTTAAAATGTCTAACAAAAATATCGGGAGTCGGAGCCGGTATCGGCTTTTTTTTTAGACTCCGATTCCGACTCTCTTGCTCAAAAATGGATACGACTCCGACTCCGCAGCCCTGCTATAACAATGACTACGCTACAAATCCGAGTTGCATCCAGACATAACTAGGAATCGTGAATATGGAAAAGAACTTCGAATGAAGTGTATATTTTCGTAATAGAAATGTATATTTGAAGCATCGTGAATTGTTGATTATGTATTAAGGGGATTCGATAACAAAAAAAATCTATTTTGTAACTAACTATAAGCTATATTATATTTTTAGGTTCGTGTTTGAATAAAGCATAGTCATAATAGATCATAAAAAGTATTAAATTCTCAATATCGTTACAACTTAAAAAAGTTATTATTAAAAAACATATATTTATATTGGAGGTAAAATACATATTTATAGTTAGTCTGCCTGATAGTTGTGTGTTGTATAATAACCTTTTTTTGCTGACGATTTTGCGATATTATATTACCTTTAAAAATACCTACAGCTAATCCGAGAATATAGCGCGGTAGGCATATAGAGAATAGAAGATCAGTTTAATGATCTGTAAATCTAGCAATTCTATACATAATGAACAAAAATGTATTGGCTAAAAAATCTAAAAATTGAAAAAAAAAGTACTTACTTCATCTTCATTTAGATCGTGTTGTAGATAAGAAAGATTAAATATGTAATTTTACGCCATTCTGTTTATCCATACCTATTTGCATAAATGTGAGAACATTATTTTCATACAGAAGTTCCACTAAATTGATTATCTTTAATAGTCTATTGTTAAAGCCGCATATACATTACAAATGAATTACATTTTTTCCGGTAAAAAATTGCCTGATACCTTTGAATCTCATCGTTCGTCAGATTTGTTTTATTTATTGATTGATTTTTTAAATACCCAATCTCCTTCTCTAAACTCTGACAAAGGATCACAGACATAATAAAGTTAACTGGATACTTTTATCTTTCTACCGGATTTATCTATTGTTTGTTTGTTTCGGGGTTTTTTGCGGGGGAGGGCGCCTTAAGAACTTCTTTTTATTCTTAGATCTCTCAATTAATCGCTCAAAAGATTTACCTACATAAGTCTTGTTCCGAAATTTTCCTTAGCTAAGAGTTTCATCAACATATACATCATGCGACTCTATTAAATATTTTTCTAAAATACTATATGGTACTATTAGCATTTCGAGACTATTTGCCTACATTTTAAGCTTGAGTAATTTACGAGTGTTCATAAGTTTTCTATACGAATTAAAGATTTTTAATGGTCAGATTACATATCTAAATTTTCATGAAACATTCCATAACGAATTTTATACTTTTGAGTGTTTGAATCAAAAGTAAAATTTTAGGTGTTTTTCTTTTCTTATTATAATAGATGAGTATCTTTGCTATTCCTAGAAAATGTGTCTATTATTCTTCCAGAATTCCTTCTAGAAACATATAGTAAACAGTCAGGAACAATTAATTCTCTTGGGATGTAAATAAAACACATTTTAGTCCTTTTAGTGCGGGACTGAATGCAAAGTTTTTAATTCAATTTTTTTTCAAGTTTCAATTTTTTTATTTCTTTATTTATTTTAATGTATTTAGGACCCGTTAGAAGTTTTCATAAGCAAGAGTCTCCAGTTTATAGAATACGCAGTTATCTTTCATATGGCTGGTCCTAATTTAGCGTTTCTCGTACAGGAAATTTTATAGATTTTTTAAGTAAATGCTGTAGTTTTTGTTGAGCTTGAAAGAGTACTATATCATCAAAACGTAAATTCACTTTGTTGCGAAATTTTCATCAGCTAAGAGTTTCATCAACATATACCTCATGCGACTCTATTAAATATTTTTCTAAAATACTAGATGGTACCATTAGTATTTCGAGACTATTTGCTTACATTTTAAGCTTGAGTAATTTTCAAGTATTCGTAAGTTTTCTATACGAATTAAAGATTTTTAATGGTCAGATTACATAGCTAAATTTTCATGAAATATTCCATATTGGATTTTGTACTTTTGAGTGTTTGAATAAAAAGTAAAATTTTAGGCGTTTTTTTTTCTTATTATAATAGATGAGTATCTTTACTATTCCTAGAAAATGTGTCCATTATTCTCCCAGAATTCCTTCTATAAACATATAGTAAACAGTCAGGAGCAATTAATAAGATGTGCGTTTACATAATTTTGCATCACTTTCATTCAATAAAACTACTACGTTAATTGGAAAGATTTTAGTCACTCTCTTAATGCCATGAATGAAGTAGAAGGCTTGTACAAATCTAACGCCGAACAAAATCTTGCATATTTAAATCAAGGAAAGGTATTGGTTAACACAACAATAGTATATTTTCATCATTTTTTATACCACACATTTAGAATTAGATTCATATTGGCATAAAACCTTTAAAATTTAGATGTGTACTCTCGTTTTTCGCAGTTGTTACCACCGTATCCGTCAGCACATGCGAAAAAAGCTCTTAGGTTATGCAAGTTCCTCCATAATCGCATTTCACATAAAAACATATAACTTTAAATTGCTCATTTGCATGATTTAAAGTAAGCAACTTACTAATACTTCCTTTGAATTAATTTATCATCATAACTTACATTTAAAATTAATTCAAATAAACAACAACATCACATTTGCTATATGTCTGTTTATGTTCTTATTATATAAAATTATATAAAATTGTTAAATTAAATTCAACTAAAAATTGAAGAATAAGCATCATATATTTGTAAAATGGAATATATTACAATTTCTGAACAATCGTTTGATATTTTACGAAAAATTAATACACAATCGTTATATCACTATAATTCGTCTTCGTCAAGCTTGTAAGAAACATAAATTTCAATAAAGAAAATATACATTTTTAAACGCATTTTGTGTCGTGTATTGATCCTAATTTTTCTCTCTTATAGAAACTTATTTTATAAATTATCTTTGGAAGTGAAATTACTTGTTGAACTCTTTCTATTATAAAATAATTTTCTTTCATAAAAGTGTTCTGAACAAATTCCCCTTGATCTTTTAAAAAAGAAATTCAGACATTTTTATTATATATTGTAGATAAAAATCATTTATTTCATATGTGTCTGTAGCTGTTTTACGAAATTACTGTTAAGCTCTGGTATCTCGGCAGATGACCTTGGGAGAATCTATTTCTGACCAGGGGTTTAAGGTCAAAGGTTGCCAAGTACAAGTGCGTAATTGGCGAACGGACAATCCGCCAAATCCCGGAAATAGGGATTTTCACCACCAGTGCAAGTTTACTCTTTTATCTGTGATTTCTAAGAAGTTGGAAATAACTGTAAAATGTATATTCCTTGTTCCATGGTGATTTTACTATTTCAGATCGTAGCTTTTATTTGAGGTTGATCTTGCTCTTTGTCTTTTAAATTATTATTATCGATCTTTGTCAACTATATTCGCCTTAACAAAATGCCACGGAAAAAGAAAATTATTCATTCCAAGGAGCGAAATGGGATTTTAAAAGTGGTGAAATTTTTTGAGGAGGAAAGGAACATTCTTTTAAAATTTCTCGCTTGCATTTTAACATTTTTAAATGATTTTTCCCTAGAATAGCTGAGGTCGATCTATAAACGGGTTACTTTTCGATTTTAATAAAGTTTTAGTATAAAGATTTTTAGATTTCTTTTATAATACATAAAGTTACTTTCACTTTCGGAGTCGGTTCTGAAATTGAAAGTGTACTCATTATTAAAAAAAGCACCCTAATTCGAAAAAGTGAAAACTAGCCCGGTTAGAGATCAACCTCAGCTATTCTTCGAAAAAAAAAAAAAAAAAAAAAGGAAAAAAAAATCACTTAAAAATATAAGCGATACATTTAAAGTGAATGCTCTCATAGGTTTAACATTAACATCCCTAGTGTACATTCTTAAAATATAATATAAGGTTTTATAATAACTTAATTTAACACTGCTACCATGCAGAGTGACATCGAGTGTAGTTCAGATGGTCACTCAGCACTAGTCGTAAAATCTGATAGACGCTCAAGTTATTCCTATCAATGCACCATCGATTGATTAAATAAACAAATAATTCAAACTAGAGAACAGGAATTCTGCTTTTCCAGAATTTAGTGTCGCCCCGGCATTTCCATTACTTCATTTTCTTCTGGTGGACTGGTGGCTTCTATTATTATGAAACAGCCATTATAAATGAAGCGTTAAAAAAAATTATGGCCATTTTTTTTTTCCATTCTGACCAGAAAATCAGAATTCTAACTTTTTACGGCAGCTCTTTCATCGTCACCTAACGCTTCATTTATAACGGCTGTTTCATAATAATAGAAGACACCAGTCCATCAGAAGAAAATAACTCCGTTAAGCGTCACTCGGATAATCGGGACTCTGCTGCAAAGCATATTTCAGTTTTAAGACTTAAAGCACACGCCTTTATTTTATGTAAAATGACGTCATTTGCATTAATATAGAAACTTAAAATTAAATATAGTTTATAATAGCTCCCTGTTTTATCATAAATCCTTCATTTATATTTTTCTCAAAGTAGCACGTATTTTAATAAAATTTTTTTCCAATTTAATTTTTTTAATTAATTATTTTTTCCATTTTATGAGAAAATGGCAATGAAAAGATATAATTGCTATTTTTCAGCAATTTTTTCTTTACTTTCTACAGAAATGGCGTACTTGAGTTGCCAAAATGAAACAAATGTCTCTAAAAACTAAAAAAAAAAAATTAATATTTCAAAAACAAACAGAGATGCAGTTTTCAAACAAATTGCATTAAAAAGTACTTTTTTTTCCCAATACGATGTTATAAAAACTGAAAATGTGCAATGTTTAGAAATTGAAAAAAATGCTATAGAGCATTTAATTGTACAATGATACATCTACTTTGTTTATTGCTAGCGTCTGTAAGCTAACGTTACTTTTTGGACACAAAATAAGCTGGGAGAAAGAAATAGCATACCGTACCGGGGCTAAAAGCCAATGCCATTAATTAAACATAAAATCTCCTCCCCCTCCTCCCTATTTTTTAAGGGTACTATGGAAAAGCCAATAAAAAATATCGGAATTAATCAGTTATCCGTTTCTGATACTTATATATAATTTTTTTTTAAATATCGAAATCTATAGTTAAAAATATCTCAATATGCATGAATGGAATAAATGTGAAATAGGATAAACAGAGATAATAAAATAAAATTAGAAGGAAATGAATTCTTTCTCTAATTAATCTTAGGGAAAGTGTATGAAATTTCGAGCTCTTGAAAGGCATTTATATGATCCTATATATAAAAATAAAAATATGCAAACTGGGAGCATAACAAATTTTATCTACTTTAAAATGAGATAAAGAGTTGGTTAATTGTACATGTGTTTAATTATCGTAAGTGAATTTTTCCCTTAATCAATGCATTTATTCTTCTTTAAAATTAAAGTCACGTGTAATTTCTATTAATTCTAACAAAATGTCTAACATTTTAAATTTAGTTAGAAAAAAAATCTATATACACAATGAGAGCATCCTAACATAATGTAGGCATTTTTTAAAAATTCAGAAGCATCTTTCTAACTATAAAATCATTAATAAATTTATATCTAAACTATTATGAAATGATCCGCATTAATTCTTATATATAAAGAATTGCCATTGTTGAAAATATGTCTAGGTGCTTTTACAGTTCATTCCGATAATTAGTATCATCATTTTTATTATCAGAAGCATCGTTTAAGTTTTTAAATATCATAATTATTAATAAAATTATTGCTATTAGAAACGGCCACAGTTAAACATTACATTTATAAAAAATATATTTAAAAAAAATGAAAGAATCCGCTTATGGTTGTCACTATTTTCGGCTAACGCGCCAATTATGGATGCCATTCTCTCCAGTACGTTAAACCTTTTGCCGATTATACAGAATAGAATCGTCCGAATCTCCGCGAGTGAAATGCCAAGATACCGGAGCTTAACAGTACTTTAGTGTAAAGTAATACTCTGAAATAAAAGAAACGATTAAAGTATGATTAATTAAATAAAATGACTCACGTTGTTGTGTAGTTGAGGTAGTTGAGGATGTCGGCGTAAGTTTAGTTGTCGATGGAACCGTGCTTGCTTCTGCAAGACATGTATATGATAGCATTATGTACATGTACAAACAAAAAGCAAAACATGATTTAATACAATTTTTTAAATACATAAACTATAAATGGTGCCGTTTAACATACAAAGAAAACAAAAGATGCAAACACGTCAATAAAAATTGTTTGTTCCTTTTTTTAATTCTATAATGATTTCTTTCAGAAGTTGACGAATAAAAATGAAAAACGCTGAAAGTTCAAAAGAGGAAAATTTTTCAAGAGAGCGAAAACAAGGTCATCTCCTATTTTTGTACTTACAGCGTTTTCCCTTTCACTCCTTTTGACTGTTAGTCAGCGCTTTAAAATGTAGGTACCTAGCTTCCTTTTGTTTAGATTTTAAATACCCTATATTATTACTTGTAGACATTTATCTTATTTATTTTTTTTATATTTTTAAGCTTACTTAAAAATATCCCATTGATTTAAACAATAACAACACGAAAAAGTTTTGTAATGGCCATCAGCCGCAGCGCGACTTATCACTGGCACTTTCAGCATTCTCAACTTCCCTTCCAGTGACACATTCGACCAGCGATATGTTTGGACTCTTTTTTAAACTGTTACTAGTGGTGTTGGAACTTGAAGCGTTCTCCTGTTTGTCAAGCTTGACACTTAAGACATTTTTTCGTAAAAAAAAAAAAAAAAAAAAAGATTTTCGATTTTTTTTGGTACGTTTAGTGTTTTTTATTTATTTTATTCCTTAGTTTAAGAGAGTCATTCTTTGTTATTTAAAAATACTAGGGGATCGTACCCGGGCTTCCCGGGTTAAAGAATATAGGTGAAAACATTTTTTTTTTAAATTGAAAACTAACAATTTTTACTTTCTTCTATCTTTACAAGAAGAAAGTATTGGATTCGTAAAAATTTTCGACTTCCGGTTTTCAACGAATTTACACGTTTTAGAGGTCAGAGATTCCAAAAAACATGTTTTACAAACGAGCTACGCTCGTCAACCCCCGTTCAGACACTGCAGACTCTAACAGCACGATAATTTGATCGGATTTAAAAAGATTTCGGAAGATTGAATTATAATTTGAATCTGAGAAATATAATCTCACGTAATTTTCACCAAACGTTTCTTTTACTTTTTAATATTCACGTAAAAATACTTTTGCTAGAAATGAAATATTATGATCATTTTAAAATATTAAACAAATGTCTCGAGCAATTTTTAAATTTAAACTGTTTAGCAATATTATGTTTTGTTCATTTTATATAATAAGTGTAATGTGACGTAAATGTGACGTAAATTCTCCTATTTAAGACTTCTAACGCATGTTTATGAATTTATTATTTTACAATATTCTGTCTCTTTTAAAATTCACGTGTAATTATAATTTTATGACGTAATTTTCAATGAGTTCCTGCTTTTTAAATTTTCTGTTTATAATAGTCACGTGTAAAATAAATTTTTAATTTGAAGTAAACAATTTTTTGTAAACATTATTGTTTGCGCTGTTTATACAACTGGCAACAGTTTAAATTAATAACATTTTCTAAAATTTGTAAAAAATATCTCTTGAAATGCTGAAAATTTGAATTTAAAATTGAAATAAAACCTCAAAAAATGAGTCAAATAAGAAAAACTAGTCGGATGTACCAATCCCAAAACTTTCTTCTATCTCATACATGTTAATACTTCAAAATTCGCTATCACACTGCCAAAATTAAATGGCAATCTATGCATCTCATGAGGATTCTAACAATATGAAATTCCGTGCATTAGTTCTTGAGATATGACTATCACTGAAATGTCTAAATTCAGCAAAATGCTGCCTAGCAGCGCCACCTATTGGGTGATTTATACAAAATCCTAATCAGCAACAATTTATGTCAACGTCTGACTGAATCTGAAGTTTGGAGAAAATCCGTACATTAGTTTTTGAGATAGAGCATTAGCGAAAATCGTGAAAATTTCTGCATAGCAGCGCCACCTATTGGGTGATTAACACCAAAACCTAATCAACAACAACTTGTGTCAACATACAACTAAATCTGAAGTTAGATGAAAATTGGTCCATTAGTTCTATTGATAGAGCTATTGAGGCAATCGTGGAAAAGGCAGCAAAGAAGAGCCACCTGTTGGGCGATTTACACCAACACCTAATCAGTAGCAAGTCATATCAAGGACTAACTTAATCTGAAGTTTGATGAAAATCCGTGCGTTAGTTCTTAAGATAGAGCTATTGGGCAAATCGTGTAAATCCTGAAAAATTCATCATAACAGCGCCACCTGTTGGACGATTTACACCAAAACGTAATCATCATCAATTCATATCAAGGACTAACTAAATCTGAAGTTTGATCAAAATCCGTGCATTAGTTCTTGAGATAGAGCCATTGCGAAAATCGTGAAAAATGCAGCATTGCAGCGCCACCTGTTGAGCGATTTACACCAAAAACTAATCAGCATCAATTTGTATTAGGAACTAACTGAATATCAATTTTTATTAAATTCCGTGCATTAGTTCTTGAGATAGAGCGCCCAAAAAATTTGTGTCACATACACACAGACAGACAGACAGACAGACTCACAGAGTCACAGACAGACATTTTGTAAAAACATGTTTTTTGGAATCTCTGACCCCTAAAACGTGTAAATCCGTCGAAAACCGGAATTCGAAAATTTTCATGAATCCAATACTTTCTTCTTGTAAAGATAGAAGAAAGTAATAAATACAATCTGCACACCGGGAACTTATAACGTATAAAATGATCTAAAGATGATTAAATTCTCATGTATAGATTTTGCTCCAATAAAACTTTTTTTTATGGAACGATTTTGTCTAACTTTAGCATTAAATATCTCTTAAAATAATTCTTCGATTTGAAAACTGTCTGCATCAGCGTGTTTATCAAACATTTCTCTATAATACCACCGATTTTTCATATTTTTGTATGCAACAGTTTTTTTAATATTAACGATGAAAGGCCATGCTTAAGCATTCTAATTGGATGTGGATCTACACGGAATATCTACGCAGATTGTCATTGGTCCATTTCCAAATCAAAACTTTTTTTTATATATAGAAGGATGTCTGTCTGTGACTCTGTGAGTCTGTCTGTCTGTCTGTGTGTATGTGACACAAATATTGTGGGCGCTCTATCTCAAGAACTAATGCTCGGAATTTTATAAAAAATTATATTCAAGTAGTCCCTAATATAAATTGGTGCTGATTAGTTTTTGGCGTAAATCGCCCAACAGGTGGCGCTGCTATGCTGCCTTTTTCGCGATTTCTGCACTAGCTCTATCTCAAGAACTAATGCACGGATTTTCATCAAACTTCAGTTTCTGTTAATCCTTGATATGAATTGGTGCTGGTAACGTTTTGGTGCAAATCGCCCTACAGATGGCGCTGCTATGCTGTATTTTGCAGCATTTATACGATTTTCGTAATAGCTCTATCTCAAGAAATAATGCACGGATTTTCATCAAACTTGAGATTCTGTTAGTGCTTGACATGTGTTGACGTTTTGCACCTGGTGGTGTAAATCGCTCAACAGGTGGCGCTGCTATGCTGCATTTTTTGTGATTTCCGCGATAGCTCTATCTCAAGAACTAATGGTTGGGTTTTCAACAAACTTCAGATTCAGGTATACCAGTATATGAATTAGTGCTGTTTATGTTTTGCTGTGAATCGCTCAACAGGTGGCGCTGCTATGCAGCATTTTCCTCGATTTCAACAATAGCTCAATGTTCAGAACTAATGCACGGATTTTTATCAAACTTCAGATTCAGTTAATCCTTGACATGAAATGATGTTTTGTACCTTTTGGTGTAAATCTCTCAACAGGTGGCGCTGCTGTGCTGCATTTTTTGTGATTTCCACAGTAGCTCTAGCTCCAGAACTAAAACACGGATTTTCATCAAACTTCAGATTCAGGTATACCTCAATATGAATTAGCGCTGTTTGTGTTTTGGTGCAAATCGCTCAACAGGTGTCGCTGCTATGCTGCATTTTTTAGAATTTCCCCTACAGCTCTATCTCAATAACTAATGCACGAATTTTCATCAAACTTCAAATTCAGGTATACTTTATATGAATAAATTGATGTAATTTCATTTACTATTTAAATGATTTAATTGACGTGATTTATGTAGAAGAAAGTTTTGTGATGGCCACAACATACTAGTTTTATATGCAATAAATTTTTTAGATTGACCACTTACATTAAAAAAGCATTTTTCATATGGAAAATACGAATTACACAATCAAATACATTTTTGAAATTTATCAAAAGCGATATTTTCTTATTAGCCGCATGCTAAGAGTTATTTGCCAAGATTTTACTACTTATGGCATCCTTTTATATTCTGATAATTTCAGAGTTCATACATGTCTGGTAAATTTGTGTTATATTATTTATTTATTAATAGGGAAGTTTTTTTTAATGGTAATTAGCCGTAAGAAAATGATGAACTCTTTATTTTGTTTTAAGGGCAAATGGATTAATCTTTGGTAATCGAGCTCCGCGCGATATAGATAGATTAAAAAACATTCCATGCTCTAAAATTGTTTTTAAAACCATAGACAATCAGTAAACTGAGATGAACTTTGCAAACAAATTCCATTTTTAAAAAATCCTATTTGGTGATCTAAAAATTTAAATTGTACGATTACAAATATGTTAGATTTGTGTTTTTTCAATGTTATTCTTTTATTTGTTTATAAAAGAAGTATTAATTTCGTTAATTTGTCTTTCACAAATATGTTAGTTTGGTGGGTTTTTTTAATATTATTCTTTTATTTGCTTATAAAGGAAGTATTAATTTCATTATGCAAACATAGTCAGAAACAAATGCTGAACAATGTTTGTTGCTTTATGTGCAAAATGTTTATTATTTTATGTATTGAAACCGGCACGTGATAAGATAAACTTAAAAAAAATCATGCTTTAAAATTATTTTAGAAAATACAATACATCAGTCAATGAATACAGTTTTTAAACAAATTGCATTTGAAAGTACATTTATTTCCCTATGCGACAAAAATTGAAAATGTATGATGGTCAGAAGATTGAAAAAATGCAGTAGCGAAAATTTCAAGACCAAAATTTGATCGTGAAGTATTGCCATTCGCAAAATGACGTCAGCGTTACGCACAGATACGTTTGTTCTTTATAATACAGATACATAATCAATAAAATATAGTAAAGATCAGTTATTAGGATGTGGTTATCAATTGAGGCTTGGATTTCCGGAATGAAAACAGCAATTTTCACCTTCTCAAAATTTATATACGCACTTCTCATATCCATATTCATCATTTAAAAAAAAAATTGTATTTTGTTTGATCATTTAAAAATCATTTTAACTCAAAACTTGATGTCAAGATTGCCAGCAACATCTTTTATGTGAACAGAAGCACTCTGTATTTGAGATTCTAATCTCAATTTTGGAGAGCAAAAATTTCCGTAATTTATGGTTTTTAGACGCATTTGTGTTAAAAGGCTTAGTTTTATCTAAGAAAATGATCGTTTTCTTTTGAATATGACTTCATTTTCACTTAAATAAGCATTTCGCTTAGTGTCTGAAACTTAGTATTAGTACACATGCAGAAGGAAAATCACTATAGAAAATTTATGAGGAAAAATGCGTGTTTTCAAAAGCAGTATGTCATTTTCCGTTATTATTCCTCTAATATAATATACTGCTCCTAATGGGATTTTGCGCCACTAAACCCTATACAACAATTTTTATCAACAATTTTGAATTTTTATCAGAAAATAGCATGAATAAAGTTTAAAATACCTCATTGTTTCTCTCTTGTCTGGAATAATGAAAGCTATCTAATTTGCACATTTTGAAAAAAATTCATAAAATGCTTTTAAAATTAAAATATAAAAGTGGGAATATTTAAAAAAAAAAACAGATAGGGCGATCACATCTACAAAGGAAGAGCTTTCAGTTAAAAAATATATATATTAGTAAAATTGGTTCAGCAGAAAGATCAGGGCAGATGACTAAAAAACACACTTGGGTTTTAAATATATAGATTATATAAAATTAGGAAAAATTAAATTAAGCAAATTATGTTATTTTGATAAAAATATAGTAGAATGTCCTAAAGGATAGCATTAAAATATTATTATTCGAGAGAATTTTTGACAAAAACTTCAGGAACACGATATTATTTTAAACCACGAATTATTTGTTTGCTTGTCTAACTCGGCGAAGCCAATCCATCTAGGCGAGAATCATCAATTTCTGTAATATAAATCGCTATTATTTGCATGTCACCTCTCTTTTATATAGACACTCTACATTTTTGTAAAACATTGCGTTTATCAGTGTGTGCTTTCGGTTACATTATTTTCAAAAGTGAAGCATTTTCACCTGTGAAGAGTTTCAAAGCAGCTGGGCTGTGAAAATGACGCACTTCTACAAAACATAATTCAGGTTTAAGAATTAAAATACACGCTTTTTTTATAAAATGACGTCATTTGCATCCGCTAAAGCAATCTAATTTTACAACCCATTCTTAAACTTCGTCTATAGAAAAGTGTGCATATGATGTCATTATCACGGAATAACTGACAATATTCTTGTCAAAGCCCATGTTTTATATTCAACTATTTTTTCAGGTTTTATGAGAAATGGCAACAGAAAGATACAGTATCTCCTATTTTCAACTATTTTCCGTTTACTTTCAATGACTTTCAATAGAAATGAGTTACTTTTGTTGCCACGATAAGAAAAATGGTATTAAAAACTGCAAAAAAATTAATATCTCAAAAATTAATTGAGATACAGCTTTCAAACAAATTGCATTTAAAAGAGCATTTTTTTTTCCTTATACGACGGTGTAAAAATTTAAAATGTGCGATGTTTAGAAGGTTAAAAATTTGCAGTAGAGAAAATTGCAAAACCAATATTTCATTTCAAATTTCAAAGTGTTGCCATTCGCAAAATGACGTATGCGTTACGCACAGATATGTTTGTCCTTTATAATATAGAATAGCCGGCTATGCCCGCTGCGCTGGGTTTTTTTTGTGAAACGAACCTTGAAGCACACGAAATAGTGAATGTTGCCTAATTTGATTTTGTATTTTAAAGCAACATGGACCTTCACCAAGAATGTCCTTCCGCATTGATGCAAACAATGCGAACGCCATTGTGCTGTAGTATTATCTCATGCGTTGGACAGAATTTTGGCTATTCAGAAGAACTCTTTTAGTTGATCATTTATAGTGGAGTTTGGTAGGGAGATGAGGCAGTTATGACAACAGGAATTAAAATATTCTTTAGTCACCATTCTACTAAAATATTAAACATTACAATGATTACAGAGATTGACCATTAAATTTAAATAATTTTCGGTTGACTCATATTCGTTTGTTAGTTCTTGGAATCCGGACATCTCAGCTTGGCGATATGTGTTGTTCTAACAGCTTGAATACAACTTCACTCTACATTATGTTATATTTCCCAATATGCGTCTTCTCCTAGCAGGTCTATTAGAGTTTTCCGTTTTTGGATTCGAGAAGAGAAAATACAGTCAAAAGTGTAACAAATTATTTGCACACAAAGCACGGTGTTTAACCATCGTATTCAAAAGAAAAATGAAGCATAAAAAACGTGGCTTTTTAAAGCTGAATTGCTTCAATAAAATTATAAGAACGACATTTCATTGCCTTTTCACTTTATAGACCAATTCCAACCATGTAACCGTTAACCTGAAAAAAAACTTCGATCGCTGATACTGGTAGAAAAATAAACATTTAGTTTGCATCCAATAAAATCTCCCTAATCTTCCGTAATCGTATTAAAGCCAAGGCGGACGTCAAATATTAGAAGTGTTTGCAACGAAATAGTTCAAATGTAACAGAGTTAGTTACAAACGCGCCAAACTACTTTTCATTACATTATGTCAAATTGCTATATTTACACAATTATAGATCCTTTACCAACAAAAATCCTTAAATAGAACTGACAATGTTAAATAGCGTTAGTTACGCAACATTTTTAGTAAAATTCTTTTTGGTGAATACTCGAACCGAAACTTTTCTTTACATTTTTCTAATAGTAGGAGAGCTGTTGAACATTTTTGAGTAGGTATTTGAGGCACCCTGAAATTTTGTGCAACACTTCTTTTGTAATGCCTGAATACAAAATCGAATGTCTGGCTGAAAGATCGTCGCCCAAAACCTGTGCCAGACATGTGTCAAGTGCCATTTTTTGACACTACCCAAAAAAGGTATTTGAGGCACGCTGAGATTGAAACAGAATAATATTTATACTTAGAAAAAAATATTTTGAAAATGACTGACACTTTAGTCGGCCCAATAACTGTGCCAGACACGTGTCAAGTGCCATTTTTGGACTACCCAAAAAAGGTATTTGAGGCACGCTGAGATGGAGGCACAATAATATTTATGCTTAGAAAAAAATATTTTGAAAATGACAGACACTTTAGTCGGCAGAAAAACTGTGCCAGACACGTGTCAAGTGCCATTTTTTGTCTGGCGAAGGTTTTGGACCACGATCCTTCAGCCAGACATTCGATTTTGTATTCAGGCATTACAAAAGAAGTGTTGCACAAATTTTCAGGGTGCCTCAAATACCTTCCCTAAAATGTTTAACAGCTCTTGGACTATAATGAGTATAAAAACACAGAGAGATAAATGGGCTTACAATTTCCATTATATTTAAGAGATAATTATTCTTCAAAATGTTGCCTAAGTAATCCCGATATTGAAAATAATCGTTAATTTGTTACTATTATAAAATGATAGGACTGTCTGTCAGACGAAATTGCTTTATAATCATATAAATTTTATCTAATCAGAATTGTATTTATTTTCCTTACATAGGCTAATTGATAAATTCACAAATATTTTTCGATGCATTGGCAATACGAAGTTTTTCAGTACTTTGCTGATTACTACTTTTTCTTGATATTACAATAACAGAAGATGAAAAATATATAATACTGAATTTTGTTCTTCTGTAATCGCATTCACCATCCACAGTCTTCAAACATAAATGAATCTTTCAACAATATAGAAAAATATTCCAATTGGCGGCTGACCCGATTACGGAACGATTTATTTCAGCATGCAATTTTTTTTCTTTTTCAAAATGGTGAGTTTGTTTTATAGTAATAACGCATAATTGGATAAATCCCCCTAAGAATAACTTTAGTTCCTATCTTTGAAGCCGTGAATCTTTCTATAAACGAAATTGGTGATATTGTAGAAAAAAAAGAGGGAGTACAATATTCGGTAATCTGTGTTCGAGTCTATAAGAATTACATATTTGGAAGAAAACAAATCGCCATTTTCCGTTTAGAAGTATAGTGATTTTTTTTTTTATGTGTGAAATTAAATGTTTTTTACAAAATGTGTGAGTAGCAAACATTTACGTTGAAATTTAAATATTTGAACCCATTTTTATAATATTAACTGCTATTTATACTTATATTGGAATATAAAAATTTACGCCTAAAAAGTCTCTCAAAAAACCACCATCATAGCTACGACTGAAGTCATGCATATATATTTTTGGCTTAAAATCGCATTGTTTGGCGACAAAAGTAAAACAAAATACCTGCAACTCACAAGTACAGCCATTTTTAGAATTATTTCCCCTAGTATTTGTTGTAAGACACGGAATGGGAGAAGGAGATAAAAATCAAAATAATTTTTAAAAAATAATACCGATATTTTATATTCAAATTTTAAATATATAGATTTTTGAGCTGTATTTTTCGGTACTACTTGATTATCCCGTCAACCAAAAATTGTCGCCAAACGGTAAGATTAAACGCCAGTAATGGATTATTGCAAATGTCACATTCACTTAACATTAAATACGTTACACGCGTTTGTTACGTCATCAAGTATTTTTAATTTCACGTTATTTTTATATTTTTTTTACTGCTTTCCTAATTTATTTGTTCTTTCGTTATTGAAAAATGCTGTAAAATTTAAAATTTTCCCCCTTCAATTCTATAATGTTTACATACATTTTATAGTTATATCCGCCTACTTTTTACGACTAAATAAAGAGCATCGGGATTCTTGCAATTTCCCGTTATCATTGATAATTATTGTGTCCCTTAATAAATTGGATGATTACATTTAAAATACAGTATCCTAAAAATATTTCTTTGTTTATGGTTTAATTTAATAATTCTGCATGTAAATACGTAAACTATTAGTATTATTTTCTCCGAAATTATCTAAATAAATCAAATTTTATATTTGGTTTATCGCTTTTTACCATAAGTGAACGACATCATTAAATTAACCCTATTCTTAAGTGATTTTTTAAATTTAAATAAATTAATTTTCCTTTCTTAAAAGTTTAGAGTGGCAACACTCATCCATGTGTATAATTTGGCGAAATTGGTCTACGGTATAATCAAGTAATACCCATTTTTCTTAGCCTGGCGAAAGCGATAAATCGCCAAATATTGTACGAATTGAAATACATCATATTAAATTCATTTTTAGGCATTACGAATATTCCTTTCTTGTTTAAATTAAATATTTTCGTTTATAATATTTTCCCTCATTAAAGAGGTTTTTCTTTCTGTTTTTTTAATTAAATATTAATAATTATTTTCTTCTTTCATTTGCAAGATGTTTGTGTTATGTTCTAACTGGTATAGACATTTCAATTCATTTATCAAAGATCATTTTTGCCAAACTGACCACTGGTAACCCTTTCGTCAAAAATATCAATAAAATACGAAAATTTTAATAAAAAATGATGGTTATCCCTCTATACTTTACTCGCAAACCACCGCATGAATATTTTCTATCGAATGATACATTCTGCAAAAAAATCCGCCGGGTAGTTTTTGAAAACACTCGAGCGGAACTTTTAGAGCTTACTGCTTTATAATATATACTAGCAGGCTATGCCCGCTGCGCTGGTCAATTTTCCCAAATGAACATTGGTGAATTTGAATTTGCATTTTAAACAATATGGACCTTCAGGTGGACCTCACTCATTGCTGAAAACGATGCGAACGCCATTGTGATATAATATTACCTAAAGCGTTGGTCAAAATTTAGCTATTAAGAAGTAATTCTTTTAGTTGATTACTAACAATGCACTTTTGGTAGGGTAATGAGACCGTTCATACAACAGGAATTAATAGTTCTATAACTAATCAACATATAATGAAATGTTATATACTAACACCATTCCTGAAACGTTATGTAACAGTGCCACTTGTCTCAAAATACGTTCTGAAGATTTTTTAAAAAAAGGCTAAACTTTCATAATCAGGTTCACTTAATTTTTTAACTTTTATTTTTTGCTCTATGACTAAGTAGCGTTGAGCAATACGTATACACTAAAACCTTTCCAAAATTATTACCTAACCACTTGGGCACAGATGTCATACATGCCCATATAGGCGCGATTTTTTTCTGACGCCAATGTCAGAAACATTGCAATACGCAACAATACTTAACTGGCGCCAAAGGTCGTTATTTTGCTTGATATGGTAACCCGGAAGTTGTTAATGCTGTTTATGTTTTAGCCAAATTGGCGTCGGTAAAAAATCGCGCCAATGACATCTGTACCACCAATGACATCTGTATATGTCATCTGTACCACCTAATATCATATAGGCAACAGGTACTTAACTTGCGCCAAAGTGTCGTTATTTTGCTTAATGTGGTAACCCGGATTATGTTGTTTATGCTGTTGATGTTTTCGCCAAATTGGCAACCGAAAAAAAATCGCACCAATATGAGGCGAATATGACATCTGTACCATGTGAATGTGTGGTTTTTGTGATACTTTTATGTTAGCCGGGCGCAGGTAATAAATCAACAAAGATTGTGTTCATACCACATTCTTATATTTATTATTTTCATTTAAGATACAAACCTTTCACTCATTTCCTTTAAAATGCATGCCTTACACCAATTTCATTAAAAAAACTGAAATAACAGGAAATAATTCCATAATTAAAAACAAAGAATTATTTTTAATTTACATACGCAAAATGTAACTACTGCTACTGACAATTTTAAAAATGCCATTGGCAAGTTCTGCGCACGGCTGTTATAAATGTACCCATTTTTTCTTCTTATCGAGGAGCAAATTATAAATCGCCAAATATTATTCCAATTCCAATTTCTTTCTTTGAAAATAATTTTTAAGTCGTTACAAACATTGCTTTCACATTTAAATATTTTCGTTGGTACTACTTAGTTATCCCGTCGACCAATTTCGCCAAATTATACAAATTGACAATTTTTATTTTAAATAACGAAAGGACAAATAAATTATTATAGCATTAATAAAAATACAAATAAATCGTCGAAATAAAAATCACTTTGTGACGTAAACACGTGTAACTTGCCAATCAGGTGAATTTGACATTTACGATCAAACATTATTGGCATTTAATCTTATAGTTTGGCGATAGATTTTTGGTCGACGGAATATCTAAGTAGTACCCTTTCGTTCTATAACGCTAATTGCTTAGTAAAATTGTTCCTTTTATTTTGCATAAAATCACTATTTTTTTTTTTTTTTTGGTAGTACTTAGTTATCCCGTCGACCAAAAATCTATCACCAAATTATAAGATTAAATGCCAATAACGGTTGATCGTAAATGTCACATTCACTTGACTTCAAGGAAGTTACACGTGCTTACGTCATCAAGTTATTTTTATGTCGACGTTTTATTTGTATTTTTATTATTGTTATACTAATTTATTTGTTCTTTCATTACTAAAATACAACTTTTGTCAATTAATGTAATTTGGCGAGTGGTTTGGCGATTTATATAATTTGGCGAAATTGGTCAACGGGATAACTAAGTAGTACCATTTTTTTATTAAGATGTTCGTATAGTTTTTATCAAACTCATAGAGCCGTTTTTATTCTTTATCCAAAAGAGTTAATTTGAATTTATTTCGCTGCTACAGTAACGGATGTAATGTTAGATATTTTGAGGTTTAGACGCCAAAGACACCGCCAAATTAGAAAAATATGAAAAATGTCATGAACTGTTGGAATTATAAGAATTTACGTGGCACCAATCGATTCAGCATACAAAAATACATTAAATTATGCTATCATCTGACGCATAATTATAATATCCGATTTTTAAGGAATTTTTTCCCTCCCCTTGCAAAAACGCCGTTAGGGTTATACTTTAGAAAATCCTTTCTTAGCGATACTATATAGATATGCCATTTGGCGGTGACTCGATGATCGAAAATTAGTCCAATATCATTTGAAATATTACATAACAGAGGAGAAATTACGAAAAAAGACGAAGAAGAAATGACGAATTACAAAATACTTGCAATGTTTTTTTTTCAAAATGTTGAAATTTTCGATAATAATAACGCATGATTGTATAAATTTCCTTAAAAAACTATCTTCATTTCCTAGATTTCGAAGGTGTGAATTTTCCTATAAATTATATTGGCGATATGTCTTAAGAAAAAATGAAATAAACAATAGATAATATTTGCTTAAAAAAATGGATAATAATCATTGATCTGAGTTCGAGTTTATGCTTTCGGAATTACGGTGAAAAACATTTTAAAAAATATGAAATTATTTTACAATATGTATGTGTGGCAAAACTTCACACTAAAATTTAAGTATTTGATTCCATTTTTAAAATATTAACTGATATCTATATAAGTTACAATTGAATATAAAAATGTACTCAAAAAAAGATCTCTTTCACTTGAAATAACACCATTTATGAGAATATCCTCAAGCTAGTGTCACACTTATGCATTTTTGACTTAAAATCACATTGTTTGGCGACCAAAAGTAAGATAAAAAATCGTAAAGAAATAAATAATAATTACACATGTGACTCACAATTACATCTGCTTTTTTTCTATAAGTTACGTGATGGGGCAATTAGATAAAAATAAAAAGAAAAGAACAAAAAGAAAAAAAAAGTCATTAAAAATTCATCTAATCAAATTTTCAGATTCATTTCTATAATCTAACGTAAGTGATAATGAGCCAAATATTGCGTATCAATTGGAATCTTTCTCATTAAATTAATTTTTAAGCAATACAAATATTTCTTTCAGGTTTAAATTAAATTAAAAATATTTCTTTTAGGTTTAAATTAAATATATTCGTTTTTTAACATAATCCCTCATTTAAATGGATTTTCCTTTCTTTTTTTACAATTAAATATCAGTAATTATTTTTTCATTTATTTTCTAACGGATACAGCGATTTCAATTCATTTGTTGCCAAAAAATAACCTCTGGCAACCTTTTCGTTCAAAATAACAATAAAATGCGAAATTTATTACCAAAAATCATAGTTATCCCTGTATATTTTACTCATAAACCACCACGTGAATATTCTCTATCGAATGACACTATTTGAAAAAAAATCCACCGGGTAGTTTTTGAAAACATTCGGTCGGAACTTTTAGATCTTACTGCTTTATAATATATATGATATATATATCTAATCTTCTTGACCTTTACAATACTGCACGATACTTGATGGGTTCAATTTTTTTTTCTTTTTAAGTTTTCAGAATTGTATTGAGAGAAAAGTTCATCTGAGAGATTAATGATATATTTTAATTTTATGCTTCTCGCCTCTATGATAGGAGAGTTATCTGCAAAACATGGTTAGAATATAAACATTAATTATATGTAAGTCTTTAAAATATAATAAACGTGATAAAGTCATGATATAGGTATCCAATTACAATGTATTGTTACGAATTTGAATTTGTATATGCGTATGCTATACAGGTGGTTATAACAAATACAGTAGAACCTCGATTATCCGAAGCCATTGGGGCCGACCCTCCTTCGGAAAATCGAAATATTCGGATAATCGAGAATGCTTCAATTTTAAGATCAAGGAAAAACATATGCAATATTTCTTATTGTGGTAACAAGTGCAAAATATCAACAAATAAATATCAACAAATTGCAATATGTGGTAACAACTCAAAATATCAAATAAATGTCTCTTGCAATTTTTAAATTTAAATTGTTTTGTAATATTATTTTTTGTTCATTTTACGTAATAAGTGTAATGTGACGGGAATGTGATGTAAATTCTCCTATTTAAGACTTCTAACACATGTTAATGAATTTATTATTTTACAATATTCTTTCTCTTTTAAAATTCACGTGTAATTATAGTTTTTATGACGTAATTTTCAATGAGTTCCTGCTTTTTATATTTTCTGTTTATAATAGTCACGTGTAAAATAAATTTTTAATTTGAAGCAAACATTATTGTTTACGATGTTTATATAGTTGGTAACAGTTTAAATTAATACAATTTTCGAAAATATGTAAAAAATATCTCTCGAAATGCTGAAAATTTGAATTTAAAATAGAAATAAAACCTAAAAAAATGAGCCAAATTAAAAAACTAAACGCAGTCTGCCAACCGGAAAATTCTGACGCATAAAATGATCTAAAAATGATTAAATTCCTATGTACAGTTTTTGCTCCTATAAAACTTTTTTAATGGAACGATTTTGTCCAACTTTGGCATTAAATATCTCTTAAAACAATTCTTCGATTTGAAAACTGTCTGCATCAGCGTGTTTATCAAACATTTCTCTAAAATACTACCGATTTTCATATTTTTGTATACAACATTTTTTTAAATGTTAACGGAGAAAGGCCATGCTTAAGCATTCAAATTGGATTCCGATCTGCCGGGAATATCTACGCAGATTTTCGTTGGTCCATTTCCAAATCAAACCTTTTTTTAATATATAGAAGGATGACTAAACTAATAAATCTCATAATTGTTTTATTATCCAGAGTGATCGTAAGAAATTACATTACATAACTATTCACATGTGAAAGCTTTTTCAAAAACATATGGAGCACGATTTACCTATTATTTGAAATGTCAGCTGAACACATAGAGGTGTCAAATCTTTTTTATCAACTATAAATCTGTCTTCTTTCTCTGTAAATGTAAATAAAAGTCCTTTATTGTTCTGTTTCCTAAAGTTCAGCACTTCAATTTCAGAGTTGCTTTCTGCAACAGTTATTTGTGCTAGGTATTGTCGTTTACTGCTTTTCCTATAATATGTGGCAGCAAAATATGAGGCCAGCATAATCTTTATTACAGGCTAATATTTCTGACTGAAAAAAGTCCCCTTTTATCAAAGCATATATTTGGAATTCATTTGAAATTGAAAATAATTTGATTTTTTCTAAATAATTATTCAGAACACTTAGATGCTTTATATCTGAGTACCTGGAATTGCCGCTGTAACAACTCACCAACGGACTTTTCTTTCTCTTTAGCTTTAATACTCTGACTGGATAAGTGCAAAATTTTGATTACTTGCTGTTTTCATTAAATAAAATCATAAAATTCTTCTGCAGTTTGAATATCTGGGGCAGTTTCAGCATGTAGTAATATCTATTATATTGGCTTTTCAATTGGCCACCTATGCCATCAACTGCTTCTTTGCCATGATCGCCTGCAAAGAAATTCCATTCCAGTTTTACTAAAGCAAATTCTTCATGCAAAAAAGTCACTGAAGTAAAAGTATATTTTTGTTTAAATTGGCTGGATGGGCAATCTGAAAAAAAATATTATTTTCTTAATCTATGGATGGGAAGACTTTATTTCATTAAATAGTATTTGGAAGCATGATTCTACAGTATATTTTCATGGGAAAGGTCGTTAGATATAATTGCGACAATTTACATGGCAAAGAAACACTGTTTTGCCATTCCGTCACAAATATTTGACATTCCTTAACAGAAAAATTGTCATTCTGTCACACTATTTATTCCAAAATCATTATATTATTAATAAAAACTAAACATATTACCTGAATAGCCATTATATACTTGTTTTCAATTCAAAAAACTTGTATAATTTGGTTGTCAAATTTATCTTTTATATCAAAAACTCATGACGGAATGACAAAACAAGACTTCATTTTTTAAGCATCATTATCAACAAGTAATATAAAAATTTTGTTTTTAAAGTCAATTCCTACTTAGGCCATCAAAGAAAAATTTAATATAATCAAGCTAATATTAGTTTTTGTTGCATTAAAATATCTCAATTTGTTGATTTTCTATAATCAAATAGGTTTACAATGGAACTCTATGGGAATTTGGCGAAATATTACAGATATCGCCAAGTTGGCATCACTTTTGACGTCTCATTTTGGCCGCCAAATTTGGCGATATATCGCCACGTTGGCGACAAACTTGGCGGTATTTGGCGACAGAACAGGGTCCCCCCTATGGTAATCCCTTATTGAAAATACTTTCATTGAACTTCAATAACCAACGGCCGCCCTTTTGTTTCCCACGCAAAACTAAAATTAATTAATTAAAATTTAATTAATTAATTAATATTTGAAAAAACTGTATTAACATCAATTGTCATCCAGTACAAGTTAAAAAAAATTATTTCAACTTGATAGGATGAATAATGAGTATTTTATTAACGATTGAAAATTTGAACAAGATAAATATATAAATAAATATAGGGAGAGTGTGAGCTAATAGTAGGAATTGAAAAATATGGCTTTAAGGCTATTGTTAACAATAAAAAATTATACTACAAGCATTCATTTATTTAAAAACGGCAAAACAAACAACAATTACATTCATTTTCCAACTGTTCTTCAATAATGCTATTTAAACACAACTGCAAGGATTTTACTTTTCAGCCATGTTGCTTATTTGGACTGTTGCGAGTTGCAAATAAAATAAAAGTTTTGAAAATAAAACATAAATTTGAAAACTTGGAATAGATTTCAAGATATTTTTTAACTTAATTTATGAAAATTATTTGAAAAAAAATTCATCAATTTGACACTTTTATGGACTTGCCCATACATATATATATATAGGGGAGAATGGGGCACATGCGAACATGGGGCAGATGTGAACGTCGCAATTTTTCTCTAGTTATTATATGTTTTTTTATCTGAAAAAAAAATATCAAAGATAGCAGTACCTGTAGGCATATGGTAAAAACATTTTTAAGCTCTTTGACATTTTGTTTGTCCTCAGTACCCAAAACACTGTTTATAGATATCAAAAGTAAAATCTCAGTTCCAACATCATAAGCGGATAACTATATTTACTTATTCATTTTTTTTAATTTTAATGTTTTAACATATACTATTAATACTAATAGGCATTTTTGATAAAGTTTTTTTTCATCTAAAATTTAGAAATGTTAATTATTTATCAATTTAACTCTAACAGCCACGTGGGCCACTTCTGAACAGACTAGTTGGGGCAGATATGAACAGTTCATAAGTACCCCAATAATCTTTCTGTGATTCTGTTCCTTTCAGTTAACTTAATGAGAAATAATGTCAGCCCCAATATCTATAATTTTACTGAAATTCCATCTTACAAAGTTAATTTTCTATTGAAACTTCCACAAACAAATCTGTAAGCAAGTACATAAAGAGCAACAAGTTCGTTTAAGTTTAATTGTAATTTAAGTAAATTGAATGTTTTCTAAAATGCAATAAGTGTTATGTATTATTTACTAAACGGTTTACAATAATATGTTTTATGTATTGTCAATAGAAAGAGTATTACACTAAACAACTTTAACTTTTTTTTCTATTTAATTTGTTCCAAACTTGCAATGATGGCTCATTTCGATTTCTAAACAGCTATGCATGTGATGCTTTTAATAGAGATAAATACCAGTAATATTTAAAGAAAGTAAAATTTTTAAAGTGATAACTACCGTAAAATCAGGATTTTAAGCAACACCCCCCCCCCTTTAATTTTTTAATTTTACTTTAATTTTACTTTTTAAAGCTTTAATTTTTTTTTTCAAATTTACATCTTTATTTTTTTTTTTATTACCAACAATGTTTAATCAGTCATCTAAGCCTCCTTCCTCCCCAAATCTACTTGTTTTCATTTTTAATCTATTGCGTAAGCATATCATCTAGAAACTATATATATATATATATATATATATTTCTTTATGGTGAATTTAACAAATAATATAACTAATGATTATAACGCAAATGAATAACAGAATAAAAAGCATGTCAAAGGATATTTTTCCTTGTATTCACATGTGACACACGTGTGTTCACAACTACCCCAGTGGTGGGGCACATGTGAGCAATTTTTGGAATTTACAAATCTCTTTAAAAAAGTAAGAAGAACTATAAAGGTGATTTAGAAAAAGAATCACCATGTGTAAAAAAAGCTCTGTTTACTATATTGAGTAGTTTTGTTTATAGAAATTAACCCAATTATGTAAAAAAAGCTATATTTACGAGAACTGTTCACATGTGCCCCAGTCTCCCCTATATATATATATACATATATATGTGACATTTAGACGACAAGTAGTTGGTATTGTCGAAAAAAAAAGAGGGTTTCCATTCCTACACAACACAGGTAGCAGCCGATTGGTTTTAAAATACTAAAGAAAAAAGAAGAATTAACATAAGGCAGTCGCTTGGAACATTATTCACTTTAATTCCACACTCTCGATTAAATCTAGGGAAGATGCTCTCTCCTTCCATGGTAAAAAGAATAAAGTCTATTCTTCCTGTCACAATTAGTTTAAAAACACTCCATCTCTTGAGAGCCGTCAAGTCTTTAATCCGTTAATATCTAACATCTATCACCCATTACGATACCGTTGCTTCCTCATTCTACTCACATAATAAACAGTATTCATCCAACGTTTAACTACCTCCATCGAGCAATCACATTGAATATCCACCACGTTCACCTCTACATGCCAAAAACTAAAAAGCTTCTAAACTCACAGCTCCTCTACTATATGCTATATGCTTTATGCCATCTCTCTGGTTCCCGCCATTCGTATTTATACCCTGCTGAAAAGATTGTTCTAGAAACTTCTTATATTCTCGCACCAGCTATCTAAAGCATAAACAAATGTTAAAATCTGTAGTCGAGATTATGCAAAAATAACCCCCTTTTTCACTCTTCAGACGATAAAAGAAATGAATTTATGTCTGCGAAGTTTTAAGCTTTGAAATATCATGGAAGACGGTAGTATTCCGAGTGACGCAGCCTTAAGCCTAAAATCGTATCGTATCGTATCGTAGAATTCGTAGATGGCAGAACTCATATATACAGCTAACTCGACATCAAAGAAAATGCGAAAAGCCGCCTGTTAATAACTCATCAAATATAGGTCCTATTGTTCTGATTTTTGTAAAACAGTCTTATACCTGCAGTCTAATCCTATTCTGAATTTTTTACAATTCTACGTGCAGTATATTTTCAGATCTGTAAACCCATTTTGAAAGCAATTTCGATGGTGTAAGTTTGTCTTTTTTTTTTCTCCGAAACGGTCTAGATTTTTTTAAAAACATTAATATATAAAATGAATCTGTTTTTGACGAAGTGGATAAGACTAACCTAGTATCTAGGAAAACTCTTAATTTTTATATAATCCGCATGAAAAAATGGACTTCTTAGGATCGCGGATTACATGTTATTCTATGGGCTAGCAGACAGAACGTTGCACATCGGTTTTGCGCGGTTTAGGTCACAGTTAAAAATCTGAATATTGGCAATAAATCTTTTTTTAAACTACGAAAACAGTTTATTATGTGCTTTAAAATACTTAGACTGATTTTTTAAAATGGAGCAGTATTTTGTAATTATATGTATTTTATTTCATTGTTATTCATAGTAAGTAAACATTTTTTAAGGACAAAATATTTCACATTTAAAAAAAAAATTCTCGTATCGAAATTCGATATTTATCGAAAATTCTCGTATCGAAAGGAAAATTCATCGCGTTCGCCATAAGACTTCGCCATGTATCACTACGCGATACGCGAAGTTGACTGAAGAAATAAGAAATATCAAAGATCTTGAAATGGTATTCCAAGGGGAGAAAGTGAGTACAATTTCTAATTATCCAGACAGCATTCTTTGCAACCGATCCTTTCTAATTAGTATAATGTTCTGAATTGTTTTTATTTTCAACAATACTTATAACTGTTTTCCTTACAAAATAACGTTCATGTGTGTCATAGGTATTTCTTGTGATATGTGAGTGTAATACAGATAGATTACTAATTTAATTTTGAGTTTTCTTTTAAAGAAATTAAACAAAATCTTTCATTTTTAAAGAACGCACAATTTAAATAAAAGGTATGACGAAATCAAAATTAAGATTTCCAATCCCGTTTATAAAATGATTCATTTGCGAATCGTTTCTAATAATATCATAAACGAAAATTGACTTAAAATGACATCTTTCGTTTATTTTTTTTATTTTTTTATATAACTCTTTTCAGCTTCAAAAATTAAAGCATCGTAGTATTTTATTTTTATAAAATTTAACCTAAAGGGGAAGAAAATTCTTATTGCCGTTTATCTCTGTAACAAAAGAAAAACAGAAGAAAAAAAAAAAAGAAAAAACACCTGAAGCATTTCTTTTAGGCTAATTGATTACAGCCATGGGTGCAAGACCTTCAGTCTCGGGACTGATTTCAGTCTTGGACATATTTTTGACTGATAGTAAATTCTACTTTATATACTTAAATTATCACGATTAGCTCAAAATGAACCATTTTATCCTGACTGGTTGTTTTGAGCTCCTAAAAGTAAAAATTTTCATCATGATACTTTTCCTTATTTAGTAATTAAAGTTTATAGATAAATAAGATAAAACAGCTTTTTTGCAAAAGTAAGATAGGGGAGATGGGGGCACATGTGAACAGGGGACAGATGTGAACATCGCAGTTTTTCAATAGTTATTATAAGTTTTTTTATTTGAAAAAAATTACCAAAGATGGCAGCACCTGTGGACGTATGGTAAAAATTTTTTGAAGCTTTTTGACATTTTGTTTGTCTTTAGTAGCCAAAACACTGTTTGTAGATGTCAAATGTAAAATGACGGTTTCAACTTTGGTAAGTGATAAAGTTTATTTATTTAGTTAGTTATTCGAATTTCAATGTTTTAACATATACTATGACTACTATTGAATATTTTGGATAAAGTTGTTTTGTTCCCTAAAATTGATAAAGGTTAATTATTTATCAATTTAACTCTAGCAGCCATGCGGGGCACTTGTGAACAGACTAGTTGGGGCAGATATGAACAGTTCACAAAAATCAAAATCTTTCTCTGTTGTGCGAATAGAAAGAATTGATAATGATAAAATGTATGTTAAATTCCTGAGAAAGAATCTCAGATCCAATTCATATAATTTCCCTGAAATAGTAGACATTTCTGTCATACAAAAAAGTGATATTGTATTGAAACTTCCACTTCCACATTTGTCAGGAAGTACACAAAGAGCAAGAAGCTCATTTGAGTTCAATTATAATTTAAATAAATTCAATGTTTCCTAAAATGCAATAAGTGTTATGTACGATTTTAGTAAACGGTTTAAAACAATATTTTTTATGCATTGTTAATACAAAGAATATTATGACAAACAACTTTGTATTTTTTTTCTTTTCATTTGTCTCAAACTTGCTGTGATGGCTTACTTCCATCTCTCAAACAACAGCTATGAATAGGATAATTTGAATTGGGATGGATATCAGTAACATTCTTAAAATGTAGAATTTTCAAATTGATAACTAATATAATTCTTGGGTATGGTGTCAGAACAGCTTTATATATATTTAGTTTCATTTTAAAATCTTTTGTTTAAACATGTCACTCAGAAACTAGAAAAAAAATATTTTTTATTTTATTTATGGTGAATTTAACTGATAATATAAATAATGGTAATGATAACAAATTAATAACAGGAGAAAAAGCATGTCAAAGGATATTTTTTCCTTGTGTTTACATGTGCCCCACGAGTGTTCACAACTACCCCGCTGATGGGGCACATGTGAACAATTTTTTGAATTTATAAAACTATTAAAAAATGTAAGAAAAACTATACAGGTGATTAAAAAAAATTTCCATGTGTAAAAGAAAGTTCTGTATACCATACTGACTACTTTTTATTTATAAGAATTAATCCAATTATGAGAAAAAGATATATTTGTGCGAACTGTTCACATGTGCCCCCATCTCCCCTACTTGTTTTTTGTTTAATTTTAAAGTTAATATGCTTAAAAGAAAGCTTTAAATAATTTACTTTTAAAAAATATAAAAGTAGCCAGCTCCCTTATATGGTATTTGTAGTAATGAAGTATTATTGTAAATAAGAACAATTCAGAACATGTTACTAATTAAAAAAGATTGGTTTCACAAAATTTCATTAGCAGCTGCATTGTAGCTGTCATGATAATTAGACTTTGTATAAACTAATAAAGTGATAACTCAGTAACCATTTCAATTAATATATTAATCTGACTCGCATCTTAAATTAAATATTAAGTTTTTATTCTGCTTTCAGTAAACCATTCACTATTCTGTAACATTCCGCATATTCCGACTACAAAAACTCTTTTTATCAATTCCACCTGTACACTGGAGGGTTGCCGTGCCACTTACAGAGTAGCGTGTTTATCGCCTCGTTGTGCAATAGCATTTGAAAGATCACCACACTAACATTAAAAAGTAGCAATAAAAGAAAAACAAAATTAATCAGTTGATTGTAAAAAAACCTCTCCATTCTCGGTCGGGGGAGGAACATCACAAGAAAAAATAACCTAGCGAAATTTGACAGTATGTCATGGGGGGGGGGGGAATCCAAAACTTCATGAAAATAGTTGTAACTTTTCTAATAAATATGTTACATATAACATATGGTAGTAATAATCCGTATATCTGATGAAAATACAAGTAATTTTTTAAAATAAACTATTTAATGATTTTTTTTATCCCTATTACTGTATTTGATTAATAGTAGTTCAAGAGCCATAATTTTATATTGTAAAATCCTTAAAAGCACTCTGCAAGCAGTCCTTGTTCAATCACAAAATCCTGCCTTAAAAAATTTTAATGTAGAAGATGTAATGTATTTCTCAGATATAAACAATGAATTTTTCAGTTAAGAAGCACATGTATTTTACAAATATTGCTATTTCTTGGAACTTCTAAATATGATACATTATCGCCTTTAACACATTATTTTGGAGTAATGAAAACATTGTTATTATATTAAAATTTTTTGTAAATGAGTGTTATAATCAGAGCAGCTCATGACAGGTTTTTCTTGCAGCACTAAAATGCATGCTTTCCAAAAGTTTTTTTTTTTTTTTTTTTTTAAATTTTTGCCTTATTTAATGGAAGAAAATTCTGCTAAAAATAAGGCAAAGATTTCATTATTAAAAATAGTGAAAAAGAATAAATTGGCCAGCCATGCATTTAATTTAGTGTTCCCAAAACTGTCAGTCATGATTTACCACTATTTATAATGATTTTGCCCAGGCATATTTGGATGTTATATTTCAAGGTAATATCTTTAAGGTAATTTAATAATGTGTGATCTATACCTATTATATAAGATATCATAATTTGCACATTTTCTGGTTCCAAGGAATGTAATTTAAAGCATGTATACGAAGTAAATTTAATGATGTATGAAATATGATCTATATAATGCAAAATTCTATAATACGCACAACTTCTCATACCAAGGTGTGCATTATAAAGATCTTCTACTGTATTCATATGTAGTTCACACATCAAAAACCTTAAAGATTTAGTATCTGTAACAAGAGGACATTATTACAACTTTATATTTTTTTCATTCTGTAGCACAAATTACTCAGCTTAGAATTTGCCAATCAAAACATTGCCATCTTGATTTTTTTCCACTGTCTTTATTTACCTCAGAAGTGATTAAGATTTTTTTATATTGTAAATCCTAAAGGTTATAATAGCAAAAAAGCATCTTTAAGCCCTTGGGAATGAGTGACCGGTATACTTGGCCACTTAAGGTGTTCAGAATCCTTCATTATTCTCACCACTTATTTTTAATTGTAAAGTTTACCTTCTTTAATGGGAGCATTTATGTGATTCAATTACAGAAAATTTTCTGTTTTTAAAAACCTGTAGTAAAAGGTTAAAAATTAACCAAAGGGCTCTTGTCGTGAAAGGGTTAAACATCTTGAATTACAGTGAACTTTAATAACCCTTGGCTTTAATTGCCACTACTCTTCCAATTGAACTATCTGTACGACAGCCCAGTCAACACAATATTCGCTCAGAACAACTATTATCATGACATCAATTGATTGTGTGAAAAATAATTAAAAGTGTACATGATTATATATTTTATTATTAAGCAAAAGACTTTGCAGATCCGATTTTCTAAAAAGCTTTAAAGATTGAAATCTCTAGGCTGGAGTGGGAAAGTGGTAATTTTGAGGAATAGGAGGATAATTTATATAGAAGAATTTTCTGTATAAAAATAAAGATTTAAATTTTTTTAATGTTGGGGAGTAGGGGGAGGGAGAAGAGGTGAAATGTACAGTCGTGGAAAAAAAAAGTAAACACCCTCTACTAACTCCTTAACAAATTATTATCGTAGACAAAAGTTATTGGTACCGAACGATTACAAAATAAAGTCTATTTTTAAATGATGTATATAAAATTTGCTTAGGGGGGCATCTACATATTAAAACAAATCCAAACTTCATTTTTTTCAATGGCAATACCCAATTTTAACGAGATATTTCAAATCTTCGGTTCAAACTATGCCTAGGAACCAAATTTCAAGTAATTTGAATAATAAGTTTTTGAATTATAAACATTCAAAATTTAGTGCTTCTAATGTTAAATTATATTTTCATATTTTTATTCATATCTCCTGAAATTATGCTCCTAATGTGCTAATTTTTTGTGTAGCAGTAAATACTAACATACCCAAACATAAATACGTTGAATTTGCAATTTTTATAATTTTATCATATGAATTATGAAATTAATATTCGAAAAAATTATGAATTGCAACCTATTTTTTTTTTTTTTTTTTTGATGGATTTAGATTTATTAAGTCCTGCTTTATGGAAATCCAAAATTTCACATTTTTCTTCCAAATAGTTTTTAAATTATGCTTAAAAAACGGCAAAATTAGGGTTTAAGGGGCCGTCTATGATAGAAGTGACTAGATATTTTGAAATGTCTTACGCTGTCCTGTAATCTAGCAGACTTCATTGACTGCTTGAGTGACGCTTAAGGTGCCTTGATCAAGAAGGGGGCTCTCTCGGTTAACAATCGAGTACCGAACTTCAATTTGGATATAGCCCTTAAAATAAGCTTGTTTTAAAATAATTAATTTCTCGGGAACTTATAGTACGAATTGCATAAAAATTTGTTTTTAGGCTAATTAAATGGTGTAGAATTCATTTATGCTGTAAAAATTGTGTACTGCTATTAAAAAAAAAAAAAAGTTATGGTTCGTTTTAATATGTAGATAACCCCTTAAGCAAATTTTATATACATTTAAAAGTAGACATTATTTCCAATCGTTCGGTACCAGTAACTTTCTTCTACGGTAATTTGTTGAGGAGTTAGTAGGGGGTGTTTACTTTTTTTCCCATGACTGTACATTAGGGAAGTTAGTGCTTATTTATTTATTTATGTTAGTGAGCAACAAATGTTGCAGATTTTTTTTTTTTTTTTCAAACTAATTTTTGAAAGATTTTATTATTTAGGTAAGCTGGAGAGGTGGGTGCAAAAGCAGAAGTGGAATCTTCGGAGCTCAGGGGATTATTTTATATGATTTATTATTATTGTTAATAAAGAATTTTAAATAGGGATGGTGAAAGATTATTTTATATAAAATTAAAGAATGTTTAATTTTTTTGCACTAGGAATGAGAAAAGGGAGAAGCAGAAATTTGTAGTTTTGGATTTAATATAAATGTATGGAATTACTTTTATAAGTGAGCGATGATTGTTATATATATATATATAAAGGTTTAAAGAGTAATATTTCTTGCTATTTTTCTTAACAAAGTAATTTTTTTATATAGTAAAATTTAACATAGCTTTTTATATCTCTGAAGCAAACCAACATAAATACCCTCTAAACATGCATGTTGTACATTACTTCCATATCTTACCAAAGAGTTCTTATAAAAATCTCAATGCACGGTGCTCTTTAAAATTGAAGTATGGTCATATTTTTTTGCGGGGAGGGAGGGGGGAGAGATTGAAGGTGAATTGAAATCCTGACTATGAATTCTTTGTATTGGTATTTAATTTTTGTGTGTGTGTGTTTATTGTTTTATTTATTTTTTTCAATAACCTCAAAAAAGTAATGATATCAATACAAAAACCCTTAACGGGTTAAAAGTTTGTGACGCAACACTTTATCTTATGCTCTAAGAATTTTAAATATGGAACTTAAAAATAATGATATCAAATTTTGAGTGACGCTATGCTATTAATTATAATCTCTCTATATATTATTTATTTCATCTTTTTATATAATGGCATGTGCAAAAATTATGTTCAATTTAAAAAAATGTATAAAAGTTTATTCATTGATGCTTTAACATTTACACCTCTCATAAATTCCAAGTATGAGTTTTAAAAGATATGATATCAAAATTTTAGTGACGCTTTGATGTGGCTTTAAACGATTTGTTTTAAAATTAAATTTAAATTATTTTTGTTTTGGCTAAGATATATTCACACATCTAAATAATAGTTAATTTTCCAATATACTTTAAATATGTCACTTTCACTGAATTTATATAATGCATTTAAATGTATTTATTTGAATAAATTGATTTATCCTTTGTCCAATGCTATTAAAAATTTAAAATAAGATTTACGTAAATAATTTTTTTGCGTCATTGTATCCAAACTAAGGGAAATGTATTCAAATGGATACTATGAGGCAAAAAAATTATTTACGTAAATCTTATTTTAAATTTTTAATAGCATTGGACAAAGGATAAATCAATTTATTCAAATAAATACATTTAAATGCATTATATAAATTCAGTGAAAGTGACATATTTAAAGTATATTGGAAAATTAAAACTATTATTTAGATGTGTGAATATATCTTAGCCAAAACAAAAATAATTTAAATTTAATTTTAAAACAAATCGTTTAAAGCCACATCAAAGTGTCACTAAAATTTTGATATCATATCTTTTAAAACTCATACTTGGAATTTATGAGAGGTGTAAATGTTAAAGCATCAATGAATAAACTTTTATACATTTTTTTAAATTGAACATAATTTTTGCACATGCCGTTATATAAAAAGATGAAATAAATAATATATAGAGAGATTATAATTAATAGCATAGCGTCACTCAAAATTTGATATCATTATTTTTAAGTTCCATATTTAAAATTCTTAGAGCATAAGATAAAGTGTTGCGTCACAAACTTTTAACCCGTTAAGGGTTTTTGTATTGATTTTAATTACACCTGGATATTTTAAATAAAAGAATAAATTGAAATAAGTAGGTTTTTTCTTTAAGACAGAATAATATTTTAGCAGTTAAATAAAGATTTAAGGGGAATATGATATACTGGGATTTAATAGGAATTTAAATAATAAAAGTTTTATTAAAGAAATATAAATAATCGAGCCATTTTTAGATTTACGCAATTTGGAATAAATATGAATTAAGATCTTAGAGATTAATAGACTAGGGTTTTAATTTAATAAGCCGGTATAATATACGGAATATTACTGAAAAAGGAAAATTTACATAAAATACTTTAAACTTGGCGCAAAAATTTAAATTTTGTAATATTATCCCCCCTCCCCAAAGACTTTGTATGAAATTTCTGGTTAATTAACTGCAATTTCAGACAATTGATTTGTAATAAATTTGGAAGTTGATTTTTGAATATTGACAATTTTAGAGACGTCAGCGAAGAGATGGAAAAGTAAAATTTAGCAATGCAAGAGAAGAAAAAAAGAAAATACTAAGAACATTTAAATTTAGCTGAGAGCATTTCCCCTGTAAAAGAATACAAATAATGGTTACAACATCACTTACCATTTGTAAGTGCATAGGAAAATATAAACACAATAATAAATAAAGAATAAGTATAAATACAATAAGAAATAAATAATAAGAAATAATAAAACTATAGTAATAAATAACAACAAATTCTTTTATCTTATGGAAATTCAGTGTATTTCCATTTCTCTTATCAAAAACATTTTTCCAATCAAGTAATGTTTAACACTTTATTTACTTCAAGTAGAATTTTAAGTCCCATTGGCTTAATCAGTTCGTAGGTCATAAAAGTATTTTAGCAAAAATAGTGATACAGTCCTTAAGTAAAAAGTTCAGCTGCAATAAATATTTTTTACTAAATTTGTTTGACTACTCTGCATGTTAAACTCTTTACATTATGTTTAAATACTATTTGCCATCACAAACTCAAACTAAAGTAAAAACCATAGATTAAATTCTAATTCTTTAGATTTTTTTTCCTTCATCAATAGTTTTCAACATTACCAAGTATGACTTTGGGGCGCCACGAGGATATTACTTGTGTTTGGGAGTTGTGTTGCTTGTGTTGAAAAGTCCGACAGGATTTAGAAGTGACGGCAATAAAAACGAGTGTGTCTCCAAAATTACGAATGTGTAGTGTTACTGGTACAGGATAGCTTGTGATAGTTACTAAAGATCAGTGCCGGAAAGTTAAAAATTTACATCGCTAATGTGAATAGCAATGTATAGTGCTGGTGATTGTGAGACAAGATGACTGGAGTGAGTTCTTTTCAAGATATATTTACACCTCTTATATTATTATTTTTGTTATTGTTTGTTATTTATTGAGATTTATTTATTATTAAGTATGAGAATTATTTATTTATGAGATTTATTTATTATTCATTTATGAGGTTTATTTATTATTCATTTATGAGGTTTATTTATTATTTCGTGAAGAGTATTTATTTATTTATTTATTTATTGTAAAGTTTATTATGAAGTCATAAGAATTATTTATTTATTTATTATTAAAGTCTGAAAGAGTACTTAATCTATTATGAAAAATAGAACTCTATTGGTTTAAATGTTGTTAAGGTCAGGTTGTATTAAAGAGAACAGAAGTGTTTCTTTTATTTTAATGAATACTGATATAATGGCTGAACCAAAGTTAGTCAATTTTGATCCTAGTACTGGAATGGAAATCCAGGCTTGGTTAAATTATTATGATGATATGAGTACTAGGGAAAATAAAGATTTAGAGTGGAAATTTAAATCTATTCCACAGTATTTAAAGGGTGAAGCACTAAAAGTCTATATCAATGATTGTGTTAATTGTACTAGTTATGAACAGATTTCAAAAATCTTGATAGAAAAATTCATTGAACTAAATGTTCCAAATTTTTCAGATTTCTCAACTCTAAAATTAGATAAATTAGATAATTTAGAAGATTATTTTCACAAAAAAGTAGGAATTGGGAGGAAACTCCATCTTTGTGAGACTCTTCTAATACAAGGGTTGACAGATGGATTAAAACCAGAGTATAGAAATAATATTAATGTAAACCCTCCAAATAGTACCACTGAATGGTACCGGCTTGTTAAGCAATTTGTTGAAGTTTCCACTGCTCAAATTTCAAGCCAAACAGTAAATCAACAACCGGTTAGACAAAATTTTCAACAATTTCAACCACCTAGGCCTTGGACTCAACCAAGTAGACCTAATTTTCAGCCAAATAGGGCCAATAATGCACCTAGGAATTGGATTCCACAAAGACAATATCAAAATCAGGGGTCTAGAAATTTTCAAAATAATTACTTTCAGAAACCATATCCTTCTAGACCATGTAGAATATGTACAAATAAAGGTGTAAATAATGCATATCATTGGGAACAAGAGTGTTTATTTAGAAATGATGCAACATGCTCTGATACTCTTCCTGGTAATTCACTACCTACTATTCCTAATATTTGACAACTAATTGTGTATGGATGTACCAATAGTTATAATTTACCATGTATAGTGGACACTGGATCCACTACGGCAATATTACCCCTCAAATTTGTTAAAGAACTAAATGCTAAAATTGAAACTATACCTACAGTTATTATTGGTCAGGCAAAAGGGGTGTTAAAAATAAATCAAAAATGTAAAATTTCTCTAAAAGTGGGTAAAATTACCAAATGTGTTAACTTTTTAGTGTGTAATACTAATTTGGAGTATGCTATTTTGGGTTTAAGGGAATGTTCTAAATTTAATTTAATTATATATTGTAGAAATTGTACTGTAAAACAAGGAAGAAAAATTATAAATAAGAGTATATCCATACATAATGAGAAATCTCTTCATTTTCATACTGTAGATATGAATAAAGTACAACAAGAGAATGATTTAGTAACAGTTGATGATGATGAGAATTTGAATTTATATAATGATGATAATGTAATAACAGCTAATGAGAGTATTGAAACTTTGAATTTATGTAAGAATGATAACGAATTACCATCTAGTTGTGAAAATTATATGACTACTCAGGACTTTTTTGAGAATGATAGAAATGATTATAATGTGCAACTTGATTATGGACAGTTCATAACTTCTCAAAATTTTCGCGATGTTAATAATTCTGATTCAGATTTAATTGGGGATTTAAATTTAATTCAAAATGATGATTTAAGGGAGATAGTTCAAAATTATAGGGATATTTTTGCAAAACATAAATATGATGTGGGTAGGATTAATATTGAGCCACAACGCGTTCTTCTAAAATCTGACCTACCTGTATCTTTGAGGCCCTACAGAACTTCCCCCTTAGAAGAAAAAGAAATAAAAAATCAAATCCAATCTTTATTAGCGGCTGGACTCATAAAAGAAAGTAATAGCCCATATTCTGCCCCTATCACTTTAGCTATGAAAAAAGAAGAAGGCAAAAAGACCCGATTATGTATAGACTATAGGAAATTAAATTCAATAATTAAGAATAATGCAGAACCCTTGCCCCGTATCGATGAAATTTTAGATAAATTGAGTAGTGCTCAGTACTTTTCAACTTTAGACTTAGCCTCTGGCTACTGGCACATACCAATACATCCAGCTGATACCGAAAAATTAGCTTTTGCTAGCAACTTTGGCCTCTTTGAATGGCTAGTTCTTCCGTTCGGTATAAAAACAGGTCCCCCAATATTCAATAGAACTATTAGAAGGATCCTTAACAAATATAAAATAGATTTCGCGTGTCACTATTTTGATGATATTATAATATTCTCCTCCTCTCTAGAAGAACACTTAAAACACTTAACTCAAATCTTTGAAATCTGTAAATTAGAAAATATTAAACTTAAACTTTCTAAATGTAAATTAAGCCAAAATAAAATTAATTTCTTAGGCTACGAAGTCACCAATGGGACTTTAACTCCAGCTAATGCAAATATTGAGACCATTCAAAAATTAATACCCCCCTCTAATGTTAAAGAATTACAACGATTTTTAGGTTCTATTAATGTATACCATAAATTCATAGACAAATATGCTGAAATTAGATACCCCCTTAATAAATTACTTAGAAAAAACACAATATGGGAATGGAACTCAGAATGTCAGGACTCTTTTGAAAAACTAAAAAATGCCTTAATTGCAAAACCAATCCTCAAAATTTATGACCCAAAATTGCCCCTCCACATGTTTGTAGACGCCTCTCAGGTAGCGGTGGGTGCAGTTCTAAAACAACCTGATAAAGATAATTTCTTGCATCCTATTGCTTACCATTCTAGAATTTTGAAGAGTTATGAGCAAAATTATTTTATAACCGAGCTAGAGTGTTTAGCAATTATAGATACTCTTGATAAATTTTATCACTATTTCCATGGAGTCAAATTTACAATCCATACCGATCACGCATCTCTAGTATGGTTGAAGAGCGTTAAGAACTTAAGAGGGAGACTTTTTAGGTGGTCACTTAAACTTAGCATGTTTGATTACGAGATTAAGTATGAGAGGGGTTCAACAAATGTCGAAGCAGACATGTTGTCTCGAAATCCTGTTGCATACTTCAATCAACATGTAAGTTTATTGTTGGACAGAAAAGAAATCATAGAGATGCAAAACAAGGATAATGTCTGTGATAAGAAATATAAAAAAGAAAATGGGATTATTATAATTCAGAGAAAGGGATTCAAAAAAATAGTTGTACCAATGTCATTAAGGAAAAAATTACTTCATATTGCTCATGATAATTTTGGACATTTAGGAATCCAAAAAATGCTTAACTTAATATCCCCTAACTATTATTGGCCTAATATGACTATAGACATAACACAATTTGTTAAACATTGCGACACCTGTCAAAAAAATAAAAAACAAAAACAAAAAAGTTTTGGCTTGTTACAAGCTATGCCAGCCACAGATCAACCTTTTGAATGTCTTTCTATTGATACTGTGGGTGGATTTAACTATTACAACTCAACAAAAAAATTCTTACACATAATAATAGATCACGCAACTAGATTTGTTTGGGCTTTTCCTTCTAAAAATGTTACTACAGAAGCATATACAAACTGTTTAAAGCAAATTTTTAATGTTCAAACACCTCAAAAAATACTGAGTGATAGACACAAAGCTTTTAGGTCTCCAAGATTCAAAAAATTCCTCAGAAAACATCATGTTCAACAACGTTTTACATCATCACACCATCCACAGACCAATGGGAAGGTAGAGCGCGTTAATCAGACAATAGTTACCAGGCTTAAATGTAAAGTCAATTCCACTTCTTCTAAAATACCTTGACAAGATTATTAGACCAAGTCATTCAAGAATACAATAATACCCCGCATTCCATAACTAAATTCCCACCTGCCTACTTATTTTATGGTCAATTACCCTATCAATCTCCTTTAAAACAAAACTACTATCCTACTGTCAGTAAAGCACTCAAAATTGCAAAAGCGCGAACTCGTGAATTTCATCTTAAAAGCAAAAGACTATATGATAGAAATTTTGTTGAATCCCCATTAAAAATACAAGATTCTGTAATTTATGAAGAATTTAAGTATCCTAACACTCGAAAATTAGAACCTACTTTCTCAGGACCATATAAAATTATAAATAAACTTTCTGAAGTAACTTATGAAATAGATAAATTTAATTATGAGACAGGACTAAATTCAGTGTATTTCCATTTCTCTTATCAAAAACATTTTTCCAATCAAGTAATGTTTAACACTTTATTTACTTCAAGTAGAATTTTAAGTCCCATTGGCTTAATCAGTTCGTAGGTCATAAAAGTATTTTAGCAAAAATAGTGATACAGTCCTTAAGTAAAAAGTTCAGCTGCAATAAATATTTTTTACTAAATTTGTTTGACTACTCTGCATGTTAAACTCTTTACATTATGTTTAAATACTATTTGTCATCACAATAGTAGTTTTATTTTAATAAACAAATCCCTAGTAGTTATTCAACTACCTTTTAACGTTTGTTTATCAACTACCTTTTAACGTTTATCAACTACCTTTTAACGTTTGTTTATCAACTTCTCTTTTGAGCTCCTTTTCCCATTCTAATTGGGACTCACCATCTTTTACAACTTCTCACTTGTTTTAGTAAATATCATAACTTTTCACTTATAAGTTATGTTCTCTTTTTCTTTAATAAATAATGAATCTTTCAATAAATAATATAATACTTTCAATTCATAATCATAATAATAAAATTTCTCAACAGTATACTTGAATAATAGCAATAATAATACTTAATAACAATATTATATTCTAAGAAAATATCACAGATTGTTTACTTATTGACACGGAAAATAATGGTTGAGGATAAAAATAATACATAGCAATTAAATTATTTTCTTATTTTTTATTTGTATAAGAAAGTATTTTTGCCAGTCGAAACATTAAAAATTAATAATAATAATATTTCCAAAGTCCAAATAAATTTAACTCTAAATATTTAGAAAGTGGACTCTCAACCAGTATTTCTTTATAATAATTTATCTCTCTGATACTCTTATGAATAGACGTGCATTTGATAAACTTAGAATGGTAAAATAAAGAAAATAAATAGGAATAAAAGATAATTTGTTTATATACTTAATTTTCCCTTGCTACACAATCACTACAAAATCTCATCACAATTATCAATTTTCTATGTTTATATTATTATAATAATATTATCAATTCTTACTGTTTTTGTAAACAATTGGTTAAGACAATGGAATAAAATAAATATAGTTTATTTTGATATAAACTTGATATAGAATTACAAATATTTATTTTTATTTTTCAACATCAATCTGAAAACTCCCAAAATCAAATACACATCCTATGCCTGCATAGATTGTCTACTTAATCCCCAAAACTCCCAATCACAAGTAATATCCTCGTGGCGCCCCAAAGTCATACTTGGTAATGTTGAAAACTATTAATCCAAAAAAAAAAAAAAAAAAAAAAAAAAAAAAAAAAAAAAAAAAAAAAAGAGGGTTTCCATTCCTACACAACACAGGTAGCAGCCGATTGGTTTTAAAATACTAAAGAAAAAAGAAGAATTAACATTAGCTCCTCTACTATATGCTATATGCTTTATGCCATCTCTCTGGTTCCCGCCATTCGTATTTATACCCTGCTGAAAAGATTGTTCTAGAAACTTCTTATATTCTCGCACCAGCTATCTAAAGCATAAACAAATGTTAAAATCCGTAGTCGAGATTATGCAAAAATAACCCCCTTTTTCCCTCTTCAGACGATAAAAGAAATGAATTTATGTCTGCGAAGTTTTAAGCTTTGAAATATTTTAATTACACCTGGATATTTTAAATAAAAGAATAAATTGAAATAAGTAGGTTTTTTCTTTAAGACAGAATAATATTTTAGCAGTTAAATAAAGATTTAAGGGGAATATGATGTACTGGGATTTAATAGGAATTTAAATAATAAAAGTTTTATTAAAGAAATATAAATAATCGAGCCATTTTTAGATTTACGCAATTTGGAATAAATATGAATTAAGATCTTAGAGATTAATAGACTAGGGTTTTAATTTAATAAGCCGGTATAATATACGGAATATTACTGAAAAAGGAAAATTTACATAAAATACTTTAAACTTGGCGCAAAAATTTAAATTTTGTAATATATATCTATATATATAAAAGAAAGTCTGAATTTCGTATTAATCAACGCGCAGCCAAAACTACTGAACCTAAAATTCTGAAAATTGGGGTAAAAATAGTTCTTATGGCATTGAGTGCCGCTAAGAAAGGATTTTCTAAAATTCCACCCCTAAGGGGGGTAAAAAAAAGAACGAACTTTTAAAAAATTCCTTAAAAATCTGATTTTATCGTTATTTTTCAACTGATAACATATTTTGGTGTATTTTTGTATGCTGAATCGAATCGTACTAACTAAATTCTTTTAAGTCCAATAGTTCGAGAGATATTTCATATTTTTCTAATTTGGCGCTATCTTTGGCGCCAAAAGCTCAAATTTTCAAGTAATAATTTCTAAAAACTCATTCTCTTCATTCTGTTACTATAGCAAGGGAAGAAATTCAAATTGAATATTTTTTTAATCAATTCTTTTGGATAGATAATTAAAACAACTATGTCAGTTAGGAAAAATATTACAAACGACTCAAAAACTAAAACTAAATTTAAAAAATAAATAAATCTGTGGTACCTTTTACTTCTACTAACACCATGCCAATCTGTATGATATCGCGCCATTTATTTCAACCCTAATCGTGCAAACGATTTTTATTGCAAACCATGCCAAGCATTAACTTTTGCTTGAGCGTGAATGTTTTTTATGAGAATTATTCCATCGTAATCTGGTAAAAATTTTAAATTTGTTATTTTTTCTTAATTATAACTTACATTTATTACTAACAGTGACATAGATTTTACCATTTGGCAGTTATCTGATGATGAGAAAGCTACAATAAAATTATTTCAAAAGTTAGGAATTATACATATAAAAATTTTTTGTTCGAAGAACCATAAATGTCTTCATTCAAAGAATGAAATATTTACTGCAATGTGAGACAAGGTATTACTATTACGTACGCCACGCTGCAGAAGTACTAAAAGACATTTACAATTTCAGGACTGCATTTTAAATTGACTATATTTCATTACGTGCAAAATATTAATTTGTTCTTTTATTTTAAGTACTTATTTTTATTAATTTAAAAAACTGGTGGGTTAAGTCTAATTTTCAAAAGTTATATTTTTAAAATGCTCATATTTTTGTGACCATTTTTTTTTCAAATGCTTTATTTCATTTTATAGCCAATAGTAGTTTTTATAACCAATAGCAGTTCTATTGCGCGTGTGTAAAATTACAAAACACTCTTTGATGTTGAAATAAAATTTTTTGGTTTAAGGTGTTTTTTCTTATTATTATTTTTTCTTTTCACCATTTAAAATGAAATTATTTAAAGACATATTTTAAATGTGTGTATTGAGGCATGTATTATAGGCATGCAACGGAAGAAATTAATGATGTCGATAAAACAATAAGGATTTTCTTTCATGGTTATAATATAGCATGACGAAATATGCACCCGTAAGCTGTTCTTTCCGCACGGACTGTCCATTGCTATAGTAACGTATATATTTTAAGGAATTAACAATTGTATTCGTAGAAATTCTGGTATCTAATTTAAAAATGTGCAAGAAATATAAAAATCAGAAGAATTTACTTGGTTTTGTAAATATAAATAATCGAAATATTATCGGCCACAGAAAAAGTATTATGCATCTGGCAACAGGATAAGTTGTTGTAAAAAAAAGAGTTTTATTTGTGTTCGCTGAGAAAATATCAATGAAAGTTTTGTGATATTAAATTACTAAATGTTATTAAATGTTATTTAAATTATAGTAATAGTTTAAATGTGCTACAGTTTCTTTGCTACGGAGAATTAGCACATCACATGAGCAGTTTCTGAAGTATCGCACGTTATATAAGTAATTTCATTTTTTTTTTTACTTTTGTTTAAGTGTATATAAAAGTGCTAATATGTTATTCTTGCAATATTTAATTCCATTGATTTGAAAGAAACTATCATAATGAATGAAGAAGTTGTTGTAATTAATGGAATCCCTTGCCGGATTGTAAACATCCTTGGTGACGGAAATTGCCTGTTCTCCTCCGTGTCTTATCTGGTGCACGGTAACGTCTCAATGGCTAATAAAATTCGGGCAGACATTGTGCGTCACGTTTCCAATAATTGGCGGAGATTCAAACCGTATACTCAACAACGCTGTGGGGCTCCTTATAGTACAAAACGTGGATACCTCAGTGAAATGTCTAAACCTTATACATACGGAACTATTTGTGAAATCAAGGCTGCAGGGGAGATGTATCCTTATGAGTTTCAGGTATTTCAATGTGGCACCCTTCTTGCTATCTTTGGAGAGGCAGTGCATGGAATAAAAAGAATCCTATTCACAGGGGATTTTAATGAAGGGCACTTTGATGTTCTTATTCCATTGGGTGAAACAACAAGCACTGATAATATTAAACTATCAACTAACCTTGATAAACTCCAAAAATCGCCGAACACCAGTGAGCCAATGGTTTGCGGCCAGAATTTCTCTTGCATATTGTCACAATCGCAACTTGCTGCTCACACTGGCCTGTGCATTTTGGACAAAACCTATCCTACCACTGCAATGCCAATTAAATTTAAAAGAAGTATAAAACGCAGAAAAAGATTTACAGATAAAATCAGGAAAAAAACAAGTAAGAGATGCTGTTTTAAAACATGCTAAAAACAACCATGAGTTAAAGAAATTATCTAAAAAAGAATATAGAGAGAGTCATCCCGAAGTCAATAGAAAAGCAGTAAAAACGTGTTCCTCTAATTTACGCATTCGTCAGGCAGCTACTGAAAAATATGAAAACAAATCGCATGTCAGATTATTGCCTTGGGCTATTAAGTATTTCTCTGGTTTTAAATATGATCCTTTGATTGATTATTCCAGGGATAAAGCTGTTGATCTTGGGCCTCGGTTACTCTGTACCTCGTGCCGTGCCTTGAAGTGGCAAGGTGAAACTCCAGGGATGTGTTGCAGTGGCGGTAAAGTCCAGCTCTCTGCTCTGGAGCCTTATCCTGAACCCTTACATAGCCTCTTGACCCATCAGCACCCACAATCCGAACACTTTCTTTCTGCTGTCCGAAAGTACAACGGTTGCTTCCAAATGACGTCTTTTGGAGCAAGAGAAGTAAAGGAGGGAAATTTCATGCCTACATTTAAAGTGCAAGGGCAAGTCTACCACAGGATAGGAAGTCTCATTGCGGGGCCACAGCAGAAGCCTTCATTTCTCCAGATATACTTTGTTGGTGACGATGATAATGAGAGGAATATTCGATGTGGAATCTACCCTGGCATTGAACCCGAACTGGTTAAACAACTGCAACACTTGCTGCATGAACACAACAAATATATACTAGATTTTAAAGCTGCTATTGATTCTATTCCTAAAGGACAGCAGGACTACCAAGTGGTGATTAACGCCAATCGGAAACCTTCAGGAGAGCACCAAGGTCGTTTCAACGCTCCGACAACTAGAGAAGTAGCTGTTCTCATCGTCGGTCAGGAATTTGAGAAAAGAGATATTGTTTTAAAGAGTAGAGACAAGAGATTGTTACGAATTAGTGAAACCCACCGTGCCTATGACACTCTCCAATATCCTCTAATATTTTGTCATGGAGAAGATGGTTACGGTACAAGTATACCACAACGCGACGTGAAGACCAAAACTCCTCTTAATAAGATGGTGTCCGCTGCTGATTTTTACAGCTACAGGATAATGGAGCGTGATGGCGAAGAATGCTATCTATTGCTGTTCCGCAGCCTTCTTAATCAATTTCTGGTTGATATGTTTGCGAAAATTGAAACAGAGAGACTCAATTATATTCGTCATAACCAGAAAAAGCTCAGATGTGAGGAATATGTACACCTGAAGGACGCCATGACAAGAACTGACACCATGTTATCAGACCTCGGAAAGATGGTTGTTTTGCCGTCCTCTTTCACTGGAGGACCCCGCTATATGCACGAACGAACTCAAGACGCAATGACGTATGTACGCCATTTCGGCCGACCAGATTTGTTTATTACATTTACATGTAATCCTAAATGGCCAGAAATCTTAGTGCTTTTGAAACAAGGTCAAAAATCTCAAGATAGACATGACATAGTAGCGAGGATTTTCAATCTTAAATTGAAACATATGATGAAAATTCTAAATAAAGATAACATTTTTGGTCGAACCAGGTGTCACATGTATTCCATCGAGTGGCAGAAACGAGGACTTCCGCATGTTCATATTCTCTTGTGGTTAGAAGATAAAATAAAATCAGAGTCAATCGATAAAGTCATAAGTGCTGAGGTGCCTGATCCCGACAAAGACCGAATCCTCCATGATATCATCAAGACAACAATGATTCATGGTCCCTGTGGACCTCTAAACAGGAAATCGCCCTGCATGGTGGATGATGTGTGCACAAAGAAATATCCCAGATCCTTTTTGAAAGAAACTCAAACCGGAGAAGATGGCTATCCTCAATATCGCAGGCGGTCTCCGGTGGATGGTGGGTTCACTGCCAATATCGGCGGAGTAGATATTGATAATCGGTGGGTGGTTCCATACAACCCCGTCCTGTCACGCACCTTCTCGGCGCATATAAATGTGGAATATTGCAATTCAGTAAAATCTATAAAATATATCTGCAAGTATGTTAACAAGGGATCCGATCAGGCAGCGTTCACCGTTCAAAATCTGGACGAAGTGACGAGGTACGAGACAGGACGATACATCAGCAGCTCTGAGGCAGCCTGGCGCATTTTTTGTTTTCCTCTTCACGAAAGGTTTCCTTCTGTTATGCACCTTGCCGTACATCTTGAAAACGGCCAAAGAGTTTACTTTACTGAGGCCAATGTCGTTGATAGGATCAATAACCCTCCGACAACAACCCTTCTGGCCTATTTTGAGCTTTGCAAAAACGATGCTTTTGCAAGGACACTATTATATTGCGAAGTTCCAATTTACTATGTATGGAAAAACAAGAAGTTCTGCAGGAGAAAACAAGGGACGACTGTGCTAGGTTATCCGGGGATAAAGAAAGATCAGGTTTTGGGCAGAGTGTACACTGTCCACCCTAGCAATGCTGAGTGCTACTACCTACGCCTCCTCTTGCACGAGATCCGTGGGCCCATATCATTTACTGCCCTAAAAACTGTAGGAGGGGTAATCCACACAACATTTCAGGCCGCATGCAGAGAACTAGGCTTATTAGAAGACGATGCTCACTGGGAACGCACTCTGGAAGAAGCCTCAATTTCTGACTCTCCTAAAAAAATCCGTGAACTGTTTGCTATCATGTTGGTTTTCTGCCAAGTTGGTGACCCTCGAAAATTATGGGAGAAATACCGTGACAGTCTTGCAGAAGATATCAAATGGAAAATGCAGAGAGAGTACGGACATGTCGAATTAGTCATCGACATCGTTTACAACAGATGCCTTATCCTTCTTGAGGATATTGTGATATCTATGTCTAATAAACCACTCCTACATTTCGGACTTCCATCACCTTCACGAAAGCAAGGAGGCATTGTCGACAACCATCAATACTTGAGGGAACTCTCTTACGATACCGTTAAGCTGGCCGAAGCAGTTGCTGTAAATGTTCCAAAATTAAATCAAGAACAGAGGAAAGCTTACGATGAAATAATGCACAGTATTGGTTCTGAATCTGGGCAGTTGTTCTTTCTTGATGCCCCTGCTGGCACTGGGAAAACGTTCTTGATTAACCTGTTGCTGGCCACGATTAGGAGTGGAAGGAAGATTGCCATCTCTGTTGCTTCCTCGGGTATTGCAGCTACCTTGATCGATGGAGGCAAGACTGCACACTCAACTTTCAAGTTACCTCTCAATCTTAATCATTCTGAGTCTGCACTTTGTAACATCTCTAAGCAGAGTGATATGGCTCAGGTTTTTCGAGAAACAAAACTTATCGTATGGGATGAGTGCACCATGCCTCATAAGAAAGGTATTGAAGCTTTAAATAGGACTCTCCAGGACATTAGGGACTGCAACCGTCTCATGGGTGGAATTACAGTACTTTTGGCTGGTGATTTTAGACAGACTTTACCTGTTGTGCAAAGAGGGACACGTGCAGATGAAATCAAGGCTTGCTTCAAATCATCCATCTTATGGCGTAATGTCAAAGTTCTGTCCTTGAGAATTAACATGCGTATCCATCTTCAACGTGACTTGAGGTCAGAAGAGTTTTGAAATTTATTACTCGATATTGGAGATGGTAAACTTTTGGAAGAGAATGGAAGAATAAAAATTCCGAACAACCTTTGTGAAGTTGTGAGAGATTTTATCAGCCTAACTGACAGAATATACCCCAACATTCATCAGGCTTCAGTGGACAGTGCTTTGTGGCTAAAGGAAAGAGCTATTCTCACTCCTACAAATGACTCCGTCAATCGCATCAATACTTTTCTGCTTAACAAACTGCCGACGGAGCAGATGAAGTACGAATCTTTGGATTCTGTATTGGAAGCTGATGATGCTGTTCATTACCCTGTTGAGTTTTTACATACTCTTGAACCGCCAGGATTACCTCCTCACGTCCTCTGCCTCAAGGTTGGCGCTCCAATCATGCTTTTGCGCAATCTAAACCCTCCCAAACTATGCAATGGCACCAGGCTACATGTGAAGAGTCTGCACAAACATGTAATCGAAGCCATGATTTTCACAGGCGTCAATCAGGGGGAAACCGTACTTATTCCGAGAATTCCTCTCATCCCATCAGATTACCATTTCGAATTCAAACGTCTCCAATTTCCTGTTAAGTTGTGCTACGCCATGACAATCAATAAAGCACAGGGACAGAGTTTTAAGGTAGCTGGTGTGGATCTGAGAAGTGACTGTTTCTCTCATGGTCAGCTGTATGTGACGTGTTCCAGAGTCAGTTCATCAGACAATCTCGTCATCCTCCAGCCAGAGGGAAAAACCAAGAATGTCGTTTACAGGGAGGTTCTAAATATTTAGTCTGAGGAATGAATCAGGGAAGAGAATGTATTTATACGTATAATTTATGTTAGAGAAATAGAAAGCCATATCAGTAATAAAGCACGGGTAGCAGTTATATATATAAAACTTCACTACTGTTTAAATAAATATGTTGACAAATAGTTGATGAATAATATTTTGAATATTGCATGAAACATTCAGTATTAGCCTTTATCTCCTCCAGCTTCCCCTATCTTCCCTTTCTTCCTTCATACCTTAAAATATTAAATATCTGGAAAAGTATTTCTGAGAAATAATCAAAATTGTTCTTCATGGGTTCAGGGATCCCAAAGCATCAAGAGAAGTACAATGTCCATATTGTATTTTTTCCCCATCGCAATAATTTCCTTACCAAGGATTGATGGATAAGAAAAATAAAAAGAGCAAATGATTAAGATACAAAAAGAGGTAAACATAAAAGTCAAAATAATAAGAAAACAATGGTTGTTTTAAAACTGATTTATAACCATTCAATGTTTATATTAAAATCACACGTATTTTTTGGTTGGTTGATTTTTGACGGCTGATTATCAACACGAAGGATATAGGCCTAAGGCAGAGTGCCCTCCGTGGGGGTCTTTCTAAGGGAACCTAACTCGCATTTACGCATGGAAATCCAAGGTTTCGAAGAAAACCACGAAAACTGCGAAACGGTTAGGCCGACGGGCGCGATCCTAATTTTTGGGCCGAAATTCCCTTTTTTTTATTCCGTTACTGTACATTAATCTGGCGTGGGCAGAAAAGCTCGATTATGGTTAATTCACTGCTTTTTCTGATGTTTGGTAAAAACGCAAGCAAATTAATTTATTAAATGATATATATTTTTACTCTGTTTCTTTTTAATGTTAGAGCAACAGGAAAGAAATAATGAAACATTATTTAATCTTTTTTAGGATTTATAAATGGATTATTCAGCATATAATCCTAAATTAATTAATAGTTGATAAATAATATAAAATATTACATTCTTCATTTTTTATTTTCTATTTATTTTGAGCATTTTTGCTTTTAAATTATTTCATTATTGTAGCTTTAGTTATTTGGCATATTTTGACGAGTATTCATTGGCGCATAATTAAATCACCTGTTGTTCTTACTCGTATAAAATTTTACGAGGTAGGGATAATATTTGGTGAGTTATCACCTGAGGCAGGCTAGCAGTAAAATGACTTAAAATTAATGTATTCATTTATAATTAATTTTTTATAATATTAAACTGTCGCATTGTCATTATGGACCTATAAACACACATGTAAACATAATGTTTATAATTCTAACATACCAGGAAGTGAGTTAAAAATCAATTAATGATTGCAAAATTCCATCATTACATATAAAAACTAGGTTGACTTAAATAAAAAGGGTGCAAAATTAGAATTACTGATTAAGAAAGAGAAAAAAAGACAGACAATCGACCAGAATGGGAAGTTATGAAAGAGAGAATTTACCGTAGCGAAGCGCGGGCACTCAGCTAGTATATATATATATAGCTCTATCAAAAGTAAATGATTTTTGGCGTGCGATTCACACGTGCCAAGAAATTAGTTAAATTACTTTAAGAAATAATACATAAGAAATATTAAATAATGCCAGCCTGAAAGTAAAATACTAACAAGTTTAATAAAACAAAAAGAAAATAAGGTTACATATTGGATTAAGATGAAATGTTAAATAATGAAAGAACAGCAGCAGCCATTGCCGAACACAAGCACAGACGAAAGACAAGCGCAGACTTACTGCTATCGATGGAGAACGTTCACCCACAGTGGAGGTTGCCACAAGTCTTTATTTCGCCAAGCGGCGATGAAAGTTTATTCGATGCGGCTACTTAGTGCTATCTTGGCATAGCATACCTTTATTGTAAGACCGGAATCTGTCTAAAACGGAATTCGTTTGGTCCCATGTGATTCCGCCTTAGCAGATTTCATTATATTAGAATTTAGCTATTTGTTAAGACAAAAACCTGCTTAAAACGAAAAATTCCCCTGTCTTTTTCAATTTTGTCTTAGTAAGTTATTCTTTATATCATCTCCACCCCCCTTTCATTGAACTGATAAGCCTAGATATGCCACTCCACTGCTTTCTGTAGCAGTTTTATGGGTTCATCACAAAACATTGGAAAACGAGTCAAACAAGCATTTGGCTTCCTGCGTAGTTTGGCCATCTTATTCTGACCTCTGAGCTTGCCGATATTACTCTGGTGGGGTTCACAGCAGGCAAAGAGATCCCTGATTGGTTGGGTGGTGTTAGCTTTTAACAGCCAGTTACATGGTGTCCATAATTAAACGACCCTACTTTAAACTTGTCTACAGGCAAAACTATTGTTCATAAAGCTGTGAAATTTTGGGAAAAGCATAATAGAGGGATGAAAATTTGTTTAAGCGAAAAAAATATAAATAAAAATAGTTTAAATATTCGCCACCAGAGGGCGATTTATAATAAATTACACATTCACATTAAGATAGTTTAGAAATTTTATTTACAGGATGTTCATAATTAATCGACTCTATTTTAAATATGTCTACAGATGAAACTATTGTTCAGAATGTTGTGAAATCTCTTGTAGGACATAATAAATGTATGGGAATATGTTTGAGTGAAATAAAAATTAAGAGGCCGTTTTTTAACGAGTTACACATTTACCATACATTTACGATGATTTAACAAATTTTGTTACAGCCAAACATGTTCTGCATGACTTTCATCATTTTCAGATACCCCCAGAATCGTAAGATAGCATGTTCCGCAGTTGACCGCAGTACATTCAGGGAAAAACTAGGAAAATGTCGTGAATGCTGTCTTTAGAGTTAGGTTAAGTTAATAAATAAAATTTCTATACTATGGTAATGCTAAATGTGCAATTTATTAAAAAACGCACTCTGCTGGCGAAATTTTGAACTATTTTTATTTATATATATATATTTTTTTAGCTTAAACAAATTTCCGCCCCTTTATTATGTCTTTCGCAAAATTTAACAACTTTATGAACAATAGCTTTGTCTGTAGACAACATTAAAGTAGGGTCGTTTAATTATGGACACGCTGTATATAAAATCCCTTTGAATCTCCAAATTTATCTAACGAGCTCAAATAACAATATTAACATAAATTTTAGATGGCGATGTAACAATAATATATATCTTCTTACATTATATATTAATCGTTTTCAATTATACGTTATATATTATAAGTCAAATTATATATTATACATGAATCGTTATACTAAAACTCATTGAAGTAAAGATAAAAGACATATTGTACACACTAGAAAATCTCAAAATACTTTCAATCCTAAACATTTTAATAAATGACTGATACCAAATAAAATTGACATGAAAAGAAAATTATCACAAGTGTAACAAAATGTACTAGAAAAATATAATGAAGGGAAATAAAAATGACAAACATAGCAGTTTTAACATCTGTTGGCAAGAATAAAATATATTGCTACAAATACATTATTTCATATAACAGAGAGATAAATAAGCAAAATATAACCTGTTTCTTGACATTTTAATGGATTGGAACTCATAATAAATGAAGAGACCAAAGAAAAAAAATAATAATTTATTTAGAGGAGAAAAGAAAAACGGAATTGTACGCACATTATTTCATAGTATGCAAATACACTAACCGTCATAACGGAATGGATATCCAGTTCAGTGATTAATTAAAAATAGGAGACAAACATAAAATTACACACATATATTTAATTTTCATTGGGAATTAAAAAATACACATTTATTAATTAAAACTATGTAAAATAGAAAAAGAAAAATAATTTACTTTTTTCTATAATTATACGCATTTGTTTCAACATAATTTCATAATACCTGTATAATTTTAAACCAGAAACAAAGTATCGTAAATAATTTATTAAATGGGTAAAATAAATTATGTTACTTTATAATATATATATATATTAATCCATTTTGATACAAATGCTGCGCATAAAAACAATAAATTTAATAAACATATGTAACCATTTTAAACCAGTACAAATTATCATATACATATGCATTACATATATATAATATATATATATATATATATAGGCTATAAACCAAGTAAATGTACGAAAGTTGCCTTTTATGTTTTTACAAACTAAAAAAAGAAGGCGGCGCTACTGAAATTTGTCTTTAGGATATTCGTAAAATTCACATTTTTTTTTTAATCTAGGATTCAGTGGCATCTTGGAAATCGTCTTCGTATTTTGTTTACAGTGAGTGTTCTCAAGAAACAAGCGAGTGAAAAATAATGGAAATAACTTGTGAAGGTGATTAGATGATTTTTTATTATTTTAAGTAAGACCTCACTCGACAAGAATGCTTAGTATCGCTTCGTGAAACGTTTGGTAATGGAGCACCACCAGAAAAGACTGTTTAAAATTGGTTTGCAGAATTTCGCAGTGGCCATGCGTCCGCCAGTGATGAATCTCGTGAAGGACGACCAAAATCGATAGTGATTACAAACAATATCGATGATGTGCGTAAGATGATTGAAGAAGATCGGCATGTCATGTATCGTGAGATCAAAACATCCATTGTCATATCACAGATTGCAATACATTCGATTTTACACGAATATTTAGCTGTTAAAAAGATTTCTTCGAGACGAATTCTGCACAATTAGACAGAAGCTCAAAAAGAGGCTCGTACGAATTGGTGTAAGGAAGGGCTAAACAAATTCAAATTGGGAACTGCAAAATCCGTATACAAGATCGTAACAAGTGAGGAAACTTGAATATATTCGTATGAGCCGGAAACTAAACAACAATCCAGTGTTTGGGTGTTTCCAGATGAACCGAATCCGACGAAATATGTTCGTTCACGAAGAACTTCCAAGAAAATTATTGCTTGTTTCTTCGGCTTTACATGACTTATCGCAACCATTCCCTTAGAAGATCATTTTATTTGACTTGGCATTAAAAGGTTGTTTCTCAAATATCTGGTAACTTTCTAATAAAGCAATTTCAATGAAAATTTCAACGATTCAGCATAGAATAGTCCAAACTTTAGTAGAATGTTATTCAAATCTCAATGTTCTCGCTGCAAATATTTTTGACTGAAATGTATTCTTATTGAAACTTTAGATTCTATTGTAAATTTTATTCCTCTTGCTCTATCTCAATCCTTTTCTTTCTTTTTTTTTTCCTTTGAAGGAATTCCCGGTGAATTTTGGATTATATAATTGTATTTAGATTTATTAAACTTATTTTAGATTATGAGAGAGGTTATAAATATTCTGTTCAATTTTGGTAATAATAATCAGAAAAACTGTTAATTTCTTTAAAGCATTTATGCAGGATATTGCATGGTTTTATCCGAAAATTTATCACATCAAAGATTATATTTCTTATTTTTTTATTCTAGACAAAGTTGTGCTATACATGTAGTGAACAAAGATATAATGAAAATTCTAAGTATGCTTTAAATTCGAGGGTTTACGATCACTTCGAGAAATTAACATCCACAGTGCACTTTTAAAATTCCAGAAGGAAGATAAATTTTAAAGACTTTAAATATTACACTTACCTGTTTCGCAAGTGTCACCAAAGTATTTATCAGGACAGATGCAGACAGCTTTCCTATTTTTAACATCACAGGTCCCTCCATTTTTGCATATGATAAATGAGCATTTATCTGCATAAAATTATATAGATTTCATATTAAATCTCATTAAACACTGAAGCTAATGTTTAATTTAAAAATATTTTTGAAATGAAATTAATAAACAAAGACTGTGTGAATGAAATGTGATATGAGTTAAAGTGCCCATATTTCGTCCACCCAGACACTTTTAGGACCTTGGAAGTTGTAATTTTCAGTGAAATTTCCAAATTTGGATTTTACATAGACTAACTACCCACACACAAAGAAATATCCGTAAATATTGTACAAAAAAATTAACAACGCGAAAAATTGTTTGTTTTTTTTCAAAACTATCTAAAAAATTCAAAAGAAAAATAGTCCCAATTTCTCCCCCCCCCCCCCCCCCCCTCCCAAAAAAATCCAATATGCCGAGACTTAACTTATAACTAAATCAAAATTTATTTCTACATGAGTAAATAATTTAATTTACATTAAAGTAAGGCACAAAGAAATGTACTAATTATCAGTGGAAGAATAACATAACGAAACATTAGCCATCCAAATATAAGGAAAAAATTAAAAAAAATTATCATGAAAAAATAATCCTAATTTCGGCCCCGAAACAAAAATAAGAACTGCAAGAGGGAGGAAATTGGGACCACGCTACTTCCCAAAATGGCGGAGCTTTAGCTCCCGTAAGGTTAACTGATCGTTCTAAAACTCACTGTATGCTACTGTCATCATCTTACCTACGTAAAATACATGCAATAAATAAGAAATAATTACTTACAGTACTGTAAATAACGTTCTACAAACGACGTAATACGAACTCGGGTCATCTAAAAATAGGAAATTCGGACTCTTTAATTTATGTATACGTCTTGGCGAACGAAACTTTCAATACTGACCCCTTTTACCATTCGTCCCCTGTGCCTTGCGTCATAAGTTACGCCACTTTTCCAGATGTGGAGAGGAAATGGGACAGAATGTGGGCACTTTACTACATAAAAATGGCTTTAAAAAATTATTACTTACAATATTATCCTTACCTTTTTCACAAAAGTCACCTGTGTATTTATCAGGACATGTGCAAAATGCTTCTTTATTTTTAATTTCGCATTTTCCACCATTTTCGCATTTGAGCAAAGAGCATTTTTCTAAACATAGTTTACATTGAATTAAAAATCATAGTTTATTAAATAAAAAAAAATAATTATTAAATTTAGTTAATATAATTAAATTGAAAAATAAACAATTGTAGAACTACTAAAAATATTAATACACACACACATATATATATATATATATATATATATATATAACAATGAAGTGTATTATATAAAATGATTTTAAAAATTAATTGCATACAATATTATCCTCACCTTTTTCACAAAAGTCACCTGTGTATTTATCAGGACATGTGCAAACTGCTTCTTTATTTTTAATTTCGCATTTTCCACCATTTTTACATTTGATCAAAGAGCATTTTTCTAAACAAAGTTAACATTGAATTAAAAATCATAGTTTATTAAATAAAAAAAAAATAATTCTTAGATTTAGTTAATATAATCAATTCGAAAAATAAACAATTGTAGAACTGTTAAAAATAAAATTAATATATATATATAAATAAATAAATATATATATATATATATATATATATATATATATATATATATCCAAAAACTAAACCAAAAATTGCAAAGTAACTGAAACTGATCGAAAATAAAATAATTACACTGAACAAAATGACAACTACTAAATTAACTTAAAAACAAATCTGTATCCCTGTAAACTTTAATTAATATGAAATATCTAAATCGTAAGAACTTAAACCAAAGGAGACAGGCAGCATGGATTGCGACATGCTCAGCGCGGTTAAACCCGTTTTAAATACACAACGCTCCCCCATATACCTGTTAAGACCAAATAGAAAAACTAACAAAGCAAATTAGCCAACAAAAAACATCGAAAACAAAATCAAATAATCGTCAAAATTCCGTCAAACGTGCACGTATCCTCAAAACAGTCAAACTGACAGTTTATTCATCCCTTCGCATCATCAATTCCTCTATATCTTTGCAATAAGTCTTGCACTTTACGAAATTATACAACAAACTCTTTAAAAATTTCGAGGGATAGCTGTACCGCAGTGTCTAAATATACCATTTGTAAACCTCTTCAATTTTATCCACAGTATTTGTGGTTAACCTTTCTATACGTTAACGAAAATATTTCTATAGATTGAGATATGCACATCTGAACCGAAATGTAACATCTTTATAGTGCCAAAATTAAAGCTTTTCCGTTTGTCGTATATACCTGTTTTTAACTCTGCATTTTTTATCTCGATATTAATATCTAAATAATTAACCATGTTTTGACTTTTTTACTCCATTTCCAAATTTAAACTATTAGGATAACATTCGAAGTTTTTCGTTTTCACGTCATTACATCTAACTATTAAAATGCCATCAATATAACGAAAACTTTTCATTTCCTCGTTCGTATCAATATGTTCCTCATACATATCGGCTAAAACCGAACTGCAGCTTCCCCTCGTTGGAATATCTCTAATTTGTTTGTATACATTTTCCCCATTATATAAGTAATTTTCACATACTACAAAATTAAACAAATCGGTAAAACATTCCTGTCCGATATCTGAGAAATTATATTTATTTAAAAATTCCACAATTTTTACTTTAAGATTGTCCAAATATATACTGTTGTAATCATACGCTGTTAAAATTAAAATTATTTTCATTTGTTTTAAACGCTTAACTAGTTCGAAGCTGTTTTTAATTATACACGCCGGATTAAATTTTAGTACTTTATCAAATAACTCTTTTAATAATTTTAACAATTTTTATCACCGTTTTACAAATATGATCCAAAACCACATGTTATAGCTCTAAATGCTGCAGGATCTTTATGAATTTTTGGGACCATGACCAGATGTATAGTGTAGTGTAGTGAAATGCAGTGCTATTTTGTTTTATCTTGACTTTTTTATAATACGCCTTTACTCTATTTCCTGTAATTTGTTTGCTTGATTTTTAATTTCATAGTTTATTTCAATATTATAAGCCTCCTTATGTATTTTCCCATATAATGTTTTACAAATAATATCATAATTTGTGTTAGCTTTATCTATATACGTTATTACAAAATTATCCTGAAATTCTCTTATAGATTCTTTCAATTCGTTATAACATTTTCTAGAAACACCTTCAGAGTTAATTTCAAAATTTCTACACAAATCTTTTAAAATATAATACTTCCACTCCTCAAAAACACTAGCAGGCAAATTGTTTTTATATACTAAATTTTGAATAAAAATATCCAAATCTATATTCAAGCGGTTTCTTGCTATATTTTTTGTTAATAATCTCTTAATTCTGTACCTCGTTCAATATCTAATTATATCTCTCGATATTTTATTATGTACTACATCCAAATTACCTGTTAATATATGACCATAGTTCGGATCTATATATTCCTTGAATTTTTCTTGTTGACAATAGCAAACACCATTATCAATACTGTTTTTTAAATCTTTGGCATAATCGTTATAGTTGTATATGACTCTGCCCATTGATTTATCATATTTAAAGGCCTTAGAAATCGATATATTTTTATCTGGCAGAAGCTCGTCATAACCATTTAAAACTTTATTTATGTTAACTCCTTTTTAGATGTGACTCAATGTCACACTCCATGTCGTTCTAAATCACAGTATATTTTATTATTATCACCATCTTTTTTGCTACATACTCTTAACATAAATACATAAATTTTGGTTCTAAATCACAGTATATTTTATTATTATCACCATCTTTTTTGCTACATACTCTTAACATAAATACATAAATTTTGTTTTCTTATTCATAATAAGAAAATAAAATTTCAAAGATATCTAGAGCCATGTCAATATTGTTACCGATTTTTTATGCAAATTCCCCGAAAGTTATGGTATTATTTTCTTTTTTACAATGAATATAATGTTTTTAATTACTAATTCATTATTGTTTGAGTCATAATTTTCGATAACTTTTTCAACATCCTTACAACATTTTAATTTCTTTAATTCAATATTTTTCTATGATTTTTATATCTGTCGTCATCAATTATGTGTTTTGTACTTTCATAAGTTGAGACATCCAATAATTTTTCTCCGAAATTCCTGGTTAGATTGCTTTGATAGAATTTTACATTCAATCCATATACCGGGTGTCCCAAAAAGGACTGACTGATTTTAAAATTCAATAACTTCCAAACGGTGACAGATATTTAAAAAATTCTTGCAGGAGGGTTATGCATAAGGTCAAAAGTTTTATTACAGTGATTTTCGATTTTAGTTCGAATTACAAACAATAGATGGCGCTGTAAGCAATAGTCGCTAAATACAGGCTCGATTTCTGGTCCTTTCTCTTGTTCCATGTTGAAAAAGGAGATGGAAATGTATTATCCGGGCCACGAAGTACCAAAAATCGAGCCTGTATTTAGCGACTGTTGATCGCAGCGCCATCTATTGTTTGTAATTCGAACTAAAATTGAAAATCACTGTAATAAAACTTTTGACCTTATGCATAACCCTCCTGCAAGAATTTTTTAAATATCTGTCACCGTTTGCAAGTTATTGAATTTTAAAATCAGTCAGTCCTTTTTGGGACACCCGGTATATCATCATATATCACTATTTCTACCAAGAGATGCCAAAAGACACCTTTCGGATTTAAACTTAAAATTACTCTCTAAGTTTAATCCTCTCGCTGCGCAAACCGAGAGTCTCTCGGTCAACGTATAAGTAGCAAATTTGCGCTACCCGAGATTTCATCGAGTTGCATTTTTTCTGTCTAATTAACCCTCCTTGATCATTCCCACCAGTAACTTTTTATTGTAAATTTTGTCTTATCTAATAAAAGCATTTTCCCGATTAAATCCGGCGATTTTTTTTTTTTTTTTTTTTTTTTTTTTGAAAAACCGGTGACAAAAGAATAAAAATTCTTAAAAGACACTCATCGCGAAGGAATTAAGTACGGAATTTTTGAAGCTATTTTGATAAAACAATTAGGCAGCGAGAGGATAATCATTTCTCCACAGTTAATTTTTTGACATTTTGTACAATAGATGTTAAATTAATTCAGCGATATCATTTTCCTCCAGCTCATCCTGGATCTAAAAATATGCGTATGTTATACCTATTTCTACCATGAACATATAAATATGAACGAAATTGTACAGCATCATATCATTATAATTAGATTAGAGAATCTCGATTTGAGTTGTAATGAAAAATAAAAGAGTTACTGCAAAACTCTGATATTCCCTTCTTTTCCGCCATGTTGCATTTTAGTGTAGATCATTGCAGTGACTAGTTCTAAAAGTTGAATAAGGAAAATATTTTATTACACTGCTGTGTTTATGATTACTGTTGTTGTTACAAAGATTGAATACATTTTTTTACTATATTTTTATTTTATATATTATTTAGAATTTATACAGTGTGTACACGTATAACCTGACCTACCTTTATTTTCGCAACCGTTGGTCCTAGATGCATACTTCCACTTACAAAAATGGTTTAAATAAGGTAAAGAATTATTTTTAAAGCGATTTGGGTCAAGAAAAACATTTATTTAAAAAAATACGAAATTTAGATTTTTATACGGTCCCCCGGACCTATAAGTTATATTTAATAAAAATTTACTGTGACACTAACAAGTAGGACAAAAAAAGTCCCATTCATCTAACATTAAAATTGACCGAGTTATGAAACTTTCAAATGCATGACTTATACCAATTTTTTCAGTTCTAAACTGATGATTTCTGACATGCTTTCAGGGGTCGTATATAAAATACTTAAACTTATTTCAAGGTATCTGCGCTTTGAAAGAAATCGTACAAATATTACGATTAACTTTTATTAGTTACGTTTCAGATTAGTTACAATAATTGTATTTTAACATATTCTGTACTTTATAAGGATTTGAGGCAATGATTTTCTTTTTACAAAAATTATGTTATTTTCATAAGGTTTCATTTAACTTGCAACGATCATCTTTCCAGTTTAAATTTTATACTCAAACATTAACTCACTTTCAAATCTCCGATCGAAGTTAAATTTTACATACTGACTTAAAACCGATGACAATGCTATATTAATATGATTTTCGACACTTACCATCTTATACATACTTATATTAGAGGATAATACAAAAAAAAAAAAAAAAAAAAAAAAAAAAATCGGATAGATTACAGTCAACAAGTTTAAGAAAGAGTTTTAGATTAGATAACATAAACCTGCGATGGTTGTATTTTTTAACTTTTATGATTACGTTTTAGATATTTGTTTTAACGCTGAATAAAAAAATTACCTTCACTTTTAACCATCATGCCATGATTTTTCGTAAATCGTAAATTTCAAGGTTAAAAAATAGCAAAAAATCTAATACTGTAAAATAGATATAAGACTTTTTAATTCAGTTTCATTTTATTTTATTCAATAATATATTCAATTTCTTGGCTTATACTGGGTTTCTTACAGCAAAAAAGTTCAGGGGTCCGATGAGGTTCGAAGGGGAGGGGCGGGGCGGGGCGGGAAGAATCAATCAAGCGTTTAAACTTTGAATTTTGCGATTTGAGAAAAGCTAAAAAATACATGAGAATCAATTTTCAAAAGCTAAAAAACATGGCACAACCCAAAATTTGAAAGACAGTGTAATCTAACAGCATTTTTAAATATGTATCATTTTGTAAAGAATTGAGGCTGTTGTTTTTCATCCTTTTATTTAACAAAAATTCTGCTTTTTTTTCTTATATGTTTATTAGAAATTGTATGTTTCGCAGTAATATTTCAGAATGATTAAAGATTTCAAATTTATATTGCAATTTCAATTTTACTCTCAACCATTTTTGTAATATATCTGACGGAATTATATTTCTACTAAATTTGTGAATGACCCCTAATTTGCAACAAAAAGTATGCTCCAACTTTAAACAGGTATTACTAGGTCATTTTTAATCGCAGAATAATGGGACTTTTTTTGACTTACTTGTCAGTGTCACAGGAAAATGTTACTAAATATAACTTGGACAGTGGGACCGTATAAAAATCTAAATTTCGTAATTTTTTAATAAATGTTTTTCTTGACCCAAATCGCTTTAAAAATAATTCTTATCTTATTGAAACCATTTTTGTAATTGGAAGTATGCATCTAGGACCAACGGTTGCGAAAATAAAGGTCGGTCATGTTATACGTGGACACACTGTATACATGAGGCTGAAAGTTTGTTAAGTTAGTAATATTAAAATGTTTAATTTTCTAATACAAATTTAAAAGAATGAAGAAGATAATATATTGTAATTGTTGTCCTTGTTGACGTAAAACATGTTTCATTACATTATGTCCATTTGTATTTTGTAAATTGTTCAATTAAGCTGGAATTTATAACCTGTAATAAATTTAAAATTAAATATTAATTAAATAATCCCTAATAAATATGCATCAATGAATAAATATATTGCTCAATTTATCTATATTTAACTGATAATTTCAAATCCCAAATTTGTTTTCCATTGAAACGCAAAGGTGGCAAAAGACACGTTTTGGCAAAAATTGGTTTACACAAAGTCGTGGCAGAAATATTGTTATATATATATATACACAGGGTGTAATATGTTATCTATCGCAGACCTTTAATTTCTCAACCGTTGGTCGTAGACATATAGTTCCAATTACAAAAACGTTTCAAATGTGCTAAATATTCACGTTATGGCCTTATTTAAAGTGAAAAATCAATTTTATAAAAATTACGAAAACTAACTTTTTATACGGTCCCCTAGTCCCTATAGTTATATTTAGTAAAAGTTTACTCATATTATAACAGATATAACACAAAAAAGTTTGACATCTGTGTTACAAAAATTGACCCAGTTATTAAATTTCAAAGTTTGAGATTTTTGCACATGATATTCTCTTTCTTTAAGGGATCAGTTAAAAGATGAATTAAAGTAATTCAAGATCAAAATCAGAGTGCAATGTTCTTTTTAAGGAGAAACTATCTTTAGCCGGTATCACCAAATCGGGGTTATTTTTTCTAAAAAAATGAGCGAACATTTATGGGTCGAACAATATTCAAAAGTATCGACGACACTGGCTAAAAGTGGCTTCGCCGTAAAAAAGACACTGCACCCTGATTTTGCTCTCGAATCACTTTAATTCATCTTTTAACTGATCCCTCAATGAAAGACAAAGTCATGTGCGAAAATAACTGTGTCAATTTCTGTAGTACAGATGTCAAACTTTTTGTGTTATAACTGTAATGATATGTGTAAACTTTTACTAAATATAACTATAGGGACTGGGGGACCGTATAAAAAGTTAGTTTTCGAAATTTTTATAAAATTGATTTTTTACTTTAAATAATGCCACATCATGAATATTTACCTCATTTGAAACGTTTTTGTAATCGGAACTATATGTCTACGACCAACGGTTGAGAAATTAAAGGTCGGCGATAGATAACATATTGCACCCTGTATATAACAATGAAGCGTATTATTTAAAAATGCTTTTAAAAATTAATTGCACGCAATATTATCCTCACCTTTTTTCACAAAAGTCACCTTTGTATTTATCAGGACATGTGCAAACTGCTTCTTTATTTTTTATTTCGCATTTTCCACCATTTTCACATTTGATCAAAGAGCATTTTTCTAAACATAGTTAACATTGAATTAAAAATTATAGCTTCTTAATATATATATATATATATATATATTTAAGTATTGCGCGGCAGCGCAATACTTATTTATTTCCAGTGTCACTTCTAAATGTTAATTTAACATGGTAAAACCTATGGAGATGATAACTTTTCATTTTTTCTTCCCACCTTTTTGTCCCTGATGCAACTCATTTTTTATTCTTTACTAATTCTAATGATATTATAAATTTTGACATCAGGGTCAAAACGAATGGTAAAATGCCTTTGCATATGGTTGAATTATAACCCAAAGATATACATGGGGATATTTTTGTTTACATTATTCAATTATCTTTCTTAATAATTCCGATTTTCGCTTTTTTCATTGAAAATCAACGGACATTTTTTCATAGAAAATGTAACATTTTTACTTCATTGTTGCAAAAATTTCAAAAGCCGTAATAATAATTTATTTCTTTTTAGGTGAAAGATTTTCACGTGAAACATTAAATTGAGATAGTTTTTTTTTTTTTTTTTCAAAAATTAAAAAGGTGAATATGGCGTCATAGTGGAAATAAAAAGGATATTTTCAGAATCAGTTTTTGCTTTGGTCAAGTTTATATTTTAGTAAAAAGTTTCTAATGGATAGCTATTTTTACGCAGGTAGCGAACTTAGGGGGAAATTACATAACTTAAATCTTAAAATGTATTTTTGAAGTGAAAACTTCTTTAGGCGCGTTGAGCTTTTTTTGAGATAGGGAAAAACCACTGATTTCGAGACACTGTAACGTAACCGACATGCTAGCATTTTGACACATAGACACTAGCTCGCCAAGCGGTGAATGACAGGAACTTTTCCCTCTTCAGCTCAATCCGCAAAAGAAGAAGGAAGCTAAAACTCACTTTTTATCCCGGCGTATTGCTAAAACAAATTATTATTTTGTTTTTCGTCAGTTAAAATGAATTATACCGTATTCGTGACCTACCTATTTCGTGTAACTAAACACCGATAACGCTGTATTTTATCGTGTTGATGGCCTCGTCAATGACCAACAGTATTGGCGGAAATTTCGATTACGGAAGATAAAATACGGGGCACAGATGTCAGATACGCACTTGGGTACCTAATTGACAGCAAAATGGCGTTACTTTATTTTACAAGGTAACCCGGCTACTGTTGCTTATTTATTAATACATTGTTCATTTACTTTTATTTTATTTTTTTAAATTGTACAATTGTTTTGTTCTATAGTTATTAATGAAATTGCCGTTTATTTATTGTTGTTTACTTTTTAAAACAATAGAAAATAATTTAAAAATATATACTGTAACTGGTATTGGAAAACGGGCTTTCGCCAAATTGACGTTAAAAAATCGAGCCAAACCTGGTTCGTATATCACATCTCTGCCAAATTCTCGGTATTTTTATTTTTCGACTTTTTATCCAAATTTTCCGGATTTTTTAAATTTTCCCTTTCATTGTATCCCAAACACTACCTTCATACCAAATTTCAAGATTCTAGGGATACAGGACGTACCTCTGAGTTTTGATGATCGGTGAATCAGTGTCGAAAAGGCGAAAGTTTAAGTACATATATCTTCTGAAATAAAAAAAGATAGAAACGTGAAATTTCAGCATTTAGTTCCATTTCCACATTACTTTAGATTTACGAAGTTTCAAGTTTCTGGGAATCACCAACACAAAGATATTGGGGGGTCAAAAGTACCCTGAGTTGCTTCCAGAAAAAGATGCTTACGGCTGTGCTTTCAAGACTTGGCAGGGGCACTGCCGTGTCCCCAGATGCTTTCATTAGTGCTGCTACACAATTCAAGGCATAAAACATTTCCTGGCGATTAAAAAAACACACACGTAATTGTTGAAGTTTTCACTTCTATTGGCACTCCCGGAGTGCCAGGTTTTTTTTTTTTTTTTTTTTTTTTTTTTTTTTTTTTTTTTTTTCCCGAGATGAGAATTATTTATACCCCAAGTTAAACTTAGGTAATAATTTTCTGATGTGTTTACATCACCCCTTGGGAGAGATTAAGGTTTAAAAATTTAAGTAAAACTTTTATTTTTTTTATTTTTTTACTGTATCACAGCTATAATATTGTTAAATATTAGCAGTAAGGATTCAAGACAATTTACATTTACATTCATAGCGTTCCTGAGTGGGGAATAGGGTATCTAAATTTAAGTGAAGTTAATTTTTTATGATTTCATTATAGATTTTTTATGTTCAGATAGGAAGTTTTTGTCCTAACTACCGCCACCTGCTTTCCTACAGTGGTGAAACATTTTGAATTACACTTTGGTAAACTGCATCCCACATTGTGATGCAATACAACATACATCAAAGGCTGATGATAATACTCTCTATTAATTTTGAAATGCGTTCGTCTGAGTGCAGTAGTTATTGATAAACTTGACGATATTAAACAAAAACATAATTTGAAGAGCAAATTAAAAAAACAAAATTTATTTCCTACATTGTTTAAGCCCGAGAAGGGACAGATATTAAATTATTTCATTCAATTAGTTCTACAATTAATGTTAAATTTTTGTAACAAATTAGTTAAGCCAATTGAAGATTAAAAAATAAAAATAAAATTCATACAATATGATACTTAAAACACCCTAAAAAAATAGATTCTGTTCAAATGAAATCGAAATAAATCTTAGACTTCTTCCATTTGTAATTGAAAATATTTGTATTGCAGATTTTGTACTATGCTTATGACAATTGTGCATAAAATGATAAGATGCATGCAAAATACAACACTTAAAAAAATGTCTAAGATTTATTTCGATTTCATTTAAACGGAATCTATCTTTTTAGGGTGTTTTAAGTTCCATATTATATGAATTTTATTTTTATTTTTTAATCTTCAATTGACTTAACTAATTTGTTACAAAAATTTAACATTAATTGTAGAACTAATTGAATGAAATAATTCAATATCTGTCCCTTCTCGGACTTAAACAATGTAGGAAATAAATTTTGTTTTTTTAAATTGCTCTTCAAATTATATTTTTGTTTAATATATATATATATATATATATATATATATATATGGTATTTAGTATATAGTATATTTAGTATATTTATATATATATATTAGTATTTAGTTAATACAATCAATTAGAAAAATAAACAAATGTAGAAATATTAATTAATATATATATACACTAGAACGCCTCTAATCCGAACTAATTGGGACCGGTCAATGTTCTAATTACAAAAAAGTCGGATTATCCGAAATTCCGATAAAAATAGAAAAGAAGAAGATCCGTGCTAAAAAATTTGCACGTTATAAGTACTCTAACATAATAAACATCCTCTAATCCGGCATCCTAAGGTCCGGCATCCTGGATAATCTGGCACGACTTTCAGAAAAAAAAATAGTATTCTTTGTTTCATCACTCCTGATGTTTAAAATAATCCAATGAAACTTCAGAATGACGAATTTTATGTAACAACCCATTACAAACGGTTCAAAATCGCGAACCCATAAATAGCTCAGTCACCACATCGACGAGTAGGAAAGAAAGAAACTTTTCTGTCGATAATTTGCAAAATCATATTGCAGAAAGTAAAAATATTTTTTTGTCATTTGAATTAAATACTTTTTGCATTTTAAAAGTGCATTTTATAGGCAAACAAACTGATATTCCAGATTTTTTTAAGATGGCTTATACGAGTAGTCCTACAGAGCACTTTCTCATTTTATATTCGTGTACATACGTTGTACTTTTACACTATTTATATTTTTTATTCCATTCAAGCTGTTTAAAGAATAAAAAAAATGCTCTACGGCCATTTTATGTTTAATTGTAACTGTTTTCGCTTTTTACGACATTCACCCTGCACTCCCGAAAATTTCGTAAGTTAATATTTTCTGTTAATTTGTTCTAGTATCATTTTCGAAAATAAAATCTGTTCGGATTAACCGGAATTTCGGATTACCGGGGTTGTACTATATATATATAATAAATTTAAAATCACAAATATATGAATAAATTGGTAAAGTTCTAAAGATGAATTAGAAATGAAATAGGAAACCAGTATGTAAAATAAGAAACTATGAATTACCCACAGAATCTTCAGAGGAGCTTGTGGGCTCATTCATAGAAGATGCGTTATTTCATCAAATTTTGTCGGCATTAAGCCTAAAATGACAAAGTTTAGCTGCTTATAACGCAAACATAACAAAAAAAATATAATAAAAATCCAAGAGATCTAAAAAAGATACACCTCACACTGGATATTAAAAATTAATAGAGCACAATACCTAAATTACATACTAGGAAGCAAAACTGCAGCCTGTCTGGATGGAAAAATAGAGTTAGGACTATTTTAACATGTGGGCCTACAGTTGAGTATCTGACTGAAACCCATAACTTTGCTGCCATCTGGTGTGAGAATGAAAAAAAAATGTAAATTGGATCTGGATTATTAACAATAATGTTTAGTCCTGCCATCATTACCCAAAAAGGAATGAAATTTAATGAAGAAATAAAAAAAATGACTTAGATTAACATTTAGTTAAAGTAGAATGAAAAAATAGGAATAAACTTGATAAGTAATGAGTAAATACAAAATAACATAAAGAATAGTGATAAATTAATAAAAAAGAAAATAAAGAATTATATAAAAATAAATAAATAGAAGGGCAATTGATTAAATGAACTAATTTAAAGACAAAATATTATAATATAAAAAAATGAGAATATAAATAACATTTAAAAAACAGTGAGGAAAATTTTGAGATAGTAAAATATAGCCTTGTATTATGAAACTAAATGTGAAAATTTAAAAAACAATGAGGAATATTGAGATAGTAAAATATATCAATGTATTATAAAGCAATATGTGAAAATTTATGAGAAATTAATGATGTTTATATATACAGTGAAACCTCCCTGTGCGACCATTTCTTCATGGAACGAAATTTATTCCCATAAGCTCAATGCTAATTTTACCTCCATTCAGAGACCATCCCAGTTGAACTCCCTCCATGAGCGACCCATTTCTTTGAAAAAAAAAAGAAACAAATTCGGTTTTTTCCTGGTCGCTTGAAGAAGGTTTTATTAGAAAAATAATTCCTGAGAGCGCATTATTCATCAAACATCTAAACTAAGTTTAGAATTTTTTTATGCCGGTAACTTTTAAGTGTTTAGACCATTTATGCCTTTTTAGGCAATGAATTTAACTCTGAGGACAAATTAAGAATGACGGTCAATAAACTCCCCTTCCCTATTCTGTCAGGAAACTCTCAACGAAATAGATAAATTAATAAAATCGTCATTATTTGTTCCTGTCAAAAAAAAATGCATTTATTTACTGAACTTTGAAAGGATTTGGAAATAAAAACTATAAAAGATAAAACTATAAAATCAAAGCAAACATCATTCATTTTTTAAACTCTGCAGTAACTAACTTATGCAATTAACTTTTGTTTTGATACTTAAATTTTCATATTTTTTTCTAATGTGAAACAAAAAATTTAGTAACATTAATTGTTACCTTTTTTTCAACAATTAAAATCTAGATTTAAATATGACCTCCATTGATAAACCACTTCTCGGAACGACCAATTTTTATTGGAACGGAACGTGGTTGCTTTAGGGAGGTTTTACTGTATATATATATATATATATATATTACACAATAGTTTCTTCTTATTATAAAAACTTAGTACAATTTAAAAACATTTATAAAAAGATTTTATTTAACATTTAAATTCATTACACTATATATTTGTAATTTTTGTTCCATATTTGACAATATTCCCCGTATATTTATCTGTACAAGTACAGACTTCTTTTTTCATTTTTAATTTCACACGTTCCACCATTTTTGCATTTTACTAATGAGCATTTTGTTATAACAATATGACCAATATTAAAACTTTAAAATCGATAATACGCTATTTTTTAATGTAAAATATGCGATTCATTTTGATTATTCTTTATATAAAATTTAACACCTATTTATTTATGTTTCTTTTTTTTCTTAGCACTTATTTTATATATAGCATGAGACATTTTATATTCGTAATTAGGTATACTATATATTAAACAGAATTTACACGATCTTTCATAAAGGTTTTTTTTTTTTTGTTATTATTAAAATGGTGAAAAAAGTACATTAAAACGGTGTTTTCAATAACTTTAAACTTATACATTTTTCTATAATGAACCATTTCTAATAATATAAAATACATTTTTTATCTTGCAAAATTGTAATAGTACTGATTTACCTTTCAAAACGTCTTTTTACTTCCCGACGTTAAGATATTTAATAAGTATTTAAAGTTTCACTCTTATTTTTTCAGACGGCAAATTAGAATACAAATTAATTTCAGCATTATATTATATAATGTAGATTTATTATAAAATGTCAACATAATTTTAGGCAAAATTAATACATATTAAAGTAACTCTATTATGCTTTTAGGTAGATTTTGTAAAAAAAAAAAAAAATACTACATATTACATTCTCCCCTATGTTGTAATTTCGGAAAAAATTGTGCAGATCTACGCTGATCATGACCCCTATAACCCAAAACCACCCCCCAGTAAAAAAAGTTATCTATCTATCTATCTATCTATAAGCATTTAATTATTCTGTTTTCATACTGAAACTATTCTCTTGGTAATGTTGGTCGTTTGAGTACAGGGAAAAAAAAATTCATCTTTTAGCTTTTTTCTCACAGAAAACGACTGATTTGCTTATATCATTGAATTCTGTACTCTTGATAACGTAATTCAATATATAAGCTTTTCAATTTTCTTTATCGGTATCCATATTCTCCTTTTTTTTCTTCCATATTAATTCTTGTAAAATAGTACAGGGCACTTTATTTTATACATAGCAGCTTGTATATTATATGTTTTTGGTATCCATATTAAGTGTGATGGGGGAAACTGTATTATTGTCATTTCATTCATACTATCGCGAATTTGATGGTGGTCGGTAATGTTTAATTAACGGTTCTGTATATATATAACTATTTATGGACACGATAACTTCCATGATTCCGTACAAATCTTTTCCAAACTGATACATAAAATCAAGGAGCATAAAATGTCGGTCAAGTTCGTTAATAGGCAAAATCGGACCAAGGGTATTCGATTTTTGAAAAAAAAAACATAACTTCTTAATTATAATACGTATCGACTCAGTTAATGTTATTTTGCTTCTAAAAAAGTGGTAAAAAATTATGTATGACAGATTTTTGATAAAACTGAAAAGGGCTTAAGGGGAGAAAAAAGTAAGGTTTGTTGAGAAAAAAATTCATACTTTCGTCTTTTCTCAAGATATCAAATCCAATTAATTTTATTATAAATTTTCTTAATATTATCTACGACACTGATATTGACAAGTGTTTGATAAGGCCAATACTTACCACCAAAAAAATAAAATAAAATAAAAATAAAAAATAAAAAATAAAATAAAAACACAAAAAGGGGGGTTGAAGAAGAAAAAAATCCTTAAATTCGTCAATTCACAAGATATAATATCCGCATTATTTTATTTTATATCTTCTTAGTATTATCTATAACTTTTATATTGACAAGTTTTTGACAGAACCAATTCTTACAGCAAAAATAAATTGAAAATACATAGCGGTCGAAGAAAAGTCATCCTGGAATTGGCCCTTTCAAAAACTTGTCAATATAAAAGTTGTAGATAATATTAAGAAGATATATAATAAATTCATGCAGGTCTTAGATCTTGAAAATTGACGAAGTTAGGGATTTTTTCTTTTTCACCCCTCCCCCCTTTTTATTTTCGTTTTTAATTTTTTTTTTCGGTACGAATTGGTCCTACCAGAAATTGTCAATATAAAAGTTATAGATAATATTAAGAAGATTTATAATACATTTAATTGGATTTCATATTTTGAGAATGAGAAAGTTATGAATATTTTTTTCCCAAAAAACCTATATTTTTCGCCGCTTGAGCCCGTTTCTTTATTTTATCAAAAATGTGTCCTACATAATTTTTGTCCCCCTTTTTAGAAGTAATAATAACTTTAATCTGATTCGATATATATTTTAATTAAGAAGTTATGAATTTTCGGTTTTCACAAAACCCGTCCCTATTTCCACCCCCTTGGTCCGATTTTGCCCATTAACGATCTTGACCAAGATTTTATACCCCTTGCTCTTGTGCATCAGCATGAAAAAGGTTTGTGCAGAATTATGGAAGTTAACGTGTCCATAGAAAAGTAATATATAAAAGTGACATAGATAGATAGATAGATAGATAGATAGATAGATAGATGGATAAAGTTTTTTAGATGAGGGGTTCTACGGGTCATGATTGGTGTAGATCTGCAAAACTTTTTCGGAAATTCCAACATAGGAAAGATTGTAATAGGTAGGATTTCATACGAAATGTATCTAAAAATATTTTTTTATCGTGCGTGCATTCGCAGATAAAAAGTATTCCATTAAATATTTAATATATTACATTTTAATTACACAGTATTATTTCTATTACATTTTGTAAAATTCTCTGAAACTGGCGTCACATTTGGTAAAAAACCTTACATGATATAAAAAAAAACATGCACATTTTTTTTAACTTTAAAAAAAAATTGATATATCTTCGTGAATATACGTTCTATTCTCCAACAAATAAAATACATATTAAATACAATATCAATATATTCGTAAGCTATAGCGATAGATCTTTTCGAAAATTTTATTTTACAGGGTGATCCCAAACATTATTCTTTTTCTTTGATTTTTGTTGTCCCCCTAATTGTCCTTCTGATCAAACCTCCGCGCCGTTGCTAAATATGAAGTCAAACATCCTGAAGTTCCAGAAAAATTTGATAAATATATATTTAAATATTCGACAAGATGTCTAAAATTGAAAGTATTCGGTCATTAATGGCCATATTATGTATATAGGTATACATATATAAATACATAAATAAATAAATATTTATTTATGTATGTAAATCTATGTATATGTATATATAAATGTATGTACAGACCAGAGTTGGTCAAATTTGTAATCTCCATTATCTGCAGTGTAAATACAGATTAATTGCATGTAATTGATTATAGTTACCGACGTTCAAACACAGATGTTTTGTCAAGTAATGGGCTGGGGGTGGTTCCGGTTACAGTGCTGCAAGAATAATTTGTTGCATGTAATTTTAATTATAATTAATTACATACAATTAAACTGTTATTACATTGCTGATACTTGTAATTGCAAATTTGACCAACTGTGGTGTACACACGCACACACATACATATGTATGTATATATATATATATATATATATATATGGTAAAGTCAGAAAAGATTGCCAGGCCAAAGACGTTGCGCACAAACAAATTCGGGGGGAAGGAGTAGAGTGCGCGTGCAGAGATTTCAGGACGTTGTACAACATCAGTAGTGGAGTGTATACTTAAAAGTGCACGTTAATTGTTTCGAGCGTCTGTTTTGTTTTGTTTTTCCTAGATATGTGCTTGAATTCTCATAACTATTCGTCAGAATTTCTATAGAATGTCAATAACACAAAATATTTTTAACTATTTCTCATAAGCTACTCACCTGGACTAACGTTGTGAATACCTATAGTTCGTTTTAGAATCGGCTATGTTTAAATAAAAGGCCACGCAATCGATCCTGTCGAATTTAGACAGATTGCGCATCTGCTACTGCTACTTAGGAGATATGGCGCATTGTTCGTATTAGTTACCATGCAAGGAGAGATTACGCAGTTTATTGAATTTGCATGAATTTTAAATTAAATGTAAAACATAAGAATGAATCAATTTTGAAATTTGTTTTTGAAAAACACATAATTATAAAAACTAAATTTGGCAATAAATTAATTTGTTAAAAAATACTTTGGCAGATAATTTTTTTTGTTAATAAATTAAGAAAACAGTTGTTATTAAATTAATTTCGCAGACATATTTTGTTAATAAATTAATAATACATTTGTTAATAAATTAACTATACACACACACACACACATATATATATATATATATATATATATATTTGTTAATTTATGAACAATTAATTTTCTAATAAATTAATTTTGTTAACTATAGATAAATTATTAATAAATGATTTTTTTGCTAGTATTGCAGCAGTAAAAGTTTGGTGTTCCTCGTTTATGAGAGGTTAAGTATCAGGAAAGCTGAAGGTAATAGTAGACCTAGAGCAGAAGGATACAAAACAAAGGGGTTAATGTGATCACCGATTGCACAGAGGGTTTCGTTTAATATTCCTTTCAAAACTCTGTATACTTATACAAAATCTGTTAGTTCCAGATTTCGAAATCAGGGAGGCGCACTCTATTCTAAACAAATCTGTATCTGAACGAAACTCCGATTATCAACATATCCGTAGATATATTAATCGATAGAATCGGGCCTATAGTACCCGATTTAGGTAGGGGCACCCTGGTGGTAAAAAGTGCAAATAAAATATGTAAGGCTATGGTGCATAATAGGAAAGAGGGTTCAAAAACTTGTGCAATGATATGTCACATGAGGGGTGTCGGCAAAAGTTAGAAAAGTGCCCCACTGGGTAAAAAGGGGGCAGGTTAGAAAAATTGCTTAAAATACACAAGTTAGAGAACGGAGGGGTAAATGTAAGACTTTTTGAAATTTTTGTGATTTGCCGTGTGATCGCAAGGGTTCAGCTATAAGTATGTAAAATTTCATGTCTCCATCTTAATTAGGGGCTGAGTTAGAAAAATTGCTTAAAATACATAAGTTAGAGACCGGAAGCGTAAATATAAGACTTTTAGAAATTTTTATGATTTCTCGTGTGAACGCAAGTGTTCAGCAATAAGTATGCAAAATTTCATGTCCCCAACTTAATTAGGGACTTAGCTAGAAAAATTGCTTAAAATACACAACTTAGAGACCGGAAGAGTAAATATAAGACTTTTAGAAATTTTTATGATTTGTTGTGTGATCGCAAGTGTTCAGCTATAAGTATGCGAAATTTCATGTCTCCAACTTAATTAGGGGATCTGTTAGAAGAAAATGCTTAAAATACACAAGTGAGATCCCGGAGGGGCAAATATTACACTTTTTCCAAAATTTTATGATTTTTCGGGCGATGTGAGCTGTTAAGCTATAAGTATGCAATATTTCAAGTCTCCAACATATATAGTTTCTGAGAACGGTCTCTGTGACGGGCAAACAGATGAACGAAACCCTAAAAACTGAAGAAAAGAAAACGAAGGGCTATGAGAGTGCATTGAATGTCTAGAATTGTACTAGACGACACTTCGACCTGTGACTGGATCCAATGTATTACTTGTATCAGGTGATTGCACAAAAGCTACACCATTTACAACATCAACGATCATGGACGACATCAACTTCGGTCAGCAAACAAGAAAACATTGAAACTTTGGAAATAAAAATGCACTCATTTTAAGTTAAACGTGTTATCGTGTAACTTAATGTTATCTTGGAAGCTTATCTGAACATCCTTTTTCTGATTCTTTATTTTTTTTTATTAAAATTCTTTAATTGTTCTTAAAATTCTTTATTATTTTTATTCTTTAACCATTAGGTTGAAATATTGCCTCCTAATACAATAATATTTGATCACAAAAACGTTACAACAATGTATTTGAGTGTAATTATTATTATTAACATTTTAATTGTAGTTAATATTAATAACAGTTTCTCTTACCCATGTGCGCTATCACACCAACCCTGTATGGACAGATTGCGCAAAATAGCTTTCTTGATTTTAACCCTTAACCGGAAACGTCAAAATCCGGTGCACGAACAGAATACTTAATAATTTATCAAATAGTGAACTTAAACATTTAATGTTTAATAGTAATGCATTAACAGGTCCAATATTTTAATATAACAGCATTAAAATAAGTTTGGAATAGGAGAGAGAGAAAATATTAAGGGCAGATATGTAGACGCAAACATCTCACAAATGTACGTTTCCGGTTAAGGGTTAATACTGTTATTCTATTAAATTACAGCATAACAACAAAATAGCAATGGAATGCATAAAAAACAAATTAAGTTATTAATGGGCAGTTCACCAAAATAATAATATTGTTATATATTTCTTTTATTCTGCTGAATTGTGCGATGATTAATATGCTATTTATATTTTAATAATTTGATATCGCATCTGTTATAGTTAAATTTTATTATAGGCATGTGTATTTATGTTTTTTATGATATATAGCAACTTAAGATTAAAAATGTAGTTAATCTAATAACATTTATATTTATTTAATATTTTTTTATGAATAATGATATATGTTATTGGTAATATTTATTTATTAGGATATGTTGGGTAAGGCAGATGGTAAAATTTGAGTATACTTCAATAAAGTTACTATGCTGCCTTTATTTAAATAATATGAAAAAATTAATTACTAGGGATATAATATCATTTTTCATTACAACTAAATATAATTATATTATAATTGGACCGTTAAATGAATAATAATAATTATAAAATTGGCTAAATATTGTTAAAAAAAACAAATTGAAGAAAAAAAAAACATTATTAATTTATTTATTCAATTTATGTAATTTTTGTTTATTTTTTGTTATTTTTCTCTGTTAAGTATTGGAAATTGTAAAAGAAAAAATGGAAGCTAAAGTATATAGATCAAAATACTTTTAAATTTACATAATAGATGGCAGCACCAAAAATTATTTTATAATGCTGTTATGGCTTTTAATCTAGTTACATTCTTTCATGTTTTTTCTTTCATCACTATATGGCAGTATAACAAAATAATAGCTATAGTAATGTAAATTAAGAGATTTGGGAATTTTTTAGTTTAGTTCTATAAATTTAAAAGTGCTAATATGTAATTTAAATATTAATATTGTAATGATTTTCTATTTTTATTAATTAAATGCATTTATCAAGGTACTTTAAAAAGAATAACTTCAACCATTGGATACAATATTTGTTTTAACTTAACTGTAAAAATAACCTTATAGTTATAGCGGTAAAATACAACATGCATAGCCGGGAATTATGATAAAAACATGTAAAGTTATATACTATAAGCTGAGTAATGGTACATTATTTCATTTATACATAATAACATAAATTATTTAAATAGTTATATTTATTTTTTTGATTTCATTGCTTTTCATATAATCCTGTATTCATTTTTCTTCTATTATTTTGGTCATGTGGTCGTTAGGGTACACAGGAAAAAATCAGCTTTTAGCTTTTTCTCTACAGAAAACGACTGCCTTGCTTATATATGTGAATTCTGAACCCTTGATAAAGTAATTCAATATATAAGCATTTCTTTTATTTATTTCTATCTTTTTCCATATTTTTTTTTTTTTTTTTTTTTTTTTTTTTTTTTTACATTTTAATTCTCATAAGATAGTACACGGGATTATACTTTTTACATAGCATATGGTTTATGTGGTGTTAGTGTATTCATATTATTCATAGTCACAACGATGGCTTAACTTTATTGGAAATCATTGAAAACATAACGACGAATGATATTTGTTTACTTTTTTTATTTTGTGAATGTCAGACCATATTTTGATATATAAAATTTTCGAGATTTTCTTTTTTTACCTTTCTGGCATTTACGACCAGTATAAGTATCTGTACAATTGCAAACAGCTTTTCCCGTATCCCTTTGGCAAGTTCCGTTATGTTTGCAAGGGTTTGGTTCGCAAACATCTAAAGAGAAATAATGGAAATTAGTTTGAGAGAACGATTAAACGCTCTCATGCTAATTAAAATTTGAAAATATCGAAAACTATTTTTCAAATAGAAAAATGTTTTTAAATATTGCCAAAAATGTAAAAACAAAGAATTATTTAGTAATTCATGACCTCTGCAGAATTTGTAACTTTTTGAAACTGACCTTAAACAATTAATTATTAATTAATTACTTACTTAATTAATTTTAATTATTTTCATAAAAACTGCTAAGAAATTGGCTAATAATTGTATAAATGTTTCAAAATTTTATATCATTAATATATTTTTATAAGTTTACTTAGTTGTTATGCAAAATACATTGCTATATAATGCATTCGAGAAAAAAGGTGAAAATATAAATAGGTGAAATTTTAGAATAAACAATTTTTATTTCCATTTATCGTAAAGTTTGTTAAAATTCAGATACTAAATTAAAGAAATATTCAGAGTGTCAGAGACTATGAAAGGACATTTTTTTAGAAAAACAATTGTAAATTTAAATTATTAGTCTCATACAGCGTGGCAACGGTCATTATTTGATTGTAAAAAAAAATTGTATTATTAAAAGTCACCGTATTTAGTTGAAATATTAAGATTTCATTATACATTTCAAATTTGAGTGTGTCTTTTATTATAAAAATTTAATATATGACTGTTAAAATTAAATTTAAAACGTGAAAATATCTTTTATTATAAGAATTGTTATTTGGTGGATAAAATATAGTTGTAAAATTAAATTAGTAAGAGTGTCATTGACTGATAACTACACATTTGATTCTAGAAATTCATATTTAAAAACAATCTCAGGCTCATGAATTATAAACAGGCATTATTATAGATAGATGGAGGAAAACTCATCCTCTATTAAAATATATTTAATATTAAATAATACTATACAAATCTAAGTGATTAACTGTTTTTCAAACATTTTTGTGTATCAAAATATAAAATATTTTATTTTGTAATTTTCATACATGTTTTTAAAATCATTATTACTACTATTAGAATTAATATTGTTATTATCATTGTTTTTAATATTATTATTAATGTAATTATATTTATCCTGCATAATTTCTATTTCATTAATATTTCTCTCGTTGCTATAAATTTTCGTTTTTAGAAAAATATGATATTTTTGCTATTGATATTGATTATATTTATGATTTGTCTTTTATGCTATTGATACACTCGAAAAATATATGATAAACAAAAATTAATATAATTATTAAATGTTAGACTTTTTTCCTGTTAAAGAAATAAAAATGAAAAATTCCAAATGATTTCTTAGAGTATAACTTTTTAACTTAATTGGGTTGTTAAAATATTTTCGTTACATTTATTGTAACAATGTATTGTCTCAAAAGATTTTCTGTTAAAATATTAATACAAAATTTCCTTGAATATTTTTTACACATTTAAAATTTTCTGTACGAATCTTTAATCTATTAAGCATACTATTACATTTCAAATAATTTAAACAATCTATATTTAAAGTATTTTTAAAATAATATACATGATACTTAAAGAAATATTAAAGGCAAATGTTATTACAAAATAAAATTATTTTTTTAATTAAACGTTAAACCGAATATATATATATATATATATATATATGTAGCATTTTTCTATCGACGTTCGAGACATTCCGGCGACACTAGTATTTCTCGAAGTAAACGTAGTAGTTTAATCAAGGCCAACCATCCGTTATTTTGAGAATATCGGACTGCAGTCAGGGTGGCAGGCATAAGGCAAGCTTCGTAAAAATTAAGACATTACCCATCACTTAATGAATAGAGTCATCGTCACTTTAAACTGGTTTATTTGACAAAAACATATCGAACATTTCCAGTAGCTATTTCATCACCTCTCAATAATCGATCATCCACTTCATAAAACTTAAGATTTTATAAGATTAGGATCTACACATTAGAACGTTCACCCCAAGCGACGTAGATTATTTAAACAACAGGAAAAACGTAAATTCTTCTGCTCCTCGTTGATGTAACGATATAAGTGCTCCAAAAAACAGCGCGCGGACGGATATTGAAAAGTGGATAACCTACGATACAGAAAAGTGGACAACCAACGATGGGGAAGGACTGGACATGAAACAGGCTACAATTCGATTGGAAGAGGATGACGTCGATAATGAACTTTTTATACGGCGTCAGAATTAAAGTGCTATTAAATGCTGGCGGGCGCATGGAATTGTGGGTATAGAACATGATCGAACAAATGCTATTAAAAAAAAACATTCGAAAGAAAAAGAATTTAGCTTTAGAAGAAAATGAAATGTAATTTAATGGGTTTTATAAGATTAGACGAATGGATTAAGGTTTTTAGAAAAACAAAAGAATACGCAAATTTAAACGCATGAAATAAAAGACAAAATATATTAAAATACTATTAAAGATAGGTAAAAAAGGAAAAATATTAAGAATTTGGAATAGTTTTACTAAAATAAAAGGGCGAAATTTTTTTATTATTTCATATATATATATATTAACTATTGCTACGGCTTTGAAATTTTGTGACTTAAAAATTCAACATGTTCTGTAAGAAATATAATATTTCTTAAAATATTAACAGCTGATAAAATAATAAAAAGTACCTTTTTCGCAGACTTTTCCGCTAAATCCTGGCATGCAAATGCATTTTTGTAGAACACCATTTTTCTCGCAACGTCCTCCATTTTTACAAGGTTCGTTATGGCATGGATTGTAAACTTCGGGATCTGCGAATAATTATAATTGTCTGAGCGAAGCGAAGGCTAATACTCAGCGAAATATTACTGTCCGGACACATTACTACTACGATGGATATTAACGCCATGTCCTACTAAAAAAAAGCCTAATAAAAACCTTTCGTCAAGCATAACTCAAAAAATATTTGTCGGATTTCGTTTCTGATTGCACCAGAAGGTACCTATGAGGGTCGCCTACTGAATGCACCTACTATGAAAAATAAGTTCCAAACCGTTTAAAAATTACATAGAAAAAACTGATAAAAAAGCACAATTTATCTGCATACGTCACAGAAATTTGGTGTGCGTCACTTTCACCGGTTGATGTTTTCGTAGACAACTGGTTTGAACACAGGGAGCAAATAAAAAAAAATACGCACGTAGTAATATCGAATAGATCAGTTTCAACCACGTGATCACAAACCTTGCAACAACCCGTGGCAACCAGTTTTGGTGGGCAAACAAATAATAATACAGTACTCCGTACCACGGTAACCGTTTTTAGCCTGTTGTATGAAATCTGGCCAGTTGCATGACATACAATTGTGGATGATTAAAACAAAAGACATGAGTGTTTATTGCTCCGGGAGGTTAACTTTATCTGGATGTCTGTCTGTCTATTATACAGCATGCAATTTTCTTGTAAAAGATAATATTATTATGCAGTAAAACCTCCATAACGGACACACCCGATTAGTGGACACCTCTATTTAGTGGGCATTTTTTCGATTACCGACCCTGAAATAACTGTACATTTTTTACTCTCAGTAGCGGACACCTCCAAATAGAGGACAAATTCTGCCCTCCCGAGGTGTTAGCTATTCAGAGGTTTTACTGGTAAAACCTCCATAGTGGACACACCCGATTAGCGGATACCTCTATTTAGCGGAAATTTTTTCGATTACCAACACTTAAATAACTGTACATGTTTTCACTCAGTAGCAGTGACCTCTAAATAGAGAACAAATTCTGCATTCTCGGGGTGTCCGCTATTCAGAGGTTTTACTGTATATAATTTTGATAGTTATTTTACAGGGCCACACAAAAGAATAAGAATATATGAAACGAATATAAATTAAATTCGGGATTGGTAGATCGCTGATGGTAATGTAATTTTAGGATGTTGTTACAGTCATCCGCAGCATGTTTTTAGAGTTTCGTTCATCTAACGAAACACTACCTGTCACACTCCTTTGTCTGTCTGTCTGCCCGTCTGTCACAGAGCCCGTTCTCAGAAACTATATATGTCGGAGACTTGAAAATTTGCATACTTATAGCTGAACACCACACATCAAACGGCAAATAATAAAATTTTGAAAAAGTCTAATATTTAACCCTCTGGGCTCTAACTTGTGTATTTTAAGCAATTTTTGTAACTCAGCCCCTAATTTAATTAAGTTGGAGACATGAAATTTTGCATACTTATAGCTGAACATCTCACATCAAATGACAAATAATAAAATTTTGAAAAAGGTTTAATATTTAACCCTCTGGGCTCTAACATGTGTATTTAAAGCAATTTTTCTAACTCAGCCCCTAATTAAGTTGGAGACATAAAAGTTTGCATACTTATAGCTGAACACTTGTGATAACAGGATAAATCATAAAATTTTGAAAAAGTCAAATTTAACCCTCCGGTCTCTAACTTCTTCACTTTAAGCAATTTTTCTAACTCATCCCCTAATTAAGTTGGAGACATGACATTTTGCATACTTATAGCTGAACACCTCAGATCAAACGACAAATAATAAAATTTTGAAAAAGGTCTAATATTTAACCCTCTGGGCTCTAACTTATGTATTTTAAGCAATTTTTCAAACTCATCCCCTAACTAAGTTGGAGACTTGAAAGTTTGCATACTTATAGCTGAACACTTGCGATAACACGATAAATCATAAAATTTTGAAAAAGTCAAATTTAACCCTGATGTCTCTAACTTTTGTATTTTAAGCAATTTTTCTAACTCAGCCACTAATTAAGTTGGAGACATGAAAGTTTGCATACTTATAGCTGAACATCTCACATCAAACGACAAATAATAAAATTTTGAAAAAGTCTATTATTTAACCCTCTGGGCTCTAACTTATGTATTTTAAGCAATTTTTCAAACTCATCCCCTAACTAAGTTGGAGACTTGAAAGTTTGCATACTTATAGCTGAACACTTGCGATAACACGATAAATCATAAAATTTTGAAAAAGTCTAATATTTAACCCTCTGGGGGTCTAACTTCTGTATTTAAAGCAATTTTTCTAACTCAGCCCCTAATTAAGTTGGAGACATGAAATTTTGCATACTTATAGCTGAACACCTCAGATCAAACGACAAATAATAAACTTTGGAAAAAGGTCTAATATTGAACCCTCTGGGCTCTAACTTTTGTATTTTAAGCAATTTTTCTAACTCAGCCACTAATTAAGTTGGAGACATGAAAGTTTGCATACTTATAGCTGAACACTTGCGATAACACGATAAATCATAAAACTTCGAAAAAGTCATATTTAACCCTCCGGTCTCTAACTTCTGTATTTTAAACAATTTTTCTAACTCAGCCCCTAATTAAGTTGGAGACATGACATTTTGCATACTTATAGCTGAACACCTCACATCAAACGACAAAAAATAAAATTTTGAAAAAGTCTATTATTTAACTCTCTGGGCTCTAACTTGTGTATTTTAAACAATTTTTCTAACTCAGCCCCTAATTATGTTGGAGACATGACATTTTGCATACTTATAGCTGAACACCTCACATCAAACGACAAAAAATAAAATTTTGAAAAAGTCTATTATTTAACCCTCTGGGCTCTAACTTGTGTATTTTAAGCAATTTTTCTAACTCAGCCCCTAATTAAGTTGGAGACATGAAATTTTGCATACTTATAGCTGAACACCTCACATTAAACGGCAAATTATAAAATTTTGAAAAAGTCTAATATTTAACTCTCTGGGCTCTAACTTGTGTATTTTAAACAATTTTTCTAACTCAGTCCCTAATTATGTTGGAGACATGAAAATTTGCATACTTATAGCTGAACACCTCACATCAAACGACAAATAATAAAATTTAAAAAAAAAAATCTAATATTTAACGTCTAATATTTTGTCTCGCGCATTTTTTAATTTAAACATTTTTGCAATGCTATTTTTTGTTCATTTTGCATAATAAGTGTAATGTGACGTAATTTCTTCTATTTCAGACTTCTAACGCATGTTAATGAATTTATTTTACAATATCCTTTCTCTTTTAAAATTCACATGTAAATATAGTTTTTATGGCGTAATTTCCAATAAGTGCCTGCTTTTTATGTCTAATTATTTAATTCTAATTTGAAGATTTTTTTCTCTTTATAATAGTAACGTGTAAATATTTTTTTTTTTATTTGAAGCAAACATTATTGTTTGCGCTATTTATACAGTTGGAAACAGTTGAAATTAATACAATTTTCTAAAATATGTAAAAAATATCTGTCAAGATGCTGAATATTTGAATTTAAAATAGAAATAAAACCTCAAAAAATGAGTCAAATTAAAAAAATATTAATGAAATCTGCACACCGGGATCTTCTATTGAATAAAATGATCTAAAAATGATTAAATTCCCATGTATAGCTTTTGCTCCTATAATTTTTTTTTAATGGAACGATTTTGTCCAACTTTAGCATTAAATATCTCTTAAAATAATTCTTCGATTTGAAAACTGTATGCATTAGCGTGTTGATCAAACATTTCGCTATAACACCACCTATTTTCATATTTTTGTATGCAATAGTTTTCTTAATATTAACGAAGAATGACCTCCGGTCACAAAAAATTCAAAACCGGCGGCGGCGGCGGTGACAGCGTTAGTTACTTTTTTTAGAATAGAGATATATATAAAAATGAAAACTTGTCTATCTGTCTGTTTGTAATTTTATAAAAATCCACAATTTAGAAGCCAAAATTGTGAAAAGATACGGACATGTGTATTAAAACAGGGCCGAGGCAACTAAAGTAATCCGGAATCGAAATAATTTATAGTGAATTTTTAATTAATAAAAAACCACCAATTTAACAGAAATTTCTTATCAAATTTAAACATTTTTCGTTATAGCAGTTGCCTTCAATTAAAAAACACAATAAAATTATTACTACAACAATTAATTTTCTACTGCAAGATTTCCACGTGAAAAATGAAAATGAAATAAATAGTTTGATGAATTTAAAAAAAAAAGGTGAATATTACGTCATAACTTTTCTATTGCAAGATATTCACTTGAAATATGAAAATGAAATAAATGGTTTGAGGAATTTAAATGAAAGTGAATATAACTTCATAACTTTTCTATTTCAAGGTTTCCACGTGAAAGAGGAAAATATTACATCATACTGGAAATATAAAGGACGTTGTGGATATAGTATAACGTCACATGAGTGTGAAAAATGTATTGAAGCATGATAAAAACCCGATTAGGGAAATTATTGGCCTATTTTAACATTATTGCTCCAATTATAAATTGAAATAAGTTCATTTATAGCTGTATTCTTTTGCGTCTGTTATATACATTTATACATTTTTATGTAGCGTTTTCATATGATTCATTCATACAACATTTCGACTGCTTTTTTTAATGTTTGTTTTGTGTTGTATGTTAAATTTTGAAATTGATTTTTCAGAACAAACATCCTTCAAATTCTGGGCAACGCCGGCACTTTAGTTTGTAACGGATAAATGTCTTTGTATCTGTACATCAAATGCTAATATTATAAAGCGTTATAATATTATAAAGTATATAATATTATTAATGCTTGTACGTTTGTGAGGTGTTATCTCTGAAACTACATAGCCAACTTAAAAAAATGTTGGTGGCCATCTCTGCTCCGAAAAAAAGACTATTTTATGTCAGTACAAGAACCTACATCGCTGAGAAGCAAAAAAGTTCTAAAATTGTGATTTCTGCGATATTGATTGGGTTAGAAATTTTTAATTTGGTGCGGTAGTTACTTTTAAGATATAAATACTCGTAATGAACGCTCTCTAAAAGGTTCAATTTGACGGATAAACGTAAAAATTTCTAGAAAGGTTCTAAACTATGATTTATTTGGAATACTGAAATTTTTGGGATACTGTTGGGGTTAGAAACTAGAACTTTGGCATGGTAGTAATTTATAAGATGTAAATGCTCGTTGTAGAACGAATTCTAAAAAATAGAAAGACTAAACAAAGCGGAAAAAGATCTAAAGATGATCTAAGTAACGAAGTACATGGAATTGTTAGGAATATAAACATGAAAATTGACATGGCTGTATTTATCATGACGTAAATTCTCGCAATAGAACAATTTCTAAAAATGTCGCTATATAAAACAGTGCAAAAAGAAAAAACTTTCAAAAATTTTCTATTTCTGTGTTACTGCTGAGCCCAAAATCTTGAAATTTTGCTTCGGGTTAGTTTTAAAATATACAATTGTCTCTATGAATGGTTTCTAAAAAAATTAAACAGATGAAATTAACGGAAAGCGATCTGATCTCAATTACCATTAATTTGGAATTATTAGGTACAGCAACTTTAAATATTTCATAATGCTGCATTTCCTCCGCAAAACATGCGATTTAAATGAAACAAAACTGATAGATACCCACCTAGCATTAAATAAATTGCGTAAATATTGAATAAAGACCTGTATGAAACAGTGAGTAGGTTGCCCGAAAGTACTTGTTAAAGTGTTCCTTCTCTAGGCTTTTCTCTCTCTCGCCAAGGACACTAACAGAGGGAAGTGCCGTTTTAAATGTGATATGAATTTTTTATCCGATTCATTTTTCTAGACATTTTATCATAAGGTCATATTCTCAATTATCATTACTAGATTTTTTATATATTAACTTATTCTGGTGAAATTTTATAATCGGGTTCATATTGGCGTATGTTAGCCTGCATGATTTGGTGAATAAATATGTATGGATTTGTAAATTACTTCAAATGACACTTTGACAGTTCAAAAGTTATGCAGACGATATATTCAGATGTTGTATCATAGTTTATGTTGTAATCATTGCCGATTTCTTTTATTTAATACATGCTAAATACAGCTCAACTTGTGCAGAATATGTTTGAAAACAAAACAATACAGCGTATGTAGTGGCCAGCATACACTCATCATTCAAATCCGATCGAGCATATCTAAAACACACTCAAACGAAGCATTGCATGTCACTGTTGATGTATTCGGTACTTTGATACTATATTAGATTTTGAGGAGAGAATTCCTTAAATGTTATCGACAACCTCATTGCATCCGTGGAAAACAGATATTGTACAATATTAACTATTCCGGGGGAGCACACACCATATAAAGTATAGTCCATTCTTTTTAAACATCATATATTTGTCATTTAAAGTTACTCAAATTGGTGCGAAGCGTCTGATTATGCTCTTGACATCATTTTATACATTTAAAATTCCGATATAAGTAATTTAGTATTTCATTTTCTATTTTACTTTTAATATATTGCGTACTTTCAATTTTATATCCATGCATGGCTGTCTTGAATGGTTAGATTTCCCATTTTTTAAAACAGTGTATACGAATTTATATATAAGATTTTGTAATTCTACGATTCGTTTATTTTCATCATTTCAATTTACCGCAGCATATGGACAATTAAAGATAACATCTCATTTTCTTTGCTCCCACATGTTATTATTAAATCTATGTTCTCAGTAATATCGCTCAGACTAATCCCTCTGAGGGAAATCCTAGTAATAAAGAAATCATGTCTTTCACAAGTCGTATAAGAAACAAATCTTTACCGAATAATAAACAATATACTATTAAGTCACAATTACATTTTTAAATATTTAACAATTAATCATCAAATCTAAACTGTTGCAATGTTCAAAATTTTAAAGATTTTCATCACAATATAAATATTTTTTTTTGTTATTTGATCATAAATTAAATATGCTTAAATATTAGCACCAGTATACTATTTCACCTCTTAATACACATTTTATCATAATTATTAATAGCTCGTTGCAAGTAGAAAGTTTAGTGGTTATTCCACTAGAACGGAGGAAATGAATGATATTAATAAAATATCGGCAATTGTTTTTGCAGACGCTAAAATAAGAAGATATAAATAATGCAACGTAAAAACTATAATAAAAATAACGTTATAATTAACATAATATTTGTTAATACATTCGCAAATATCAAAAACACATTATTTCGTATTATATGCATCTGACATAGAGGGTTTCTTGATTTCTGGACTTTTAAAAATAATTTCCATCAACATTGATACATCCGAACCCAGTTAGGACGTTCATGACTAATACAGTATCCCACTTAATAAGTTGATTTTTTTGCCGGTCCCTTGAGCTAATGCAAAAAATTCAGGTTTAGCACGCGAACAATTAGTACGCAATCTCAGATAGTAATATTCATTTATTTCAGTGACTGTTTAATTAAGGCGAGTATTACCAATTGAAAATTCTGGTACATATTTCAATTTTAAGAAACACAAAAAATAGTAACACTTATCTCTTCTTGAATCCCGCATCCTAACATTATTTGTCACTGGCTTCCAGTATGTTTTTACTGAAAAAGAAGAATGTAGACATATTCTATTTGCTTTTTTTCATTTCTTCTCCTTCCTTTGCGTAGTGTATGCAGTCGATTTTTTTCCTCAACAATTTGGGAAATAAATCATCCCTTGGCACCCATTTATGCCTAGCGTCCCATTTTTGGAACGTTTCGAATTTTAATAAATTTGTATAATTTTCTTCTTCTTTATAACATGAAAATTGCATGGAATGATTATTTATAAATGTCTTTATCTGTTACCGAAAGATAGTAGCATAAGATGGATATTTATTTCCTTAAAATAAAAACTTTTTTCGGAGTTATAGATTTTTCATTTTAACGATGGTGAAATCATTCATTTAACCGAAGAATTCATTCAATGAAGAGAAATTTGTTTTAGTAGTTTCTACCTGTTATTCAAATAAATATGTCATAATCGTAGCTTTTAGATTTCTTTGAAATATGTATTTTTTTAAATTGTGAAATTATGTGTTCAAGCCTATTTTTTATGCATTTTTGTAACGTACAAAATATACGGCGCTAGGCACGAATGAGTATATATTTTATTAGCCATTTAGGGGAAGTTATTTATGTAAAGTCCTTTTCAAGATGATTATGAAACAAATTATTTTTAATCCTTAAATACCATTAGTCTTAGTTTATTATTACAAATACTTATAATGTTATTAGTCTCTGTAAAGAAATATCTATAGTTTTTTAGTAATTCATAAAAATACAAATTATAGCATATAATATACAATTTAAAATTTTATTTTATATTAATATAGAAAAAACCGATAATTATTCATATTATATTATTCCAAATATTATGCATATTCCCATATTTGGTACGTTTACAATTTATCAAATAAATACAAAAAGTTATAGCGTATTTTTTTTTTTTTTTTTGTATTTTTCCAGTTCATTTTACAACATTTAAAAGTGATTTTACTAATAAATTTGAGAAAATAAAAATTCGGGCACAAATGGGTTAAACGATTTTGAAGATGCAGGGACTCCTTTTGTTTTCAAATCTATTTCTTCGTTATTTTCTGCTCATGTCAATCTTATCATGTTTTCTTTAAGGACATTGTGCCACTTGCAATTTGGGAAACAAGTTTCGTGAGGTGAAATAGTCTCTGATGGTGTTGTCGAATTGTTTTCAAATTTTCTTTTAATATGGAGCTATTAGACCCGACTATTCAAATATTTAAAAAAAGTCCTTCCGGCAGGTGCCGGGAGGAAAAGGTAGCTTTCATATTCCTTATTTTAAAAAAGCCAACTTATATTATTCAAACACACGAAGCTCAATTTAGTGGAAACCGAATATAGGAGATTCAATACTAATTGTTATCAATACTAAATCATTATGAATGAGAATTTCGCGAAATTATTCAACGTTATCCAAGCTGCTTTTATTTAAAGTAACTTATATTTGCCTACCATTTTAAGACAACATGGTGGATGAGGCTAACGAGTGAACTTGGTCGAGACCTTAGTAATTGCTGTGCACATGTTCACTCACATCGGAATCGATTGCTATATACGAATGCTTTCGCAGGCAAAAAATAAGATTTTTCAAAATGTCACCCACATTAGATATTGAAATTGCTATATCTGAGACATTTTTTAAGATAAAGACAAACAAAAAATGCTCCTGAATCCTTATATCAAGTTCAAATACTTAAGAAAGAAGCCTTTTTCAATTTCGAATTTTTTTGCACCCCCACTTTAAATATTTTTTTTTTCAAGTTAATGGCCGCCATTTTGAAACAAGATGGCTGACGAAGCTGACCAGCGAACTTGGTCGAGATATTGATGTATACTATCCACATGCCTTCTTACATCGAAATAGGCGAATACGTGTGCTATCGCGTGACAAATACAAGATCGTTTCAAAATGTTAGCCAGGCTAGAAATTCAAAGTGCTATAATTCAACCATTTTTTAAGATATAAACAAAAGAACAAATTTTCAGAAACAAAAACTGCTCCGGAATCTTTGTGTCAAGGCCAAACACATAAAAAAAATCTTTTTCATTTTCCAATTTTTTAATATCTCATTTTAAATTTTAAATTTAATTTTTATTTAAATGGCAATCCTTTTGAAACAAGATGGCGAATGAAGCTGGCCAACAAACTCGGTCGAGACATTGGTATGTACTATGTACAGACCAAGTTACATTCAAATCGGTTCATAAATACGCCTGATATCGCGTGACAAAAATCATGTCGTTTTAAAATGTCAGCCACAATAGAAATTCAAAATGCTATAACTCAGCCATTTCTTTACATATAAACTAAACAAAAACTGTTCCAGAATCTTTGTATTAAGGTCAAACACAGACAAAAAAATCTTTTTCATTTTCTAATTTTTTGGTATCTCATTTTAAATTTTAATTTTTTTAAATTTTTTTAAATGACCGCCATTTTGAAACAAAATGGAGGATGAAGCTGGACAACGAACTCGGTCGAGATATTTGTATGTACTATGTACACACCGAGGTACATCCAAATCGGTTCATAAATACGCCCGTTATCACGTGACAAAAATCAGGACGTTTCAAAATATCAGCCACGCTAGAAATTCAAAATGCTATAACTCAGCCATTTTTTAAGATATAGACAAAACAAAAACTGCTCCCGAATCTTTTTATCAATGTCAAACACATAAGAAAAAAATATTTTTTCAATTTTTAATTTTTTGGTACCACATTTCAAATTTAAATTTTTCTTAAAAATGTAAATGGCCGCCATTTTTAAACAAGATGGCGGATGAAGCTGGCCAACGAACTCGGTCGAGACATTGGTATGTACTATGTATAAACAAAGTTACATCCAAATAGGTTCATAAATGCGCCTTTTATCGTGTGACAAAATTCAGGACGTTTCAAAATGTCAGCCACCCTAGAAATTCAAAATGCTATAACTCAGCCATTTTTTAAGATATAGACGAAACAAAAACTGCTCCAGAATCTTTGTATAAAGGTCAAATACATAAGAAAAAATATTTTTCCATTTTCCATATTTTGGTACCACATTTCAAATTTTAATTTTTTTTTTAAATTTAAATGGCCGCCATTTTGAAACAAAATGGCGGATGAAGCTGGCCAACAAACTCGGTCGATACATTGGTATTTACTATGTACAGACCGAATTACATCCAAATCGGTTCATAAATACGAGAGTTACAGTGTGACAAAAGTCATATATATATATATATATATATATATATATATATATATATATATATATACTAGGGGGCTCTGCCCCCTGCAAGCTACGCTCGCCAACCCCCCATTCAGACACCGCAGAATCTAAAAGCACGCTAATTTGATCGGTTTTAAAAAGATTAGTGAAGACTGAATTATAAATGAAAAAAAACTATACGATCTCCCTGTAAACGGGTTTCCATTCAATTCCTTTTGATTGCAAAAATTTAAGGCCGAATCATTTGCTATTAAGACATCCAACGGTTGTTTTCTTGTTTGATTAAAGAAGACCAGTTAAACATTTGAAAGGAAGCTAAAATAAAATGAATTAAGTAAACAGAGTCTTTGCTTCCCGGTATTTTTTAACAGCGTTATAAAACGATTGACATAATACAATTTACTACAATTACTACAATTTACCGTTTTAACCCCTTCAAGGGCGGTAGTTCATTTGTGGATCACTTAATTTTAATTCTTAAATGCACCAGAATATTGGAATGAAAATTTTCCTTTTATTATTAAGTGAACAAAAGCATTTTCGTATTTCGAAATTTTTTTTTGTAAATTCCGGTGCCATTTACTGATTTCAACATTTTTCGAATAGAAGTACCTTGCTCCTGAAAGAATTAAACGCATATTAATGTATTTGTTATTATAAAGTTATTTTCCCTTTTAATATTCACGTGTCAATACAATTTTCAAGACATAATTTTCAATATTTTCCTGCTTGTAACACGTACTCATTTAATAGTAATTCTAAAGTGGTTTTTTTTCTGTTTTTAATAGTCACGTGTAAATAAATTTTTAATCGTTAGGAAATATTATTCTTTGCGCTGTTTTTAGAATTTAAAATAATCTCTATAATAATATCCTAAGTCATGTGACTATTATCAACAATTCTGGGTGGATTCCTTCGCTTTTTATATTCCAGGAGGTCATTTTGGTACTTTAATGTTAGCCAGACACAGGCGATAGGTCGCCAAATATTATTCTATCGCCATGATTTCACTTATATTACAATAGTCCAAGTCATGTAACTGCCATAAACAATTACAACACTTCGCTTTTCCTAAGAAAGGTTTCCATTTTGATTAAAGAATCAAAGTTATTTTTTCGAATAAAACTACATAAAAGATGCCATGATCACAAAGAATTCTTGATAGTTTTATGTTAGCTGGGTGAAAATCTCGCCAATAGCTTTTTTTAACTCGCCAGTTAGCATTTTTTTATTTTTCGAGTGGTAAATTAAAACGGTACTACTTGGTTATCCCATCGACCAAAAATCTATCGCCAGAATATAAGATTAAATGCCGATAATGGTTGATCGTAAATGTCACATTCACTTGACTGTAAGGAAGTTACACGTGTTTACGCCACCAAGGGATTTTTATTTCGAAGTTTTATTTTTATTTTTATCAATGCTAGGCACAGATGTCATATACACGAATTTTTTCCGACGGCAATTTGGCGAAAACATCAACAGCATAAACAACAACGTCCGGGTTACCATATCAAGCCAAATAACGACACTTTGGCGCCAGTTAAGTACCCGTTGCATATATAACATTGGCGTCAGAAAAAAATCGCGCCAATATGAAGCGTATATGACATATGTGCCCAATGCTATACTAATTTATTTCGGCACAGATGTCATATACGCCCCATATTGGCGCGGTTTTTTTCCGACGCCATTTTAGCGAAAACATCACCACCATAAACAACAACATCCGGATTACCATATCAAGCAAAATAACTATACTTTGGCGTCAGTTAACCTTTAACCGGAATCGCTAAATTGTTCCACATTAGTGGAATCTTATGTCCAAAAGGACCCTTTAATTAAAATCCAAGTTATTTTCTAATATATATGAAATTACCATTTAGATGTGTTATAAGCGCATTGAAAAAAGTTTCATGTACTATATAAATCAACTTTTATTCATATATATCTTGAAATTATACATTTTTTTTTTTTAAATTTAGTTCTTTAAGCGTTGATGCGCGCGTTTCGAAATTATTTTTTTTGTTTTTTTTTTTTTGTTTTTTTTTTTGTTTTTGTCCGGTCAAAATGGACCCACGATTCCGGTTAAGGGTTAAGTTCCTTTGCGTATACGACATTGGCGTCAGAAAAAACCGCGTCAATATGGGGCGTATATGACATCTGTGCTTTTATTTGTTCTTTTGTTATTTAAAATAAAAATTACGTCAATTTGTATAATTTCGTGAGTGCTTTGGCGATTTATATAATTTGGTGAAATTGGTCGACTGGATAACTAAGAGTACATTTAAAACATTCCTTTGAATTTGAAATTAAATGTCAGTATTTCTTGCAATATTTAATCGGGTTTGGGGTGTTTTTTTTTTTTTTTTTTTTTTTTTTTTTTTACGACAATTTGGCGAAAACCTCGTTTTCGAATACCAGTTACATATGTATATGTATATTTAAATTATTTTCTATTGTTTTTAAAATGAACTAATAATAAATAAAAATAATTAATTAATAACTATAGAACAAAGCAATTTATAACTTTTTTTTTTTTGTTTCAAATAAAAAGAAAATAAAGGTAAATAAACCTTTATTAATAAATAAGCAACATTAGCCGGGTTACCATGTCAGGCAAAACAACGCCCTTTGGCACTATTTAGGTAACCCGGTGCGTATATGACATTTTTCTTTTCGTTTCGTTTTAAAAAGAGAAAGAAGTAAAAGTCATTGATTTTAAATTTTTCAGTTTGAAATGAAAGCTTTATATTAAATAAAATGATAATGAAAAAAAAAAACATTGTTCTTAGCATAGATTAAAGTGAGGCCAAACTGGTCACAAATTAATTAAAAATAATAACCCTTTCTGAAATACGAAAATAAATATCAGTATATCAGTTATGATCAAAATTTGAGTTGCCATCATTAGAAAAATGTATATAAAATTAGAAAAAAAATAATATTTCGAAAACTATTTCGAATTTAAAAATTCTAATACCAGTTTTGAAATCTGCGGATCAATATTGATTTTTGGTGTTAATTTCATCGCAAAGTATTCCATATTTTAGGAGAAATCGCCGTGAAACATAATCAGTTGTTTAATCAGGCGATACATTCTTGTGTTTCATACTTCCGTTACATGCTTCCGTTTCATAAAATGCGTTTCATTAGGATTTTATATACACTAGGGGATCGTACCCGGGCTTCCCGGGTTAAAGAATATAGGTGAAAACATTCTTTTTATTGAAAATTAATAATTTTTTTATATGCAATAAATTTTTTAGATTGACCACTTACATTAAAAAAGCATTTTTCATATGGAAAATACGAATTACACAATCAAATACATTTTTGAAATTTGTCAAAAGCGATATTTTCTTACTAGCCGCATGCTAAGAGTTGTTTGCCAAGATTTTACTACTTATGGCATCCTTTTATATTCTGATCATTTCAGAGCTTATACATGTCTGGTAAATTAGTGTTTTATTTATATTATTTTATTTTATTATTCATAGGGAAGTTCTTTTTTAATGGAAATTAGCCGTAAGAAAATGAACTCTTTATTTATTTTTTAAGGGCAAACGGATTAATCTTTCGTAATCGAGCTCTGATATACATAAATTAAAAAATATTTCATGCTTTAAAATTGTTTTTAAAACCATAGACAATCAGAAAACTGAGATGAACTTTGCAAACAAATTCCATTTGAAAAAAAAAATCCTATTTGGTGATCTAAAAATTTAAATTGTACGATTACAAATATGTTAGATTTGCGTTTTTTCAATATTATTCTTTTATTTGTTTATAAAAGAAGTATTAATTTCGTTAATTTGTCTTTCACAAATATGTTAGTTTAATGGGTTTTTTAATATTATTCTTTTATTTGCTTATAAAGGAAGTATTAATTTCATTATGCAAAAATAGTCAGAAACAAATGCTGAAAAATGTTAGTTGCTTTATGTGCAAAATGTTTATTATTTTGTGTATTGAAACCTGCACGTGATAAGATAGACATAAAAAAAAATCATGCTTAAAAATTATTTTAGAAAATATAATACATCAGTCAATGAATAGAGTTTTTAAACAAATTGCATTTGCAAGTACATTTATTTCCCTCTGCGACAAAAATTGAAAATGTACGATGGTCAGAAGATTGAAAAATTGCAGTAGCGAAATTTCAAGACCGAAATTTGATCGTGAAGTATTGCCATTCGCAAAATGACGTCAGCGTTACGCACAGATACGTTTGTTCTTTATAATATAGATCCAACCTAGAAGCAAATCCATCCAGGCGAGATTCATCAATTTCTGTAATATAAATCGCTATTATTTGCATGTCACCTCTCTTTTATAAAGACACTCTAAATTTTTGTAAAACATTGCGTTTTATCAGTGTGTGATTTCGATTACATTATTCTCAAAAGTGAAGCATTTTCACCTGTGAAGAATTTCATAGCAGCTGGGCTGCGAAAATGACGCACTTCTACAAAACATAATTCAGGTTTAAGAATTAAAATACACGCTTTTTTATAAAATGACGTCATTTGCATCCGCTAAAGTAATCTACTTTTACAACCCAGTCTTAAACTTCGTCTATAGAAAAGTGTGCATATGACGTCATTACCACGGAATAACAGACAATATTCTTGACATAGCCCATATTTTAATTTCAACTATTTTTTCACGTTTTATGAGAAAATGGCAACAAAGATACTGTATCTCCTATTTTCGACTATTTTCCGTTTACTTTCAATGACTTTCAATAGAAATGAGGTACTTTTGTTGCCACGATAAGAAAAATGGTATTAAAAACTGCAAAAAAATTAATATCTCAAAAATTAATTGAGATACAGCTTTCAAAAAAATTGCATTTAAAAGAGCATTTTTTTCCTTATACGACGGTGTAGAAATTTAAAATGTGCGATGTTTAGAAGTTTAAAAATTTGCAGTAGAGAAAATTGCAAAACCAAAATTTCATTTCAAATTTCAAAGTGTTGCCATTCGCAAAATGACGTATGCGTTACGCACAAATATGTTTGTCCTTTATAATATAGATAGGGTAGATGTCAATTTTGAACGGACGGTGGTTTCGGGGTCTGGGGGTCATGATCGATGAAAATATACCAAAATTTTTTGAAATAGCTTTCCTCCGAACGGTTGCAATAGGTAGCTTTTTGTAATGAAAGCTACCTAAAAAATGCAATATCTCTGTCGTTATACAAAAATGTAACTAGAATTTTGAAATTTAGATGTTATCAAATCTATACTAATCTATACTTCATATTATAAAGAGGAAAAAATTGTTTATTTGTAGGAGGTAAGCTCGGGAACTACCGAACCGATTCTAAAAGTAATGGTAACAAAATGATGGTGTTCGCCCAACTTAGAACATAGGCTATATCTTATGTCGGTGCCACTACCCCAAAGGGGGTGCAGGAGCAAAAAACGTTCTAAAAATGCGATTTTTGCGTTACTGAAGGGCCTAGAAATATGAAATTTGGAATATTAGTTACTTACAAGATATAAACAATGTCTAAGAACAGTTCTTAAACAATTCGAAATTTAAAAGGAGTGAGACTGCACAAAAAGTGTTCTAAAAAACGTTCTAAATGGTAGCTTCTACATAATCTCAGGAAATACCGAACCGATTCCAAAAGTAATGGTGTCAAAATGATGGTGTCAGTCCAACTTAGAACATAGGCTATATCTTATGTCGGTGCCACTACCCCAAAGGCAGTGCAGGAGCAAAAAACGTTTTAAAATGCGATTTTTGCGTTACTGAAGGGCCTAGAAATACGAAATTTGGAATATTAGTTACTTACAAGTTATAAATGATGTCTAAGAACAGTTCTTAAACAATTCGAAATTTAAAAGGGGTGAGACTGCACAAAAAGTGTTCTAAAAAAACGTTCTAAATGGTAGTTTCTACATAATCTCAGGAAATACCGAACCGATTCCAAAAGTAATGGTATCAAAATGATGGTGTCAGTCCAACTTAGAACATAGGCTATATCGTATGTCGGTGCCATTACCCCAAAGGCGGTGCAGGAGCAAAAAACGTTCTAAAAATGCGATTTTTGCGTTACTGAAGGGCCTAGAAATATGAAATTTGGAATATTAGTTACTTACAAGATATAAATGATGTCTAAGAACAGTTCTTAAACAATTCGAAATTTAAAAGGGGTGAGACTGCACAAAAAGTGTTCTAAAAAACGTTCTAAATGGTAGTTTCTACATAATCTCAGGAAATACCGAACCGATTCCAATAGTAATGGTATCAAAATGATGGTGTTCGTCCAACTTATAACATAGGCTATATCTTATGTCCGTGCCACTGGACAAAAGGGGGTGCAGGAGCAAAAAACGTTCTAAAAATGCAATTTTTGCGTTACTGAAGGACCTAGAAATATGAACTTTGGAATATTAGTTACTTATAAGATATAAATTATGTCTAAGAACAGTTCTTAAACAATTTGAAATTTAAAAGGGGTGAAAATGCACAAAAAGCGTACTAAAAAACGATCTGAATGGTAGTTTCTACATAATCTCAGGAAATACCGAACCGATTCCAAAAGTAATGGTATCAAAATGATGGTGTCAGTCCAACTTAGAACATAGGCTATATCGTATGTCGGTGCCATTACCCCAAAGGCGGTGCATGAGCAAAAAACGTTCTAAAAATGCGATTTTTGCGTTACTGAAGGGCCTAGAAATATGAAATTTGGAATATTAGTTACTTACAAGATATAAATGATGTCTAAGAACAGTTCTTAAACAATTCGAAATTTAAAAGGGGTGAGACTGCACAAAAAGTGTTCTAAAAAACGTTCTAAATGGTAGTTTCTACATAATCTCAGGAAATACCGAACCGATTCCAATAGTAATGGTATCAAAATGATGGTGTTCGTCCAACTTTGAACATAGGCTATATCTTATGTCCGTGCCACTGGCCAAAAGGGGGTGCAGGAGCAAAAAACGTTCTAAAAATGCAATTTTTGCTTACTGAAGGACCTAGAAATATGAACTTTGGAATATTAGTTACTTATAAGATATAAATTATGTCTAAGAACAGTTCTTAAACAATTTGAAATTTAAAAGGGGTGAAAATGCACAAAAAGCGTACTAAAAAACGATCTAAATGGTAGTTTCTACATAATCTCAGGAAATACCAAACCGATTTAAAAAATATTGGTGTCAAAATGATGGTGTTATTCAAAATTAGAAAATAGGCTATATTTTATGTCGGTGCCACTAACCCAAAGGGGGTGCAAGAGAAAAACGTTCTGAATTGCGGTTTCTGCGTAACGGAAGGCCCTTGAATCGTGAAATTTAGAATGGTAGTTAGTTATAAGATATCAATGATCTCTAAGGACATTTCCTAAAAAAAATCGAAATTTAAAAGGGGGGTCAAAATGCGCAAAAAGCGTTGTAAAAAACGTTCTAAATTGAGATTTCTATGCAATCTCAGGAAATACTGAATCGATTTAAAATATAATGGTGTAAAAATGATGGTGACAGATCTTGCTCCAAGATAGGCTATATTTTATATCTGTTTCCACTACCCCAGAGGAGATGCAGGAGCAAAATGAGCGAAAAGCGTTCTAAAAACGTTCTAAATGCCGATTTGTCACTAATATCTCAGGAAAAATCAAACTGATTTCAAAAGTAATGGTAAGAAATTGATGCTGACAGTCTCTGCTCTAACATAGATGCTATTTCAAGTCGGTATCACTATCACCTAAACAGTGCAGGAGCAAAAAAGCATTCCAAATTTCGATTTTTGTGATCGGTAGGGGCTAGCAACTTAAAATTAGGCAAGGTACATATTTAATGCATATAAATGATCTTTAAGAACAGTTTCGAAAAAATTGGAAATTTAATAAAAAAGAAAAGTGCCCAGCTAAACTGATGGCATTGAGCTCACAGGCTATTCACACTAATTGTATATCATACTCTTATTTTAAAGAATAATGCCCCTCAAAAAAATAAGTGAATTGGAATTAGCCCCCGTTTCCCCATTTATACTTAACCAGTGAACCTCCAAATCTAATCAGGGAAGCTCCTTATCATATTAAACCGGTATACCAAATTTGGAGCAAATCGAATAATCCTGCAAAAAAACCATTTATCTAAATTAAGGGGGTGGACAAGCGCCCCCTTTATCCTTAACCAATGAATCCCCAAAACGAATCAGGGAAGCTCCTTAACATAATAAACCGGTATACCCAATTTGGAGAAAAGCGAAGAACTCTGCATGAAAAACCCGTTTATATAAATTAAGGGGGGTGGACTAGCTCCCCTTCCCCCTTTATCCTTAACCAATGAACGCCCAAAACTAATCAGGGAAGTTCCTTAACATAATAAACCGGTATACCAACTTCGGAGCAAATCGAATCATTCTGCATGAAAAACCCATTTATCTAATATAAGAAGGGCGGGCTAACCTCCCTTTTCCCCCTTTATTCTTAACCAATGAACCCCCAAAACTAATCAGGGAAGTTCCTTAACATAATAAACCGGTATACCAAATACGGAGCAAATCGAATGATTCTGCATGAATAACCCATTTATCTGAATTAAGGGGGGGGGGACTAACCCCGTTTTTCCCCCTTTATCCTTAACCAATGAACTCCCAAAACTAATCAGGGAAGTTCCTTAACATAATAAACCGGTATACCAAATTCGGGGCAAATCGAATGATTCTGCATGAAAAACCCATTAATCTGAATTAAGGGGTTGGACTAACCCCGTTTTTCCCACTTTATCCTTAACCAATGAACTTCCAAAACTAATCAGGGAAGCGCCTTATCACAGTGAACCTAGAAAAGAATTTTGAAGCAAATCGGATGTTTCTATCAAGAGTTATCGCGTTACGTACCTACATACATACGTACGTACGTACATACATACAGAACGGGCGGGCACATTAGCTCTCAGGCTTTGATAGCCTGTGAGCTAATAAAAAGGGGTGAAAATGCGCGAAAAGCTTTTTAAAAACGTTCTAAATTGCGATTTCTACTCAATCTCAAGAAATTCCAAAGCTATTTCAAAAGTAATGGTTGCAAATCAATGGTGACAGTCCCTGCTATAACATAGGTTATATTTTAATGTTGCTGTCACTACCATTTGAGGGTTGCAAAAGCAAAACATGTTCTAATTTGCATTTTTTGCATGACTGAAGGGTCCAGCACTTTGTAGTATGGCATGTTATTTACTTATAAGATGCAACTGCTTTCTATGAACTGTCGAAAGAAAATTTCAAATTTAAAAAGATGAAGTGGGCGAAAAGCGTTATAAATTACAATTTTTATGTAATCTTATCAAATACCAAACCTATTAAAAAATAATGATAACAAATTGTTGGTGATAGAACCTGCTCAAACATAAGCTATATTTTATATCTGTGCCACTACCACCAGAGGGTTGCAGTAGCTAAAAGCTTTCTAAAGTGCGATGCCTGTGATACTGAAAAGGCTAGAAACTTTAAATATGGCATGATTGTTATAAAATATAAATGCCCTCGAAGGACTGTCGAAAATAAATTCGAATTAAAAAGGGGTGAAGTGAAGGGGACGTGCGAAAAGCATTCTAACAAAGTCCTAAATTACGATTTCTACGCAATTTCAGGGAATATAAACCAAATATAAAAGTAATAGTTGCGAATCAATGGTAACAGTCTCTGATCCTACACAGGCTATATTTTATGCCGATGATTCTACCACCTGGGATTTACAGAAACAACAAACGCTCTAAAAAAGGCCTTTAAAAGCTTTCTAAATTACGTTTCTGTGGAATATTAGGAAATAACAAACCAATTTCAAAATTAATGTTGGCAAATTAATGGTGACAGCTCCTATTTCAACATAGCCCTTTATGTTGAGAGAGGTGGTAGGACTTGGAATTTGACATGATGGTTAATTTTAAGATGTAAGAAGATGGTTTCTAAAAAATTCAAAGCTTCAAATGAATACTGAAATGAGCGTATTAATTGAGCCTAAAAGTTTCAAAATATTTTCTAAATTATTACTTATTTAGTTTTATTTCATTTTATTAATTTAAGTCTCATTTCTGCCTTATGCAGTGTAACAATGATGTTTAATCAAACTGTGTTTTAAATAGTAATTTTTTAAATTATTCCTAAAATTAATAAGTAACTTTTAATAAAATAAAATATTACCTTTTAATAAAATAAAAATTTAGTTAGTACCTTTTAATAAAAATTAGACATATAAATACCACTTGGCATATTTCAAATATTATGCGAGAAAAGCCGCGGGATTTGCTAGTCTATACTCCTATTATAAAGAGGAAAAAATTGTTTATTTGTAGGAAGTAAGCTCTGGAACTACCAAACCGATTCCAAAAGTAATGGTATCAAAATGATGGTGTTAGTCCAACTTAGAACATAGGCTATATCTTATGTCGGTACCACTACCCCAAAGGTGGTGTAGGAGCAAAAAACGTTCGAAAAATGCGATTTTAGCGTTACTGAAGGGCCTAGAAATATGAAATTTTGAATATTAGTTACTTATAAGATATAAATGATGTCTAAGAACAGTTCTTAAACAATTCGAAATTTAAAAGGGGTGAAAATGCACAAAAAGCGTTCTAAAAAACATTCTAAATGGTAGTTTCTACACAATCTCAGGAAATACCAAACCGATTTAAAAAATATTGGTGTCAAAATGATGGTGACAACGCTTGCTCCAAGATAGGCTATGTTTTATGTCGGTGTCACTACCCCAAAGGGGATGCAGGAGCAAAAAACGTTCTAAAAATGCGATTTATGTGTTACTGAAGGGCCTAGAAATATGAAATTTGAAATATTAGCTACTTATTATATATAAAGGATTTCTAAGAACAGTTCTTAAACAATTCGAAATTTAAAAGGGGTGAATATGCGCGAAAAGCGTTCTAAAAAACGTTCTAATGGTGGTATCTACACAATCTCAGGAAATGCCAAACCGATTTTAAAAATAATGGCGTCAAAATGATGGTGACAACCCTTGCTCCAAGGCGATGTTTTATGTCGGTGCCACTACCCCAAAGGGGGTGCAGGAGAATAACGTTCTAAATTGCTGCTTTTGCGTTACGGAAGGGCCTAGAATCGTGAAATTTGGAATGGTAGTTAGTTATAAGATATCAATGATCTCTAAGGACATTTCCTAAAAAAATCAAAATTTAAAAGGGGGGCCAAAATGCGAAAAAAGCGTTGTAAAATAACGTTCTAAATTGCGATTTCTATGCAATCTCAGGAAGTACTGAACCGATTTCAAATATAATGGTGTAAAAATGATGGTGACAGCTCTTTCTCCAAGATAGGCTATATTTTATGTCTGTTTCCACTACCCCAGAGGAGATTCAGGTGCAAAATGCGCGAAAAGCGTTCTAAAAACGTTCTAAATGCCGGTTTGTCGGCAATATCTCAGGAAGAATGAATCTGATTTCAAACGTAATGGTAGGAAATTGATGCTGACAGCCTCTGCTCTAACATAGACGCTATTTTATGTCGGTATCACTATCACCAAGACGTTGCAGGAGCAAAAAAGCGTTCTAAATTTCGATTTTTGTGATCGGTAGGGGCTAGCAACTTAAAATTAGGCAAGGTACATATTTATTAGATATAAATGATCTTTAAGAACAGTTTCGAAAAAATTGGAAATTTATAAAGGGGTGAAAATGCACGAAAAGCGTCCTAAAAACGTTCTAAATTGCGATTTCTACTCAATCTAAGGAAATACCAAAGCTATTTCAAAAGTAATTGTTGCAAATCAATGGTGACAGTCCCTGCTATAACATAGGTTATATTTTATGTTGCTGTCACTACCATCTGATGGTTGCAAAAGCAAAACATGTTCTAATTTGCGTTTTTTGCACAACTGAGGGGTCTAACACTTTGAAGTATGGCATGGTATTTACTTACACGATGCAACTGCTTTCTAAGAACAGTAGAAAGAAAATTCCAAATTTTAAAAAAAATGAAGTGAGTGAAAAGCGTTATAAATTACAATTTTTAAGCAAACTTATAAATTACAAAACCGATTAAAAAAATAATGATGACAAATTTTGGTGACAGAACTGCTCAAACATAAGCTATATTTTATGTCTGTTCCACTACCACCAGAGGGTTGCAGGAGCTAAAAACTTTCTAAATTGCGATTTTTGTGATACTGAAAAGGCTAGAAACTTTAAATATGACATGGTAGTTACTTATAAAATATAAATGCCCTCGAAGGAACGTCCTAAATAAATTCGAATTAAAAAGGGGTGAAGCGAAGGGAAGGCGCGAAAAGCATTCTAAAGAAGTTCTAAATTACGATTCTATGCAATTTCAGGGAATGTAAACCGATTATGAAAGTAATAGTTGCGAATCAATGGTAACAGTCTCTTATCCTACACAGGCTATATTTTATGCCGGTGATTCTACCACCTGTGATTCACAGGAACAACAAACGTTCTAAAAAGGGGCTTTAAAAGCTTTTTAAATTACGTTTATGTGGAATGTTATTAAATAACAAACCGATTTCAAAATTAATGTTGGCAAATTAATGGTGACAGTTCCTGTTTCAACGAAGCCCTTTATGTTGAGAGAGGGGGTAGAACTTGGAATTTGACATGACGGTTAATTTTAAGATGTAAGAAGATGGTTTCTAAAAAATTCAAAACTTCAAATGAATACTGAAATGAGCGTATTAATTGAGCATAAAAGTTTCAAAATATTTTCTAAATTATCATTTATTTAGTTTTATTTTATTTTATTAATTTAAGTCTCATTTCTCCCTAATGCAGTGTAATATTGATGTTTAATCAAACTGTGTTTTAAATAGTAATTTTTGAATTATTCCTAAAAGCAATAAGTACCTTTTAATAAAAAAAAACCTTCTAATAAAATAAAATATTACCTTTTAATAAAATAAAAATTTAGTTAGTACCTTTTAATAAAAATTAGACATATAAATATCACTTGGCATATTTCAAATATTACGCGAGCAAAGCCGTGGGGTTTGCTAGTAATCTATACTCCTATTATAAAGAGGAAAAAATTGTTTATTTGTAGGAGGTAAGCTCAGGAACTACCGAACCGATTCCAAAAGTAATGGTATCAAAATGATGGTGTTAGTCCAACTTAGAACATAGGCTATATTTTATGTCGGTGCCACTACCCCAAAGGGGGTGCAGGAGCAAAAAACGTTCTAATAATGCGATTTATTCGTTACTGAAGGGCCTAGAAATATGAAATTTGGAATATTAGTTACTTATAAAATATAAATGATGTCTAAGAACAGTTCTTAAACAATTCGAAATTTAAAAAGGGTGAAAATGTGCGAAAAGCGTTCTAAAAAACGTTCTAAATGGCGATTTCTACACAATCTCAGGAAATACCAAACCGATTTAAAAAATAATGGCGTCAAAATGATGGTGAAAACCATTGCTCCAACATAGGCTATGTTTTATGTCGGTGCCACTACCCCAAAGGGGGTGCAAGAGAAAAACGTTCTGAATTGCGGTTTCTGCGTAACGGAAGGGCCTTGAATCGTGAAATTTAGAATGGTAGTTAGTTATAAGATATCAATGATCTCTAAGGACATTTCCTAAAAAAAATCGAAATTTAAAAGGGGGGGTCAAAATGCGCAAAAAGCGTTGTAAAAAACGTTCTAAATTGAAATTTCTATGCAATCTCAGGAAATACTGAATCGATTTAAAATATAATGGTGTAAAAATGATGGTGACAGATCTTGCTCCAAGATAGGCTATATTTTATATCTGTTTCCGCTAACCCAGAAGAGATGCAGGAGCAAAATGAGCAAAAAGCGTTCTAAAAACGTTCTAAATGCCCATTTGTCACCAATATCTCAGAAAGAATCAAACTGATTTCAAAAGTAATGGTAAGACATTGATGCTGACAGCCTCTGCTCTAACATAGACGCTATTTTGAGTCGGTATCACTATCACCTAGACGTTGCAGGAGCAAAAAAGCGTTCCATATTTCAATTTTTGTGATCGGTAGGGGCTGGCAATTTAAAATTAGGCAAGGTACATATTTATTACATATAAATGTTCTTTAAGAACAGTTTCGAAAAAATTGGAAATTTAAAAAGGGGTGAAAATGCGCGAAAAGCGTTTTAAAAACGTTCTAAATTGCGATTTCTACTCAATCTCAGGAAATTCCAAAGCTATTTCAAAAATAATAGTTGCAAATCAATGGTGGCAGTCCCTGCTATAACATATGTTATATTTTATGATGATGTCACTACCATCGGAGGGTTGCAAAAGCAAAATATGTTCTAATTTGCGTTTTTTGCATAACTGAAGGGTCTAACGCTTTGAAGTATGGGATGGTATTTACTTACAAGATGCAACTGCTTTCTAAGAACTGTCGAAAGAAAATTTCAAATTTAAAAAGATGAAGTGAGCGAAAAGCGTTATAAATTACAATTTTTATGTAATCTTATCAAATACCAAACCGATTAAAAAAGTATTGATGATAAATTGTTGGTGATAGAACCTGCTCAAACATAAGCTATAATTTATGTCTGTGCCACTACCACCAGAGGTTTGCAGAAGCTAAAAACTTTCTAAATTGCGATTTCTGTGATACTGAAAATGCTAGAAACTTTAAATATGGCATGATAGTTACTTATGAAATATAAATGCCCTCAAAGGACTGTCGAAAATAAATTCGAATTAAAAAGGGGTGAAGTGAAGGGGAGGTGCGAAAAGCATTCTAAAAAAGTCCTAAATTACGATTTCTACGCAATTTCAGGGAATATAAACTAAATATAAATGTAATAGTTGCGAATCAATGGTAACAGTCTCTGATCCTACACAGGCTATATTTTATGCCGATGATTCTACCACCTGGGGTTCACAGGAACAACAAATGCTCTAAAAAAGGCCTTTGAAAGCTTTCTAAATTACGTTTTTGTGGAATAGTAGGTAATAACAAACCAATTTCAAAATTAATGTTGGCAAATTAATGGTGACAGTTCCTATTTCAACATAGCCAATTATGTTGAGAGAGATTGTAGGACTTGGAATATGACATGATTGTTAATTATAAGATGTAAGAAGATGGTTTCTAAAAAATTCAAAACTTCAAATGAATACTGAAATGAGCGTATTAATTGAGCACAAAAGTTTCAAAATATTTTCTAAATTATTATTTATTTAGTTTTGTTTCGATTTATTAATTTAAGTCTCATTTCTGCCTTATGCAGTGTAACAATGATATTTCATCAAACTGTGTTTTAAATAGTAATTTTTTTAAATTATTCCTAAAAGAAATAAGTACCTTTTAATAAAATAAAATATTACCTTTTAATAAAATTAAAATTTAGTTAGTACCTTTTAATAAAAATTAGACATATAAATATCACTTGGCATATTTCAAATATTACGCGAGCAAAGCCGCGGGGTTTGCTAGTAATATTATAAAGAGGTAAAAATTGTTTATTTGTAGAAGGTAAGCTCTGGAACTACAGAACCGACTCCAAAAGTAATGGTATCAAAATGATGGTGTTAGTCCAACTTAGAACATAGGCTATATCTTATGTCCGTGCCACTGGCCAAAAGGGGGTGCAGGAGCGAAAAAAGTTCTAAAAATGCGATTTTTGTGTTCCTGAAGGGCCTAGAAACATGAAATTTGGAATGGTAGGTAGTTATAAGATACTAATGATCTCAAAGGACATTTCTTAAAAAAACCGAAATTAAAAAGTGGTGAAATTGCGCGAAAAAGCTCTCTAAAAAACGTTCTAAATGAGGAATTTTACGCAATTTCAGGAAGCATCAAACTGATTTAAAAAATAATGGTGTCAAAATGATGGTGATAACCCTTGCTCCAACATAGGCTACATTTTATATCGGTGCCACTACCCCTGAAGGGGGTGCAGGAGCAAGAAAAAAACGTTCGAAATTGCGATTTTTGTGTTACTGAAGGGCCAGATACATGGAATTTATCATTATTGTTACTTATTAGATATAAATGATCTCTAAGAATATTTCTTAAAAAAATCGAAATTTTAAAGGGGTGAAAATGCGCAAAAGAGCGTTCAAAAAAACGTTCTAAATGGCGATTTTTACGCAATCACAAGAAGTACCAAACCGATTTCAAAAATATTGGTGTCGAAATGATGGTGATAACCCTTGCTCCAACATAGGCTACATTTTATGTCGGTGCCACGACCCCTGAAAGGGGGGTGCAGATGCAAGAAAAAAAAAACTTTCGAAATTGCGATTTTTGTGTTACTGAAAGGCCCAGATACATAGAATTTGGCATGGTAGTTACTTATTACATATAATTGATCTCTAAGAACATTTCTTAAAAAATTGGAAATTTAAAAGGGATGAAAATGCGCAAAAAGCGTTCCAAAAAACGTTCTAAATGGCGATTTTTACGCAGTCTCTTTAAGTACCTAACCGATTTCAAAAATAATGATGTCAAAATGATGCTGACAACCCTTGCTCCAACATAGGCTACTTCTTATGTCGGTGCCACTACCACCAAATGGGGTGCAGGATCAAAAATACGTTCGAAAATGAGATTTTTGTGTTACTGAAGGGCCTGGAAACATGAAATTTGGAATGGTAGTTACTTATAAGATGTAAATGATCTCTAAGAACATTTCTTAAAAAATTCGAAATTTAAAAGGGGTGAAAATGTGCGAAAAGTGTTCTAAAAAACATTCTAAATGGCGATTTCTAAGCAATCTCAGAAAGTACCCAACCGATTTCAAAGGTAATAGTTGGAAATTTATGATGACAGCCCTTGCTGCAATATAGGATTTACTTCATGTCGGTGTCACTACCACCTAGCGGTTGCATTTTAAAAAACTTTCTAAATTGTGATTTGTGTGATACTGAAGGGTCTAGCAACATGAAATTTGTCATGGTAATTACTTATGAGATGTAAATGCTCTCTGAGAAGAGTTCCTTCAAAATTTGAAATTTAAATGTGGTGAAAATAAACGAAAAGCGTTCTAAAAACGTTCTAAATAGCGATTTCTACGCAATCTCAGGAAATATCAACCGATTTCAGAAGTAATGGTTTCAAAATGATGGTGACTGTCCCCACTCCAACATAGCCTATATTTTTCGTTGTTGTCACTACCACCTGGGTGTTACAAAGCAAAAAATGTGCTAAATTGCATTTTTTGGTGTTAAAGAGGGAGTCTAACATTTTAAATTTGGAATGGTAATTACTTCAAAGATGCAAATGCTTTCTAAGAATTGTCGAAAGAAAATTCCAAATTTAAAAGAATGAAGTGAGCGAGAAGCGTTCTTTAAGTGTTCTAAATTACGATTTTTATACAATCGTATGGAATGCGGAACCGATTTCAAACATAATGGTTGCAAATTGATGGTGATAGAACCTGATCAAACATAAGCTATATTTTATATTGGTGCAACAACCCCTAGAGGGTTGCAAGAGAAAAAAACTTTCTAAATTGCGATTTCTGCGGTATTGATGATTCTAGAAACTTGAAATGTAGCACAGTAGTTACTTATAAAATATAAATGTCCTCTAAGAACAGTCGAAAAATAAATTCGAAATTAAAAAGGAGTGAAGTGAAGGGAAGGAGCGAAAAGCATTCTAAAAGAGTGCTAAATTACGATTTCTATGGAATCTCAGGAAATAATAAACCGATTACTGAAGTTACTGGTTGCAAGTGAAGAGTGATAGTTCCTAATCCTATACGGGCTATATTTTATGCCGGTGTCACTACCACTTGGTTGGCAGGAACAACAAGAAAATCTTTAAAAACATCTAACTTCCGTTTTCTATGGAATATTAGGAAATACCAACCGATTTCAAGGTTAATGTTGGCAAATTAATGGTGACAGTCTCTATTTCAACATTTTTCGAGATATTCTATTTCAACTGTGTTTTGGCATTTTATGTTGGTGCCACTAACATCAGAGAGGTAGTAGACTGTCAGATAAGAAGCTTGGAATTTTACATGATGGTTAATTTTAAGATGTAAATGTGTTAAAATTGTTTCTAAAAATTTCTAAACTTCAAATGAATACTGAAATGAGGGTATGAAATGAGCATAAAAGTCTCAAACTACTTTCTAAATTATCATTTGTTTGGAATTAGTTTTAGTTCTTCTTATTAATTAAAATATCATTTTTGTCTATTGCACTTTTATAATGAAGTTTAGTGAAACTGTGATTAAATTTATAATTTTTGAATTATTCCAAAAAGTGTTCTTCTAATAAAAAATAGTCATGCAAATATCACTTGGCATATTTCAACTATTACGCGAGCAAAGACGCGGGGTTTGCTAGTACTTGATAAACATATCTCATTAGGTTCATAAATACAAGAACGAGTCCGGTAAGGGAAAGGATAACGACGAACCACCACCCATTCAAAACTTTATCTGCTGTTGCAAATGCCTTCTACGTCTTGATGACAAACACCATAAAAATTATTAAACTATGAATCGAAATGATTATGTTTAATGTTAGTAGGTTTTTTAAGTGTTATATCACTAACATGTTTTATCATGCAGGTAAACGAATTTTTGAAACTCGTGAAGATGGGACAAATGTGATTGTGGTTGTACATTCCTTTTATGTCTTTTATGTTTTGTTTCCCAACTGTGAATATATATTCTTTTTATTTTTTTCTTGGGTTTGTTTATTTTTGCCATGCTAATAATATAAAAGATTGATTACAAAAGTACTCAGTAGTCAATATTCCATGTAGTAAATATGATTTTAATAACTGGGTTGTGGCTGCAAAAATTTAATATTTTATTTGTTTTGTGTTAAAAAAAATAAGCTAACAGAAAAATTATTTTTGTTGTTTATTTTTGTTTGTAGCTTATAGTTCAATAATTAAGTCATATTTGAATCCCTATCTGTATTCAATAAGGTTATTTCATTTGGTCCAATAAAAACAAACAACGAGTTATTAGGGTAAAGTTCCCATATTTCGTCCCCTCTCCTAATTTCGTCTCCTTAACTTCACCGCTTCTGCGAAAGTGGCGCCACTTATAACGCAAGGCATAGTGGACGGAAGGTAAAAGAGGTCAGTATTCAAAGTTTCGTTCGCCAAGACACATATATAAATTAAAGTTGACGAATTTCCTATTTTTAGAAGACCCGAATTCTTATTACGGCGTTTGTAGAACGTTATTTACTGTACTGTAAGTATTTATTTCTTATTCATTGCATGTATTTTACATTGGTAAGATGCTGACAATAGCATACAGTGAGTTTTAGGACGCTCAGTTTATCTTACGGGAACTGAATTTCTGTCATACTGGGAAGTAGCGTGGTCTCAATTTCGTCCACCTTGCAGTTCTTATTTCCGTCCCGGGGACGAAATTAGGAATGATTTTTAATGACTTTTTTTTTGAAAATTTTTCCTCTTGTTTGGATGGCTAATGTTTTGTTATGTTATTCCTCCACTGATAATTAGTACATTTCTTTGTGCCTTACTTTGATGTAAATTAAATTAGTTATTCATTTAGAAATAAATTTTGATTTAGTTATAAGTTAAGCCTCGGCGTCTTGGATTTTTTGGGGGACGAAATCGGGACCATTTTTTTTCTTTGCATTTTTTAGGTACTTTTGAAAAAACGATTTTTCGCATTGTTAAATTTTTTTGCACGTTATTTGCCTATGTTTATATGTGCGTGGGTAGTTAGTCTATCTAAAACCCAAATTTGGTAGATTTTCACTGAAAATTACAACTTCCAATTGTCTAACAGTGACTGGGGGACGATAATAGGGCACATTACCCTATACTTAAATACAGATAAATTTAAATTAAATATGCGTAAACGACATAATTTAATACTGAAAGACGATTAAATGCATAAATAAACACAGCTTCTGCAACATTATGCAAATCACGTTTAATAAGCGACTTTGCCTAGTCCCTTGAAACGCATCTTAAGGGGTCTCAGGACTCTTAAAGCTTTAAAATTTTCGAAATTTCAATTTTTTTAGATGTTAAACTCCCATCTTTTCTGAACATTTTGATATAATTGTTTCCTTGAAATTCCTATTAGAACTGAAGCTATGGCTTTTACATTTATACACGTTCAGTAGCTGAAGCGTCGTTTCGGAAACTTTGAAACCATTTCTCTCCAAATGACGTTTTTGGGCATAACGCGCACGATATCTCAAAAACTTATGAATATGTTTTCATGAAATTTTCAAAACATATGTTTCATGTTAGTCTGTATAAACTGAACCAAAATTTTCCTTTTTATTGTTCAAAACAATATTTTTTTAGATGATTATACTGTTGAAATTTTCTTAATTTTGCATTAGCTCAATACAACTTCCTATTAAAACTATAAAATAGCTTTAAATACAAATTTATTTAGGTTCAGGGTAATTATTACAATCTGAAGTATAAGTAGGCACCAAAATTTTCATTCTAGTTGCAATACTTATTTCGTAATCGTGCGCGTAAGCTGTTATGCCGATTTTTTGCTCGTCAAATGTCTAACAGTTTGGAGCCCCCTGTAAATGCTAAAGCTGCATCTTATAATTTTTTAAATACCTGAAATGAAAGAACATACTTATATATTTCATTCCAATTAAAATTGTGTCTTAAAATCAAATACAATTTAAGATATTAAATGTTGAAAATTGTCTTTTTTTTTTTCATTTTTTCCAATTTGAAGAGTCCTGAGACCCCTTAACCGGTTACGGCAGTATTTTGAATAAATGGATATGCTGCCATGTACATCAATAACGCATTACAATTCTCATGAAATACGAGAACTTGAAATACCTTTTAATGTATTTATTTGATAAAGTACCCGTAATTTAAATAGTTCCATGAAAATGTATTTAAAAATTAATAGAATTTCAAAAGCTGAAGTTCAAAGCAACTTTCTATAAGTTTGAAAATGCAAATATGAAATATTTGAAAACCTTTGCAGTGTTTATGACTTATTTTAGCATGAAAACATCCAAAATTCGAACGAAGAAATGGTCTTTAAATGCTTTTCAGTGTTTAGACCATAAAGATGTAATCATGCTTAATTTAATAACATCAACGATTAACTACGTAAATAAGGCTGAAACACTTTCAATATTTTTAATAACATATTGGCAGACCTGTATCGGAACAATTAGAAATGTTTTTTCTGTTGCCATATTACTCGTAATAAGTTCATAATTACAATCACTAAATAAAGCAGCTAGTCATGCAAATAATATGTTAAATATCTCATAATATTTATTTGATATTTTATAGAATAGTATTAGTAAATCAACAGGATATTTTCGTTTGCACTTTTCTATAAATCTTGGCCGATTACATTATTATTATTTTAAACAAATAAACATTGTAGACTAAAAAAATAGACCGAAATTGAAATCAATATCAATTATATAACGATGAATTACACAGACGTGTTGATGTTTATTTAAAATTACACGCATCTTAAATAAAGAAAGGCCGTTATATAGAATGTAAATAAATATCAAAGTCGTTTAAGATGAGTTATAGAGACATGCATGTTTATTTTAAGAAGTATATTACCATATTAACAGAAATACCGTTAGAAATTATAAATAGAAAAATTTCCTTCATTTATTATTATTATTGTTATGAACAAACTTAATGAGAAAACTCGAAAATAATTTATCTATATTGAAACGAGATCATAAATTTGGAATAAAAGAGTAGATAATTTAGAACGAATTTAATTTACAAATATCTGATTATTTATCATAACATTACATATTTTTGTGATAAACTCGCATTAGAAATTTTTCAGGTGATAAAAATCAGTGTAGGAAAGTTTAAACAATGCAAAATAACAATTCAGTCAAAAGAAAAGAAACTATCATACATTCTATAAAGTTTAAATATTTTATTTACTGTGTGGAAGAGAAAGTGCAAGTACAGTAGTCTTCCTCTGAACCGGATCTCCGCTTTAACCGGCCGACTTCTTTCTCCATGATCAGGCAAAATTCAGAAAGGAAAATTTCGGTTCTCATTTCTTTATGGTTAATTAACTCAAATTTACATAATGTAGAATAATTTCAACTTCTTATAAAGGTATGTGACAAGATTTTCAACAATTTAATTTGTACTAAATATTGTTCATTATTTGTTATTAGTGATCATTTTTATTTCAATTTAGTTAATTACAACTAGTATTCATTTCACAAAATATAGAAAATACGTACTTTTTTTAAAACTACAAAAATTAAAAAACTAGATGCATCCTACGCATTTAACTAATTAAATATTCAGTTACTTATATAATTTTTTTTTACTTGTCCGGTTTAACTGTTTTTTCTCTTAACCGGCTAACCCTAGGTCCCGTTTAGGCCGGTTCTGAGGGAGGTTACTGTATACAGAAAATCATAAAGAGTTAGATGTTAAAGGGGGGAAACCTCAGACTTCTTCATTCTTCAATTGCATCATTCTACGAGATGTAAAATGACAATCTTTTCAGATCATAACGAATGATGCGAAATGACTGAGTGTCAGATAATTGGTCCCGTACTTGTTTCTAAATTAATAAGAGTATTTCCTTGTAAATTTTCTGAAAAAAGTTAAATTCTGCAAAAAAATTAAATTCTGAAAAAAAAAAATTGAATTCTGCAAAAAAATTAAATTCTGCAAAAATTAAATTCTGAAAAATAACAATTCAGTCAAAAGAAAAAAAAACTCTCATACATTCTATAAAGTTTAAATATTTTATTTACTGCGTGGAAGAGAAAGTGCTGGTATACAGAAAATTATAAATAGTTAGATATTAAAGGAGGGAAATCGCAATATTCTTCATTCTTCAATTGCATCATTCTACGAGATGCAAAATGACAATATTTTCAGATCATAACGAATAATGCGAAATGACTGAGTATCAGGTAATTAGACCTGTACTTGTTTCTAAACTAATAATAATATTTCATTTCAAATGTTCTGAAAAAAAATTCCCTCATTTCCACCAACACGTAACTTGCAATACGAAGTAAAAATCTGTTTAGTCAAATTCACAATATTATTTTGCTTAAAGCACAAAATGTTTAGAAACAAATAGTTTTCTTACCTACACACACGCCATCTACTTCTTCAAAACCTTTTGGACATATGCAAGTTTTTGCTTTGTCAATCAAACCCCAAAAATCAAATCCCGAAAAACTGCAGTTTGCTCCTTTACCACAGTTGCATGCTGTAGTAAAACAATATTATTATTTATAAGGATGGAAATAATAACATTTAAATAAAAATTATCAATAACACCTTTTAAAATATTTTATAAAACACAATGCAAATCAACTAAAGAATTTTTTTAATATGATTATGGAAAAAACGTAATTAGATAAAGCCAAAACTCATTTTGCTCTTTCTTTGCGATTCATTGCAGATATGAACAAGTATGTTTTTGTTTAAACAGTATACACAAAACTTAGATATTATATTTGGTATTAGATGCTATATTATAAATACATTACATATTTCAAATTTATTTAGAACTTAGACAACTTCGAACAAATGAACTTTCAAAGATGTAAGAATTTGTTACATAGATATTACATACTTAAACAAATTTATCCACTTTTTTTTTTTTCGAAAAAAAATTCAAATAAATAAAATGACTTTAATAAATTATTAGTATGTATGATTTACTTTCAAAATGCTCAAAATTATGTTTTACATTTTGAGAATTAATTCAATAAATTCTTTGGAATGCCACAAGGAAAAAAATAAATAATAAAGGACTGCGATATAGCTGGAACATAAAAATTTCAATTTATATATGTACTTACATGAAAAAAAGGACAGATCCCTTGCTAATTCTCCTAGTTACAAGTGTAAAAAATTATACTGGGACAAGCATATTGTTAACCACTTGAAGGATGGTGGGATAAAAAATATCCCACCTAATTTAAACAAGTTTCTCACCAGAAAATTTTAAGTAAATTTTATATTTTTAACTTTGGGTGAAAAAGTCGTAGAAAAATTGCTTTTCCTTATTTAAAAATAAAATTTTTCGATTTTTCCGGTGAGAATTCAATATTTAGAGACATTTTAGCTTGCCTCTCAAGGTGTTAATAGCATTTTCTCTTAAATGTGTGACATAGTTGTGAAGCGAGATCTTTATACCAAAAGACTCTGTGGACGATTTCTGTGAGTGCTTTCACATTGTTCTTGTGTACTAATTCACGTGAATAAGTGTTCAGTTACAGCTCATTTTCATTGTTGTTCTTCGAGATATTAAAAATATTTACTTTGGTTGGCTGGTAATGTCATGATGGAGGACGACACTATCACTTAACATGTCAGGGCGTTACCTCTGGATGGCTTCACGGAACCTTGTCAAAGTGGCACAAGCAAGATCACTTTTTTAAACGTCTTGCATTTCAATCGCTCTGACGCGTCTCCGACCTTACACCCCCCCCCCCCACACACACACACACACACAACTAGCATCCTCAGTCTTCACTCTGGAAAAGTATTCTCTCCACAGTAATTACTTTTCTAATACTATTTCTAAACTTTTTTGGGGTCCATCTTCGTATATATAAGTATATTCCCTATGAGGATGATTGTGTGTGCTTGCGCCGATGCGAATTTCAGTACCTGGTATTTTTCTGCATATAAGCCGACTATTAAAATCGTTAAACCTCAAAGAAAATTTGGGGGGTAAATCTAAACTCTGGATATAAAATAAGACGTGCGGCGATCTCCATAGGTGGATCTAGAATTAGTTACGAGATTTGTGTCGATAATTTTTCTTATTATTAAATCCCACAAAATTTATCATTTCTGAGACATTTTTAGTAATAAATAAAAATTATAATTTTTATTTTCTATAATCATTGTTATAAAAACATGAATTTATTTTTAGAAGAAATTACTTGACACAAAGGGAAATTTTCATCAATCAAAGAACAAATATATGTATAAATTATTGTAATTTAAAATGTATTAAGAAGAAGAAAATCAGAATCATCAGGAAAATGGATGTGCTCTTTATCACTGTTACGGTCACAAAGTTCTGGAAATTTTCTGCAATTACAGAATCTACATACATATTTAAATTTTCCACCTGAGAAGTACATGAAGGAAATAATAACCTAGTATTAAAATTTTTATGAATTTTTACAGGAATTTTTTCCCCAAAGAACTTTTTTTCTGAAAAAATGATTTATTTTATGAATTAACTGGGAGCTTGCCTTATGAATCATTTACACCCAAAATGCTCATTTCAGGATTTAAAAATATAAGTCCGATTGCATAATAATAACACATTATGCATTTTTGTATTCGTTATTTTATGAAAAATGGTATAGAATGTACTTAATATGAAGTTTGAAAAATGGAATCACGATTAATATAACACTGGTATTACTATCTCTGATTCTTTACTTTTAACCGTGAACCATCCAATGAGAAATAAAACAAGACTTACCCTATACTACGTATGATGGGTAAGAAAAACAGAAACAGTTTTAACAATGTTGTTCATACGGGATAATAATATTTTAAATTTCTTGCAGCGCATTCATTATGTCATTTCTTTTCCTAAGTTCCATCTTAAGGTGGTGAAATTTCTGAATCAGGAAAGAATATTGCAGAAACCACTTTTAAAATACTGCACTGAAAACAACTTAAATCTTGATAAACTTATGGCTATAAGTTGTGACGGAAGAACTGTAAAACACAAGGAAAAAGAATGGTGCCATTAGATAAAACAAATTTTAAAACCAAGATTTGTAATTCCTTGCTGTGGTTAATATGCCAGCTTCACGCATACGAATTGCCATTGTGTCATTAATTTTCGGAGCTTGATGGATAAACTAACGGCTCATGAGCCTTTTCTGTTCCTATTAGAAAATTATTGAATCACTGTGAACAATAGACAGTTGTGGAATTTAAATAAATCTTCTCTTGTTTAGCAGAAATGAACTGTGGAGAGTTAAGTACAGGACAAAATTATTTTTACGACATGTGTCAAACATTTTCATCTGGCAAATGCTCCTTAAATCTTGTAAATTACAATCCATGTAAAATGTGTCGCTCTAAATCGTTGATAACTGCCAATCGACTACTTAAATTGCACATTGGAAGTGAAAATCCTTCTCAAAATCTGAAGATTATTTATTAATTTGTTACGAAAGTTTATTCACGTATGTCGTTCCACATTAAGAAAGATTCTTCCTGTAAAAGTGGAGCTCAAAATGTTTATATAAAAAAATAATTAAGTTGTTTTGTTATTTTAGAGAAGATTTAATGAATATTGCCGATCCCGTTATTCAGCGAATCGCATATATCTGTCATTGAAAAAAATACAATAGGGATCAAAACTGATGAAAGAAAGCATGTTCGAGAACTTGGATTCCGAAAAATTCTGAAGGCTAGGGAAATGAAGTGTTCAAGAAGAAGACATATTCTTATTCCAATATTGATCTTCAGTGCTATAGACTGCAATATCATTATTGACTGGGAAGAATATGAAATCACATCACCCCGCATTCTTAAAACAGTATCAAGAAAGGAGCTGAAAGTTCTCATGAAAAGATCGGAAGTCCCATCTTTTCAATTCTAAAAGTTTCCGTGTCATACTCAATATGTCGTATATATTGAAAGATGCATGAAATTAGTTACTGAAGCATAATTAGCGGCTGTAGTAGCAGAACCAAAGTACTTATTATAAAGAAAAGTACTTATATTAGCGAGCAAAAATGAAATCACGAAAGGTAATACCTAGTTTTGATACCAAAGGCCAATATAAATTTCAGTTAAATGAAAGATCATTTTATAGTACGTTGTATATATAAAAGAATATATACGACGTACTGTATTATATTACTATATGTTCAGAAAAATGTCTTTCCTATATATTTAGAGAACTATCTTTTATGCATATTCGAAAAATAAAAGTAAACTGTATGTCTAATTATTGCGCTTATTCTTTACCTTCTTTGCGACAATGTATCTCATATTATCTCATATCTTTACAATTTAAGGTGTTAAAACACGACGACACTTCGATTGTTCCCAAATAATACTTTAATCAATAATTTTTATGTTTTTTTTACTAAAATTAGAAATTTAATATAAAAAAAAAATTATAGTTTATACTACACAGTGAAATCTTCCTTTTTCACATACAAAGAGCATAATATTTAAAAGCTGGTAGAGACCTTAAAGATGAATTACAAATGAAATGAAAATTTAACCTTATATCCAAAAGGCAACTTTTTAGACCTATCTGAAGAAAAAATCCCCCCCCCCCAAAAAAAAAAAAAAAAAAAAAAAAATCGGTCATTTTCACTCCACCCTAATGTATATCCATTCATTACGGGAACCTTTTGTTAAAACATAAATTCTTTTAAAAAGCAATAGCTCGAACTTGGAAGAAATTAAATCACATGATAACGCAGAAAAGTATTGTAGTGATTAAAGTATTATAGTGATTAATTTGTAAGAATCAGTAATAGCAGAAAATACTTACAAAATTAAAATTAATGAAAATTACCTCTACAGTCACCTGCTGCATATTCACCGAATTCGGGATTACAAATACACTTTACTTTTCCTGAAATTTCTGTGCATTTTCCATTTTTGCAAGTGCATTCTGTAAGAGAAAATACTTATTAATAATTTAACTGTAAATAAATTTCATATAAAAAGTTGACAACTGAAAATGTAAAATAAAATTTAGCAAAAATAATTTATTTAACGGCTTGTATTAGAATCATTTGGGTATAATGGATTAAATTGCGGCAACAGAACAAAAAAAAACGTACATTTAATGATTACAAACTATGATTACATCCCAGTTCAAAGTTGCATATAGACATAGATAAGAATCATGCATATGTAAAAAAAGCTACCAAATAAATGCGCATGAATGATGCATAAATGTATATTCGAAACATCGTGAATAATCCATTACGAATTAATTTTTAGGGTTTCATACTTAAAAAGTAAAAACGGGACCATTATAAGATCACTCTTGTGCCTGTCTGTTTGTTTGTCACAGCCATTTGACTCGTAAATTATAGAACGTGGAAAGTTCAAATTGGGGGAAGTAATAAAGACTATTAGCCCACATATTTACAGATTATCAAACATTCACAAATATATTTAGAAAAAATGTAGAGGGCTAATTAAGTTACTTGAAAAAAAAATGTTTTCTTTGTATATCGTCGGGGGGGGGGGGGTATCCTGTGAAAGCATTCGTAACGCTAAACTCAAAAATACATTTATTTTAACTTTACGTATTATATTTTCAGCGATATAGTCGAAAATGTAGTGCAAAAATATGTGCCCCACAACCCTCTATTTCCGAATCTACTGCGACTAACATTATGAAAAAGTTTGAGGTAGTGGATATTAATTTAAACCTTGCAGGAAAATTCGCATTTTTCCGCTACACACAAATTTCGATTTACGGGCATTCAGCACGGGTGTCGAGGAGCGCTGGAGGTACCTATCGCAGCAGAAGTATAAAAGCGTTGTTCATAACGATTTACGAAAAAAAATCGTCGGCAGTTAGCCGATATATTAACCCTTAAAGACACGGATGGTTTGGACATATATAATGACAGGGGCGGCGTACTCTATGTACAATAAGCTTTTAAAGCCTATATAACAACTTTTAACTATATATTTGCGTAATACAATGCAAAGTAGCAGTATAAAAGTAATAACAGTCAAATTGCTAAAAAAAGACTAATTTAATTAGAATTAATCACACAATTACTATGGGATACGCGACTAGTTTGCATTGAGCGGATCTCACAATATGTCTCCCATGTCTTAAAATGTTAATTAAAACCTATCTGGAAACCGGACCAAGGCGGCATTACAACTTTGTGACCTCCTTTCGAAGCGCGCTTAGCACAAGGCAAACTTTGAACAAGGGTTTTGTTTTAGCTACATTGTAAAAAGAAAAGATTATTACTACTCTGAATAAAGTTTCATGAAAGGCCAAATGAAGTTTAAATATGCACTACTTTTATTATCAGTACCGAGTTAAATTCATCATAAACAGATTAGGATAAGTATAAAAAAAGCCATTATACAGAATAGCAATATTTTATATTATTTAGGCTTTATATATCTTTGAACTTTTATGGTAGTATACACATTCATACTTTTCTAGTACATACAGCTATACCCAACCCTATGTCGAATAGTTTTTTCAAAGTTTTATTATTCTTTTAACAACGATTTTTTTAATAATACAGTTAATAATTTTATATTTATTGTACGGAACCTTTTGAGCGCTAGTGATACTCGCACTTGACCGTTTATTTCACAAACAAAAAAGTTTGTAATTGTTTTTTGTTCCTTTAAATATATTAGTAAATTAAATAATTTCCATTGCTTTATAAATTAATGCAGAGTTTTTTTTTTTTTTTTTTTTTTTATAGCTGAAAAATATATATTGAGAATATATTTTATTTTCGAAGCGTTGCTATTACGTCAAGAAAATTATTTCTTTTTTATAGTATAAAAATGTAACTACGAGGTAGGGTAAACAAATTCCCGGAATAGGTCAATTATAAATTATTAAAAAATAGAACAATAATTTTACCTTATTGGCCTTCAAAGTACTTTCCTCCTGCATCCACACACTTCTTCAAGCGTTCGTATAAGTGTTCAAAATACTCCTTGAATCCATTTTTTGAGATGTCCTTCAGTTGCTTCGTCGCATTTTCGATCGCCTCATCTCAATCCATAAAATTGTGTCCCTTGAATTGCATTTTCAGCCGTGGAATCAGCTACAAATCCAGTGGTGCTGTGTCAGGGGTATAAGGAGTGTGTTCCGGAGTAGTAACACTTTGTCTGGCAAGGTGAATTTTAACAATTAGAGCGCGATGTGGTGGACCATTGCCATGTAAAAAGAAACGAAACTTAAGATGCCCATTTTCTGGTCGTTTTCGTCTGATTGCATCTCGTAGTCGTTTAAGGATCTCCAAGTAAAGTTCTTTGTTGACAGTTTAGCCTTCAGGAATAAATTAATACTGAACGATGGCCTCGTACACGCTGGACGCCCTCGAACACAATCATTATTTTCATTTGTGGTGAAGAGGAGGTTCATCTTCGGTGTTTGTGTGACCTTAACGAAAACGCTTATGCTACTCGTATACAGCCATTTTTTATGGCATCGTTTCCGTATGTTTTCTTCAGCATCTCGAGCGTTTCAGAAGGTGATTTCTCGTGCAAAACGCAGAACTTGATGTTTGCACGCTGCTCTAATGACGACATTTCAAAATACGACGAATGAAAAATTCGCCCTGTCAGAAATGATCCGCAGCTATCGCCACCAGTACCGGAAATAAATTCCTGATGCCTATGTGTTTTCCTTATAAGTGCTGCCAACCTCCAACAAAAATCTTTCGCCTCCATGGAACATTTGTGTGAATGTAGACGACCATTCCAGGAATTTATTGACTGTACCTCGTTTAATGAAATAAGTCGTTAACATTGGAAATACACATTTCTACCAAGCACTGAAAATGCGCATTCAAACACCGTAAATTCAGTGTCTCATCAGACAATAAATGATGTAATACTAACACTCATATGGCAGCCGCAACAAAATGAGATATTCCTTGTTATTTACTCTATCTATTGAAATCAAATCACAGGCTTTATGATTATGCAATAAACTCTGAAAAATAATCTCAACAAAAACAACAACAACAAAAAATAATACTTTATTTAGGTGAGATAAATGCTTCTGTAATTTTAACATTCGGCTCAATCTTTCCATTTCAAATTTCCCCTTTCAACATATAAACAAAACTCCCAGTACTAAATTAAAATAGAAAATTCAAAAATTGTATTTCTGGCATATAATTATAATTAATTTTTCAATTAATTTTCAGCAGAGAAATTACGCTCGAAATTATTAAATATTTAATGCGTGATTTATGACATTAGAACCAACAGTGTGAAAAATGTCCATGCCGGAAATCGAACCCGGAACCCTTAAAACAGCACTTCAATTGCTCCACCAATTAAGCTACGTGGACGATACGCAGTTAACATCTCTCACTCATATATGTTGATAAGGTTGCATCTGCAGCGCAAGATGAAATAGTCTTCATGAGCACACAATCTTGTGGTGAAAGATGAGACACAAATAAACCCAACAGTTGGTTCTACGCTTAGTTAGCAATGTGATAAATCAAGTTTGAAATATCCAGTAATTTCGAGCGTAATTTCTCTGCTAAAAATTAATTGAAAAATTAATTAAAATTTCATATGTGTTCATCGGTGCTGGGTTTATTTGTGTTTCATATTTCGCCGCAAGGTTGTGTGCTCATGAAGACTATTCCATCTTGCGCTGCAGTTGCAAACTTAATAATATATATGAGTGAGAGATTCTAAGCTGGGTATCGTCCTCGTAGCTTAAATGGTGGAGCACTTGGAGCGCTGTTCCAATGGTTCCGGGTTCGATTCCCGGCTTGGACATTTTCCCCTCTGTTGGTCCTACGCTTAGGTAGCAATGAGATAAATCACATATTAAATATTCAGTATTTCTCACATTCAAAACTTTTCATCAAAAATACAAAGTTTGATTGCATTCATCAAAGGCATACAGTTTCTATAATACTCTGCTGTGTGACGGCTTCGAAAAAGTTATTCATATATAGGATAAATAAATATAAAACTTGTCTTTAATCTCGCATTTTTCTTCTCAGATGTCCAATATAGTTGTTAAAATTTTTTAAACAATTTCTTGAACAATAAATGAGAAATTTTACTGGAAAAATCTTGGCACTTAATAAAATCTTGTTATGTAATATTAGTATTCTCTCACACAACGCACTTCTACTGGCCAAATACTGCAAATATATTGAGTGACTGTTATGATCTCTGGTCAGGGTTTATACTGTTGCAAAATATTGAAATCAAAGTAATATTATAGCTCATAAAAAAGTTCGTCTTTTGCACTTTCTTGGAAACTATGACGAATGAGATAAAATAGTTAATGAAATAAATACCTACATGAATTAACATTAAAATTAAATTACCTCAGTTATTAGAGATTGGAAATAAGTAAATAATCACATGATGCAACTATAAAAAATAAATGGAATTTTAAATCAAATATATAAAAGTTTAGTACGCGATTTATCACACTGCTAACTAAACGTAAAACCAACAGAGTGAAAAATGTCCAAGCTGAGAATCGAACTCGAACACTTGGAATAGTGCCTCCAAGTGCTCTTCCATTTAAGTTACGAGGACGATACACAGCTGAACATTTCTCACTCACATATGTTGATAAGTCTGCGACTGCAGCACAAGAATTTAATTGGAAAATTAATTAAAATTGTATACAAGTTTATTTATAATTAAATATATACGAAATATCCAAATCAAAATTAATTAAAAACATTAGATATACTATATTTAGATGTCATTATTTTATTTAAATTCATTTCTTAATGTTACATAATTTAATATTTTCATAATTGAAAGACTCATTTTATTTCCACATTAATTCAGTTATTTTTTAAATAATAATTCGAACTTTGCAAACTTTTACGATTATTAAGATTAAACTATTCTCCTATAAAATTTTTATAGGAGAGATTTTTATACATAAAACATACAATTAAAAAAGGTCTTAACATAAAAATTCCCAATGAGAACCGTAGCCTATAACAGAGAAGATACAGTCAATTAGCAGTTCTTATACCAATTATTTGAAAGGTAATGGCGGCTGAAAGAATACGGGGTAACACGTTGAGGGTTGGTCTTCCACTCACGATACTTTCTCCGTGGTCATCATCCCAAGGTTCTTCAAAGTCCACAATCAGGCACACCACAGAATAAAAAGAAAGAATAGATACACATCAAGCCGTCAAAATGGTTTGCGCTATGAAACCGCTTATCACAAAAATTTAAACGCCCTCATTCGTCCTCAACAAGAGAAGCACGTGGAACAACGGCTAAATTTCATTGGCGGCAGAGAGGCTTCCAAAACGAGTAGCACAGAATTTCTAGGGATCCGCAAATATTTTGACTGAATTTTGACCAGTTTAAATCGGTTTCAGAGTTGCATTTTTAACATCACGCTAAATCAAAACACTTTTTCTCCGTCTATCTCTTACCTCCGTGATACACACACACACTCAATCAGACAACCATTGATTAATAAATCGGCCGCTACGGCCAAACGTAAATTCATCATAAAATATTGTTAACGTAGATGAATAGCTACACCACTACATAAGAATAGAGTAACACAAATATCATAGACTGCCTATTCAGACTGATTTCAGCAAAGCACAAGAGTCATATTACCACTAGGGCACAAACTGACGTTGAAATAATGATGGTAGCGTAATATTGCTGTCTTTCTTCGTAATACTGGTCACGCAATAGTGATGCCACTATTTAAAACTTTTATTCGAGGACGCTAAAGCATTCCACCTTTCGTTGATTGAAGCCGTTGATTGGTGGCACCTCTCTAACACACAAGACAGATGGTCTCGCTACATCAGATTTTGAGTTGCTTTTTACCTGTATTGTAAATTTTTGGTCTTAAAACTATATTTTCCATTATATTTTTGGAGCACACTCTAGCCAAGTTCTCGATGATAGATAAAAAAAAATAATTTTCAGTCATTAGGAATGTATAAAAAATTTATAAACACAATAATAATATTAAACAGTTGATATGAGAATCAATAAAAATTTATAGTCAGTAGTTCTTAAAGTCACTAGGTCTTGTGAAATGAAATCTTTCTAGTCATCACTAACGATGATGTGACGTGAATCAAGAAAGTTATGATTAAAACATCATACGTTTTTAAAAGTTAAAGCATATATCTAACGAAAATCAAATATGCAAATCAATGAATGATATTTAAACATTTAGAAAATTTTAAAGAATTATGTACTTACTTTTTTCACAGTTTTCGCCTGCATGAGTATGCGGACAAATGCAAACTTCTTTCCAATCGGAACTTCCTTCATCTATCGTCCTGCATGTACCTCCATTCTGACATTTTTTAACGAAACAATTACCTACGGAATGTAGAACAATATTTTTCAGAAAGAAAATATTTTTATTTATATTTAATGAGTGATGGGATCAGTGTTGCCAGTGGGCTACTTTTTTCAAATTCAGATTTGTTGATTGGCCCCACTTTTCTGAAATGGTAAAATTCCCCTGGTTTTCGCCTTAATTAATATGTCATTAAATAAGTCGAATTTTACTGTTTCAAAAAAGCGGTGCTAATGATGAAATCTGAATTTTAAAAAATTACCCCACTGGCAACACAGGATGGGATAGAAGCCAAGAAAAAGTAAATTGTTATATTTTGCTACAATTTAAAATATTTCGTTATGTAGTTTTAATCTAAATTAAACCTTGATGGAACACTAAAAAACATTCAGAAAAATTTAAATGTCCAACGGTATTAGAATAATCATATTTGATATTACTTATGTTGAAATGAATTTGCAAGAATTCCTTATATAAATTAAATAATTTTCATATAGACTTTAATTTACAGTTTTAATGTGTAACTAGTTATGTGACAGCGTTTCTGTCCCATACCTATAATTTTTATTCAAAATTAATTTAAAACATAATTTTTACTTTTAAATCACATTATCCTCCCCCCCCCCTCTTTCTTATGCTGAAATATGTAATTAAATTCATTTCTCAAAACCATCCAGCTTTTATTAAAAGGGTTTTGCTTTCTTCTTTCTAAAAACATCTTTATTTCCAGCCGCAAAGATTCATTCCTTTTTTTTCCTTTTCCTTATCTGTCAGTTACCACTCCCAGTGCAAAGAAATAAATAAGAATTAAATGGCACATCTGCTAGTATCAAGGTCTGCATTAGTTGCATCGGATTTTTGCGCGCCACATTGATAAGAATTGTTATCTCTACTAATACGTGAACGTTGCATATGTATTAACAATAAAAAAGTAAAAATGAACAGATCGTATGGGAAGCATGTATTTATCGTGTTTTGTGGTCGAGCTAAAAGCCAGATGTCTGTGATTTCCAGAATTTTTCTCAGGCAGCGGTCTACTTTGTAAAATCTGTTGTATAAACAAGTTTCGCTTTTCTGACGCATTTCTCATCGTATTAGAAGCGCTTGCTTGCAATCTCTGCCTGCCCCGTCCGATTGTGTCACCACATTTTTGCGGTAATGTTTATCGCCTAAAGCCTTTGTACACTTTCGCGCAGTCACCAAAAGTTGTAAATTGGCGATTCTGTGCAACGCCAAGATTTCTTGACTTCTAGCAAAAACTTCACTTCTGCTTCAGCTTTCGAGATGTAAAGTTGTCTAAAAGAAAAGGCGCTTCGGCGTCCCACGTATTTTTGGAGGTCTCTCTCTCCCATTGTTCTTTAACTGAACCACCTAACGATGCTTTTAAATAAAGAGTACTTCCAGTAAAGTTATAGTTGGAGTTTTTTTCTTTTAGCATTTAGAACCCGGTCTTCAATCTATGCTACAAGCTATTACACGTAACGTCGCTCATGGAGCATTAAAAAAAGACAAAATTCATTATAAAGCAAAAAAATTTACGTTTCTTTTCATTACTAATGCAAAACATACATAATTAACCAACTTATTATCATATTTTATGGAAGATAGTACGGTACCATATATACTCGCGTATGAGCCAAAACATTTTAGCCAAAATTTATCTTTTAACACTATTTCTACCAAGAGGTGTCAAAAGACACCTTTCGAATTTTAACTTTAAATTATTCTATAAGTTTAATCATTTCTTCACAATTAATTTTTTGACTTTTCGTACAATAGTTGTTAAATTAATTCACCGCTATCATTTTACTCCAACTCATCTTGTATCTAAAAATGTGCATATGATATACCTATTTATACCATAATATGTCTTTTTAAACCTAAACCCCAACCATAACCGTGTCTAATTTTAAAATCCCGGTTGCGAAATTCATATCCCAGTTTTATAGTTAATTTTGAAGTTACTTGTTTATTTTTAGCTTTTAATTAGCCCCCAGTACGCTATTTCTTTCTCCCAGCTTATTTTGTATCCAATAAATAACGTTACCTTTTATACGCGAGCCGTAAAACAAAAGCAGATGTTTCATTGTGCGATTAAATCTCTACAGTATTTTTAAAAACTTCTAAGCATCGCACATTTTCACTGTTTATGCCGTCGTATTGGGAAAAAAAAGAACTTCTTAATGCAATTTTTTTTTAAACTGCATCTCGATTTGTTTTTGAAATATTAATTTTTTTGTACTTTTTAGCAGCATTTGTTTCATTTTGGCAACTCAAGTACTCCATTTCTGTAGAAAGTAAAGAAAAAATTGTTGAAAAATAGAAATTATATCTTTTTGTTGCCATTTTATCATAAAAATTTAAAAAAAAAATTAATTAAAATACGTGCTATATTGAGAAAAGTATAAATGAATGATTTGTGATAAAACATGGAACTATTATAAACTATATTTAATTTTAAGTATCTATATTAATACAAACGACGTCATTTTACATAAAATAAAAGCGTGTGCTTTATGTCTTAAAACTGAAATATGTTTTGCAGTAGAGTCCCGATTATCCGAGTCCCGCTTAACCGAGTTATTTTCTTCTGATGGACTGGTGGCTTCTATTATTATGAAGCAGCCATTATAAATGAAGCGTTAGGTGAAGATGAAAGAGCAGTCGTAAAAAGTTCAGAGTTCTAACTTAAAAAAAAAATGATGGCCATTTTTCCCCCATTCTGACCAGAAAATCAGAGTTCTAACTTTTTATGGCTGCTCTTTCATCTTCACCTAACGCTTCATTTATAATGGCTGTTTCATAATAATAGAAGCCACCAGTCCATCAGAAGAAAATGAAGTAATGGAAATGCCGGGTGCGATACTAAATTCTGAAAAAGCAGAATTCCTGTTCTCTAGTTTTAATCTTAACTTATCCCCATTTTCGATCACTGTCAATGCCAAAATGTAACTTGCAATAGCGGTGTTCTCTCGATGTCTAGTACCACAAAGCCTTTTTAAAGGCTAAACGGTTTGTGCGAAAGCCGGGAGACCCGAGACCTGTAATGCGCACTAGGCTTGGCATCTAAATTAGTGAGCTATATGGCCCCCTTTGTTTTTTTTAAGGTTTAGAGTTAGATAGGCTTCGCTACATTATGCTATAGCTTTCCTGTGCTCGTTGGTACCGTACTACCTTTACATTCTCCGTTTTTGCCTACGCCAGTCGGTGAAATGACATCAAAGTATAGGGCATCCAAAAAATTCTTGGATGTCTTATGCGCCCCTTTTTCTGGAGGTTATATTTAACCTCGTGCTTCCAACTCTGGAATGGCCCTCGGGACTCCACTAGAGTTTCCAAATTATACTTTTAGGCCGTGCAATGTTTCGAAATTCATCCTTAGTTCATTTTCATATTTAGTTGGAGGTTACGCGCGGCGGCGTTGCACGCCGCGTTGTCACTCCTTAAACACCGCGATGTCATGTCATTTTACATATAAATATTAACACCCTTTTACAGCGTCATATCAAGTATAATCAAATTAGAGAATCCCGATTTTAGTCGTAACGCAAAATACTGTGAAGAATGCACTGAAATTGATAAAAGATCAAAATCTCAAAGTGAAGATGAGTTGAATGATTCTTTCGAAAATGAACACGAATTCGATAGCAATTATGAAAATTACTTGTCAAGCACAAATTAAAAGGAAGATAATTTGAATGCAAGAAGAGGGTGAAAGAGAATAAGAATGTTGACGGATTCTGAAGACGGTATTGAAGAATGCAATGAACGGCAAAATATTGTAATTGCTATTGATGGAATAGTTTGGAAAAAGATAGGACAAGTACCTTTTCTGGAAGACCACCTCTTCGTACCATTTTCAAAGATGTATAAGCTCTAATGTAAAATCCAAAATAAAATGTAATGTAAACTCTAATGGAACTCAAAGATGTATAAACTGGTTTAATTGGACACGCCAAACGAATCATTATGATGTGCAAATAAGCACCGCATTGTATTTACTATTTGGTAATAATACAGGGTCGTCGAAAAATAATGCCTAGATTTAAAAAAATCATAACATCGAAACCTTTTATGTTAAATGGGTAATTCTTTCACTACATGATAACTGGTGAACGCAAGTTTGGTTTTAGTTCACCAGAATTCGTTTGCGTGTCTATGTTATGCGCGGATTAGTTGCGCAGTCGTCAAGGTCAGCCGACGCGCCAGACTTCAACTGCTCAGTAAGATGATGACTGCTGCTGTACACTGACTATTGACTTTGATTCCACATACCAAATCACGCACTGTGCTTTTTGTTGCATGATCAACATCTTACTGAGCAGCTGCAGCCTGACGCGATGGCTGACCTTGACGACTTCGCAACTAATCCGCGCATAACACAAACACGTAAACGAATTCTGGTGAACTAAAACCGAAATTGCGTTCACCAGTTATCGTGTAGTGAAAGAATTACTCATTTAACATAAAAGGTTTCGATGTTATGATTTTTTTTAATCTAAGCATTATTTTTCGATGACCCTGTATTATGGAATACATTATAAAGCGTTCGGAAGTAGAAGCACAAATACTTCTAGGAAAACAATGGAGTTTACCTCTTGATACATTTGAGGCATTTATAGGTATTTTATATGAGGGCGTGAGTTTCAAAACTCGCCTAATCCAAAATTTAAAAAATCGAGTTTTCCTTATAAGCATAGAAAAAGCACTGCAATCTGCAAAGAAACTATTTATATTGTGTAATTTTGGCAGTGTAAAATCTTGGTTTACAAAGAAAACCAATGGACGTAGTCGGAGGTTCTTTGTGATTTCCTGAAATTTGATTTTCTGGATAAGATGAGTTTTGAAACTCACGTTCTCATATCTACGCGGTGCATATGAACAAAAATACGTTAACGCATCGTTTCTTTTTATGGAATAAAAAATGGGGTTCTTCAAATGTTTTTCGAATATCAAATAAACTAAAATTATTTCATGGAAATGCTACAATTCTTATGTTTTGATTAGAAAACGAGCGGAGAAAAAGTTTAAGAAACGATACATTACGGTATTAACGGTACAGAACATATTCATCGAAAACTATGCCAAATAAGCCAGATAAATTTGGCATAAAATTTTTGTTGTCATCTGATGTGAAAAGCAAATATGTTGAGAATTTATTTCTGTACTTATGGAAAGATAAAAGGAGACCGAGAACGATTTCATTGGGTGAGTACATCGTTTTTCAGCTGGTTCATCTATTTACTGGCAGCGGCAGAACGGTTACCACTTACAATTTTTTTATAAGTTCTTCCCTGGCAACAAACCTTTGCAAAAAAAAAAAATAAATAAATAAATAAAAATAAAAATAAATAAATAAATAAATCTATTTGTCAATATAAGAGAGAGCTGCAAAAATCTGCCAAAATACAAAAGAATAAAATGGAACGCTTTACAACGCAGTTTTATGTATCGAGTAACTGCACTCTAACGTTAATCATGGGAATTTCCAATAAACACATCTAAATGTTCAGAAAAGTTAGGAATTTAATTTATAAAAAAAAATAAAAATTCTAAAAATTTTGAAGCTTTAACAGTCTTGAGACCCCTTAAGAAAAATATTTGAATAAAATAAGTAAAACACAGCTTATGTTCATTGTTTCTTTTAATCACTCTATATGCATTACTTGCTTCGTCCAGTTTGACGATGGCTTGATTGAAATATTCACACACATTTTCACAATAATTATATTATTAGGATTATTCTTCTTTGTGATTGTAAAAATGATAGTTTAAAAAATAGCTCAGTATAATCCCAATAATTATTCACCAATTGCCAAGCATGTATTTAAATTTAATTAGAGTAATTAGTCACTAATATTTATGCATATATATACGAGAATCTACGTATATATATATATATATATATATATATATGGGAGACTAGGGAGGGTTGACCCACTTTTTACAAAATGATTTTTTATTTTTTAAATATTGAATTGAACATAGAATAAAGTTTTATATATCATTTTATTTGTTATACAATCAGTTATCAAAATAAAATTGCTACATAAGTGTAACATATATGAAATTTGAAAAATTAATTTTAATCATGAAAAAATAATGGTTCAAGGCTCCCCACATATGGGAGAGTTTACCCACTATATGGGAGGCTTGACCACTTACTGTTAGATTGCACTATTTGTGAAAAGAAATAAAATAAGTTTAAAAAAAGCAAAATAACTTTATTCTACATGCTTTTATTGTTATAAAAAATATTTTTTTTAAATATGAGGCTTAAACAAACCTGTTACGATGCAATCGTAAGTCAGAAGAGAAAAATTTGGTTTTAAACAGGGTTTTGTTTAAAAAGGTATAATTGTACAGCAAGGAAAATGAAATTTTAACATTTAAGGCAGTATTATGTTATAGACAGGTTCCGTTTTCATAGTGTCTCATGTTATTATGTCCGGATTTAGGAGGCACTGTCCTGCTTTTTTTATCTCCTTGTTCCATTTTTGTGACACTCGATATGGCAATTCTAGTTGTCACATAGTTTGGCTTCATCTCACTGTATTCACCCTGGTGAAATTTTTCTACTTACCTCCCTTGCTATGTTCTTTTGCAAGCGCATGAGAACTTAACTTATCATTAATATGATTTAAACCTTTAAGAGATAAAGTATATTCAGTGTTAAAATGTTGAAATAAATGACTGGCACCATAATTTACGAACAAGTTTATTTGGAAATAAGAAAAAGGCTATATTTCACATACACATTAAATGGAAAAGATTGTAGCAAAATTCTGGTGCCATTGCGATGTTTCGGAAATAAAATTAAGTGGTTTTATAAACATACCATTGTCCCTCAAAGGTTTAAGACAGCTTTCATCCTTTCTAGTCGCTCCCACTGTTTCTATTTACCTATTGTAGGCAATATTTAGATGGAAAAATTTCCTATCAACTTTCCCATTTTCTAGCAATTTTTCACATTTTCTATAGTCAGATTTAAACATTTTCTTTTCCCTCGCACCATCTTACTGAAGCTTACAGAATAATTTACATTCTTTTATGCACATACCATTAACTTTTCATCATGCACAGCGTATAATAAAAAGATTTCCAAAACCCCTTAATTAAGGAAGACTTGAGCATCTGGTCAACCCTCCCTCGCATTGCCTGGGTCAAGCCTCCCTACATAGACCCTTTCTAAAGAATACCACATTGTTATGTTAAGCTTAACTTACTGTACAGTCTTTATACCTGGAATGAAAGCTCGATATTTTTGCATTACTTTGAACCTACTTAAATTTCTATGACATAATTTATTTGAAAATCCTTATAAAATATTTCTAAAAAACACAACTTTGAGGTAGAAAACGCCTCACAATTGATTTTTTGCACACCTATTCCGATTATCTCTATGAAACGAAGACTTTTGTTTGAGCATTCCAGTAGCTTTGGTTTACACCTATTATAAAAACCTGAAATTCTTTTAAATATGAAAATTGATGGGTGGGTCAAGCCTCCCGTATGGTCAACCGTCCCTAGTCTCCCCTATTTGTGTGTGTGTGTGTGTTTGTGTGTCTAATCATATTTTTTATATATTTATATATCGCTCTTTCTATATATAAGTACAGTGAACCTCCAAACATTTGAACCAGAGCTTTTATTGATTTCATTGATTAATATTTTTCTTCCATAATGTTCTTTAAAAACAAAAGAAATTTTAACATAAAGACGATTTTTAGGATAATTCAAAAAGCTTTATTTTACAGACTTCAAAATAGACTTTCAATAATGAAAGTCGAGATTTATGCCGACTTTTTTTCGTTCATTGTACAATATATGCAAAGGGATTATTTAGAATTCTTTCAAGAATGAAAATATGCCTTGAATATTTTTGAAAGAGTGAATATATGTTTAGAAATAGTACATAAACTAAAACACACATAACAATAACAAAAAAAACATGTTTCAAGTATTGATTATGAAAAGCTCTCCAATACTTCCAAAAACTATAACGAAATATCATAGTTAAATAAGGAAGAAAAGATAACAGTAAAGATAAGATATAACACATTTAAAAATCCACTTTTACCATTTACCTTCCCTTTACAAAAAAATAGTTGAATCATATTTTGTGCAATCCTGTGTATGATCTAAAGATTGGCATAAATACTAAATAGTATTTAAAATTCTCTTTTAACAATTTTTCCAAATACATATAAATGTACTGGACTGCTTTTCTATAGCCTTGCGCCATATTACACGAAAAAATTTTGTACACACCACATTTTAAACAAAGCATTTTGAGGTAAAAAATGCTGTGTAATACAACATAAAATACATTTCTGGCAATTGCCAGCCATAAAGTATACTTTCAGTAGTTATATGAACCCATATATCACCCCCCCCCCCCCATTATTTATGTCCTATAACCTTCTATTCGTTTGTGCGGCTTTTTATAAAATCAACAGTAAACACAACATGTGCTATACAAAGTATAGGTTTATAAAAAGTGCAAAAATGAAAACACACATAACAAGAACGAAAAACCTTGCATCAAGTTTAGATTATGAAACACATTCCAATACAGAAATACCAAGATTTTAATTGGTATATTTCTAAATCAGCAAATTGTACATATCGCGTTAGATATACGTCTTAAAAAGTATCATTTTGCTTTCCGAAATTTGAAACAAGTATAAGTATCATATTTAATACATAGATATATATGTATGTATAAAGAAGATACTTCGGAAAATATTGAAATTGGCAGATCACAAAGAACTTTTTCTTAAAACAAAATTTATCAAATAGCATTTCTTTTAATTTACCTACCTTGACAAACTGAATTTTCGACGCATCGTGTTACAATGAGACATATGCGCTGAATTCTAGTTAGTTGTAATCTACAAAATTAGCGAATTTCTATACATGCCTTTATTTGAATACATATTAGCTCTTCAAAAGTAATTGTCAAGGCACAAAAATTATATTTTTGTTTTTAAAATGAATAAATTTTAATGAACACATATAAAATCATTTTATCATAATTTATTTTATAAAAAAATTCATAAATTTGAACTATTTCAAATCTATTTTATATACTCTCAGAGCAACTAATAAATTGCACATTTTCTATACCACGATATATCATAATAATTTCTGAGTTATGTATTTAAGCTTTTATATATCATATTATATAGCTTTTTTCAGATATGTAATCCTTTTTTTCATTTTATACATACAAAATACTTTTATTAATTCAATGTCGTGCCTCTACAAAGCCTTAACCGCAATTTCTTTGACGTACATAAAATGTCATTAACCCTTTATCTAATGACGGTACATATAAATACCACTTATTTTAAACTTTCATCCTATAGTGAATATTATTATTATTATAATGGTACTTTGCAAAAATACTCTTTTAACTCTACTTTGTCATGATACATGGCAGCAGTAGTTCTAGGTTTGTTATTTCAGCGATAAAGGAGGCTATCTTTAAAACTGTCGATGTGTTTTGTGCCGACATTTTGTACAGATTGTGACGCTTGACTTTTTATTTCTGCAAACACAATAAAGGACGTAAGATAAGTGTTGGGTTTTTTAGGGGTTATTATGATCTTATAATAGAATTTGACTAGTTATTTTCAGTAAGAAGTGTATGTATTTGATTTTACAGTTGAATTACTCGGCGGTACTTATAAGTACCGACAGTACACTGGGTGTTGGAGAAAAACTCCTTGTTTACTTTTCGTCTGTGTAGTTATCCATCGTTCTTATCTGCTTTATGTCATAATTAAATTTTGGTGTAGTAATGTTATTTGTGGTACTATTTCTTTTCTGTTTTATTATAGGAAATCTAAAAGGTTGTGATGCCGACTCATTTTTCCTATGCTAGAAATGGCATATGTAAATTCATATACTGCATATGTGGAAATGCGAGAGAACATGTTGCCCTTGGAACATAGGTGTCGAATAATTAATACTGCTTCCTTCCGGAAGTATAACCAGCTCCCCCTAGCGAGCAGTCTGTAAAACAGGTTTTTATTAAGCTGTTGATCTTCAAATCATCAACACGTATCAAAAACTCCATCCAAACTACGCGATGGATATTAATTATACTTTGGAATCTATTCAAATTAGTCAAGTTTATGTTTGTGTAAGTGTGTTGTGCACTGTTTATGTGTGAATAAAATCAATTAAAAAGAAATTAAACGTTTACAGTCCACTATAAGAACATTGTGGTCCTAATGAGCCTGAGAGCTATTATGGATAAACTGAATCAATTAAAAGGCACCGTAAAGGCTGCCGTCGCCAGATTAGAGCAATTTTTAACAGATACCACTGACGTAAAACAACGAATGTGAGTACATTAGAGGTCAAATAAAAAAAGACAGAAGGCCTTCAAAATAATTGGAGGAAATAAGAAAGCAGTATTTTGATATCCAAGAATTATCTGCGCAACAAGTGCAAGAAATAGAGGAGGATATCGACACTGCTAATGAGAGGCTCGAACAAGTGGAGGTAAGCTTCAAAGTTTTATTAGCATCTTTTGAAAATAAATGTAACATTGTAAGTGTTGATGGTTATTCAAATGAAAACAAAACAAAGGTGTGCCTCCCAGAAATTACATTGCCTTCATTCGGAGGTGCTTACTGATATTTTGCTAATTTTAAGACGCAAGTCACTAAATTTATTATTAAAAATGCTCAATTAGATAATAGTCAGAAGCGATTTTATTTAAAATCGTCTTTAAAAAACGAAGCTGAACATTTAGAATCACCTGATGATGATTTTAATTCTTTGTTTCAAGCCTTAATACACAGGTACGAAGACAAAAGATTGTTAATCGATTCACATATTTCTGCGCTTTTAAATTAAGAAAAAATGCAGTAGGAGTCTCCTGAAGGATTGTGTAATTTAATTGATTGCATTGACAAAAACATCCGTTCACTCAAAGTCATGGGATATACAGCAAAATAATTTGTCAGAAAGTGTGTTTATAAATATTATTCTCAAAAAATTGGATAAAGAAACTCAAAAGCAGTTTGAATTATCTCTTGAAAACTCAAATGTTCCGAGTTTTGATTATTTAATTTCCTTTTTGGAAAAAAGATGCATTGTTTTTGAATCAATGAAATTGTCGACTGACGCCAGTCAGTCGCAATAAAAGTATTCGAAAGCAAAGAATAATTATGCAGTAAATAAATCCAGATAATTTTTCATCAGCGATAAAAATAAAAATAATATTAAACAAAAACATAATTTGAAGAATAAATTAAAAACAAACAAAATTTATTTCCTACATTGTTTAAGCCCAAGAAGGGACAGATATTGAGTTATTTCATTCAATTAGTTCTACATTTAATGTTAAATTTTTGCAACAAATTAGTTAAGCCAATTGAAGATAAAAAAATAAAAATAAAATTCATACAATATGATACTTAAAACACCCTAAAAAATTAGATTCCGTTCAAATGAAATCGAAATAAATCTTACTTAGACTTCTTCCATTTTTAATTGAAAATATTTGTATTGCAGATTTTGTATTATGTTTATGACAATTGTGCATAAAATGATAAGATGCATGCAAAATACAAAACGTAAAAAAAAGTCTAAGATTTATTTCGATTTCATTTGAACGGAATCTAATTTTTTAGTGTGTTTTAAGTATCATATTGTATGAATTTTATTTTTATTTTTTAATCTTCAATTGGCTTAACTAATTTGTTACAAAAATTTAACATTAAATATAGAACTAATTGAATGAAATAACTCAATATCTGTCCCTTCTTGGGCTTAAACAATGTAGGAAATAAATTTTGTTTTTTTTTTAATTTATTCTTCAAATTATGTTTTTGTTTAATATTATTTTTATTTTTATCGCTGATGAAAAATTATCTGGATTTATTTACTGCATAATTATTCTTTGCTTTCGAATACTTTTATTGCGACTGACTGGCGTCAGTCGACAATTTCATTGATTCAAAAACAATGCATCTTTTTTCCAAAAAGGAAATTAAATAATCAAAACTCGGAACATTTGAGTTTTCAATATCTGTCCCTTCTTGGGCTTAAACAATGTAGGAAATAAATTTTGTTTTTTTAATTTGTTCTTCAAATTATGTTTTTGTTTAATATGTCAAGTTTTTAATAACTACTGCACTCAGACGAACGCATTTCAAAATTAATAGAGAGTATCATCATCAGGCTTTGGTGTATGCGGTATTGCATCACAATGTGGGATGCAGTTTACCAATGTGTAATTCAAAATGTTTCACCACTGTAGTAAATGCGGTAGTTTGGACAAAAACTTCTAATCTGAACGTAAAAAATCTATAATCAAAACATAAAAAATTAACTTCACTTAAATTTAGATACTTTGTTTCCCACTCAGGAACGCTATGAATGTAAATGTAAATTGTGTTGAATCCTTACTGCTAATATTTAACAATATTATAGCTGTGATACAGTAATAAATAAAAAAAAATAAAAGTTCTACTTAAATTTTTAAACCTTGTTCTCTCCCAAGGGGTGATGTAAACACATCAGAAAGTTATTACCTAAGTTTAACTTGGGGTATAAATAGTTCTCATCTCGGGAAAAAAATACATTTTAAAATAAGTTATGCAATTCCCCACTAAGTTCGCTACCTGCGTAAAAATAGCTATCCATTAGAAACTTTTTACTAAAATATAAACTTGACCAAAGCAAAAACTTATTCTGAAAATATCCTTTTTATTTCCACTATGACGCTATATTCACCTTTTTAATTAAAAAAAAAAAAAAAAAAAAAAAAAAAAAAAAAAAAAAAACTAGCTCACTTTAATATTTTACGTGACAATCTTTCAACTAAAAATAAATAAATTATTTTACGGCTTTTGAAATTTTTGCAACAATGAAGTAAAAATGTTACATTTTCTATGAAAAATGTCCGTTAATTTTCAATGAAAAAAGCGAAAATTGGAATTATTAAGAAAAATATTTGAATAATGTAAAAAAAATTGGCCCATGTTTCTCTCTGGGTTATAATTCACCCATATGCAAAGGCATTTCACCATTTGTTTCGACCCTGACGTCAGGCAAACGTTTTTACACTTTAAATTTATATCATTAGAATTAGTAAAGAATAAAAAATGAGTGGCATCAGAGACAAAAAGGTGGGAAGAAAAAATGAAAAAGTTACCATCTCCATAGGCTTTTCCATGTTAAATTAACATTGAGAAGTGACACTGGAAATAAATAAGTATTGCGCTGCCGCGCAATACTTAAATAAAACCACGTTTATTGTGATAGACAAGTAATCACCCTCTTTTCAAATGTTCTTCTTTTTTAAACATGAGTGTTCTTGAAAGGAAAATGATTGTAATTAAAAATAATTTATGTTCAAATTGTTTACGATTACATCAAGGTCAATGCAATTCTAAATTCACTTGCAAGCGTTGCTCCGCAGTACATAATTCCTTACTATGTGAAGTGAATGAAAATATGATGTCAGAAACGGCGGTAATAAATAAAAATAATGAGTTTGTTAAAAACAAACAAATAAGCAATTCTGAATCTGAGAATAAAGAAACAGCATTACTCGGTGCTAACATTTTAGCAGCTGATAGAAGAAATTGTGCAATATTAAACACAGTTATAATTTTACTAACTGATGTGTTTGGAAATAAAATAGATTAAGAACAATTTTAGACAATGGGTCCTCGATTAACGTTTTTAATTAAAAGCACATGCAGGAAATTAAATCTAAAACCAAAACCATTCAAGGGTGTTATTTCTGGCATTAACGAGTCACATAAGGAAGTAAAGTAAATTATCAATGCAGATATATCAAAAGAATAGGGAACATTTTCTAAAACATTAGATTTTGCAGTTCTACCAAAAATAACAAAAAACATTCCGGTTGAAAAATTAGGCATTTCAAATATATGCATCCCAAACTACATAGAATTAGCAGACAATAATTTTCATATACCTGGTCAGATTGATGCATTAATTGGTAGCGGGGTATTTTTTGACATTTTAAAGAGTGAGCAAATTCGTTTATCAAATGTTAATTGTATATTACAGAATACAGTATTTGGATATTTAATCGCAGGTTCACTTCCGCAAGTTCAAAATAAGTCATATTGTTGCCTCTTAACTGAAAATAGTTTAGACAATACTTTACAGAATTTTTTTGAAATAGAATCTTTACCTGGGGATAATAAGGAAACTGTCAAAGGGGGTGAAGAAATATTTTGTGCGGAACATTTTAGAAGCACCTATAAACGCGATCATACCTGTAAATTTACAGTACAGCTATGAATGAAAGAAAATGCAGAATCAGTGTTAGGAATTTCTAGAGAAATTGGAGCCAGGAGATTAAATAATTTATGGCCTAAATTAGATAAAAATAAAACAATGGCTAATTTATTTACAGCTTTTATGGAAGAATACAAATCTGTGGGGCACATGACACAAAGTAAAAGTGAAAACGAAAATAAGCTAGCTTATTATATTCCACATCCTGCTGTGTGTAAACCGAAAAAAATATACACTCCCCTGAGAATTGTCTTCAATGCAAGTTCAAATACATGTAGTGGTTATTCACTTAATTCTATTTTATTAAATGGGGGAACGTTTCAGCAAGATTTATTTTCTATTATAAATAGATTTCGTACCTACAAATATGCATTCTGTTCAGACATTAAGAAAATCTACAGGCAGATAATGATCGACCCACTGCATAGAAGTTTGCAAAAAATTCTTTGGAAGTCCAATAAGAACGTCCCGATAAAATTATTTGAACTTAATACGGTTACCCATAGAACAGTAAGTGCTCCCATTCTAGTCACGCGAACGTTAAAGGCTCTTGCTGATGAGGAAAAAAATATTTTCCCAACGCTGCTGATGTGATTCATAACGACATGTACGTTGATGATTGTTTATCTGGTGCATGTTCCTTACAAGATGCACAGGACTTGCAATCTCAATTAATTCTGATCTTAAAAAGGGGAGAGATGGACCTACATAAGTGGGTCTCTAATCATCCTGAATTATTACAAGAAGCAGCCATATCAGAATATGCATTTGCCGAACACTCGCAGTAAATTTTTGTAAAAACTTTGGGGATGCTTTGGAAACCTCAGTTAGATCATTTTACTTTTAAAATTAGTATCGAACCCAAAGATGTTTATACTAAGAGAGAAGTTTACGCACAAATTGCGAAAATTTACGATCCGTTAGGCCTAATTAGCCTTATTCTAGCCAAAGCAAAAATTTTTCTGCAACATTTGTGGGAATTAATGATTCATTGGAACCAACATCTGCCTGTCAGTTCTCTTCGGGAATGGAAAAATTTTCTGATTAAATTGACAGAAATAAATCATCTTGCAATTCCGCGGTATGTTTTGTCTGACAACATTGCAGGTCTAGATTTACACAGATTTTTAGATGCTTCTGGAAAGGCCTGTTGAGCAGCCATTTACATAAGATCTCTCTTCACAACTGTACAGTTCAGGTCTAATCTTCTGTGCAGCAAGTCCAGGGTGCCCCCCCCTAAAGCCAATGACCATCCCGCGACTAGAGTTGTGTGCAGCTCTACTTTTGACAAAACTGATTCAAAATATAATTCCCATCCTACAGCTATGCTTTGAAAAGGTGTGTCTATGGACTGACTCTTCAATTGTTCTATTTTGGCTTAATACACCATCACACAAACTTAAAACATTCGTTGCCAACCGAGTCACCACGATCCAGTCTATTTCTGAAAATTATTATTGGAACCATGTATTCTCAAAATCCAATCCAGCAGATATCATCTCCAGAGGTGCAACAGTCAAGAATCTGATCAACATGATTTGTGGTGGTTTGGGCCAGAATTTCTTCAAAGAGAAATTCCCAAACAATTTCTTACTGTCACAGACAATGAATGTGACCATGAACTCAAAACTAATTTTAATTTATTGACTATTCACAAAGACTCTAACGACTTGTTTAATGTGTTATATAACTCTTCTAATAAATTGCTAAAACTAATTAGAATATGTAGTTTTGTTTTTAGGTTCGCCAACATCTGGAGACGCAGAAACATTAACTAGAATCAACTTAAGGGAATCAAATTAAAATATAGGGGGACCGATGCTTGTAGGCGCAGTTTTTAGTTATTGATTTTTATTAATTTTTTGTTTAAGTTATTTATGAAACTTTAATTGTACTTAAAAAAAAAAGCTATAAATACCCGGAATTTTGAGTTTGTAGTTTTTGTAGTTTATATTTAGCGGAAGTCTAAAGTAAAAGGATAATTGTGCGCCAACCTACCCCGTCACGGGGCAAGTTGCCTATACCTATGGGTTAAGTCGGCACACGCTTTATAAAAATTTAAATGAAACTTAAATAAGACACCCAGTTAAGAGACATCAATTTCATTAACACCAGTAAGTTAAAAAAAGGCGTTATCGCCGTACAATGTAAATTCTAAGTTATACAGACATAAAAATAATGAATAAAACATTAACATTGAGTAACGTTTATCCTACACGATATCATCATCAGAGTAACAGTTGTCACAAATAAAAAATCGAGTGTCTCCGTTTGTGCAAGCTTTGTGTGCCAAAATCTTACATCCCAACCACTTTTCTCGGTGTTCGTTGTTTTTAAAGCTACCAGCACACACCAGACATCGAGCCAACTTGCCCCGTGTTCAATGCGCCTACTAGCCCCATAATGAGTTTCTTCACAAAAGGGACTCGTAACCATCTAAGCAAAAATAATCCAAGTAAATCACATATGGGGTAGGTACAATTAATCATACACTAAGAAAAACTGCACAAGTTAAATCGCAGTGTTTAAGATAAGTATTAGAAATTAGAGAAAAAATTACTTGTGAGTGCAAAAAGCAGAAAAATCGTAATAAATGTCCATTGCACGTAGGTAACGCTGCAAAACTACAATGAGGGTTGTAAAAAGCAAGAAGAAAGGTACTCTGTGACTGGTTGCGCAATCTATCCACAAGCAGGCCATTTATGAGGACTGCGCCTTCTTACCCCTGTAGCCAACTAGCATCGGTCTCCCCTAGTATATATTTTCTAGTAAAAAACGAAAAGGAAGGTAAGTTCGCTCCTAAATTAGCAGCACTCAGAAAGGGGCAAAATGTTTCTTCTTCCAACAAGTTAAAGGGTTTAGATCCCTTCATTGACAACTGTGGATTACTTCGTGTAGGTGGCAGATTAATCAATTCTGACTTATCTTTTGATGCTAAGCACCAATAAATTCTGCCCAGTGATCATAAGCTCACTAAATTAATTTTTGAGTACTTTCATAAAAAATACTTTCATATAGGTGCTCAGGGATTAGTTCATCAAGTACCCAAACAAATAGGAATTTGCTGGACAGCAGCAAGGTAGGTGCTTGCAGTGATGGAGAAGTGCTGGCTAATGGTATACCACTGCATGACCACTGCTGGATAGCTTCAGTCAACTTTGCTGTTGGAAATCATCAGATAAAATTCTGGTGGGCTTTCGTTTTATCCCATGCGCTGGCCCACCTTTACATAAAAGTGCACGAACTTTGGCAGTATTATGTCTGGGAACCCTTACGCTAGGTGGCGTTGCGAATATCGAAGACATTGAGTATTTGAACACAAATCTGAAATGAATACCTTAACACAGTTTAAGCTGTGAAGCTAATTTTTTAAACTGTAAATAATATAGCGCTATTGCCAACAACATAATAAATAAGTAAATCAATAAATCAATAAATTCTTTATTTCAAAGCACTTTTTTTTCTCCTTAAATCTGGTAAGTTACAAAGTATTTCGGTTTTCATAATTTACACAGTTCAGAATCAATAATAAAAAAGCGTATAAAATATACAGGATTTTTATACAATAATTTCTATACCAGTTTAATGATTGGGAACGAAAATCACACACAAAAAAAACCTTGAAATAGTGTGATGAGAGCTTGAAAACTACGAGCGGTCGTAGCAGACGCTGAAAGTGCTTGGTCATGTCCGATCACGAAATCCAAACAGCATCGAGCGCGGTTAGTACTTGGGCGGGTGACCACATGGAAACCACTGCAAGTTCAAATATTTCTATAGACATTTCTAGTATAGACACTTCTGCAGATATTTCTATAGCTCTTGGTGAAACTAGATTATAGAAAAAAGAGGCATAATTCTATAATACTTTGTTTTTTTGTAAGGGAAAGTGCTGGGCCAGCAAAGGAATAGCAGTGGGATAGGTGCTAGAACTGCAGGAAAAGGGCCGGATTGAAGTAATGTGAAGGCATACCAATGATGGCCTGCTTTTGGTCATCACTGATGGGCCAGTTGCATCCCGCACGGACACTTTTGTATTGGTTTAAGTAATGGCACTATTGCACTATGGCAGTGCTGGCTGCCATATTTTTTCCAGCTGATGGCCCACTGTTTCTTTTTTTGCTGGGACGGATGAAATATTGGCTTATAAAGGCTAAAAGCATTGCCAGAAAAACAGTGCACACTTGTGTCACATGTTTCAGGCATAACCCCAAAACACTTGATCAGTTAAGGGGAGACCTGCCATCGCAAAGCGTAATACCCAGCCACACGTTTCTCAATTCAAGTGTTAATTTTTGTGGCCCCTTCCACATTAAGTACAAAAATCAGAAAAAGGGCACTTATTCCAAAAGTTATGTGGCCATATTTATATGCATGGTTACCAAGGCTATTCATTTAGAGATAGTAAGTGAGTTATCCGCTGCTGCATTCATCGCGGCGCTTAAAAGATTTTGCAAGAAAGATTAAAGATTAAAGATTTAAAAGATTTTACCAAAATAACATAATTTGCTTAATTTAATTTTATACAATCTATATATTTAAAACACAAGTGTGTTTTTTAGTCATCTGTCCCGATCTTTCTGCTGAACCAATTATACTAATATATATATATTTTTTTTTTTAACTAAAAGCTCTTCATTTGGCGATGTGATCGCCCTATCTGTTTTTTTTTAAATATTCCCACTTTTATATTTTAATTTTAAAAGCATTTTATGAATTTTTTTCAAAATGTGCAAATTAGATAGCTTTCATTATTCCAGACAAGAGAGAAACAATGAAGTATTTTTATCTTTATTCATGCTATTTTCCAAAAAGATGCAAAATTGTTGATAAAAATTGTTGTATAGGGTTCAGTGGCGCAGAATCCCATTAGGAGTAGAATATTATAATATGGGCATAATAACGGAAAATGAGATAGTGCTTTTGAAAACGCGCATTTTTCCTCATAAATTTTCCATATTGTTTTTCCTTCTGCATGTGTACTGATACTAAGTTTCAGACACTAGGCGAAATGCTTATTTAAGTGAAACTGAAGTCATATTTAAAAGAAAACGATTATTTTCTTAGATAAAACTAAACATTTTAACACAATTGCGTCTAAAAAGCATAAATTACGGAAATTTTTACTCTCCGGAATTGAGATTAGAATCTCAAGTAAAGAGTGCGTCTGTTCATATAAAATATATTGCTGACAATCGTGACTTCCAATTTTGAATTAAAATGATTTTTAAATGATAAAACAAAATACAATTTTTAAAAAAATGATGAATATGGATCTGAGAAGTGTGTATGCAAATTTTGAGAAGGTGAAAATTGCTGTTTATCATTCCGGAAAACCGAGCATAAGAGCTTCAGTTGATAACCACATCCTGATAACTGATATTTATTATATTTTACTGATTAAGTATCTATATTATACAGAACAGGCGCTTCTGTGCGTAACGCTGACGTAATTTTGCGAATGGCAACACTTCACGATAAAATTTCGGTCTTGAAATTTTCGCTACTGCAATTTTTTAATGTTCTGACCATCGTACATTTTCAAATTTCGTCGCATAGGGAAAAAATTTACTTTCAAATGCAATTTGTTTAAAAATTGTATCTTAATTGACTGATGTGTTATATTTTCTAAAATAATTTTTAAGCATGATTTTTTTTAAAGTTTATCTTATCACGTGCCGGTTTCAATACATAACATTTTGAACATAAGCAACAAACATTTTTCAGCATTTGTTTCTGACTATTTTTGCATAACGAAATTAATACTTCTTTTATAAACAAATAAAAGAATAATATTGGAAATCACAAATCTAACATATTTGTAATCGTACAATTTAAATTTTTAGATCACCAAATAGGATTTTTTTTTCAAATGGAATTTGTTTGCAAAGTTCATCTCAGTTTACTGATTGTCTATGGTTTTAAAAACATTTTAAAGCGTGAAATATTTTTTAATTTATCTATATCGCTCGGAGCTCGATTACGAAAGATTAATCCGTTTGCCCTTAAAACAAAATAAAGAGTTCTTACGGCTAATATCCATTAAAAAAACTTCCCTATGAATAAATAAATAAAATAATATAAATAAAACACAAATTCAACAGACATGTATAAGCTCTTAAATTATCAGAATGTAAAAGTACGCCGTAGGTAGCAAAATCTTGGTCGAATAACTCTTAGCATGCGGCTAATAAGAAAATGTTGCTTTTGATAAATTAAAAAAAATTATTTGATTGTATAATTCGTATTTTCCATATGAAAAATGCTCTTTTTAATGTAAGTGGGCAATCTAATTAAAATATTGCATATAAAAAATTATTAGTTTTCAATTAAAAAAAATGTTTTCACCTATATTCTTTAACCCGGGAAGCCCGGGTACGAACTGCTAGTGTTATTAAAAGAAGAAATCTCCCACCATGTAAGTGGCCTCTTGCCCGGATTATGGAAGTAATTGCAGGCAAGGACAACAGGGTTCGTGCAGTCAAAGTCAAAACTGAATGTGGTATATATTTAAGAGGTATTTCCAAAGTATGTTTGTTGTCCATTCAGGACACTTAACTAATGTTTATGCATCATAGTATTTCTTTTATATTATTTTAAACTAATTTTCCTGATTATTTTGTATTAAGTATTTTGTATTTTAGTATAATTTGTAATGTTAGTTAGTTATTTATTGTACTATGTTTATATTAATTGCTGAAATACTTCATATTTCATCCCCGGGCTGCATGTTCCCTTCCGGAAGTATAACCAGCTCCCCCTAGCGAGCAGTCTGTAAAAAGGTTGTTATTAAGCTGTTGATCGTCAAAGCATCAACAGGTATCAAAAACTCCAACCAAACTACGCGATGGATATTAATTATACTTTGCAATCTATTCAAATTAGTCAAGTTGATGGTTGTGTAAGTATGTTGTGCAGTGTTTATGTGTGAATAAAATCAATTAAAAAGAAAATAAACGTCGACAGTTCACTATAAGAACATTGTAAGGCTAAACTAATAACATAGGGAAAAAACTAAACTAGAGTAAACTAGGCATAACTAATACTAAAGGACTGCTAACAAAATCGAAACATCGCATTTTTATACCATCAAATTTGACTTTTTACGCATTTTTCATGTGTAAAATTAAACTATGTCATTTTAATATTTTTTATTGTTAACCTTCGAGTGTCGTCTTGTTATTTAGCATTTTAACAGTTTAAAATTTATTTGAAATATCATGTAAGCTTTCTGTTACGAGAACATTCTAGCCTTAGTGTACTGACGGTACTTTAAAGTACAACTTTAATTAAATACTTCTAACGAGTTAAATTTCTCCCGGATGGGTAACATTTTTATGTATATACTTTAATTTTCATTGTAGTAACTGAAAAAAAAATAACATGAAACAAATTGCACTAGATCATAATGCAGTAGATAAATGGTTAAATAGCATGTGAATTAAATCGATTGTATCAAATTTAAGTTTATAAAAATTTATGTAGCAAAAACTTATCGCATAATGATAAACAAAAAATTTCAGTGTTGTCTCATTTCGACATGTGAAATTGTTTATTATGAATATTTATTTTATCTATAGTTGCCATCGTGTATACTGTAGAATATCTATCAAGATGTTTTACATTTTTCATTATTTCAATTACAACGTTTTTTATGCATTTAAACAGAAAGTTTCCGGGATTGAACTGTTGCATATTACTGGTTGTTATTTGTATATTGCTGGTAATATTGTTGCTTTTGAAATATTACTGCACTAGTGTAAATGCCCGCCCTAGGGCGGTAGGTAAAAATTTTCGTTTTCATTTAAAATTTGAAAATAATTATAAAAATATCCATAAACTAGTCATCGACCATAAGAAAAACGGACCTGAAACAATTTCAGAGCTTGATGAATGCATGTGCCACTTGGTTTTTGACAACAAATTTGTAATATGCAAATAAGATTTTAAAAAAAGAGAAGAGATTTCAGATCTGCATAATATAGTACACTGTAAAAAAAAATCTGTAAGGTTACTAAAGTTTTTCTAGGAAACTGGGATTCCTAGAACTTTTTAAGAAATGCCAACAACAGAAATTCCTGTAACAGCGTCTGTTACAGGAAATTTCTTTTTGCCGTTATATAAAATGTTCTAGGAATCCCAGTTTCCTAGAAAAACATTAGTAACTTTACAGATTTTTTTTTTTTTTTTTTTACAGTGTAAAAGGAAACAGATATTGATTGAATGTAATATCAGTACAAATCGCTTTGACTCACTTGTAGTGCAAGAAATGTAAAAATGTTTGATACTTTACAATTATCACAACACCATGTTAAAATAAAAACTAATGCGTCATTTATTTCAACCCTAATCGTGCAACGGATATTTCTTGCGAACCGTGCCAAACATTTTAACGTAAATCGATTTTTTATCATTATTATTTAATTATAACCAGGCCAAATTTCTTAATTTGCTATTTTTCGAATTAAAATATTTATTAAGTTATAACCGGACAATACAATATAAAGTAGGCCTATTTATTTGATGAAACTAATCACCAAAAGGTGCTGCAAGCAACAAACACAATTTTGACTAATTCTAGAAACCTTTAACCAAAATTCTGACAATCTGGGCAGGGTAGGAATCTATGCAATAATAATTTTGGCTGGGATTGGGCTGAACCACGTGACTAAATCCGACAACTCTTTTTGCGCTATTTACGGCGGAAATAATTCCCCTTTGTACAATTGAGTGCGCAATAGTTATAACTTGCATATGTTACTGATACTGAGTTGGATTTTACCATTTAGCAGTTACTTGATGAAGAGAAATCCTCAATGAAATTGTTTCAGGATTTAGGAATTATGGAAAAGTAGAAAAATAAAAACATCTGCATTCAAAAAATGAAACAATATAAGAGATATTTACAATTTCATGCCTGGAGTTTAAATTGAGTTTTCTTTATTACTTTATTATACAATATAATTATTTTTGTGTTGTTTTAAGTACTTGTTTGTATAGATTTAATAAAATATTTATGAAACTCTGCCCTTTTCATATGTTATAATTTTGAATTGCTCAATTTCGAATCAAAAATATTTTTTTTTTTTTTTTCAAATGTTAGATTGCACAGGAATATCATTTTCTGCTAACTACTACACTTTGTGACATGGAGGCTGTTATAACGGGAAAATGTGCAACTGGAGAATTCATCCCTGCTTGGGGGCCGTTCAAGTATTACGTAAGCATATTTTTAGTCATTTTGTATCCCTCCCTCCCCCTTGTAAGGAAAAATAAGCAAATACTAGACCCCCCCCCCCTTTGCTTACGCAAGATTTTATGACATTCTAACATCAACACTATTTGCCACAAAAAATTATAGTTAGCGATAAATTGCATTATTAATCCAGCAAATTTACATAAACAGACACATAGGTATTGAATGAAAAAAAAAATCGGTTATATATATTGTTACTTATGGCATTAAACAATTCACAGAATACAAAATAGTTTTTTTTATATATTATTATTTATCGCATTGAACAACAACAAAAAAAAACTTTAAGAAATACAACCGGCCCTAACTTATTTAGGCACATAACTAAAAAATTTAACAAGAATCATAGGAATATTATGTGTTTGGCGTTCACATTTCTAGTCTGGTGTCCAAGATCTTTGAATCCATGTTTCTGCATTGTCTATTATTAAGCTTTCAATGTAGTGGTGGGCTGAAATGATCCTCGTTCCTAGTCCCTGTTTACTTCATATCTTTTTTCTCAAATTGTTCAACATCCGTAGAACGCTTATCTAAATTATACTCTTTTGCTTTTCGGTGTTAAACTATAGTTGCTCCGTTGTCTAATGCTTACGTAAGAATTTTCGTGACCCCCCCCCCTCTTCCCATTGTCAGTAAAAATAAGCAGACACTGGACACCCCCCTCCACCACTTACTGCTTACGTAATACTTGAACGACCCCTTGGGGAGATTTCCAAAATCCACAAATTGCGATACCTTAGTTGTTTTTTTACATTTATCATAAGGTAAACCTGATAAACAAATAGCGGAATGTTGCCATTCTGACTTTTTAAAATTTTACAGATAAGAAAATTCTTGGATTTGGAGTAAAACGTCACTGAATAATAGGGTGTCTTTATATGGGAGTGAGGAAACAATGGATATGAAATTTATTGAAATGATTTTGGTCTAAGAAGACCAAGGGTAATTTCAGATTTACATACGGGATTAAACCCTAGATTTTTTTATTTATTACTTTATGAATAAAATATAAATGTCTTAGTTGACACTTTTAATAACAAACATACATAAAAATATAATATTAAAAGTAATAAACAAAGCCATTATGCACATTTCATAAAAAATAGGAAAGATTTTAACGATTATTCCCAATTTAAAAAAAGATGCAATTCGTCAAAGCAGTGATCACTAACATACGAGCACTTTGCGCCCATAAAAACAACAACAACAACAAAAAATTCACTGAATACTGTAAACTGGTTATGCAGCATTGTACAAAATACATAAAATTCGATAAAGCTGCTGTCACGGACACATGTATGACGGCCCATGAAAACAAAACAAAACAAATAACTGAATGCAGCAAACCCGTTGTGCAGAAATTTCCAAAATGTACTCAATTCTTTAAATCCGTTTTCACCAACGCATGTATCGTATAAGGGCTTCGTGCCCATGGAAAAAAAAATCACTGGATGCAGCAGATTATAAAATGCACGAAATCCGTCAAAGCCAAGATCACTTAAAGAGAATTTAGACATACAATTTAAAATATTTTATGTAAACTGGAAAAAAATTAATCTTAGATATTTATTCCTTTAACATTGTTTTAATCAACCATCCATGCAGGCCGATGAATAAACTTTTGTGATGTCAGTTGAAACTGATGTATTGTACTTCACTGTGCATGGAGCATTTTTTCACTACTTGTTTATCTTTTAACTCCTTCAATGACTGTGGTTCATTTTTGGACCACTTAATTTTAATTTCTAAAAACCTCATTGACTCCAGAATATTGGAATGAAAATTTTCCTTTTATTAAGTACGTGTAAAAAAGATTTTGGTTATTTTGAAATAAATTTGTTTCTAAATTCTGGTGTCATACACTTATTCCAGCCTTTTACGAATAGAAGTACCTTACCCTGAAAGGGTTAATACTATGATATTACCGTTAAATGGCGCAATTGTTATTTTATTTAATGGCATAAATAATAAATCATTAAAACATTCCTGAAATCCTCTACTTTTCTGAATTCTGAATTACAACATTAATTCATCTTGCATATCGCTCCCCCGCAAGGAAAGTGACACATCTCGACAAAAGTAAATTTCACAGGAAAGGCAAAAGGAAAATGTTCATGATTTTACTGTAACATGAACATATAGCACTTAGCTGTGCATGCAGGAATGAAAACGTGCATAAAAGTATAAAACCTTTAAAAAAAAAATCCCTGCCGGCTCGGGCCTACAGGCGGAGGTAGATTTCGATGTTAAGTACTAAATTCTCCAACAAAACTTAATCAAGATTAGAGATAAAACCCAGTTTCTTCACAAAGAGCGAGCTGTTGGGAGCCATACTTTTTGTGAAAATTGTAATATACACGAATACACACACACATATATATGGAATAGGTTTAAAAAATGGCTACAAAAAATTCAGAGAACCTTAAAGTGTTAAAATATGTTAATATTTCCATAGTCGGGTTTTTATCATGTTTTAATACGTTTCTTCAAACTTACATGGCGTTACATATTTACCTGCTGAGTTCCATTATATTTCCAATATGACGCAATATACATATTTTTTAAATTCGTCAAACTATTTATTTTGAGTTTTCATGCTGAAATCTTGCTCTAGGAAACTAATGACGTAATATTCAATTTGTTTTCAATTTGTCAAACTATTTAATTTTACACGTGAAAATTTTGCAAAAGAGAAGTAATTGTTGTGGTGAGAATTTTATTATTTGTTTTTTTTTAATTGTTGGCAACTGCTATAACGAAAAACTTTTATTTTTTTCCTGCCATTGTTGTGTAAGAGCTGGTTTTATCAGAATCATGTTAAGACAGTATTCAAAATTTTGAACCCTCCCCATTTCCACCCTTTTGGGCCGATTTCGCCCATTTTCAAGCCCCGCCGAGATATTAGCCATCTCAAAGTTGTTGGCGAGTTTGAAGATGATTCGTGCATAATTGCGACTTTTGTCGTGCGGACAAAATTTAGTACATACATACATACATACACACATATATATATATATATATACATATATATAAATTTTTTAGGTGGGGGTGGTTTGGGGTTGCTGGGGTCCTATAATGAAAAGTTATGAAGGAATTTTTCAAAAGTCGCACCATGGTAACGACTGCAATAGGTAGTATTTCTTACGAAATCTACCTAAAAGAAGACGTAGGATGAGGTTTGGAAGGTTGGGTAATTTTACCTCTCCACGCAAGCCACCCCTCTTCTTGGCCAGGAATGGACATATAGTGCAATAAAGTGATTTTCTGCATAACTACACTTACGAAACTGTTTGTGTATCAAGACGCACTTATGACAGACCTATTAGTGGAATAAAACACAAAATAATTTTTTGCGAGATGTGTCACTTTTCTTGCGGTTGAGCGATATAATTTAGATTTAAGGGGTTCCAGGACACATTTTCAAAATTTTTTTATTTATTGAGTTAAAATTTTGAAATTTTTTGTGATGGTTAACCATATCATTTGTAAACAAAATCGCATGGTAAAACTTCTCATAATTTAAAAAAAAATTAAATTTAAATTTTGTTAAAAAAGTGGGGTAGTTTAAAATCGTTATAACTCGAAATATTATTTATAGAATTTCAATTTTTTTTCATTTAAATAAACAGAAATATATAATTTAATTTTTTAATTTAGAGCCAGCATTTTAAAAAATATTAATTTAAAAAATGAATAAAAATATTTAACGAAAAAATTACAAAAAAAGTGGTGCAACTTTTTTAAAAAAAATCATATTTTCAAAAGTAAATATATTTTTTTTTTCAAATATGCTGGCTTAAAAGTAAAGTAAAATAATTGAAAAAGATATGTTCCGAGTTTCAACCCTGTATCGTTAACGGTTCTCGAGTTACAAGAATTTAAATAAGAGAAATGATAAAAAATATGACGGTTTGAAATATGACACAATGTCCTAAATTTTCGGTTTTTAACGCATATTAATGAATTTATTCTTTTAAATTTCTCTTTCTCTTTTAATATTCACGTGTAAAATAGTTTTTATGACGTAATTTTGAACAATTTCCTGCTTTTAATAAGTAATCATTTAATTCTAATTCGAGAAAATAATTTCTGTTTGTGATAGTCACGTGTAGATAATTTTTTTATTTGGAGAAAAAGCTATTCTTTACGCTGTTTTTACAACTGGCAACAATTTAAAATAATAACCTTTTCTAAAATATGTAAAAAATATCTCTCGAAATGCAGAAAATTTGAATTTAAAATGGAAGTGAAAAAACATCAAACAATTAGTCAAATTAAAAAAAAAAAAAAAAAAAAAAAAAAAAAAAAAAAAAAAAAAGCATTAAATGTAATCTGAACATGGGGAGCTTCAAATGTATTATCCTTAGAAAAAAATATTAAATTCCTATGTCTAGTTTTTGCTCCTATAAAACTGTTTTAATGGAACAATTTTGATCAACTTTAACATTAAATATCTTTTTAAATAATTATTCGATTTAAAAACTGTCTGCATCAGCGTGTTTATCAAACATTTCTCTATAAAGCTACCCATTTTCATATTTTTGTATGCAGTAGTGTTCTCAATATTAACGAAGAAATACTCCCGGTCACAAAAAATTCATTTAATGTGGCGGTGACAGCATTAGTTACTTTTCTGTAGAATAGAGAGATACGTCTAAAAATTCAGGTGTATGAATATTTTTCAGTATTTATCTTTTCTCTGAAACAAATGAAGTCAATTATTTCCCATCCGTTTTTTGGATGTGTTTGTACCGGAATCCTTTACATTGCTGGTTATTATATGGATATTTGTATTTTCGAAAATAAATATCCCTTTCGTATAAAAAAATCGAATAGTAATACAAAAGAAAACATTATGAATATAAAATAGTTATTATATATAGTGATATAAAATCATGACCATTTTAAACTTTTACAGTAAATATAATAAACAAATGTGTTATCTCACTTTTTTTTTAATTCTTTCAAACCTATGCAACAAAATTTTCAGCACAATGTGTGTCAGTAGAACAGATGCTCTTTGTTTGTTACCTTTGGCTCTTTATTTACTTTAACACCGTTGTCACGCAATGTTTTTGCTTTTCTTTTTCCTTTTTTGTTAAAATTGCACAGTAAACTTTGGGATATAGAATGGGATATTTTGATATTATGAAATTTTCATATCGCTTTATTCTGTAATGTGTCATGTTAAATCCTGAACGAAGTCAGACAGAAAATAGCATTCCTGTGTTTTTCTTTTCTTTACTTTATAAACAATAACAACTTATATAAAGTAATATGTTACAGTTGTTGCTGTAATTAAGTTTTTTATATATATATATTTTTTTAAGATTGAGACTATTTAAAACCTACAGAATGCATCTTTTAAAACCAAACGTACAGGAATTTGTTGATGCAATAATTTATAATAATGTTTCAGTGGACAGTCGAAATTTCGAATTTTCTGCCACCTTGGTATTATTAGGCAGATTATAATCCGCATGTTCCACTTAATGTTGATATAAGATGATGTGAGCAATTAGATTAAAATAACTCCTTCATATCACCGTAAAAATAAAGAAATGCGCAAGACTAACTCCGTGTCTTGCTCCTGCTTTTACAGTAGTAGCATGTGTTCTATGCACTTAATGAAGAAAAATATAGTTCTTTTGAAGTTTACTTGACATTTCTTTATTTTTACTGTGTTTTAAAGAAGTTCTTTACATCCTTATTTTTCTAATTGGAAATAGAATTAAATTACAACTATTTCAGATAAAGTCATATAACACATTTTTCTTTACTCATGTGTTATGTGTTATAATTTTCAATGTATATTTTATGTAAAAAAAAAGGTCTTCTAAATTATACTTCCATAAATGTAGAAATTTTATGAGCTAATCACAATAAATGTATACAAGAAAGGCAAACTATTAAAGTAGAACAAATAAATGTTTTTTTAATTTTACGTACCTTGGCAACCTGAATTTTCAACGTAGTCTCGGCTAAAGCCACAGTAACAAATCATTCCTGTACTTGAAAATCTACAAATACCTCCAGTTTCAATGCATGACTTTTTCTTTTGGATACATGTGTCCTTATCAGCTAACACAACTAAAAAAAAAAAAGCAATTTAACAAATTACAACGACCATTTGGAAAATGATTTTTTCAAAGACTAAAATTTAAGACATAAAAAATCGCACCGAGTTGATCCTACATTACGTACGCCATGAATTAAACATTAATAGTGTAATTGCACGTAAAAATTCCAAGCGACAAAAATTGCCTGCGACTCGTACGTATTATCCACCTGAAACTTACGTATTATTCAAGCATTTCATTGGCTGTTCGGGAAAAGGCTTTTCCTTCGTCAGATTTCCAAGAAATCTAACGGCCCATTTTAAATTGAAATTTCATTCTTAAACTTTTAAACATCCGACAATATTACTTTTTACACCGTCGGATAGAGAAAAAAAAATGTACTTTTAAATGCAATTTGTTTGAAAGCTGTATCTCAATTTGTTTCTGAGTTATTAATTTTTTTTTTTGGAGTTTTTATTACTTTTTTGTCATAGTGGCATTAGAAGGTATCCATCGTTGTTGAATGTAAAGGGAAATACAGATTACTGTATAAACCAATCACAAAACGAGTAAAATGCGGAGTAAACCAATAAAAACTTTCAGATATGCTTTTGATTTCCTACCCTGACAGAGAACAATAACCATTTTTCCAAATGGTTACTAAAAATTTTATAAAAATGTGGTTTCTGTTTTATTAACAAGTTTTAATCTACACACAAAACAAATATTGACATCAAAATATTTCTTGAAAAATAACTAATTTAAATGAGTTTTAAATCTATTTTATATACATCATGAACAACGAATAATTTACGCACCTCTACACGTGGTGTTAAATTTTTACGCTTTTATGTATCATATTATATAGCCTTTTTTAAATTTTTTAATAAGTGTTCCAGTTTTTTTCATTTTATCCAAAGAAAATAAAACTGTTTCTTGAAATTCATTTCTTTATAAAGCCTAACCACAATTCTCTCAAGTCTCTCAAACGTTATTAACCCATTTGTGCCTGAATTTTTGTTTTCTCAAATTTTTTGGTAAAATCACTTTAAAATATTGCAAAATGATCTGAAAAACTACTAAAAAAATATTAAGCTTAAATTTTTTTGTATTTATTTAAGAAAATGTAAAAGAACTAAATATTCGTATTTCTAGTAGAATAATATGAATAATTATATATTTTGCCTACATTTATATTTAAAATGTTTTTAAATTGTATTTATGTACTATAATTAGTATTTTTATGAACTAAAAAAATATATTTATTTCTTTGCAGAGGCTAATAACATTATAACTATTATGTATTAATAATAAAATAAGAATAATCGTATTGCAGACTTTAAAACAATTTATTTCATAAATATCTTCGAAAGGAGATTACATAAATAACTGTCTCCTAAATTTCTACCAAACAATATGTGCCCATTTGTGCAATCCTATATCTTGGACATTACAATAATGCATAAAAAATAGGCTTGAACATTTAATTTCGCAATTTAAAAAAATACATATTTCAAAAAAGTCTACAAGCTAAGATTATAACTTGCGATTTTGGATCCTTGATAGAAAAAATACAAATAAACTTATATTTTACATTTCGCCATCTTGAAAAATTAAATATACATAAATACCGATAAAAGCCTTAATTTAAGCAAGTAAATACCCACTTTATGCTGCCATCTCTCGGTTATAGATAAAGACCTTTATAAATAATGATTTCATACAATTTTCATGTTATAAAGGAGAAGAAAATTATACAAATTCATTAAAATTTGAAACGTCCCAAAAATGAGACGCTAGGCATAAATGGGTTAAACTCCATATAAAGAAGTGGAATATATGAAATTTAGTCTGTGGAAATCTTTATATATATATATACAGGGTAAATAAAAAAAATTGACAAAATGACATGGCAAATTAGGTATACAACAAGGGTAAAAAATCACACAGGAACATAGGGTCGGAAATCACTTATTGAGTCACAAATACAGGGTGTTTCATCCTAACTCAGTTTGGGTTGACGGTCATAATTTCGAGAGAAATTAAAACATTGCAATAAAAATGCAACGCTATGGACCTTGTTTTGTGTGAAATGGGATAACTTCACGAAAAGTTCTGGAAAAAACATGTTGCTCAATCGACGATACCGTATGAATGGATCGTCACAGTTCAAAATGTGGGGCGTCCAGTCCCAGCAAAGAGGAAATTGCTGGACAGCAGCAAGATAGGTTCTGGCAATGATGGGGAAGTGCTGGATGATGGTCTACCACTGCATGACCACTGCTGGACAGCCTCAGGCAATTTTGCTGTTGGAAATCATCAGATAAAATTATGGTGGGCATCCATTTTATCTCATGCGTTGGCCCACCACTACATGGGAGTGCACGAACTTTTGCAGTATTATTGCTGGGAACCCTTACGCTAGTGGCGCTGCAAATATCGAAGGCTTTGTGTATTTGAACACAAATCTGAAATGAATATCTTAACAATTTAAGCTGTGAAGTTAATTTTTTTTTGAAACTGTAAAAAATATAGCACCACTGCCACCAACAAAATAAATAAGTAAATAAATAAATAAATAAATAAATACTTTATTTCAATGCACTTTTTTTTTCTCCTTAAATCTGGTTTTACTAGGTTACAAAGGATTTCGGTTTTCATAATTTACGCAGTTCAGAATCAATAATAAAAAAAAGCGTATAAAATACATAGTATTTCTATACAATAGAATAATTTTTATACCAGCTTAATGATTGGGAACGTAAATCACAAAAGAAACAGACCTGAAATAGTGTAATGAGACCTTGAAAACTACGAGCAGTTGTAACGTACGTTGAAAGCACTTGTTCATGTTGGATCACGAAAACCAAACAGCATCGAGCGCGATTAGTACTTGGGAGGGTGACCACATGGAAACCGCTGACAGTTCAAATATTTCTATTATATAGACATTTCTATAGCTCTTGGTGAAACTAGCTTATAGAAAAGTGAGCCGTAATACTTTGTTTTTTTATAGAATTCTATAAGAAATTTTTGTAAGGGAAAGTGCTGGGCCAGCAAAGGAATAGCAGTGAGATAGGTGCTAGCACTGCAGGAAAAGTGCCGGATTGAAGTAATGTCATGGTATACCAATGCTAGCCTGCTGTTGGCCATCACTGATGGGCCAGCTGCATTCGGATCGGATACTTTTCGACAGGTTTATGTAATGGCACCCTTGCACTTTACCGCTTGCTGCCATCTTTTTTTTCAGCTGATGGCTCACTGTTTCTTTCTTTGCTGGGGTGCATACTGATATGTATATTGCAAACTTCTACCACTTTTGTTTGGTGTTATCATATTTACAACAAAGGTGAGTATATCTGTTAAATATATTATAATATACTTCAGTTTTCTGAAAGTGATGACCGTCAACCCAAATTCAGTTATGATGAAGCACCCTGTATTTGTTACTCAATAAGTGATTTACGACCCTATGTTCCTATTTGATTTTTTATCCTTGTTGCATGCCTGATTTGTCATGTCATTTTGTCAATGTTTTTTCGAAGCACCCAGTATATATATATATATACACTGGTGTGCAAATATTAAGGACCAATCACAAAATGCTAATTTCCAAGTACGCGAATACGCAAAAGGAAATAATATAATTCGAATAATTACTATCTCTACAGCACACCTAGTCCATATAACATCTCCTTCATGTCACACATGGTCACAGGTGTCACAGTCACTACGGTGAAGCAAAAAATAGGAAATTCCATACATCTCTCTAGGAGTATGAAATGATCACTATATGTGACACCACTGAGACGTCAATGTGACTGCTGCTTTGTGACAAATTACCAGGTGTCTTTGCAATGTAATTAAATTGTGACTCTCATGTGACTATCATTTATAGACTCAATTTCAAAGTTTTCATGAACGTTGCATTATGATAAGTTACCAAATAATATCACATTATAGTCACATTGTGACTTTTCACAAAAGAGCACAATGGTGACTTCACTGTAGTTTCTCTGTCACTTGAAAGTCATCATGTGACTTTAATGTCACATTATTTGGTAACTTATCTCAATGCAGTGTTCACGATGACTTTGAAATTGAGTCTGCAGATGACAGTCACATGATAGTCACAATATAACTACATTGTAAAGCCACATGGCAACTCGTCTCAGTGATGTCTCAGTGGAGTCATATATAGTGATCATTTGAGACTCATAATGAGATGTATTGAATTTTCTATTTTTGCTGCACCGTAGTGACTGTGACACTTGTGACCATGTGTGACATGAATGAGCTGTTATATGGACTAGCTGTGCCGTAGAGATAGTAATTATTTGAATTATATTATTTCCTTTTGAGTATTCGCGTACTTGGAAATTAGCATTTTGTGATTGATCCTTAATTTTTGCACACCAGTGGATATTCTTATCTCAAATTATTACTTAAAATAGGAACATTTCAGCTTTCTCTCATGTTTATATGGGAAATCGTTTTTACGAACATTTATTCTAATTTGAGTTGCCATTGTGTAACTTTCCTGTGTAATAACTAATTAAATGTTTAACACTTGTTATCTTTTCACCTACATAGTTTTTTGATGCGTTTTAAATATAAACTTTCCACGATTGAACAGAGTAAAATTACTGATGTTTAAAGATATATGACTGGTAATATTGTTCTTTTAAATTATTCCTGCAATATATATGCTATATATAGTTTTTAAAAAATCATCTCAGTTTAAAATAAATGTAGGTATAATGCACATTAGTTTAAAATCTTTTAACCCCTTGAGGGGCGTTGGGATATATTTTATCCCACCTACGATTAATGAAAATTTGTACCGGAAAAAAATTATTAAATTTTGCTTTTCTAACTTTGGTGGAAAAAAGTTGAAAAATCGCCTTTCCATATTTTGAAGCAAAATTTTTCAATTTTTCCGGTGTGAATTGAACATTAGAGGAACGTAACTGCTTGCCCCTCAAAGGGTTAAGAAATATATTTGAGTACCTTTATAAACCAAACTTTGTTAATGAAAAGTCAAATCAGTAATATTTGATACAGTTGAACGTTTAATATAAAATGCTATACGTAATTTTCTTTTCAGCGACAAAATTACTCATAGCTTTTATAAACAGACTTTCTACAGTTTGACAGTGATATATGGCTAGTTCCATGGGTTTTTGTAGTGTAAGTCACATAGTTGATAACCGCTATACTTGTTGGTCACAGTTATTTCCGAAAAGATTGCTTCGCTTTATTAAACTAATCCTAGCCTACAAAGGCGTGTACTCGATTATTTCTCCTACTCGGGAAGGGGGGGGGGGTAGTCAAGTAGTCTGACAGACGACGCCTTTGTATTCTAGGGTTAATAAGATATCTCCGTTAAAATAGTCACATTTTTCCGTTCTAAAATACTTGTAGCCACAAATCGTACCATGTGCTTTCCACTATATTCATGGAACTAGCCATATCTAATATTAATTTAAGTATTGCGTGGCAGCGCAATACTTACAGGGTTCGTGCGTGTCCTGGAATTTATAGACTAAGAAATTCTTTGGTACCAGTATTTCCCTATAGAAGTACTCTCTTTAAGTAAAGAGAAATTTCGAGGGTTTAAACTAGATTTATTTTTCTATAAAAAAAAATAGTGATATACCTCCTGGAAAATTCCCCGACCCGTACAAACCCTGACTTATTTCCAGTGCGACTATTCAATGTTAATTTAACATAGTAAAACCTATTGGATCGTATAACATTTTTGACTTCTTGTCCAGGATGCTACAAAATGTTTACTGTTTACTAATTCTAATCTATAATCTATACTAATATTATAAAGATGTAAAAGTTGTGTGTTTAGTAGAGGTAATCTCTGAAGCTACCGAACCGATTTCAAAAGTAATGGTATCAAAATGATGGTGTTAGTCCAACATAGAACATGGGCTATAATTTATGTATGTGCCACTACCCCAAAGGGGGTGAAGGAGCAAAAAACGTCTTAAAAATGCAATTTTTGTGTTATGGAAGGGCCTAGAATCATGTAACTTGGAATGGTAGTTGCTTATAAGATATAGATGATATTTGAGAATATTTTCTAAACAATTCGAAATTTAAAAGGGGTGAAAATGCACAAAAAGCATTCTAAAAAACGTTCTAAAAGGTGGATTTTACACAATCTTGGGAAATACCGAACAGATTTAAAAAATAATAGTGTCAAAATAATGGTGACACCTTTGCTCCAAGATAGGCTACATTTCATGTCGCTGCCACTACCCCAAAGCGGTCGCAGAAGCAAAAAACTTTCTACTGCGTTACTGAAGGGCCTAGAAATATGAAATTTGAAGTATTAGTTACTTATTAGATATAAAGGATTTCTAAGAACAGTTCTTAAAAAAATTCGAAATTTAAAAGGTATGATAAGCGCGAAGAGGTTTCTAAAAAACATTTTAAATGGTGATTTCTACTCAATTTTGGGAAGTATCAAATCGATTTCAAAAGTAATGGTTGTAAATTGTTGGTGACAGAAATTGATCTAATATGGCTCCGTTTTATGTTTGTATCACTACCACCTTGGGGTTGCAGGAAAAAAAAAACATTCTAAATTGCGGTTTTGTGTTATGGAAGGGCCTAGAATCATGAAATTTTGAACAGTAGTTAATTACAAGATATCAATGATCTAAAAGAACGTTTCCTAAAAAAAATCCAAATTTAAAACAGGTGAAAATGCGCAAAAAGCGTTGTAAAAAACATTCTAAATTGCGATTTATATGCAGACTCAGGAAGTACTGAACCGACTTCAAATATAATGGTGTAAAAATGATGGTGACAGCTCTTGCTCCAAGATAGGCTATATTTTATGTCTGTTTTCACTACATCAGACGAGATGCAGGAACTAAAAACGTTCTAAAAATGCGATTTTTGAATTATGGAAGGACCTAGATTCATGAAATTTTGCATGGTCTATATTTATTAGATATAAATGATTTGTAAGAACATTTCTTTAAAAATTTAAAATTTAAAAGGGGTGAAAATGCGCGAAAAGCTTTCTAAAATCGTTCTAAATGCTGATTTGTAAGCAATCTCAGGAAGAATCAAACTGATTTCAAAAGTAATGGTAGGCAAATTGATGGTGAGAGCCATTGCTCTAACATAAACGCTATTTTATGTCGGTGTCACTATCACCTGGAGGTTGCAGGAGCAAAAAACGTTCTGAATTTCGATTTTTGTGATCGATAGGGGCTAGTAATTTGAAATTAGGCAAGGTACATATTTATTAGATATAAATGATCTTTAAGAACGGTTTCGAAAAAATAGGAAATTTAAAAGGGGTGAAAATGCGCGAAAAGCATTCTTAAAACGTTGTAAAAACGTTCTAAATTGCTATTTCTACTCAATCTCAGGAAATACCAAACCTATTTCATAAGTAATGGTTCCAAATTGATAGCGACAGTTCCTGGTCCTACATAAGATATATTTTATGTTGCTGTCACTACCATCTGGGAGTGCAAGAGCAAAGCATGTTCTAATTTGCGTTTTTTGCACAACTGAGGGGTCTAACATTTTGAAATATGGCATGGTATTTACTTACAAGATGCAACTGCTATCTAAGAACAGTCGAAAGAAAATTACAAATTTAAAAAGGTGAAGTGAGCGAAAAGCGTTCTAAAAGTGTTCTAAAAACGTTCTAAATTACATTTTTTATGCAATCTTATCAAATACCAAACCGATTTAAAAAATAAAGCTGACAAATTGTTGGTGATAGAACCTGCTCAAACATAAGTTATATTTTATGTCTGTGCCACTACCATCAGAGGATTGCAGGAGCAAAAAACATTCTAAATTGCGATTTCTGTGATACTGAAGAGGCTAGAAATGTTAAATATGGCATGGTAGTTACTTATAAAATATAAATGCCTTCGAAGGACTGTTGAAGCTAAGTTCGTATTAAAAATGGGTGAAGCGAAGGGGAGGTGCGAAAAGCGTTGTAAAAATGCCATAAATTATTACGATTTTTTATCAATGTCAGGGAATATAAGCCGATTATAAAAGTAATAATTGCGAATCTATGGTAACAGTCTCTGATCCTGCACAGGCTATGCCGATTTTATTTTATGCAGATGGTTCTACCACCTCGGGTTCACAGGAACAACAAACGTTCTAAAAAAGGCCTGTAAAAAGCTTCCTAAATTACGTTCCGGTGGAATATTAGGAAATAACAAACGATTTCAAAATTAATGTTGGCAAATTAAAGGTGACAGTTCCTATTTCAACATCGCCCTTTATGTTGAGAGAGGTAATAAGACTTGGTTAATTTTAAGATGTAAAAAGATGGTTTCTAAAAAATTTTAAATTTCAAATGAATACTGAAATTAGCGTATTAATTGAGCATAAAAGTTTCAAAATATTTTCTAAATTATCATTTATTTAGTTTTATTTCTTTTTATTAATTTAAGTCTAATTTCTGCCTAATGCAGTGCAATAATGAAGTTTAGTCAAACGATGTTTTAAATAGTAATTTTTGAATTATTCCTAAAAATATAATTTCTTTTAATAAAAATTAGACACATAAATATCACTCGGCATATTTCAAATATTACGCGAGCAAAGCCGCGGTTTTGCTAGTAAAATTATAAAGAGTTAAAGTTTGTTTATTTGTAGGAGGTAAGCTCTGGAACTACCAAACCGATTCCAAAAGTAATCAAAATAGTTGGTATCAAAATGATTGTGTTAGCCCAACTTAGAACATAGGCTACATCTTATGTCCATGCCATTGCCAAAAGGGAATGCAGGAGCTAATAACGTTCTAAAAATGCGATTTTTGTGTCTGAAGAACCTAGAGACAAAAAATTTGGAATAGTAGTTACTTTAAGATACTAATGATCTCTATGGACATTTCTTTAAAAAATTGAAATTAAAAAGGGGTGAAAAGGAGCGAAAAGCGTTCTAAAAAAACGTTCTAAATGGCGATTTTAGCTATGCTATATCTAAATGGCTAGCAACTTGAATCTAGGCAAGGAAATTAAACTTATATGCAAACTTATATGATATAAATGATCTCTAAGAACATTTCCTAAATAATTCGAAATTTAAAAGGAGTAAAAATGGACGAAAAACGTTCTAAAAAACGTTCTAAATTGCGATTTCTACGCAATCTCAGAAAGTACCCAACCGATTTTAAAAATAATGGTTGGAAAGTGATGTTGACAGCCCTTGCCCCAATATAGGTTCTATATTATGTCAGCGTCACTACCACATTGCGGATGTATTTTAAAAAACTTTCTAAATTGTGATTTTTGTGATACTGAAGGGACTAGCAACTTGAAATTTGGCATGGTAATTACTTATGAGATGTAAATGCTCTCTGGGAAGAGTTCCCTAAAAATTTGAAATTTAAAAGGGGTGAAAATGAATGAAAAGCGTTCTAAAAACGTTCTAAATAGCGATTTCTACGCAATCTCAGGAAATATAAAAAGGTTTCAGAAATAATGGTTTCAAATTGATGGTGACATTGTCCGCTCCAACATATCCTATATTTTGCGTTGTTTTCAACTACCATCTGAGGTTTACAGGAGCAAAAAATGTTCAAAATTGCGTTTTTTGTGTTACTCAGGCAGCCTAACATTTTAAATTTGAAATGGTAATTACTTCAAAGATGCAAATGCTTTCTAAGAATTGCCGAAAGAAAATTCCAAATATAAAAGGACTAAGTGAGCAAAAAGCGTTTTAAATTACGATTTTTATGCAATCGCATGAAATACGAAACCGATTTCAAATATAATTGTTGCAAATTAAGGGTGATAGAGCCTGCTCAAACATAAGCTATATTTTACGTCGATGACACAACCCCTAGAGCGTTGCAGGGAACAAAAAACTATCTAAATTGCGATTTCAGCGATACTGAAGAGGCTAGAAACTTTAAATAGAGCACGGTAGTTACTTATAAAATATAAATGTTCTCTATGAACAGTCGAAAATAAATTCAAAATTAAAAAGGTGTCAAGCGAAGGGAAGGAGCGAAAAGCATTCTAAAAGAGTCTTAAATTACGATTTCTATGGAATCTCAGGAAATAATAAACCGATTACAGAAGTTATTGGTTAAGAATCAAGAGTGATAATTTCCGATCCTATACGGGCTATACTTTATGCCGGTATCACAACCACCTGGTTAGCAGGAACTACAAGAAAGCCTTTAAAATCATCTAAATTCTGTTTTCTATAGAATATTAGGAAATACCAACCTATTTTAAGGTTAATGTTTACAAATTAATGGTGGCAGTCTGTTTCAATATTTCCCGAATCATTCTATTTCAACTCTGATTCTGAATTTTTTGTTGGTGCCACTAACACCAGAGAGGTGGTAGACTGTTAGACAAGAAGCTTGGAATTCAACATGATGGTTAATTTTAAGATGTAAATGTATCAAGATTGTATCTAAAAAATTCAAAACTTTAAATGAATACTGAAATCAGCGTATGAAATGAGCATAAAAGCCTCAAAATGCTTTCTAAATTATCATTTATTTTGTAATTAGTTTTAGTTCTTCTTGTTAATTAAAATCTCGTTTCTGTATATTTCACTTTTATAATGAAGTTCAGTCAAACTGTGGCTAAATTGTAATTTTTGAATTATTCCAAAAAGCGTTCGAATAAAAAATAGTCATGCAAGTATCACTTGGCCTATTTCAACTATTACGCGAGTAAAGCCGCGGGGTTTGTTAATTATATCTACCCTATATATATAAAATCCTAATAAAACGGATTTATGAAACGAATATATGAAACGGCTGAAATGTAACGATTCTTTGAATCGACTGATTAAACAACTGATTATGTTTCACGGTGATTTCTCCTAAAATATGGAATACTTTGCGATGAAATTAACAGCAAAAATCAATATTGATCCGCAGATTTCAAAACTGGTATTAGAATTTTTAAATTCGAATTAGTTTTCGAAATATTAATTTTTTTCTAATTTTATATACATTTTTCTAATGATGGCAACTCAAATTTTAATCAAACAGATATTTTTTTCTTTTTTCAGATTTTAGAAAAGGTTACTATTTTAAACTAAATTGGCGAGAAGTTTGGCCTCCCTTAAATGTATGCTAAGAAATGTATCATGTTACTTTTATTCATAATTCAATTTCATTATTATTTTATTTAATGCAAACAGAAACATTTAAAATAAATGGCTTTCACTTCTTTATTTTTTTTAAACGAAATGAAAAGAAAAATATTAGGCACAATGTCATATACGCACCGGGGTACCTAATTGGCGCCAAAATGGCATTATTTTGGTTGACATGGTAACCCGGCTATTGATGTTTATTTAATAATGAGTGTTTATTTACTTTATTTCTCTTTTTTTTAATTACATAAATTGTTTTGTTCTATAGTTAAATTTTTGGGGGTTATTTTCCTTTAAAAATAAAAAAATAGAAAATAATTAAAAAATACGCTACTACTCAGTTATTCCATCGACCCATTTCGCCAAATTATATAAATCGCAAAACCACTCGCCAAATTATACAAATTGACGTAATTTTTATTTTAAATAACTAAAGAACAAAGAAAATAGTATAACATTAATAAATATACAAATAAAACGTCGCAATAAAAATCACTTGAAGACGTAAAGACATGTAACTTGCTTAAAGTCAAGTGAATGTGACATTTATCAAACATTATTGGCATTTAATCTTATAGTTTGTTGATAGATTTTTGTTCGACGGGATAACTAAGTAGTACCAAAAATACATATGTAACTTGTATTCGAAAACGAGGATTTCGCCGAATTTTCGTTAAAAAAATCACGCCAAACCGGGTGCGCGTATGGCATCTGGCCAATTATTAAATGATGTAAAAAACGATGGCATTTAATTTCAACTTCAAAGCAATGTTTTAATTTACCACTCGAAAAAAAAAATGCTAACTGGCGAGTTGAAAAATGGTTATTGGCGAGATTTGCACCCGGCTAGCGTAACAGTACCAAGAATTCTTTGCGACAATGCTTTTATGTAGTATTATTCGAAAAAAAAAATTCATTTTTTTTTTATCGAAATGGAAAACTTTCGGCACAGATGCCACATACGGTCCCATATCGGCGCTATATTTTCTGACGCCAATGTCATATACGCAACGGGTACTTAACTTGCGGCATAGTATCGTTATTTTGCTTGATTTGATAAGTCGGATGTTGTTGTTTATGCTGTTGATCCTTTCCCCAAATTAGCGTCGGAAAAAAATCGCGCCAATATGGGGCCGTATATGATATCCAAACTTTCATATGAAAAGCGAAGGGATCAGAGCGTATTTATTTATGGCAGTTACATGACTTGGGCTATTATAATATAGATGAAATGATGGCGATAAAATAATATTTGGCGACTTATCACCTGTACCTGGCTAACATTAAAGTACCAAAATGGCTCCAGGAATATAAAAAGCGAAGTGGTTCGCCCGGAACTCTTGATGATAGTCACATGGCTTAGGCTATTGTTATAGAAATTGTTTTAAAATACCGGGAGACAAAGACTCTGTACACTTAATTCCTTTTATTTTTAGCTTCTTTCCAAACGTTTAACTGATCCTCTTTAATCAAACACGAAAACAACCATTGGATGTCTTAACAGCAACTGATTCGGCCTTAAATTTTTGAAATCAAAGGAAATTGAATGGAAACCCGTTTACAGGGAGATCTACAAAGATTTGTTCAGTGTAATTCAATCCTCTATAATATTTTTTAAACCGATCAGATTAGCGTGTTTTTAGATTCTGCGGTGCCTGAACGGGGGTTGGCGAGCGTAGCTTGCAGGGGGCAGAGCCCCCTAGTTATAATTTAAAGATAAAAGGGACCTTCAAACTCATTTTTTTATTATGTTTTTTAATTGTACCTTAAATACTATTCAAGGGCACACTCTATGAATTATGGCATATATTTATCACACAAAAAATTAAAAAAAAAAAAAAAAAAAAAAAAAAAAAAAAAAAAAAAAAACCTAGAGGACAGAAATTCTGCTTTTTCAGAATTTAATGTCGCCCCCGGCATTTCCATTATTTCATTTTCTTCTGATGGACTGATGGCTTCAATTATTATGAAACAACCATTTTAAAGGAAGTGTTAGGTGAAGATGTAAGAGCAGCCGTAAAAAGTTAGAACTCTGATTTTCTCCTCAGAATGGGGAAAAAATCGCCATAATGTTTTTGTTCTTTTACGGCTGCTCTTTCATTTTCACCTAACACATCATTTATAATGGCTGTTTCATAATAATAGAAGCCACCAGTCCATCAGAAGAAAATAACTCGGTTAAGCGTGACTCTAATGCAGTACAAAACATATTTCAATTTTAAGACTTAAAACACACGTTTTATTTTATGTAAAATGACGTCATTCGCATCCGCTTACGAATTCCACATTTAAGATCTACTCTAAAACATTTACAGTAAAGCATGCATAGCACATCACTATCGCGAAATAATGCGCAAATGCAGCAAAAAGATTCCGTCATTCAAGAAAATCGGAAAAAGAAAAACGGCTTTCTAATGATTCATAGATACTTACAAATAAATATAGTATATAATAGCTCCATTTTTTTAACAGAAATCATTCGTTTATATTTTTTTCAATATAGTACGTATTTTAATTACATTTTCTTTCGGTTGTTGCGAGAAAATGGAAACAAAAATATATAATTACTATTTTAAAACTACTTTTCCTTTACTTTCTACAGAAGTGGAGTATTTCTGTTGCCAATATTAAGCAAATGGCTCTGAAAACTACAAAAAAAAAAAAAAAATTAATATTTCAAAAATAAATGGAGATACAGTTTTCAAACAAAATGCATTTAAACGAGCTTTTTTTTTTTTTTCAAAATGACTAGTAATGACTAATAATGCCCTCGAAGTAGCTAGGAGTCGTTCGGTAGCTTTTTGCTATGAAATTTAAGATTTTTTTTTCTTTTTTTGTTGCAAAAAAATTTAAAAGCAGTAATAATAATATGTTTACAGCAATTAATTTTCAGTTAAAAGATTTCCACATAAAAAATGAAATTGAAATTTTTTTCTTATTAAAATGATACTAAAAATGACGTCATAGTTGAAATGAAAATGACATTTTCAAATATTAGTTAGTAGCATAAAGAGCATGAATATGAGCAAATAAACAAAGTAGGTTTATATGACTTAATATTTAAAACACAAAATTGAAATATATTTTACCGATACTGAATTTTAGGGATGAATATCAATTACATACAGATGAGCGCGTAGTTCGATTAAGATGTTTTTAACTTTGAGAGTTATTTGTGTTTTTATTTATTTATTTATTGATGAAGTTTTTATTTAGTTAAGGAATATTAGCCGGATACAAATACAGAACAATTTATGTTGTTTAAAGACATTGTAAAAATTGAAATTGTCCGATGTTTAGAAGTTAATAAATTTCCAAATAAAGAAAATGTATTTTAAAAGTTGCATCGTCAATATGACAGCAGTGTTACACATGGTCATGTTTTTTGCTGTATACAATATATGTGTTGTTCATAGGCAGTTTCTTATTTTGGCAACAAGAAAGAAAAACAATTAATGTTAGTTTTTAAAAATCTTGACGTATTAAACAAAAACATAATTTGCAAAACAATATATTTCCTACATTGTTTAGGACCGAGAATGAAGTGATATTAAGATATTTCATTCAATTTTTTCTACATTTAACGTTAAATTCTTGTAACACGTATAGTTAAACTAATTAAACATTAAAAAATTTTAAAATATTCAAAAGAAAATATGTTACATTATCAACCTGTTCAAATGAAATCGAAATAAATCTTAGACATTTTCCATTTTTAAGTTACAAATATTTGTATTACAGACTTTGTATAATGCTAATACGAAATGATCAGGTACATGCAAAATACAAAATAAAATCTAAGATTTATTTCAATTTCATTTGAACTGGTGGTTTAAATATCACATTGTCTAAAATTCATTTTTTATTATTTAAAGTTCAATTAGTTTAACCATATATGTTTCAATAATTTAACCTTAAATGTAGAAGCAATTGAATGAAATATTTTATTAGCAGTCCTTTCACGCGCCTAAACAATGTGGGAATTAATTTTTATAATAATTTGTTCTGCAATTTATGTTTTTGTTTAAAATGTTATAGTGTGGTAATTTTGTTGTTTTTAAAATGTTAAAAATGTATATATCTTCAAAAATGTCATCCTACATCGTTAAAAATTTGGAGCAAAGTTATACCAGTTTTTGGTTCATAAAGGGTGAAACTTTGTTTCAACATTTGGTTCTACGGTTGAACCATAAGTTTGTGAAACGTTGAAAATCGAATGTTGATTGAACAGAGCACCAAAGGATGCAGATAGATTAGCATGTTTTTTTAGATTAAATAATTTTGTTTTCCGCACACCAAGCAATTGCGATTTAAAAATGGCAAAAAACGCCTTTGTGGAACAATATTAGAAAGCAGAAAAAGCCAACGTTTAAAAATGCACAAAAAATACATGGAAAGCAGCAAACAGCTGTTTAGAATCTACTAGCGAGATTCTTCTTCAGTGCAAGATAGCGAAAAAAGGAACAGCGTGCTAGAAAAAGCAAGGCTGAGCAAAATGATAGCCAGAGACGCGTTGGCTTATATACCCGATGCGGGTAGCGAAGGCGCCAAAACAACCAATGAGAGAGAAGCAGTGGAAACGACTGGGTGGAGAAGTAGCGAGATCTACCGGAAAAGATGGGAAAAAGATATAAAAAAGGAGAAATTAAATTAAATTGATGCTTTCCGAATACTTGGAAAATCAGGAGTACTAGATAAATCAATGACTAAAGAGTGAGAATTTTTAATGATGTGGTAAGCTTCCCAAAAATCAAGATCAAGGTTAGAAGAACATTTTTGGATAATGATGGCTCAGGAAAAATCGAACCTATGTTGAAAAGACTAAGAATGTTGAGCAATAGAAGAACGTTTAAGCTCCTGATTTTTAACATAAACTTCATGCTCTTTTAAACTAAATCTAAGAGCACGTTTAGTCTGAACAATATAAGAAAGGGCACACTGGCAAGATATTTGGTAAATACCCCAGTTATCTAGGCAATCAACGGGGTGTTTGAGATATGAAAAAAAGTGATTTTATTAACAGGAGAAAAAATATCATTAAAATCAAACCTTACTAAGATTTTAGCAACTTGCTGACTGATTTTAGGAAAAAATGGTAACACAACTGCAGTATTAGAGTTGGAATTTGAATGCTTTTCAGAATGGGCGGATTTCGTCAATTTCTTATAAATAGAATCAATAATATTAGAGGAATAACCACGATCAATGCAATAGCTTTGAGGTAATTAAGTTCAGCACTAAGTAACTGAGGAGTGGAACAAATATTGGTAGCCCGAAAAACAAAAGTATTGAAAGCAGCGAATTTCTGGTTAGGGGGATAACAAGGCTACCTGTGAGGTTAGTCAGTCTCCCACCAGGAACTTAAACGTTCTTCTATTGCTCAACATTCTTGGTCTTCTCAAAATAGGTTCGATTTTTCATCAGCTATCGTTATCCAAAAATATTCTTCTAACCTTGATCTTGATTTTTGGGAAGCTTACCATATTATTAAAAATTCTCACTCTTTAGTCAATGACTTACCTAGTACTCCTGATTTCCCAAGTATTTGGAAAGCATTAATTTAGTTTCCCCTTTTTGGTTTATTTTTCTCTCCTTCTCCGGTAGATGTCGCTACTTGTACACCCAATCGTTTCCACTGCTTCTCTCTCATTGGTTGTTTTTGCCGCCTTAGCTAACCGCATCGGCTATATAAGCCAGTGCGTCTCTGTCTATCATTTTGCTCAGCCTTGCTTTTTCTAGCACGCTGTTCCTTTTTTCCCTATCTTGCACTGAAGAAGAATCTCGCTGGTAGATTCGAAACAGCTGTTTGCTGCTTTCCATGTAAATTTTGTGCATTTTTAAGCGTTGGTTTTTTCTGCTTTTTAAAAATTGCGATTTGCAGATGTCGTATCGTAAATCTCTACTGTTCAACGAGAGGCTTATGCTCAAGGGAAGTCTAGACACGCTATGTAACAAAACGAAAGAAAAACTTTTTTTATTTGAGTATGATATAATAGAAATTGGGAATGTATGTTTATAAGAAGCTTTTATTAAAAATTGATAACAGTAAATTTTTCTGTTTGAGCGGAAAATGTATGGTAAAATTACGATTTAAATCTTTCATATTTTTACTCTCACAATCAATTAATATGCACATTTGTATTTTAGAGTGCATGTTCATCCGATGCAACTCATAAGGCATGCATTTTCTATGTCACAAATTAATACAATACATTCAGATTTATATTTGAAGGCTTTTGTATATTATATTATATTATATTATATTATATTATATTATATTATATGTTTTTGTAATTTTCCTTTAAATATTGCCTATAACTTATATTTGAATAAGTGCTGAGCAACCCTTTTTCAAAAAACTATTTCATTGTAGCTTAAATTGTAGTTCAAAATGACCCGAAACTATTAAAAAAGGGCCAACAAAATTGTATGCATTAATTATTTTTTGATAAATTGAATTTATGGTACAATTTACTGAAATTTAGCCCAATACGCAAAACGCTCTGCTGGAAATTCTATCGCATATATACTCGTATGTTACCGGCCCGTGTATACTATATATATACGAAATCCGACTTCAGGCCAAACTAGTTACTCCTAACGCACATAGGATAAACTAATTTATCCTAGGCCAATCTAGTTTATCCTATGCCAATTCAATTTCGCGTGCTTTTTTTTTATCCAAACGACTTTCCCGGCGTCTTTTTCAAAAATATTCACGTTTTGAGCACAAGATAAGCAAGTTAGAGAAGAAAGAAAGCGCTTTCAGTTTTCTCGCCAATCGTCGTAGGCCAGTGTTCTAGCCAGTTATTGAACATTACAGAGGAGGCTTAAACAATAGATTTTTCATCCAAAATAACATAAATGATTTAGGTGAACATCAAAAATAAAGAATCCTACACTTTAAAATTCGTAAAATTATTTAAAATTTCGTTATGTGAGATGTTCATATTCATGGACGATAATGCGAAGCCACAAAGGGCTCACATTGATGATGATTTTTATTGAAGAAGAGGACACTCACCGTATGAATTGGCCCTCGAGGTCTTCGGACCTCAATCCTATTGAACATGTTTGGGATGGTCTAGGAAGAGACATTGCATAGTGTAACCCCCCTCCCAGCACCCGCCAGGAGATAAAAGCCGCGCTTTTAGAAGAATGATGTTTGTTGCCACAAACATTTATTGACGCCCTCTTAAATAGTATGAGAGCTCGTTTTGAGGCATGTATAGCAGCGCATGGTAGTCACACTCCCTATTAGACAGACTTTTCCCTAGATAAATACTTTATCTCTGATTCATGTTTCAACACTTTTTGATAGATCCTGTTTCTTAATTCACAATTAAAATCTTTTCCATATTGTTATGTTGCTATATACTTTCTCCCATTGTAAAATACCTCCATGACAAATTTCGTGACAACACAGTGATTAGTTCATCAGTTTTCACAGATTTTATGTTTGTGACCTTAATTTTGGACATGATTGTATAATAATGTACCATACCACTAGGTATGTTTGAGCATTTTATTCAAAAAGTATTGCCACTGAAATTTGCACTAATAGTTTAATGCATTTTTTTAATATTCAAGAGCTGCAATAATTATTGTCTTTTAACAAAAGTTGCAATATACAAGTTACCCCAAAAAATTAAGGGGAAAAATTGCAGCCTTTACTTCTTCAAGATTCAAAAAATGTCTTCGTAATTATTAAGTTAAGCAACGTTTAACGTCAGCACACCATCCACAAACAAATTGTAAGGTCGAGAGTGCGAATTAGTCAATCTATTATATATATATAATCCAAACGGAAATTTCGTTCCGAACGCCGAGATTTCGAGTTCTACCGCATGGATTTTTACGGAACTTATACCGTTAGATAGGTATCGTTTCAGGGAAGGTTTTAAGCTATAACACATCATTCTACCTAGATTAGTTATAGAATTATTACGGAAAATTCTTTTATATTGAACTTTGTAACTTCATATTTCCTTAAATATCTGGGCTCCTGTTGGTCGTAGAGCTTAGATCTCGCGCCAAAAGTAGCTCCGAAGCACCCAAGCAAACTTTTCCCCGCGATTATTTTGCCGTCTTCCGATTTCCTCTAACTCTATTAGGGGCCCGCGTAGGGCCCCTTTAACATATTTTTCGTAGTAATTTCAGCAATTATCTTACATTATTCGTTAAGACCGCCACCCTCCCGATTCATGTATCTACGGAAAGGTTGCACGAAGGAGTTTCGTTCGGATACGCTTTCGTTAAGAATAGAGTGCGCTCCCTGGTGGTGGAATGTGGAACTAACATAACGCGATATTGTTAAAATTGGGAAATCTAACAATGCGATCTGTTTTAAACTTTGAGATAGTTCATAACACATAATCTATTATCTATTCTATTATATATATATATATATAATCTATTATCTATTCTATTATCTATTATATATATAAAATCCAAACGGAAATTTCGTTCCGAACGCCTAGATTTCGAGTTCTACTGCATGGATTTTTACGGAACTTATACCGTTAGATAGGTATTGTTTCAGGGAAGGTTTTAAGCTATAACACATTATTCTACCTATATTAGTTTTAGAATTATGACGGAAAATTCTGTTATTTTGGGCGATAAGGTTACCATTTTATTTCTTGGCGAAATTCATCGTTGATAAAAAAAAAAAATTGAAACGGCTATTAAACCTCGAAAAATAAAAGAAAAACTGTTACTAATTTTATTTAAATGAAAAAAAAAAGAAAAAAAGAAAAAGAAAATCCGTTTCAATGAGTGATAATATTAAAAAACGGAAACATTTAATCAAAACCTGAAAGAAATATTTGTAATGCTTAAAAATTAATTTAATAAGAAATATTACACTTGATACGCAATATTTGGCTCTTTATCGCTTGCGTTAGATTTGGAAACGAATCAGAAAATTTGATTAGATGAAATTTTAACGACATTTTCTTTCTGTTCTGCTCTTTTCTTTTTTTTTTATATCTAATTGTCCCATCACGTGACTTAAAGAAGAAACAAGCAGATGTAATTGTGAGTCACATGTGTAATTACTATTTGTTTCTTTACAATTTTTTATTTTTCTTTTGTCGCCAAACGATGTGATTTTAAGCCAAAAATGCATAAGCGTGACATTAGCTTGAGGATGTTCTCACAAATGGTGTTTTTTTAGGTGAAAGAGATCATTTTTTGGGTACATTTTCATATTCAATTGTAACTTATATAGATATCACTTAATATTTTAAAAATGGAATCGAATGCTTAAATTTCAGTGTGAATCTCTGCCACACATACATATTGTAAAATAATTTCATACTTTTTAAAATGTTTTTCGCCGTAATTCCGAAAGCATGTGATATTTATAAACTCGAACTCAGATCAACGAATATTACCCATTTTATATAAGCAAATATTATCTATTGTTTATTTCATTTTTTCTCAAGTCATATCGCCAATTTCATTTATAGGAAAATTCACATATTCGAAATCTAGGAAATAAAGATAATTTTTAAGGAAATTTATGTTTTAATACGTTATTACTATCGAAAAATTCAACATTTTGAAAAAAAAAATACAAGTCTTTTGTAATTCGTCATTTCTTCTTCGTCTTTCTTCGTACTTTCTCCTCTGTTATGTAATATTTCAAATGATATTGGTCTAATTTTCGATCATCGATTCACCGCAAAATGGAATATCTAATATAGTATATAAAATAAAGTCTGGATTAGGTGACTAATTAACGCACAGCGCAAACTACTGAACCTAAAATCTTGAAAATCGTGGTAAAAATACTTCTTATGACATAGACTTCTGCTAAGAAAGGACTTTCTAAAGTGTCACCCCTAATGGTTTTTGCACGTGGAGGGGAAAAAAATCGAATATAAAAATTATGCGTCAAATGATAGCATATTTTAATGTAGTTTTGTATGCTGAATCGAATGCTACCAAATAAATTTTTATAAGCCAACAGTTCATGGCACATTTCATATTTTTCTAATTTGGCGGTGTCTTTGGCATCTAAACCTCAAAATATCTATCATTACATCCGTTACTCTAGCAACGGAAAAAATTCAAATCGACCCTTTTGGCTAAAAAATAAAAACGGCTCTATGAGTTTGAAATAAAAATGCAAGCATCTTAATTTTTTTAAAAAAAATAGTGATTTTATGTAAAATAAAAGGAAAAAAATTACTGAGAATTTAGCGTTATAAAACAAAAATGGAAAATGCACTACTTAGATATTCCGTCGACCAAAAATTAATCGTCAAACTATAAGATTAAATGCCAATAATGGTTGATCGTAAATATCAAATTCACTTGAATTTAAACAAGCTACATGTGTTTACGTCATCAAGTGATTTTAATTTCGACGTTTTATTTGTATTTTTATTAATGTTATACTAATTTATTTGTTATTTCGTTATTTAAAATAAAGATTATGTCAATTTATATAATTTGGCGAATGGTTTGGCGATTTATATAATTTGGCGAAATTGGTCGACGGGATAACAAGTAGTACCAATGAAAATATTTAAGTATGAAAGCAATGTTTGTAACGACTTAAAAATTATTTTCATATATATAAACTCGGTTTATGGCGTCAGATGCCGTCATCCGAAGAATCTACAAAAGTCTTTTTCCATTTTTTCCGGTCATAGGTTCCTCAATGAAAGAAATTGGAATTGGAATAATATTGTGCGATTTATAAGTTGCTCCTCGATAAGAAGAAAAAATGGTTACATTTATAACAAGCGTGCGCACATTTCGCTGATAGCATTTTTAAAATTCCCAGTAGCAGTAGTTACATTTTGCGTATGTAAATTAAAAATATTTTTTTGTTTTTAATTATGGCATTATTTCCTGTTATTGTTTATCTTTTCAGTTTTTTAAATGAAATTAGTATAAGGCATGCATTTTAAATGAAATGAGTGAAAGGTTTGTGTTTTAAATGAAAATAATAAAATAAGAATATGCTATGAAAACAATCTTTATTGATTTATTATCTGCGCCCGGCTGACATAAAAATATCACAAAAGCCACATATTCACTTTTCTTCGAGTAGTTGCTCATGAGAATTTAAGTTAACCTTCCGTATTCGGATACTTAACATATTGGTGTATTAGCTTTAATGTTGAAAGCATCGTTTATGTTTGAAGCGAAAACTTTACTATTACACAAAATCGCATCATCATCATCTACTATATATTTACAACGGAAATTTGTATTTCATTCCGATTGTTTATAATACTATCGTAGGATATACCACAATTAGTTAGGTAATAATTTTGGAAAGGTTTTAGTGTATACATATTGTTCAAGGGTACTTAGTTATAGAGCAACAGTAAAAGTTAAAAAATTAAGTGAACCTGATTATGAAAGTTTAGCCTTTTTAAAAAAATCTACAGACCATATTTTGTTACAAGTGGCCCTGTTGCATGACTTTTGGGAATGGTGTTAGTACATACGATTTCATTATATGTTGATTAGTTACAGAGGTATTAATTCCTGTTGTCATAACGGTCTCATTACCCGACCATAAGTGCGCTGTTTATAATCAACTAAAACAATTACTTCTTAATTGCTAAATTTTGTCCAACGCTTAAGATAACATTATATCGCAATGGCGTTCGCATCGTTTTCAGTGATGAGCAAGGTCAAGCTGAAGATCCATATTGTTTAAAATACAAGTTCAAATTCACCATTTAGTTTAATCCAAAGTCCATTTGGAAATATTGACCAGCGCAGCGGGCATAGCCTGCTAGTTTGAATATAAAATAGAAATAAAACTTCAAAAAATGAGTCAAAAAAAAAAAAAAAATTAATGCAATCTGCACTCCGGCAAATTCTAACGCATAAAATGATCTAAAAATGATTACACTGCTATGTATAGTTTTTGCTACTATAAAACTTTTTTAATGGAACGATTTTGTCCAACTTTAGCATTAAATATCTCCAAAAATAATTCTTCGATTTGAAAACTGTCTGCATCAGCGTGTTTATCAAACATTTCTCTATAAAACCACCGATTTTCATATTTTTGTACGCAATATTTTTCTTAATATTAACGAAGAAAGACCTCCTGTCACAAAATATTCAAAACCGGCTGCGGCGGCGGCGGTGACAGCGGTAGTTACTTTTTTTTAGAATACAGAGATTATTGTAAATTTTGACTTTCGTGATTTTTGAACGTTTTGTGATTTTTAATGCGCTTTTTTTCGCAATCTGCTGCAATTTTTTTACATTCCATTTTTGACCTAAAGTACATTCTGTCCTCATTTCAGTAAAGTTTATTCGGATTTCGGATAGCAATTTTCGAATTTTTCGGGAATTTTCTATGTGATTTTAGTGTATTTTAGCGATTTGCTACTATTTTTCCACATTAGTGAAAGGAATCAGCTTGCAAACTTAGAACATAATATATATATATATATTTTTTTTTTCTCTTTTCAGAATTTGAGAAGCGATTAAAAAAAAATTTCGCGATATCTTATTGTGATTTTCAGAGCTTTTTCGTAATACCTGCTGTTTTTTTATGTACCCGGGGAACGCCGGGCAAGTTCGCTAGTAATTACTAAAGTGCAAAGTTAACTCCACCACTTCCAAAGTTTCTTGGACAAAACTTTTAACACAAATAGCTAATAAATATAACTGTACACTCCATTCAACAACAAAATTTACCCCTGCTTATTTACTCTTCAGCCAGTTACACTATGATTCTCCTCTTAAACAAGATTACTACCCTCCTGTCAATGAAACTCATAAAATTGTCAAAGCGCGTAATGAGGAATTTCATTTGAAAAGTAAAAAATGTTATGTACGAAATTATGTAGAAACAAAATTTGATGCAGGAGATCTCGTTATTTATGAAGAGTTACATTACCCTAATACTATGAGTCTTTCATATGTTTTTAGTGGTCCATATCAAATCCTTAGTAAATTATCTGATGTTAATTTTTAAATTAACAGACGAAATAAAAATAAAAATTCTGCAATACTGTATGTATCAAATTTACGTTTGTTACTACCCTCCTGATAAATCAAAATTATCACATGAACAACAACAACTAACTAACGTTTAATCCATAGCTATATCTTAAACTATAATAGTCATAAAAAGAACTCATTCTAACAATTAAACAATAGCTAACAACAATTGAAGAGCTGAGTGGATGAACATGTTATGCTACATTTTCTAAAAAAAATTTTATCTTCTGGATGAAAGCGTTATGAGGTATCCTATCACATAGTGAAGCTAAAATACTAAGATTCCATTTAATCTTGAATATTTAAGACATTATTCTTTAATATTTAATATTTTGATATTTAAGACATTATTCATTGATATTTAATATTTTAATATTTAAGACATTATTCATTAATATTTAATATTTTAATATTTAATAATGTCAATAATATTAATAATTTTTAATATTTGAAAATTAAATATGAATAAGTTTTTATGATAGAGTTTCGTACCATACCTGTTAATATTTTAAACACATGGTATCAAATAGAAAATAAATCATTGAAATTTACAGCAAAAACTTTCATTTCAAATTTCTTCAAATGTAATTTTTGCTACTTAACATGTTCTTCCACTTAGCTCTTCAATTCTTTAAATATTTCAAGTATATTCTTTAATCCGGACAGGAATACTTACTTGTTGAGATTTTTATTTAATTTAGCTCCTTTATGCAGGTATAATTTAGTTATTTTGAATTAAGGACTTTTAATCGATGTTGCATAGAATTTGGACATTCAGAAGTTCTAGATTCATTAAACAATATATGTATAGTAAAGTGAGGACAGACGCCGCGGTGGGACAGATGCCGCAGAGCTTGTCATGGCGACACTAGGGCTCCCTAGGTCAAATTAAGAAGTTCGCAGTGTTCATCTGTGCTGTGTGCTGTGTTGTATGCGTTTCCACCGGTTAATTGTCAGCATTTACATATTTATGGCAGTTTTTATGGTTTGAACCTGCGTGATAAGCTGCTAAAATTATTCTAATGAAGATTTATTACATATTTTAAGTCAAATAAACTGAGATTTCATCCCAAAACCGATTGAAACTGTAAACTAAATCCTCGTAGAAAACAGGCATGTGCTTGCCTTACTCTCGCGTCACTCACATGACACAAAATGGTGCCGCCGCATCTTACCAGCCATTATGGGACAGATGCCGCAAAATATATTTTTATTTTTCGGTTCAATAAATTCATCACTGCGATTTAAGTAGAACTTACATTTAAACGAACGTATATAAGCGCATTCTGCTACTTATCAAAATATTCTCAGCAAGAATGTTGGTTCACTATGTGTGAATAAGGAAAACGTAGGCCATTTATAATTCTCACCATCTAAACTGTTAAGCCAAATATCTCCTACTCCAATGGTCAAAAGACATATACAGCCAAGTAAGAGAAAGCAAAAGGACGCAAATATTACAAGCACTGAGTTTATAAACAAGAAAAAAGAAGGAAATAGAAAGCAAAAGAAACTAGAAAGCGTCAAAAAAGTAAAATGTGTAAAAAAATGAAGGGAAAAATCAACATGAAAACTCCTTGCTTTAAGAAGAAACTAAAATAAGAGTCATCTTCCGACAATTAGTAAATTGCTCCTATTATGGATTCTGAGGGTAGTATTGGACAGGAATTTGATGACTGAATGTGCTGAGTGTCTGGAGTCTTAACATGAAACAGAGTCTAAAGCGGACAGGATTCAGTGCATCAAATTCAATCGATAGCTGCATGAAAAAGGCTCTCTTTAGTTTTGCAAAGGAAAATGTGGTGTGATTGCGGGCGAATGGAAATACAAAATCAAAGAATTATAAGAAAGGCCAACAATAAACAGACTAGGGCCTAAATAGAATAGAATTAATACTTACATTAAGAGCAAACTGCAATGTTCGCCTGGGCGCAAACCAGTGATTTATATATTTTTTGTAATCAAGCTGTCTATTGTTTCCAGTAATGATGCAATGCATTCATGTAAATTCAAATGTTTTTCTTTTCCTTTACATTTTTTTTTGTCTTAAGTTTTATTTACAGAGCCCACACTTGTGCATGTTCATTACACTTTTTCACAATATAGTGATATATGTAATTTTTTTTAAGTTTACTGTTTTTTATTTTCATTTTAAGCACTTTTAGAAAATAAAAATGTGATTTGTTTGAAAAAAATTAAACAGTCTAGCTTTTTTCTCCATGCGGCATCTTACCCAGCACATAAAAAATGCTGTTAAAAAAGGACGTTTCAGAAAATAACTATAACTACTTTATTAAGAAGGTTTAAACTTGTTTAACACAGAAATTATATTCTAAAGGGTTTGATTAAAGATTTCTGGTAAATAGTTTGTTGTTTTTTGCTTTATTGTACATTTTAAAAGAAGAAAAGAAAAACTGCGGTATCTGTCCTCACTTTACTATATCTCTTGTTTATCTGAAAATAAGATGATTACATAACAACGTCTGAATTATTGGCCAAAACCATTTAAGGGGACGAAGGACCTTATTTTTTATTTATTTATTTATTTATTTATTTATTTTTATTTTTATTTATTTATTTATTTATTTTTATTTTTATTTATTTATTTATTTATTTTATTTTTATTATTTTTATTTATTTTTTTTTCTACAATTTTAACTTTAAGTAATATTCAAGGGCATACAAAATTAATTTTGTTATGCATTTATAACATTGAAAAATAAAAAAAAATCCCTGCCGGCTCAGGCCTACAGGCGGAGGTAGATTTCGATGTTAAGTACTAAATTCTCCAACAAAACTTAAATCAAGATTAGAGATAAAACCCAGTTTCTTCACAAAGAGTGAGCTGTAGGGAGCTAAACTTTTTGTGAAAATTATAATATACACGAATACACACACACATGTATATGGAATAGGTTTAAAAAATGGCTACAAAAAATTCAGATAACCTTGAAGTGTTAAAATGTGTTAATATTTCCATAGTCGGGTTTTTATCATGTTTTAATACCTTTCTTCAAACTTACATGGCGTTACATATTCACCTGCTGAGGTCCATTATATTTCCAATATGACGCAATATACATATTTTTATAATTCGTCAAACTATTTATTTTATTTTGAGTTTTCATGCTGAAATCTTGTTCTAGAAATGACGTAATATTCAATTTGTTTTCAATTTGTCAAACTATTTAATTTTACACGTGAAAATTTTGCAAAAGAAGAGTAATTGTTGTGGTGAGAATTTTATTGTTTTTTTTTTCTTTTAATTGTTGGCAACTGCTATAACGAAAAACTTTTATTATTTTTTCTGCCATTGCTGTGTAAGAGATGGTTTTATCAGATTCATCTTAAGACAGTATTCAAAATTTTGAACCCTCCCCATTTCCACTCTCTTGGGCCGATTTCGCCCATTTTCAATCCCCGCCGAGATATTAGCCATATCAAAGTTGTTGGCGAGTTTAAGGACAATCCGTGCATAATTGCGACTTTTATCGTGCGGACAAAATTTAGTACATACATACATACATATATATATATATATATATATATATATATATATAAACTTTTTAGGTGGGGGTGGTTTTGGGTTCCTGGGGTCCTATAATGAAAAGTTATGAAGGAATTTTTCAAAAGTCGCACCATGGTAACGACTGCAATAGGTAGTATTTCTTACGAAATCTACCTAATAAAAAAAAATCCCTGCCGGCTCGGGCCTACAGGCGGAGGTAGATTTCGATGTTAAGTACTAAATTCTCCAACAAAACTTAAATCAAGATTAGAGATAAAACTCAGTTTCTTCACAAAGAGCGAGCTGTAGGGAGCTAAACTTTTTGTGAAAATTGTAATATACACGAATACACACACACATATATATGGGATAGGTTTAAAAAATGGCTACAAAAAATTTAGAGGACCTTAAAGTGTTAAAATATATTAATATTTCCATAGTCGGGTTTTTATCATGTTTTAATACGTTTCTTCAAACTTACATGGCGTTACATATTCACCTGCTGAGGTCCATTATATTTCCAATATGACGCAATATACATATTTTTTTAATTCGTCAAACTATTTATTTTGAGTTTTCATGCTGAAATCTTGCTCTAGGAAACTTATGACGTAATATTCAATTTGTTTTCAATTTGTCAAACTATTTAATTTTACACGTGAAAATTTTGCAAAAGAAAAGTCATTGTTGTGGTGAGAATTTTATTATTTGTTTTTTTTTTTAATTGTTGGCAACTGCTATAACGAAAAACTTTTATTTTTTTCCTGCCATTGTTGTGTAAGAGCTGGTTTTATCAGAATCATGTTAAGACAGTATTCAAAATTTTGAACCCACCCCATTTCCACCCTCTTGGGCCGATTTCGCCCATTTTCAATCCCCGCCGAGATATTAGCCATCTCAAAGTTGTTGGCGAGTTTGAAGATGATTCGTGCATAATTGCGACTTTTATTGTGCGGACAAAATTTAGTACATACATACATACATACATATATATATATATATATATATATATAAACTTTTTAGGTGGGGGTGGTTTTGGGTTCCTGGGGTCCTATAATGAAAAGTTATGAAGGAATTTTTCAAAAGTCGCACCATGGTAACGACTGCAATAGGTAGTATTTCTTGCGAAATCTACCTAATTACAGCGGAATAAAGGCCGTTTTCTGAGAATTTTAAAGTGCTACGAAAGTATGTTTCAAAAAATCCCATGCGCGTTCAGTGTGATTTAAAAAAGCCAATTTTTTATAGTTTCACTTTATATTCATAAATGAAACTGTGCATTGGTTTTTGTGTACATTAATATAAAACTTAAAAAAAAAAATCAAAATTTTATGCCAATTCATGTTTTTTCCCTCCTTCTATTGCATTTAGTTACCTATACTATCAGCAATTGTTTGCAGTTTCAGAAATCCATGCACAGTTTCATTACATATAAAGTAATAAAAAACGCGACAATTTTTCAGAGAATTCGGACGAAAAATAATGCGCGTGAAGCATTTTGACGTAACCGATACAACGGAACTTTTTAAACTGAGAAAAACGATTTTTAAGATTCAATGCTGGAAAAAAATATTAAAATAAATTATCCAACAGACTAAAATCAAATGTATGTAAAACCTATATATGTTTATTAAGTAATTTCACCATATTAATTATTTACAAATTTTTAATTTACTTTTTTGAAGAAAAAAAATCAATCTTCAAAGACAAGAAAAATGTCAGATGTTCGGAAAAAAGTTTTCTTAATGCTTCATGCGCATTCTATATTACTTTATACGGTCAATATATATTTTATAAGTTTAGTATATATATATAAATGAAACTGTGCATTGTATTTTGTGTACATAAGTATAAAGTTTAAAAAAAAAATCAAAATTTTATGCAGTTTTCGTTTTTTCCCCATCATTTTATTGCAATTAGTTACCTATAACTTTAGCACTTTCAAAAATCCATGCACAATTTCATTACATATGAAATAATTAAAAGCACTGGAAAATTTTAAAGGATTCAGAGGAAAAATAATGCACATACGATACAACGGAGCCGATAAAACCGATACAACGGAATTTCAGTGAGAAAAAAAAAAAAAATTCAATGCTGGAAAAAATGTTAAAATACATTTCTCAACAGACTAAAATTAAATGTATGTAAAAATTATATATGTTTACAAAGCAGTTTCACCATATTAATTATTTACAAAATTTATGTTTACTTAAAAAAAAAAAAAAACCTCTTCAATGACAAGAAAAATGTCAGGTGTTACGAAAAAGTTTTCATAATGCTTCATGCACGTTCTATACTATTTGAAAAAAAAACATTTATGGTTTAAAAATAAAAATAATAAGTTAATTATGTCGAAATATTCAACAGAAAGGATTTGTAAACAAAGATCAGCTGATTAGCCTTTTAATGTTTCTAAAATTGCCAATAAACTACGAAAAAATCATCCGATTCCAAAAGTTCAACTTAGGGATGGAAAGTTACAAAGTACTTGATGTTTTGGGAGCAAAAAAAAAATTCTCATGAATTTAAATAATAATAATTTCTAGCAAATTACTATTAGTATTTTCTTTCCCTATGATTTAGTATGTTTCATTTCTTATTGAAATCCATATTTGATGAGAAATGCATTTATGATATGAACTATTTTTTAACAGCTAATGTGATCCATTGTTATTATTATTGATAATGTTTTTAATTGATTATTATTACTCTTAGTTGTTGATATTGAAATATTCAGAAAAGCATGCCTAATATCATGAGAAAAGAGATAGCATTTACTCTTTTTAAGGTATAGATTTTTATTAGTAAAAAGAAAATCAACTGACCCTTAACATTACCTAAATTCTGATAATTACGTACACTACTTTTAGTGACTCTTTAGTTATTATTTAAAACATTTACAAAAATAATGAAATAATATCAGAACATTAAAAAGTAATTGAACTGAAAAATTGGAATTATTAACTCAACTTACTTCTCCCAACTCATTCATGTACAATTTTTATCATTTTAAGTTATATTTTCTTGTTATTCATTATTCTTTAAAAATTTTTTATATTGTTACTTACGTTTTCCTGATCTACTTACACATTGTAAGTACTCTGTATGTAAATGTAATTTGTACTTAGAAAAGTGAAATTATATTCACAGAGTTTCCCGCAATTTCGCGTTTTACGAATTGATGAAATTTAATTTTGGCATTTCGAAATTTAATGGGTTTTTACGTTAAATACACTACTCGGCAACTACATTTGAAATCCAAACTCATGCTTTTCTTTCCATTAATAAACTTGTAGATCACAAGACCTACCAGATTCATCAGTCTTTTATAGGGAGGGGTTGTATAATATTACAAAAAATAAAATAAAATAAAATAAAATAAAAATAAAAATAAATAAATAAAAACTTCCCGAGACTCCGTTAAATTATTCTAAATTCACAGTTATTCACCTTTTTCCCCCTGTCTTAAATAATATTTGTTTTATTTATTCTACTTAAACTCCATTTCTTTTAAAACGCGTATTTTAATATTTAATTTATTCCGAAGTCTAGTCTACAGGCATTTTTCCCCGTAACAAATCTTTCTTTAAAGCTGTTCCATTTCTCAATGTTAAAATGCTTTTACGCGAGTTCATTTGACTATTATTTTTATACCATTTTCTTTTTATTTTCATTCTAAAGTGTGTTTCCCGTGCTTCTCTCAGCAAGACCATATCCTTTCAGAATTCTTACTCAGATATTTAAAGAGCTACCCAGGCTTCTCTTTCGACGACAGGCTTGGCGCAGTGCGTAAAAATCACTACGCAGACCAGGTATAAGACCGAGTACATGAGCTCGTGAGAGCAGATTTTTGCCTGTTTACAGTTTTCTAATGAAGTCACAGTTGCCTGGGAGTTACAGTCTCCGTCGTACATGTGATAAATATTCACATCTCGACTCCAATAGAGCCTTACTGAACAATTAATCGCAGATATCAAAGCTGCCAGCAATCTGCTTGAAGAAGCATATCTACAATATGGAAGACCTTTAATGGAGACGTGTGATAGAATTTAACCCGTGCAGGATCATGGGTGCATATATGCATCTTCAAATTGTACATGCAGAATTTCTTTTCAGCACCAATAATAAAGAAATGAAATATTTGCTGTATTTAATTTGAGAACTTTCATGATTATGTAAGTAAAAGTAACTTTTTAAAAACAAGGGATGTCTAAAGAAAAAAAATAAATTGTGTGAGAGAGACCGGTCTCGAAAGGGTTAAATAAATACGTTATAGCTTCATCCACCGTGCCATCATTTATGGATAAATTCTCTGTGTGAATTTTTATCTATTACATTTACTTCGACTGCAGACATCTTCAGATTAAATAGTTCATACAAATATCAATGTCGTCGTTGGCTTTTCATTATTTCCTTCAAAATGTCGTAACATATATATATATATATATATATTTTCATAATTACGCAGATTAGAATCTGTATTATTCTACTTAAAGTTGATATAAGATTATGTGATAAAATTATTTCAAAAGAACTTCTTAAAAGCACCATAAAAATGAAGAAATGCTCAAGACTCACTGCATGCTTTGCTCCTACTTTTAACATAATAGCACGTGGTGTTCTTGATAAAAAATGCACAGTTCTTTTGAAATGCCTTGCAGATTCTTTTTTTATTTACAATTATTTTAAGAAGTTCTTTTGAAATGCATTTTTCTAAATTTAAAATATTAAATTACAACTATTTTGGAAAAGGTCACATAGCACATTATTATTTACTAATGTGTTATATGTTAGCATATGCAATGTATATTGTTATATAAAAAAGTCTTTGATATGACACTTCCGGAAATGTCGAAATTTTATTATTATAAATAATTAATATATTTATTTCACAATAAATTATTACTGGTAAAATAAAATCAATGCAGTAACACAAATAACTTTTTTTTATTTACTTACCTTGGCAACCATAGTGTATAACGTATACTGTGCCAAAGGGACAGATGCACTCAATTCCTGCTCTTCCTGATCTACAAAAACCTCCAAATTCAACGCATTGTTTTTTTCTTTCTTTACACGTGTCCTCGTCAACTAAAAATATTTTTAAAAAATCGTAGAAAAATATGTTGTTTTTTTAAGTGACAAGTTTTAACCTACACATAAAAAAAAATGTCACATCAAAATATTTTCTGGAAAATAACTAATTGAAATTAGTTTTCAATCTATTTTATATACATCAAGTAATACTAATAATTTACACATTTTCTATCTCTCGAATTACTATAAGATATTCAGAGTCACATTTATATGCTTTTATATATCATATTAATAGGGTTTTTTTTAATTTTTCGACAGATAATTAAGACTAAAAATTTAACTAAATATTTAAAATAAGACTGCCCACTCTAAAATAATTTGCCCACTCTAACGCCGATATCTTTCTGAATTTTTACCATATTTGACTAGATTTTTTTAATAAGTTGCTCCATAGAATTGGCTATTAAATTAAGTAAAATGATCCTTGATATCGTTCGCGCGTGCGCAGTAAAAATTATTTCATACAACTGGTCGTATTTCCTAACATATTTAATATATTTATATTCCAATTGCACTATATAGTTTCTACTATATTTTGTCAATTTTTCTGAAATCGGCGTTAAATTTGGTTGAAAACCCTGTATGTTATAAGCAAAAAACATGCAAGAATTTTTTAATTTTTTTAAATAAATCGCTATATTTCTATTAATATACGTGCTATTCTTACACAAAAAATACACATATTGCACAATGTCTGTTTATTTATATTTGGTAGCGATAGATCATTTCGTGCATTTTATTCCCAAGTATTATTTTTTTCTTTGATTTTTTGTTGGCCTCCTAATTGCCCCTCTTATCAAATCGGCATTGCTAAATATGAGGTCATACCTATTCTTTTTAATCCTGAAATTCCAGAAGAATCTGACAAGTATATTTCTAAATATTCGACAAAATGTCTAAAATTGAAAATTGCCGGTCAATAATGGCAATATAGTGTATGTGAAATTGGGATCTATTCTATGCGTAACTTTCTACACTTTTCCACGATGCAATAACGCAAATGACACAAAATGACTATTGCAGCACCTCCTTCTAGCGGAATATTTCCAAATTCTAGGATGACCTGCTTAATATAGCCAAACACATACATTTGAAATTTTGTCCAACTCTATGCATAACTTCATATACTTTTCCATGGTACAATTTCGACTAAATGACACACGAACAGACTGACAACTTGTTATTATGTACTGACAACTTGAAATTAACCATCTATGAGTTTGTTGAATTAACAATTCATTACCGTGCATCGTTTTGATATTTCACATTTTGTGCTTTTTGTCATTTTAGTTTAATTTCGCAGTTTATAGTTTTAGTGTATTATAGTGCTAATTACAGAACTGTTAGAGATATTTAAAGGTTTTTTTTTTAATTTGTAATTAAACTGCTGTTGTACATGTTGTTCTAAATACTTCAGACAATAAAAATAATTTTTTTTCTGAAAGTTAAAATAAAAGTGGGTAAGAAGTGTAAAGTTTTAAAAGATTCTATTTTCAACAACACTTCCGAAAGTAAAGAATTTTTATTGGCAGATCACAATAGTTCAAGGGCCAGTGACATCGTAAGTACTGTCATGGCGGAATGGAAAGAAAAAATGTAAATCAGATTTAATGAGCTAGGTATGACTATGTTTTACAAGCCAAAAATAAGTTTAATTAAATTAATTATTATTAAAAAGCTGTAATGATTACCGTTTTCGCGGAAAACCGACATTTTGCCAGCATTCCGACGCGAAATAAAGTACCCTCCGGTAAAATTATAAAGCAAAATAAATGTGACATTTTATTACTGGCTGGCTCCTTAAAATAGGTATGACAGATTTTTCCGGCAGGATAAAGCTTGCCATACCAAGTTTTTCTGGAAGAGCAAAAACTTTCTATAAAATGCTGTAACAAGGAGAGGGTCCAAGGTCGGAGTCACCTAATACGATGAGTGTTTGTTCATCGATGTTAGCATATATATATATGACAGCCATAAGGTGCAGCAATCAGGGGGTCTCGAGAAAATAAATCTCAAATTTTACGTTACAGTTTATAATCAGATAGATTTCCTTCTTTTCCAAGCAGCATAGTAGCATGGTCGTCAAGATACCGGATTTGAGATTATTCTTTGTTAGTTCGAAACCCGCTCGGCCTTTTTTCCATCATTTATTTTCGAAACGCAATTGAAAAATATATATAATAATTGATATTTACGAAAAATATAAATTAAATGTACGTTTTAGTTGTAGCGTATACGTGTATTTTTAACTACGAAATTTTGCATTAAATATATAGTTTAAGAAGGAAAAAAAGAAGTAGACTTATTTATTTGTCTATAGACAAGTGGTTTTTTTTTTTTGTTGTTGTTGTTGTTATTCAAAATTGTTTACAGTTATTTTAATGAATTTTTTTACGGAGAAAAAAAATACGTGAACAAATACATTATTTTTATATTGCTTACTTATGCAAATACAATTAATTTAACTAATTTTAATTAATAATTTAATTTAATTATTAATTAATTTTAATTGACAGAAAATGAAAAATGTCTGTACTGTGATAGCTACTATGATTATAATGCTTGAAGTGATGGTATAGGATAAGTTTAAGTACTTTAAATATTTCATGTTTTATTGAAAATATGCTTTCATATTTTTATTATGATTTTTTGTAGTCTGGGATTCTTGATTTTTAATTAGATTAGGTATACGTAGTATTTTTTTTTTACAATTCATTTTTCACCCTGTTTAATATGTTTATATAATGCAGTTTATTTATATAAATAAAATTTTAACTGTAAATATTTCCATATTTATGCATTTAATGAAAAGTAAAAAATAAAATAAAATAATAATAATAATAATAAACTAAAAAAATAGACAGTTGGAACATTTATAGACCATAAAATTGCGCTAATTTTAAAATTTATTTGCTGTTATTTCCATAAATAAGTGTTATTCTTCACATAATGATTTAAAATACTGTTAAATAAATTAAAATGCGTTATATAATATTCTGCTTTATTTTTTAAATTATAATTTTTCAATTATAGTAATAATGCATAAACGTATAGTTTTTTAACAAGTAGATTTCTAACTTCTGATTTTTTTAAATTTTGGTTTCTTATGCTTGTTCTTAAAATAACTGTCTCTGTGCTTAAAAAATATCTCTCTATTCTAAAAAAAAGTAACTACCGCCGCCGCCGCCGGTTTTGATTTTTTTGTGACCGGAGGCCTTTCTTCGTTAATATTAACAAAAATAATGCATACAAAAATATGAAAATCGGTGGTTTTATACAGAAATGTTTGATAAACACGCTGATGCAGACAGTTTTCAAATCGAAGAATTATTTTAAGAGTTATTTAATGCTAAAGTTGGACAAAATCGTTCCACTAAAAAAGTTTTATAGCAGCAAAAACTATACATGGCAGTGTAATCATTTTTAGATCATTTTATGCGTTAGAATTTGCCGGAGTGCAGATTGCATTAATTTTTTTATTTTGACTCATTTTTTCAGGTTTTATTTCTATTTTAAATTCAAATTTTCAGCATTTCTAGAGATATTTTTTACAGATTTCAGAAAATTGTACTAATTTAAACTGTTGCCAACTGTATAAAAAGCGCAAGCAATAATGTTTGCTTCAAATTAAAAATTTATTTACACGTGACTATTATAAACAGGAAAAAAACTTTCAAATTAGAATTAAATAATTACGTATAAAAAGCAGGAACTTATTAAAAATCACGTCATAAAAAGTATACACGTGAATTTTAAAAGAGAAAGGATATTGTAAAATAATAAATTCATTAACATGCGTTAGCAGTCTTAGGAGAAATTACGTCATATTTACGTCACATTATAGTTATTACATAAAATGAACACAAAATAATATTGCAAAAAGTTTAAATTTAGAAATTGCGCTAGATATTTATTTGATATTTTGAGAATTAATTTAAAATGTCTCATTTAAAAGAACTTTCTTTTCGCTTTGTTAAAAAATACCAGGAGACAAAGACTCTCTTTACTTAATTCCTTTTATATTAGCTTATTTTGAAATGTTGTTACACGTGTATACGTCATCAAGTTATTTTTATTTCGACGTTTTATTTGTGTTTTTATTAATGTTGTACGAATTTATTTGTTCTTTCGTTATTTAAAATAAAAATTATATCAATTTGTATAATTTGGCGAGTGGTTTGGCGATTTATATAATTTGGCGAAATTGGTCGACAGGATAATCAAGTAGTACCGCAGCGGATTTGGCGTTAAAATTCCCCAATCAAAGAGAAATGAATAGAAATTCGTTTATAGGGAGATCGCCACTGTTTTTTAAATTATAATTCAATCTTTCGAAATCTTTTTAAAGCCGATCAAATTAGCGTGCATTTAGAGTCTGCGGTGTCTGGACGGGGGTTGGCGAGCGTAGCTCGTAGGGGGCCGAGCCCCCTAGTGTTTTAAAAATATAATGAGTTGCTGAAAATAGTTATTAAGTAGGTAATAACTTACATAGTCAAAAATCCAAAAATATAATCCATTTTAAAATTCAAAACATTATTTTTACAACGTCTTGAAAAAGTTGCATAATAAAGCAAAATAAAATAATAAATTTATTCGCGTATTAATATTACATATATTTTTTAATTTATTTATTTGTTATTATTATTAATTTAATTAATAACGCCAATTTTAGGTCATTATGGCGAAATATCGTCACTTTTGGCGACAAAAATAAGTTTCATATATGCTACCTTTGCGATAACTGGCTAATATGGCAAAATTCTCATTTAAATTCATTCATCTTCAATACTCTGGATCCACCACAATTTAATTAAAACTCCGTGCACTTAAGTTTTTTCAAGATTTTTCTAATTTTTAGTGCATTTAAAAAATGTTTTTTTTTTCTACATTTTTTCGAGCTTTAAGAGCTGATTTTCAAAATAATATTTTGAAAATCAGACAAGTGTGATAGTTGTATTTTTTGTTTTGCTTGATTTTTTTTTCATGTTGAAGTAGATCACATTTAATGAATAATGTGCAATTTTGAGAGCCCTGAAAAATTTTTCCCTTCCCTATAGAAAATGTCAAAGTTCAAGGTTGTGACCGTCATTTTTCATGAAAAGTGAAATTCGAGTATGTTTGCAGTGCTAAAGCTTGGGAAAGCAACGACATCCCAAAATTCTTTTGTGATGAAATATTAGTATAACACTACCTGCTTAGTAGACTGTATTCGTTTCCATGGGGCATTGTTATTTTACATTGTTATGTTGCCTCAAAATGCAATGAAAATGACGTTTTTGTCCGTTTTCCGCACGTATTTTCTTATTTAAGCAATAGTACCCCAAACTTTTTCTTATAGAATATCAAAGTGTACTACTAGGACAAGCTAAATAATATAAAACTTTACCGGAATATTGCTGCTGTTAGCAGGAATAGTCTGTTAAATATTCAAAAATTTCAAAATAGGCAGCATTTCAATTAGTCTTTTCTCAAAATAGCATCACGGTTCAATAAAACAAAATATATCATGTAGTAGTTGGAAGTATGTACAAACACATGGAAAAGAAAAGAAAGTGGGGTCTCGTCATATTTTTATAAAAAAAAAAAATGTCAAAAGTCACAAAAAAGACTGTCATTTATCATACTTCTTCCCTATCAGAAAATGAAACATACCGTCTCTCTTTCTGCTAGCTATGTTTTTTCCTTATGAGAAAATGGAATATCCCTTTTTCTTTCCCCTTCCTTGTTCTAAATGGAAAAAAAAGGAAATTTAAACGGGATATTTTGACTGTGAATTTTTGTAACATTTGTTATTTAAAAAAAAAAAAAAAAATATGACGAGGCACCACTTTTTTTTCTTTTCCATGTGTTTGTACATACTTTCAACTACTACGTCATATATTTTGTTTTATTGAACCGTGATGCTGTTTTGAGAAAAGACTAATTGAAATGCTGCCTATTTTGAAATTTTTGAATATTTAACAGACTATTCTTGCTAACAGCAGCAATATTCTGGTAAAGTTTTATATTATTTAGCTTGTCCTAGTTGTACACTTTGATATTCTATAAGAAAAAGTTTGGAGTATTATTGCTTAAATAAGAAAATACGTGCGGAAAACGGACAAAAACCTCATTTTCCTTGCATTTTGAGGCAATATAACAATGTAAAATAACAATGCCCCATGGAAACGTATACAGTCTACTAAGCAGGTAGTGTTATACTAATATTTCATCACAAAAGAATTTTGGGATGTCGTTGCTTTCCCAAGCTTTAGCACTGCAAACATACTCCCATTTCACTTTTCATGAAAAATGACGGTCACAATCTTGAACCGTCATCATTTTCTACAGGGAAGGGAAAATTTTTTCAGGGCTTCAAAATTGCACATTATTCATTAAATGTGATCTACTTCAACATAAAAAAAAATCAAGCAAAACAAAAAATACAACTATCACACTTCTCTGATTTTCAAAATAATGGCTCTTAATCAAAGCATGTTTATTTAATTATTTTTTTAACATTTATATTTATTTCTACAGACCCGATTCCATTCTCGTAGTCCGTCAACTTATACACATTCATAAATGGATATTAGCCACGAATGGATTTAGCAACGCCTTTGCGGGTATATACTGTTTAAAAAAGACTTATTTCACGACTTGCTTATTTCACGACGGAGAAGCAGTATTGAAATATTCTCCACATCTGGTTTTTATTTCTATATACCCGCAGGCTGTCACATTTCATTGAGTCGATTTATTTCTATGTGAACACGTTGTTATTCAATCTCTCACTCTACATTTATAATCAGAGAGCAATAGTCATGGAGCAATAATGTAAATTTGTTAAAATTTTACATACCTTGGCAACCCGAATCTTCGACGTATGACATATTGTAAGGACAAATGCACTGAATACCTGTATCTTCTAATATACAAGAACCGCCAGATTCTACACATGAAGGTTTCTTTTGTCTACATGTTTCTTCTTCGACTGGAATACAAAAGGTACAAATACAGCGTCATCGAAAAATAATGCCTAGATTTAAAAAAATCATAGCATCGAAACCTTTTATGTTAAATAAGTAAATCTTTCACTACACGAAAACTGGCGAACGCAAGTTTGGTTTTAGTTCACCAGAATTCGTTTGCGTGCCTGTGTTATGTGCGGATTAGTTGCACAGTCGCCAAGGTCAACCGACGCGCCAGACTGCAGCTGCTCAGTACAATTTTGACAGTGAAACAAAAAGCACAGTACGATGATGACGGTGCAACAAAAAGCACAGTGCGTGATTTGGTATGTGGTCAAATTTTCAGTGTACAGCGGCTTTTTCGGAGAACTTATCCAGGTCAAACTGCTCCTGGTTCTCACATTGCATACATTTGCTCCTGGTGCACACCGAAAAGTGCTCACATTGAAACATACTAAGGTATGAAAAAAAATTATATTTTGCCGCACATTATAAGACTAAAACCAATAAATTACCTTTCATAGTTTTTTTGTGACAGTTATTTAAAATCTAGGCATAAGTTTTCGATGACACTGTATATGTTGTTTTCTTAAATTAAGAACTTTAATCTGCAGATAAAAATTGTTTTTATCATCCAAATATTTCACGAAAAAATACATACATTTATATACTTTCTGTGTCTGTTTTATAATTATCAACGGTCACTGATAAATTACAAATTTTATATATAACAAAATATTATATTAAATGCTTTCTTTTAACTTACAATTATGTTTAAATGTGGCAGTCAAATTTTGTTACTCAGTTTTCATCCATTTTCTGTTGACATAGAGGTGTGAAATTAAAAATTCATATTCGAGGATGGAGTATCACAATTGACGTTTATTCCAACAGAGCGAAAAATGTCCAGACCAGGAATCGAAACTGGATACTTGGCGTGCCGTGCCAATGCCTTACCTGTTAGGCTATCCGGACGATAACTGGCTGACATAAATCACTCTTATTTGTTGGACTTGGCTGCGAACTGCAGTGCTAGTTTCATTCATCCGAGCTATAACTATAGCATTACATGATGAAAGTGTGTTTTAACACGGAAACGCCTGTATACCATGTATGCTATAGTTATAGCTCGGATGAATGAAACTAGCGCTGCAGTTCGCGGCCAAGTCCAACAAATAAGAGTGAATTATGTCAGCCAGTTATCGTCCGGATAGCCTAACAGGTAAGGCCTTGGCACGGCACGCCAAGTTTCCAGGTTCGATTCCTGGTCTGGACATTTTTCGCTCTGTTGGAATAAACGTCAACTGTGATACTCCATCCTCGAATATGATTTAATCCAGTTGGAAAAAATATTCGTTTCCTTCATTATATATGTATTCCTGAGCAAAATACATAAATTAGGCATCGATTTCTTAAAATTCGATACATAAAGAGGGGGCGACAACGGGGGAGCAACGGAAGCAACCTCATTTAAGGGTTAATCGATTATAGTTTGATTTCCAAAGGAGAAATCAGTATCAGCTTCAACAAGGAGTATTTGTTGATAAATACAAATGACATGGATTTAGATCCATTTTCAACTCACCATTTTGTGAAATCTTTCAAAACAATCGAGAGTTAGCCAGATCATTTATTGTTGGAAAGGATGAGCAATAATATATTTGTGCTGAAGCGTTTGTTACGAATGACATGTTTGTCACGTCATCAATTGTTTCATCACCACCCGCCTGATCTCTGACACAGAAATGACGGCTGTCGAAGGTGGATTGTTTACAACGTAGGTACGGTCACTTAAATGTAGACACACGTATTTTATAAAATATTTCTCTGACATGTTTAATCTCAGAAAAATAAAGCAGATTTTTTTTTTAATTTTTAGTACGAATATTTGAGGGACTGTGCACACTCTGAAAAAAAATCAGCCTTCAACAGCTGCTATTTATGTGCCAGCCCTCACTGCTAGTATTGAGGGGGCGGTGGTATCACAATTCGACGTTTCATTTGTATTTTTTAATGAAGTTTAATGATTTAAAAGTTTATGAATTAATTAAAGTAACTATTACGTCACTAAATAATGGCGTCATATTAATGGATAAAAAGCATTGAAAAATGCCATCTTCTGCTTTTTTATTTAAAACATGATTTTAATTTTTTTTTATTGATTTGCTTAGTAAGTAAATAAATATTTAAGAAACAATGTGCGCAAATAAATATCTAACATTTTTATTTTTCAGTTTTCATTACTATATTGTAATTTTTAGTTTTATATTTGTTGGCCAATGATATTTGTTGGGTACTAATGACCGGGTTACCACAATAGCGCCATATTTAAACCAACTTGGCAGAATATCGCCAGATTTGGTGACAAAAATTAGTTGCTATTCTTGCTACCTCCTTGGCGATAGCTGACTAAATAATACAAATTCCCATTTAAATCCATTAAACTTCTATCCTCGAGCTCACCACAATTTAATTTAAAATCCTCGCATTTAAGATTTTTTTTTAAACTTTTCTATTTTTTAGCGCATTTGAAAAACAATATTCAGTCTTTTTGTGAATTTTAATAAAAACATGTTTATTATTCTTTTCTTTTCTTTTCTTTTTTTTTTTTTTTTACATTTCATTTAGTGGATTCTTTTCGTATGAACGTTGTTCTTTATTCCCATTCATAAATTTAGATTCGTAATCCAATACCCATGGATCAAAGTTGAGCACATTTGTAATTGCAATTATCTGCAATGTAATTACAATTTAAATGCATGTAATTAATTATAGTTAAAATTACATTCAGTAAAAAATTCTTGCAGCACTGTAGACGAAATCGCCCCTATCCTATTATTTGGCAAAATTTCTGAGGTTGAATGTGTGTAACTATTATCAATTACATGAAATTACCTTGTAATTAAAATACGGATAATTGAGATTACAAATTTGCCCAACCGTGTCATGGAGTAATGATGTAATTTTGTTAAGCTTTTACTTACCTTGGCAACCCGAATTTTCTACGTATGACGTATTATTAGGACAAGTGCACTGAATTTCTATATCTTCTAATCTACAAGAACCGCCAGTTTCTACACATGATTGTTTCTCTCGTCTACATGTTTCTTCTTTGACTGTAATAGTAGAAAAGATACAAAAATAAGTTTTTTTTTTTTTTTTTCAAATTAACAAGTTTTAATCTGCACATAAGAAATGCCTTCATTATCAAAACATTTCACAAAAATTTCATAGATGTAAATACGTTTTATGTCTGCTTTATATATATCAAAAACAACTGATAAATTAAGCATTTTATTTATCGCTTAATATCATAGTACATCAAGGTATTTATTTTAACCCGGCATTACACGCGCGAGAAAAACGAACGGGATTACTCGCGCTGGGTATGTCATTCCCATGGCGGTTTCTTCCAACTTTTTACCATAACATCTATATAAAACATAAAACACTAGGAAAGGAGAAGGGATAATAGAGTTTTAAACAAATATTAAACATGTTACTCACATTTATTTTGTACATTCGCTGCGTCTATCTATATTGAATGCACGCGCGATAAAAACTACCGATTTTACTCGCTCTGGGTATGCCATACCCATGGCGGTTTCATCCAATATTTTTACCTTAAAATCTACATAAAACATAAAACGCTACGAAAAAGGAAGGGATAATATAGTTTTAAAGATATATTAAAAATGTTATTTGCATTTATTCTGCAAATTTCCTGCGTCTATCTGTACTCAGAGCTGTCACAGAAATGCCCCCGTTGGGTGTGAGATACCCATATGTAGCGATTACGATAGATTTATATTTCGAATTATTTAACCGCTTTTTCCCCTTTTAAGATTATGACCTTCGAGGCAGCTACACAAAGACTCATCCATTTCTGAAGGAAGGTTAGGGAGAAAAACTGCAAAATAAGCAGCACTGGGTGTGACATACCCGGGGCAAGCAAACTCGGGTTAAAGCTCATATCTGTCATGATTATGTCATTGATCTGTCATGTCTTTTTCAATTATTTCAAAAGTATTTTCATTTTATTTTTATTTTATCCAAACAATATTATACCGGTTACTCCATAAAGCCTCTCAGCAATCTACTTTATTAAAATCAGTGTGTGTATCTTTGAAACCTCAAAAACTCCTAAACCATAGTGTGCAGGGCTACGAAATTTGGCACACGTGTTGCTGGTAGGGGCCCCATGAACAATTGGGGCAAAAAATTAGAAAATTTTAAATATTTTATTTTAATGTTTTTGACGAATTTTTGCCTTATTTATGTTCAACCCGTAATAGCGCGAGTTCTAACCAGTTCCAAATGTTTACTGCAATGTGAGATATACACATTACGTACGTTACGCTGCAACACTAAAAAGCTGTAGCAGGTATTACAGTAATTCTTTTACTTCACCTGCAAATAATTAGAGATTATTTAATTGCGCTTAATTATTACCATTTTTTTAAAATAAAGAAGAAGAAAAAATATCACAAACCTCAACAATACTTTTTATTATATTCATTCCCTTATTCCAATGATATCATTTTATCGTCTGCTTATGTGCGTGTATGTACTTTGATTATGGACTGTAACTAGTTCAATTAAATCCTTATAATATTATAAATGTCAATGTGTGTCCGAATGTTTGAATGAAGTCAGCATCTAAACGGATGAATTAATGCTTTTGTATTTTTCTGATATAGATGGATTACAACCCGGAAATGAACATAGGCTATAGTTTATTTAATTTATTCAAATAATTATCTTAATAATTCAAAATTTCATTCTTTTTCATACAGAATCAATTGACATTTTCCCGATAAATTTAACCATCTTTCATTCTTGTTGCCAAGAAAAACTAAATCTGGAATAATAACTTCTCCTCTACAGTTAATTAAAAATTAAAATAAAAAGAATTCAAAAGAAAAGAAATATGACGTCATACTTGAAAAAAAAAATGGGGTATTTTTTATTATGCATGAAGGATGAATATCGGTTACGTTAATAAGGGGTTTTCTGCCAAAAATGGTGTCATAATTAGAAGGAAAAAGAATGAAAAAGAATAATATTATTAATAAAGTTATTCGATTGAAAAAATATGACATCAAATTTGAAATAAAACAGGTATTTCCAAATATTCGTTAAAAATACAATGGGTATCAATATCAGTAACTAATGAAAATAGATAAATAATGACGTCATATCAAAACGAATAACAGAAATATTTTTTACAAATGGACCCTATTCTCGCTTTTGATTCGATGCTATAAAAACTGCTATTTTACCAATTGTGACGTCACAGGAATACTGTCCATACTGATTAAAAAGTTTGAATGTAAGTTACATACAAATGAGAGTTTTCTTTTCAAAATTCACGTTATGATTATCAGGAGAAGATATTTTTTGTGGAAAAAAGGGGAATTAAAACGGATTAATATATTTTTTGACGCTATTTCCTCATTAAAATTAAAAAGAATTGAATTTCAATTAGTATAAATGGTGCAAAAACTTGATTAAATTAAATTTTCTAAAATTGAAAACATATTTACACACATCGAAACTTCATGAATGAATTTATTCCACAGAAACAAAAATCGTCTGTCGGCATATTGACGCAACCAAGGAGTAAATATAACGTCTGTGCATTTAAGTGGATAGTTATTGCCCACTATTCATACGAATTAAAATTAAAATCAAGACTCCCTTATCAGGAGGCCTTGATTAAAATAATCATATACTATTTTAATTGATTAATTTTAAAAGATGGCAGTTAAAATATGTCACAAAGGCGTTTTTAGTAAAAGCTTTTATCGGTTAAAAATGATGTAATATTTTTTCATAGAAAGCATTAATTTTAATACGAAACATTAACATAGATTTATTTTAATTTCGTCAAAGCGATGTCGTCTTCATTACACCAGCTTCGAAAGTTAAAACGAAATCTTAAAATAACAATATACTTTTCAGAAATAAAATTTTGCATCAAAAGTCGCATTCTTTGAAAATGAAATTTTAGCTTACATTTTAAATACATTTTCTTACATGAAATTTAGTATATTTAAAAAAATTATTTTTCAATGTTTTTCTAAATGTACAACAATATTGGATTTCATTAATCGGTTTCCCTTTTTTTAAATAAATTAAAATGCATAGTTTTAAATGATTCATGAAGTGAAATATATATATATATATATATTTATTTATTTCGACAAGTAACATTTCGTAGGAAAAACTAACCTAGTGTCGTCATATTTTAAATCTTTAAACTAATGCCAGGCGGACGTCTTTTTGCACGCTTTTTTCCTCACGTATATGCCGCTAGCATTGTGTAGGGATAATACGCAAGGAAAAAAGCGTGCAAAAGACGTTCGTCTGACATTAGTCTTAGCTGCTTTTCTTTCAGAAAATATTAGCATTTTATAGCAGTTTTTATACAAAATGGCGTGATTTGCACAGAATTTAACAATCGCAAATATATAAGTTTAACATCCTTTTACAGTACAATCTCCCATAACACTGGTTTCAATAAAATTTAATAAATGGCACAGGAAAGTCAACTTAAAAAAGTTTAGCAAGTAATTTCAATTTGAGATTAGGCTTTACATGTGACATCATTTGCGTGTACACAAGAGCCAAAACCTTAACTAAGCAATAAATTTGCTTTTCACTTCACATCCCTCTAATGTATAAAGGCACCGTGTTTATCGAAAAGCGCAAAGGAAGAAGGGAAATTTTCTTTAGATTTTAAATTATCGAAATCTATAGTTAGAAATCTCTCTGAAACACAATCTATCACTGTTACCCCATTGGAGCATATTCCTGCAAATTTCAAAGCTTTCATAAGCCAAAATACAACACACAATAGATATGAAAATGTTTGTTCATAATTGTGGTGCTTTTACATAAATCGATTTATTCCTCGAAAGCAATAAGTAACTCTATTGCTTTAATAATAAGTATTTAGGCTCAAGAGTCTTTGGAGCGTGATAAACATTTTGATATTATTGGTAGATCTAGAGCTCATAAAGGTGTGGTACCGTGAAATTAAAATGTAATAAATATTTGAAAGTTAAAGCTATTTCCCGTGCTCATATTATTTATTTTTGAACTTTGATTATTTTTTTAATTTGAACTTTGATTATTTTATCACCACGTTTGATTATTTTTTTAATACCATTTATCTTTTTTTTTCTCTTCCAATATGTGATTTTTTGGAATATAACCATAATGGTGCATGTTGATTTTTCGCTTATTCTAATCATATCAAAGTCACGTCTGAAGTGACCTACTAATAACCACTTTCCTTTAAAATTCTTTATTAATATATATCTTTAAATAATATTTTTTGTCTCGAAAACATAAATTAAATCAATATCCTTGAACGGAATAAATATAAATAATAAAATAGAATAACAGAGATGTAAATTTATTCCTCATTTAATCTTAGAAAAGGTGTATGAAATTTCATGCTCACAAAAGAAATTTAAATGGTCCTGTATGCATAAGCAAAAATAAGCAAATTGGGATCATCAGAAGCGTTTCTACTATAAAATGTGATAAAATGTTAATTATATATGCTTTTAAATATCGAAATTTTTTGCTTAATTGATGAATTTCTTCTTCTTTAAATGTTACGTGAACGCAGTCACGGGTAACAGCTAGTGGAAAATATATACGAAGATAGTCAAATAATACGAAGAGAGTTAAAACAACAACAAACAGTTCTTTTATATATACATATATACAGGAAATTGTACGGACTGACACCATAGTCAGTTATGGAACACTGCGATGTTGTTTTCGTGGACCATACCACTTGAATCAAAACATAATCTGTATAATTATGCTACAACTATACTATAATAGTCGTTATTATAAACAAATAAGACCCCATGGTCATTTTTTGCTAACGAAATAGCTCAGTAATGCGGTTTTTCTACATAAAAACATTCGACGCGCGAACATCAACAAAAAAACGATAAGACTGCCGTTGCCAAACGGCAAACACAAAAGTCTGTTGGAACGCACAAGGGTGCGTTGAAAACCGCGTCAAGGCAAGCCGTAACATGCCGGCCCCCATTGACATGTGCCAACATTCAATAAAACAATATAAAGTGTATATATTATACACCACATTCAAATATTACAATATAAACTTCAATACTATGCATATAACACTAAATAAGAAATAGATAAATGATAATACAAAATACAATAAGGATGAGTTGCAATGACAATACTACCTTTGCAATACAATAATAAAGAAAATTTAAGGAAAAAAATAGGATATTTCTTAAAACAAATGGGTCATCAATCAACGGGTAAGCCACATAATTTAGAAATCGACCTAACGAAAACGTTAGAGGCAGTTTTTACTTTCGCTACTCTAACATTACCATCCTTCCTTGGCATAACCTCTAGAATTCGTCCCAGCATCCATTTACAAGGAGGTAAATTGTCCTCTTTTATTACTACCGTTGCTCCTGGTTTGATGTTATCGCTCTTTAAATGCCATTTTGAACGATTTTGGAGATGATTTAAGTAATTTAATTGCCAATTTCTCCAAATTAATTGAACAAATTTAATTACTCTTTGCCATCGAGATAGTCTGGATTCGCTAATATTAATTAATTGAGGTTCTGGAATAGCAGCTATTGGCCGACCAATTAGGAAATGGCCTGGTGTCAATACGTTAAAATCATTTATGTCGGTCGATAATGGGGTTAAGGGACGCGAATTTAGTACCCCTTCGATTTGGGTGGTGACTGTTTGGAATTCTTCAATAGTCAATCTAGAACCTTTTAATGTCCGTTTAAGATAATAATTGAAAGATTTTACACCAGCCTACCATAAACCACCGAAGTTGGGCGATCTAGGAGGAATGAATTTCCATTCAATAGCTTCTGAAGTAAGGTAATTAGCTAATTTTTCACCCGGTATTCGAACTAACTCATGAAGTTTGCGTAATTCTAAATTAGCACCCTTAACATTTGTAGCATTGTCTGTAATTATCGAAGAGCATTTTCCTCGCCTAGAAAAAAACCGTTTAAGTGCTGCGATAAACGCGTCCGATGTTAGGTCTGTGACCATTTCTAAATGAATAGCCTTTGTCACTAAGCAAATAAAGATCGCGACATAAATCTTATGAAAAATCCCCTTTCTCTGATTTTTATATTTAATCTCAAAAGGACCGCAAAAGTCGGCTCCTATATGGTTGAAAGTAAAATTTGGAGTTACACTTTCTGATGGGAGAACACCCATGATTTGTTTGGCAGTAACTGGGTTGCTCCTGAAAGAGACAACGCAGTCATGCACTACTTTTCGTGCTAAATGTTTTCCACTTACGGGCCAAAACCTCATACGTACGTAATGTATCAAACCTTGGGGACCAATATGAAAATATTTCCTATGAAAATACTCAAATATGAGTTTTGTAATCTTATGGCCTTTCGGCAAAATGATTTGGTGCTTATTATCAAAGTTTAAATCTGAATTTTCCAATCTGCCTCCAACTCTTAAGATATTATTTTGATCTAAAAAGGGGGATAAACATTTAATTTTGCTGGAAGGAGGAACCCTTGACTTCCGTTTTAAACTGCTAATCTCTTCCTGAAATTCTGCATTTTGTACTAACTTGATTAAAGAAGTTTCTGAAGCCCTTATTTCTGAGGTAGTGAGGCTGTCTCGGCGCCGGTCTACTGACTTACACTTACAATTGTGAAAAAACCTATAAATATAAGCCAATATACGAAGAATACTGAAATAATTGCTCTTCAAACTTAAAAAAAAATCTACTGCTTCAGGATTCCTGAAAAGAGAAAGAGAAATATTAGAATCAATGTCATTTTTACATTTTAATTTAGTCTGTACTAAATAGTCCTTTTCTGGAACAGAAATAAGTTCTTTGGGAATTGACAAGTCGTCAGCTGCTAGAAATTGTGGTCCCTTAAACCACATGGGATTCTCTATAATAGAATTAACAGTCGCACCTCGCGTTAAGAGATCAGCAGGGTTGTCCTTGCTGGAGCAGTGATACCATGAGTTAGAATCAGTCAGTGCATTGATCTCTATAACACGGTTTGCCACAAACCGTTTCCATCGCCTTGCACTGTAAAAAAAAATGGTAACTTTCCATGTAAAATCCAGGAACGTTTCGCCTTTTATCAGGTTTTCAGAATAATTTAGCTCTTTCCTGTGAAATTCTGGTTTTCTTATCTGAAACGTTCCTGAACAAAAGTTGGGAACAGCAAAACGCTGCGGCCGCCATTTATTATTTTTTTTTCCTATAATCCGTTGCTCGCGCGCGAGTGTCGAAAACGAATTCCTTAAATGAATGCAAAAAAATCAATATGGAATGCAAATAAATCAATAGACGACATAATCCTTTACGTCTCTATTGTCAAGATAATTCAGATGAAAATACAATACCTCTGTGACATCACTAAGAGATTATCTCTCGTACTTGTCTGTGAAATCTTTAACGAGCAGACTGTGTAAAAAAAAAATACACCTATTATTTGGATCTGCATTAACCAGGGGACAATCAAATATGATTCTCACCTATTTTGATTAATTTAAAGTATGTTTTAGAGTTCTTATCTCTAATTATTCTTGTGAAAGGATTTCTTCAAATGGGCCTTAGATTTTCAGAAATTAGATGCCGAGTTTTAGCATACGTTTCAAATACCCATTAGTTTGCAGCTCTCAACGTGTCTTTCGTGGTGTGGACGCAGAAAGCTTGCACGCCACCCGTACGGCCCGGGTTCGATGCTACCTCTTGACTTTTTTTTTTCTTTTTTAATTAATTTTATATTTTAACACTTTATTACAATTTGATTTAAATTTGACATATATTTGACACTTTGAATTGCTGCAAATTTGAATTTTTTTTTTATTTTCGGAAAAAATATACAATTACGTTTAGGTTTTTTTTTCATGAAAATTTATATGTATTTTATCTAACTTGTAAACTAACATAATCACTGACGAAAATCCAAAATATTTTATGTCTAGATTTTTTTTCTAATTATTATTTACATTTATATATTTTTATATTTTAAGCAAAGCTCAGAAACAATATATCACATATATATTTACTTTATTGAATTTTAACTGAAAATTTATTTTTTCGTGTAAATTATAAATAATAATTTTGATGTCAATTTCAAAATATTTTTTCATTCTAACAAATAATGATAATAAAGCGAAAATTGTCAACTGGAAATGTAAAAATCGTCTGCGGATCCCGCATGCTGTGAAATGTCAGTAATGTCATAATGAAGGGAACGAACATCCAGAGTGAATTATGTGAGCCAGGTATCGGTCCGGATAGCCTAACAGGTAAGGCATTGGCACGGCACGCCAAGTATCCAGGTTCGATCCCTGGTCTGGACATTTTTCGCTCTTGTGCTACCCCAGCCTTGAATATGTCAGTAATGTTTTGCTGTCAACAGAAATATTCCTGGTATTTCGCAGGAAACTTACTGGCATTTCTGTAGAAAGTTTTTAACATATACAGTAAGTACCAGTCATTTTCAAGAAATGTTTCTTGGAAATAATGGGCAACTCAGCTGCCCATTTTTTCCCAGGAACGTTGCGGAATTTTTTTTACAGTGTGATGAGCCTTTGATCCAGTATAATGTTATTTTGGAATCGGTCCAATAGTACTCTATCGATGTGATTTTTTGATCTAGGATGGGTTTTACTTTATTGGTCAGTCTTGCACTTAGTAAGGCTCAGAGAAGTTCCAACCGAGGCAGAGTTATCTCCTTTATCGGTGCATCACGACTCTTTGAAGTCACGAGATTGACTTCCACACCACTCTCTTTTTTTTATTCTCAGATAAATTGCAGAGCCATACGCTATTTTAATAGCATCAGAAAAGGCATGTATTTCTACAGCTATTACTTGATTCAAGCAACCAAGAATTTTCCTCGGAATTTTTAATTCTGCTAAATTTGGAAGTTCTTCGAACCACTTTAACCATTTTTCGTGCACATTAGTTGGTAACTGTTGATCCCATGCTGTTTTCTTTAGCCATAGATCTTGGAACAGGCATTTTATTCTAATGGTGAATGGCGTCAGCATGCCTAACGGATCGAAGATTTTACTAACTGCTTGCAATAGTAGACGTTTTGAGCTTTTTTGCGATGACAAGAATTCTATTAGACTCCTGACTTCGAATGTCAGACAATCCTCTTCTGTTTTCCAAGACATACCCAATACTTTAGTGAGATTACTACCTAGGCTTATAGTAGCATGTTCCGCCTGAATATCTAAACCTTCTTTCTGCCAGCACTTTACTAACGTTTCATCATTTGTTACCCATTTTCGTAGAGTCATTCCTGCTTCAGACATTATTTTCTTAGCATTAAGGGAAACATCAAGAGCTTCTTGCAGAGTATCTTCGCCCGATATGGAATCATCTACATAAATATATTTATCAAATAAATTAACAGTTCTTGGATGTACGTTTTTAAACTGCTTGATGTGCTCCTTAATGGTCGCAGATAGAAGAAATGGAGAAGCATTGACTCCAGAAATAACTCGTTTGAATCTAGAAATATTTATATTTTTGAAAGATCTGAAATCATTATCGAACCACATGAAGCGTACAGCATCATGATCCTTTTCAGCGAGTGAAATTTGAAGAAACGGTTTCTCGATGTCAGAAGAAAAGGCAATTTGATTTAATCTGAACTGAATTAAAATGTCGAATAGATGTGGATTTAAGTTGATGCCTGACCAAAAGCAATCATTTAAAGACAACATGTTGTTATCAAGAGAGCTGGCGTCGAAAACTATAAGAACTTTGGTAGTGAGCTTGTCTTCCTTACAGACCGCATGATGGGGCAAATAGTACACAGCCTTGTCTAAAACAGGTTCATTTCCTTCAACCTGCTCAATAATTCCTTGATTTAGGTAATCATTGATTATCTCAGAATATTGACGAAAAATTTTAGGATTTCTATAAAATTTTCTTTTTAAACCTTCCAAACGCTGTTTCGCAATATTAAAGTTATCGTTTAATTCCTTCCAGTCCGTTTTCCAGGGCAACTGAACTTCATATCGACCGTCTACAAATTTTACAGTTTTGTCGAAAATTTGTTGCGCTTGATCAGTTTCCAATATTTTCGAATCATGCGTTATGCCAATAGATTCCAATTCCCAAAATTGTCTTAAATTATCATTAATTTCATCGAAATCTCTAATAAAATGACACATAGCGGAATTATTTGTAGTTTCCCTGTCATCTAGTGTACCGGTTGGAATCCATCCAAAAACTGAGTCTTGCAAAATTAACTTATCACTAATCTTAACTGAATTATGTTTTAAAATTCTATAAAATAATTCAGCTCCAATCAAACCATGTACTTTTCCCGGCTTGAAAAACGTTGGGTCAGCAAATTCCACAAGATTTGGTAAATTAATGTTTGATATATTTAATTGCTTTGATGGAATTACATCTGTGATTTTAGGAACACTTATGAAATCTATATTCTCCTTGAAACTTTCATTCACATTGGAAATAACACCGGAAATTTTATTTTTTATATTATGTAAAGAACCATTCAAACCGCTTAGTGGAACATTAATTAACCTTTTGTTTAATTTCAAAGCATCTGCGCATTCTGTCGTCAAAATATTGACGTTGCTCGCTGAATCGAGCATCATTCTGAATTTCCTTCTATTTCCAAATTTATCTTCAATAAAAACAAAACAAGTACTTAATAAAATTGATCTATTTTTCGTATTTACATTATTTAAAGCTTTCAACGATTCATTATTTACCGAATTGTATTCGTTCGTTTCTGCGGAAGTGAGGGGGGGGGGGGGGAATTCCAAGGTTACTTCATCTTTTGATTCGTTTTCCCTTTTATTTATTTTTTGAGTGGCAGGTGCATATTTTTTCTCATTAGAAGAAGCATGCTTGCGACATAGTAAACTGTGGTGCAAATCTGAAAAAAAAAAAAAAAAAAAAAAAAAAAAAAAAAAAAAAAAAAAAACGTGATTTTGATAAACATTTCTTAAGCAAATGCGTTTGAGATAAACAATTAATGCAGAGATTAAATCTTTTTGCTACTGAATATCTGTCATATTCATTCATTTTTAAGAACATATTACATTTCAAAATAGAATGATTGATAGAATGGCAAAGAAGGCATTTATTTTTTGTACGGGAATCGTTGTTTATGAGCAAACTTTTTGCCTTTTGATTTCTTTCATTTGAAAATTGTTTAGGTTTCGTATTTGAATTAACCTGCAAATTCTCTAATACTAAGCAGCGCTTTTGCAGAAAGGAAATAAATTCATTCCATTCGGGTAATTCACTGGTGGTTAACGATAACTCAAATTGTTTTTTCGATTCTTTGTCTAGTTTTTTAAGAATAATATTTATCAACATGATTTCTGAAAATTGATTAAGTTCTAAACCAATAGTTTTAAGAGCGCGAATGTGTTTTTGGCATCCGTCAACAACAGCCCTTAAACTTTTAGCTGAATCTTGCGATAAACTTTCCATTGATAATATTTCATTCAAATGAGAATTTACAATAAAACGTTTATTTTGAAAACGATCTTGTAATGCTTTAAAAAGCGTTCATAGGAATCATCATCTGTAACTGCATCTAAAGCACTATGACTAAGGGTAGATTTTAAATAGTACAGTTTCTGTGCGCTACTTAATTTATTATTCGAATCAATTAAAGTCATAAACTGATCTTTAAATGTGTACCAATCTTGATAATTTCCCGAAAACTTTGGTAATGGTATATCAGGCAATTTATAATGTACACTTGAATTTTCAAAATTTGAATTACTAACATGAGATGCATTTTCACTATTATTACTATTAGAGAGTAAGAATTTTCTAAGCCTTACCTCTAATTGTTCTGCTTCATCTTCTATTTCTGTAAAGGCTGCCAGATGATCATTAAGCTCCGTATCCTCTTCTACAGTTTCAAAATATTTCACCTTTAAGTCGTCTACATTCGAGACAATTTTTCGAATATTATCAAATTTAACTTGGTATTCCCAAATGTCCTTTTTATCTTCATCATCTAGAAATGTTTGTATTCTAGTCAATTGACCCTTATAGGCTCCCCTCTGACGATTTAAAGTTTTTAGCTTGTTTTTATCAGTCATCTTTTAACTGATTATCTATGACTAATACTCCGAGAACAGTACCAGATCCTAACTCCAATCGACTGGACCACTTATGTGCGTGTATGTACTTTGATTATGGACTGTAACTAGTTCAATTAAATGGAAAGTATATACGAAGATAGTCAAATAATACGAAGAGAGTTGAAACAACAACAAACAGTTCTTTTATATATACATATATACAGGAAATTATAGGGACTGACACCATAGTCAGTTATGGAACACTGCGATATTGTTTTCGTGGACCATACCACTTGAATCAAAACATAATCTGTATAATTATGCTACAACTATACTATAATAGTCGTTATTATAAACGAATAAGACCCCATGGTCATTTTTTGCTAACGAAATAGCTCAGTAATGCGGTTTTTCTACATAAAAACATTCGACACGCGAACATCAACAAAAAAACGATAAGACTGCCGTTGCCAAACGGCAAACACAAAAGTCTGGTGGAACGCACAAGGGTGCGTTCAAAACCGCGTCAAGGCAAGCCGTAACAGCTGCCATAGCAACGTGATAAATTAAATTTCATAAAAAATGCACAGGGGTAGAAAAATATTTTTCTAAATCCAATTGAACATGTACTCCCGTGCGTTGAACGGGTTAAATAGCTAGTCTCGATTAAAATCTTATAAAATTGAACGCAATTAAACTCCATATAAATAAAGCAAGTATATAGCAAAATTAACTCCATAGACGAAACATTCTGTTGGAAGTACATATTATTACATCCGAGTTGAAAAATTCTGCGTCATCTTATTTTCATTAATTATAATTCATATAAAGAATAATTAAAACGTACTAAAATTGCTTTTATGAGCATATATACTTTATATAGCCATTAATCGCCGGACACTTTAAATTTTAGATATTTTGTCGAATATTTAAAGATATACTTGTAGGATTAATCTGGAACTTCAGGATTATGAAGAATATGTTTGACTTCATATTTATCCATGGTGATTTGATCAGAAGGAAAATTTGGGGCCGAACAAAAAACCAAATACTAATATTAATACGTGGTATCACCCTGTAAAATAAAATGCACGAAATGATCGTTAAAGCTTACCAATATGAGGATTTTCTACAACTTGTGTATTCATTTGTGCAGGAATAGCACGTATATTCAACATATTGATTTTTTTTTTTAAGTCGAAAAATTTATTGCATGTTTTTTGTTTATATGATATAGGGTTTTCTAACCAAATTTAACGACAATTAAAAAAAATTGACAAAATGTAGCAGAAATAATATTTTGCAATTGTAATATAAATATATTAAACATTTAATGAAATATGAGGAATTGTATGAATTTTTTTTTTTAATCTAAACATGCGCGCACGATAAAAATATTTTTTTTCATGATTCAATAGTCAACTCTATGGAACAACCCTAAAAAAATGCCAGTCAAATATCATGAAAAATCAGCAAGATATCAGCGATAGAGTGACCTGATTTTTAGTTACTTTCTAAAAGCTACTGAACAATAAAGTATTTTCGACAATTGTCATTTAGGTAGATTTCGTACGAAATACTACCTATTACGTACTCCCCTATGTTGTAATTTCTGAAATTTGTTTTCAGATTACGCCGATCATGACCCCTGGAACACAAAACCACCAACAATTAAAAATGCTATGTATATATATATAACTTTTTATGGACACGATAACTTCCATAACTCTGCACAAATCATTTCCAAACTAATACATAAAATCAAGGGGCAGAAAATATCAGTCAAGTTCGAAAATGGGCAAAATCGGGCCACGGGGATGCTAATAGAGGAGGTTTATTGAAAAAAGAAAAAAAAAGCCGCAACTTTTAATTATAATACATATCAAATAAGTTTAAAGTTATTATTACTTCTAGAAAAAGTTAGTCTAGAAATGTCTAGGAAAATTTATGTATGACAGATTTTTTGATAAAATTAAAAATGGGTTCAAGGGGCAAAAAAAATATGGTTTTAGGGAGAAAAAAATTCTTAACTTAAACTCATTAAATTCTTAAGATATCAAATCCAATTAATTGTATTATAAATATTTTTAATATTATCTACAACTTTTACATTGACAAGTTTTTGATATTACCAACTCTTATTGAAAAAAAGAAAAAACTAGTTGGAGGTGCCAGTCCTACAACTTTCTTCTCTCTCGTATATTTTAATATTTCAAAATGTTGTTACAGATGTCATCATTTAATTTTTATTAGTTCATTACGATATCAACTTTGACTTTCATTTTTAATTTCTGCTTCAGTCAATTAATCGGAGTAAAAACGAGTTAATCTCCATCATGATATTTATTAAAATCACGAATAGACGATTCACGAGTCACTGGTGTACTGAAACTACAAAAAATTAAGGAGATTACACAAAAATCGGTATTACAGCGCCACCTTCAGGTGGAAGTCTTCCAAATTCAGGGAGGACCTTCTTGCCATGGACAAAAACATACACAAAAATTTGGTTCAATTATATGTATAATTTCATACACTTTTCGATCGTACAATATATAAAATGGCACGAAAATCTCTATTAAAGCGCCACCTTCCGGCGGAATTTTTCCAAATTCAGGGAGGACCTGCTTGCTATGACCAAAAAGATACACAAAAAATTTTGTTCAATTCTATTCATAACTTCATACACTTTTTGATGGTACAATATATGAAATGGCACAAAAATCGTACAAAAAATCGCTATTACAGCGACCCCTACAGGCGTGTATTTTTTCCAAATTAAGTAAAAACCTGCTTGCCATAGCCAAGAATTAAAAAAAAAAAAAATTGGTTCAATTCTATGCATAACTTCGTACAATTTTCGATGGTGCAATATTCAAAATCGCACAAAAATCGCTATTACAGCGCCCCCTTCCGGCGTATTTTTCCAAATTAAGTAAAAACCTGCTTGCCATGGCCAAGAATTAAAAAAAAAAAATGTTCAATTCTATGCATAACTTCGTACAATTTTCGATGGTGCAATATTCAAAATAGCACAAAAATCAATATTACAGCGCCCCCTTCCGACGGATTTTATTTCAAATGAAGGAAGGGCCTGCTTGCCATATCCAAAGAAAATTGGTTCAATTCTATGCATAACTTCATACATTTTTAATGGTACAATGGCGACAGACACACGGACAGACAGACATTTTCTATAAACAGGTGTTTTGGGATCTTTGACCCCTAAAACGTGTAAATCCGTCGAAAACCGGAAGTCGAAAAAAAATTCGATTACAATATTTTTTTCAACTGAATATAGAAAAAAGTAAAAAAAAAAAAAAAAAAAAAAAAAAAAAAAAAAAAAAAGAGTGGAGATTAAAGAAGAAAAAAAATCAGAACTTCGTCAATTCACAAGATTTCAAATTCGCTTAAAATTATTATGTATCTTCTCAATATTATTTACAACTTTTATATTTCAAGTTTTTGATAATATCAATTATTACAGAAAAATAAATTAAAAACACATAGCGGTTAAAGAAAAAAAATATCGTATTCAAATCCAAATTGCTTATTTTCTGACTAATTCTTAAACTCATTTTTGCTCTCAAAAGCATCCAATTGGCAGGTTCTCTTATTCTGAAACTATATAATGTTCCGTATTGGTCGATTGTTTGATAAAGGCAGATTATATTTAAAAAATCTTGTCAAAGAGGGCATTTTGAACCAAATTTCCCGAAGCGATAGTGCTGGAAACGATAAAAATGGTCATTCTGAGAAAATAATTGTTTACAAATCAAGCTCTAATTAATTGAATGAAAAATAAATTACACAGTTAGCTTTTAAATCTCTTCACAAGTCATGTTAGAAAGTTTAATTTTTTTCTTTTTTACTTTTAAAAATGATTCTGAAAATTTCGAGTTGTTGAGCGTGGAAAAATATTTTTTTGAATACCACTTGAATATGATTCTGATAAAACCAGTTCTTACAGAAAAATGAAATTAAAAACTCGAAAAAAGCGGACAGATAAAATTGTTAAACTGGATTTATCTCTAATCTTGATTTAGTTTTTGTTTGTGAAATAAGTACTTAATTTCAAAATCTACCTGCACCTGTAGACCGAGCCGGCAAGGATTTTTTTCATTAACTGACTTTCACACTAAAAAAAAAAAAAACTACATTTTTACAGTACAAAGTACTGTTCATCACGCGCTCAAACTCGATCACAGTCGAATGTGCTGTAGATTTCTTTGGTTTCTTGACTATATAAACATAACATAAAAAATACAGTAATTGTGTAAAATTAGCAGCACATTGTGCTGGCAATTCGGACGCCAGCAATTCGTGCTGGCAATACAATAGTTTTTTTTTTTTTTTTTTACTTTCTTCTATCTTCAATAGAAGAAAGTTTTGTAATCGAAATGTTTTTCGGCTTCCGGTTTTCGGCAGATTTACACGTTTTAGGGGGTCAGAGATCCCCAAAAACTTGTTTATAGAAAATATCTCTCAGTCTGTGTGTCTGTCCGTGTGTCTGTCCGTCCGTCTGTCCGTGTGTCTGTCACTATTGTACCATCAAAAAGTGTATGAAGTCATGCATAGAATTAAACCAAATTTTTATTTTAAGTGTTTGGCTATGACAAGCAGTTCCTCCATGAATTTGGAAAAACTTCGCTGGTAAAGGGTGCTGTAATAGCGATTTTCGTGCGATTTTGATTATTGTACAATCGAAATGTGTATGAAGTTATGCATAGAATTGAACCAAAAAAATATTATAAGTTCTTGGCTACGGCAGGCGGGTCCTTCCTTAATTTGGAAAAAAATCGCCGGTAGGGGTCGCTGTAATAGCGATTTTTGCGCCATTTTGAATATTGTACCATCGAAAAGTGTATGCTGTTATCCATAGATTGAACCAAATTTTTTGTGCTTGTTTTTGGTCATGGCACGAAGGTCCTCAGTGAATTTGGAAAAATTCCGCCGGAAGGGGGCGCTATAATTGCGATGTCTTTACCACTTTCATTATTGTACCATCGAAAAGTGTATGAAGTTATGCATATAATGGAACCAAATTTTTTGTGTATGTTTCTGGCTATGGCAAGCAAGTCTTCCCTGAATTTGAAAAAAATCTGCCGGAAAGGAGGCGCTGTAATAGCGATGTTTGTGCCATTTTCTTTATTGTACCATCGAAAAGTGTATAAAATTATGCATACAATTAAGTTGTTCGCAAACAGCTGATAACAACATAACAAGAAAAACAATTAATTTTAACAAATATCATGATATAAATTAACTCGTTTTTAGCCCGTTTAATTGACTGAAGCAGAAATTTAAAATGAAAATCAAAGATGGTATAGTATTGAACAAATAATATCGAAGTATTAACATGTGTAACTAGTTTTTGAAATATTAAGATGTATAAGATAGAAAAAAGTTCTGGGATTGGCACATCCAACTAGTTTACAGTGCAGCAAAGGAGTTTGTATTTAATCAATGTCAACGAGTAGATTTAGAAGAAATGCTTAGATTTTGACACTTCTTTTTTTATGGAAATAGACTCGTTCTGGTGGTTTTCCAAGAGAATTAAAGTATGAATAAAAAATGAAAAAAAAAATTAAACTAAAAACGATAATTTTTGGAAAACTATATATCATTAGCTAATTTTTGAGAACAACTAAAAATCAGCTCACTCTATAGCCAATATTTTTCTGAATTTTCACGATATTTGATTGTTTTTTTTTTATGAGTTGCTGCATAGAGTTGAATATTGAATAACTAAAAATATATATATTTATTATCATGTGCGCATGCGCAGATAAAATATATTTCATACAACTCCTTATACTTTATCAAATGTTTATTATATTTACATTCCAATTGCACTATATTATTTCTAGTATATTTTGTCAAACTGTCCGAAACTGGTTTTAAATTTGGTAGAAAACCTGCATGATATAAACTAAAAACATGCGAGAATTTTTTGAACTTTTTAAAAAAATCGATAAATTTCGATGAATATGCCTGCTATACTTAGACAAATGAATACACATATTGCACACTATACACATATTCATAAGTTATAGTCATAAATCCTTTTGTGCAGTTTATATTACAGTGTGATTTCAAATATTATTATTTTCTTTCATTTTTTGTTAACCCTTTAATTCTCCTTCTGATCAAATCGCCGTTGATAAATATGACGTCAGACATATTCTTCAGAATCCTGATGTTTCAGAAAAATCAGACAAGTATATCTATTTGACAAAATATTTGACCAAATTGAAAGTGTCCGGTGATTAATGGCATATATAATGTATAATGAAAAATTATTTAAAATTCATTCAAATGCCTAAAAATTACATTAAAAATCAAAACACTGACGATGGCCTTGTGAATGTGTTTGAAAAAGTTTTGGGATTTTAATTTTAATGTATTTTAAAGGTATGTTTAATAATTTTATATTTAAAACTTAAAAAAAAATTAGTACGTTTTATTTGTGTTTTATGCGAGTTTTAATTATTTACTCAATGTGAATTTAGCACTAAAATTTTAAAATTAATTTATCGCATTTTCATTTTTTTAACGATATTTTTTAACGATTATTATTTTTTTTATTATATATCGTTGTCATTGTATATATTTACTGGGTATAATATCTAATACAATTTTTAACATATCATTTCTTTTAATTTTCAAAATTTCCCATGCTTTTAATGAGAATCTTTTCGAGTATAAATAGTGGTATATTATGAGAACATTGTTGCTTTTAAATTATATATACTATAAATATAACAAATAACAAATTTACTCCTTGCAATAATATACTATTTTTAATTGCTAAAAGGATTAAGTTTAAACCTTTTTTTAAAAAATAGTAAAACGAGATTTATTTAGCTGTTTACATGTTTCAACTCCACTCCAGTCATTCTCAAAAGTAATAAATAAAAATATTCTGAAACTGCATGGCCTATGATGCATTGATTTGAAACATCATCATTATTATTATTATTATTATTATTATTATTATTATTATTATTTTTTTTTTTTTTTTTTACGTTGTACAAGTTACTTTTTTATTTCGCTTGGATATTTATTTCTATTTTCGTAACTATTGAATAACTCGAGCCATACTGTTTTTAACCCTCTCGGCACTGATTTTTTTTTTCCAATTTTGGGAAAAATAACTTTTACGCTAACAAAATTAAAAGTAGACATCGAAATCACAGAAGTTACAGTTTACTGAAATTTAACGAATGCGTTCTTTACAGAAACCTAACGAATGTAGTTATAATGCGTGTTTTTCATATAAAAATAGTCTAAGGAAGAATTTTTTAAGATGTTTGGAAAATGTCGTATTACAACCAGATTTAAAAAACATAAAAAAATTTGTATTTTTTTTTTTTTTAACCTTTTATCACAAATTACTAATTCGGAAAAGGAGTCCCTAATTTAAATTTAAAGAGTGAAACATGTATTTGAATTAAAACAAACGCCAACGGTTTACTAATAATTAGTAAAACTTTTATTAATATTATTATTATTAAATGCTGAAACATAAGTAAAGTCATAATAGTAAATCTATCTATATATGCTATCAATATTAGGTTCTGGAATCAACAAAAAATAATTTTTTTTTCTTTCAAATATTGCAGTTCGAAGTAGGAGTCTCATATGAGGCTCAGGGTGACGAGAGGGTTAAGTTAAATAATGCTGCATCATTGCATATGAAATTTTTACACGTTAGAATCTCTATGATTTCTCTTATAATGGGTGGATAGTGGTTTATCTATATATACTATTTATCCATTACAAGCCCAAGAGCTGCTTTTATTTAGATTACCTGCAAGTTTCAACGATTCTTCCTTATTTGGATTTCCATGTGATCTTTTCAACTTGTTTTAAAAGTATAATGTTAAGATTTAGGGGAAAAAAGTTTTAGGATAATGAAATATTTCATTCTCTTACAATTTTCCTATTTAATTAATGTCAAACGAAATAAGGTGACTGCAATAGTAGTTGATACCCGTCCAGTTGTTGAGGGGCTGTGCATATGTAACGCTATCATCTTACGGGGGAGAGTGTTCTGCCACATGATATGATAAGATATCGATAGGGGTAGGGGAGATTTGTCTTTTGATATCGATATCATTTTTCACCCAACCACAATTTATTTTTTTATTTGTAACTTTGTCTTTACATCAAAATTGTATGTTACCTTTTTTTAGTCTGTTATCTTTTTTTATGAGAATACAAAGTTATTATTAAAATCTTTAAATGATTATAAAATTATTTAATTCCAAAATATGTAATACCCGAACGTTTAGCATTCCTATCCTTCTGTCATATATGTATACATTTATAATCCGCTGTTCGTGAAACCATATGCGAAGTACGTTTGAAATGATACTTTGTGTTTACTAGTAAATAAAAGAGAAAGAATTTTGTCCGTCTGCTTTGTTGATAAGAATTTCTGTTTGCCCCCCCCCCCCCCTTCCTCGTGCGGGGTCAAATGCAAGAAGACATTATTACTGTTGAACGCATTATGTAAAAAAAAAAAGCTATTATTAAATTCTTTTAAATTGTAACTATTTCTTTAAAGTGTTAATTAATATCATATAATTTCATATATAAAATGATATTTTATTGACGTCTCTTCATTTTGAATCAATAAAGTATGTGAAAAATAAATATAACCATATTTGTATATCATTCCAAAAACCAAAAGAATTTTTAGACATTGATAACGATATCATTGCCAGGGGGAGAGTTCGAGAGATGATAACGCATGATATCGTAAGCGGGTAGGGGGCTCTAAATTACCAAAACATTGATAGCATTATTTACGTACAGCCCCTGATCAAATTTTTTAAATATTGGCACTTGACATAATATTTGTATTTGAATGTTGGAGCATCTGTTGTGACATTGTTGTTAGCTGCCTGCCGTAAGAGAAGCATTTTTAGGATTTTGTTTTATTAGAAAATGTAAACATTTAGTTTTTGATTAGTTGGAGATAATTACGTTAAATTAAAATAATCCACTTCCATCTTGCTTATTTCAAATAATATTTTTATATGAATTATTGTTAATCACAGCTTAAGTATGATATTTTAAAGATTAATTTTGAATTTTCAACTGATTTCTTCGATTGATCAACTACTGGGAAAATGGGAATTAAAGAAACTATTTACTTATACTTTTGTCGCTATTTAATTTCAGCATATTTTATTTTTGCCCGTTATAGGACATTCATTAAGGTTTGTAGCAATTATGTTAGTTTACTTCTAAAACTTAAAAGAAAGGAAATATAATAAAAACCCCGTAGCACCGACCTTATTTGTTCAACTACTAGCTCGGTCATCCAAGCAACAATATTATATTTTTATTATTTTGTACTTAAAATAAATTAAAAAAATCAATCTGTTACAAAAATTGCTACAGTCGAAATTTTGTATTTCTTAAGCTTTTGACCGTTTACAATTTAACTAGAAGATCCAATAAAAAATAAGCATCTAGGAATCGAATAAAACAATAATTAATAAAACAATAACGCATTATTAGGATACTACAAATTGCCTATTTTTGTCAATTCTATGTCATTTCACAGATTATAATCGGTATTGCTCTAATTTATAACTCTAATAAATTAAAACACTTTTAAATATGTTTCCATAACATAAAACTTTTTAGATGATTTTAATTTGAACTGATTTTATGTTTGTTGTTTGAAATTCTTTTGTAATATAACATTTTGTTTTCCCAGAGTTCAAATATGTAAAAGTAACACATGTAAAATTAAAAAAAGCAAATTCGACAGCTTGCGGCTCAGGAAATGTAGATGTCTTAATATCATGTCACAAATCAATTTATAATGTAGATGTCTTAATATCATGTCACAAATCAATTTATAATGTAGATGTCTTAATATCATGTCACAAATCAATTTATAATGTAGATGTCTTAATATCATGTCACAAATCAATTTATAATGTAGATGTCTTAATATCATGTCACAAATCAATTTATAATGTAGATGTCTTAATATCATGTCACAAATCAATTTATAATCGTAAAGCAAAACTCATTAAGGGGTCTCAGGACTCTTAAAGCTCTAAAATATTCGAAATTTTAATTTTTTTAGATGTTAAACTTCTATGTTTTCTGAACATTTTGATGTACTTGTTATCTTGAAATTCCCATTAGAACAGAAGTTATGGCATTTAGAATTATACTCGCTCAATAGCTGAAGCGGTGTTTCTGAAACTTTGAAGTTATTTTTCTCCAAATGACGTTTTTGGGCATAACGCGCACGATATCTCAAAAACTTCTGAATATTTTTTCAAGAAATTTTCAAAACATATGTTTCATGTTAGTTTGTATAAACTGAACCTAAAATTTCCTTTTTATTGTAAAAAGAAATTTTTTTAGGGGTTTATATAGTTGAAATTTTCTAAATTTTGCATTAGCTAAATACAACTTTGTATTAAAAATAGAAAAATGCTTTAAATACAAATTTATTTAGGTTCAGGGTCATTATTGTAATCTGAGGTATAAGTAGGCACCAAAATTTTCATTCTAGTTGCAAAATTTATTTTGTAATCGTGCGCATAAGCTGTTATGCCGATTTTCTGCTCGTCAAATGTCTGACAGTTTGAAGTCCCCTGTAAATGCTAATTCTACATCTTGCAATTTTTCAAATATTTGAAATGAAAGAACATACTTTTATCTTTTATTCCCACTTAAAATTGTGTCTTAATATCAAATACATTTTAAGATATTAAATGTTGAAAATGGTCCTTTTTTTCACTTTTTCCAATTTTAAGAGTCCTGAGACCCCTTAGGTAACAATTAATTTTTCAACATTTTACGTACTTTGGCAACCAAAAGGTTCGACGTATGAAGAATAAGGGGGACAGATACATTCTGTAGTTACTGTTACTCTGCAGAAACCACCACTTTCTACGCATCCCTTTCTTAGATGTATACAGCTGTCCTCTTTAACTAAAACAGAAATAGGTATAAAAGTATTTTATATTAATTTTTTTCTCAAATTGATAAGTTTTAATCAACTTATAAAAAATATTTTTATGTTCAAAAATTTTTATTTTAAATCCACTTTATGTTCATCCGGTGCAACTCATAAATCACGCATTTTCTTGTCGCAAATTAACAGAATGCATTTAGATTTGTATTACATTTTCATTTTATTTAAAGGTACCTGAATTACGCACGAAAGAACTTTTGTAATTATAGTTTAAACTTATATTAGGAAAACCATGAATAAAGGGCAAAAAATGATTAATACATTGACTACTTTCTGATAAATTGAGAAAACTATAATCACATTTAGTCAAATTTAGCCCAATACGCAAAGTGTTCAGGATTCGTACAGGTACCGTGTTATTTTCACGGCTAAATATCACTATTGTTTTTTTTTTTTTTTATAGAAAAGTACCTCACGTTTAAACGCGCGAAATTTCGCCTTATTTAAAGACAGATTTAAAAAAATACTGGTCTCGAAGAATTTATTAGTCTGTAAATTCAAGAACCCGTACGAACCCGTGATCTACCAGAAGTTTTACACAAATTAACACAATACATTCAAATTTTGATGCTTTTTTATATTACATTATATGTTGTTTTTTAATTTTTTAACTTGCACTCTTGCTTTTTTGTGCATTTTAAGTTATCTGAATACTTGCGGGGAAACTTTTTTTTCAAAGATAGTTAAATGTGGTTTAAGCGTGCTTTTAGAAAGATTGTGACACAAAACCAAGGAAAAGGGAAAACAATATTTCATATAATGATTACTTTTTGAGAAATTGAGGAGTTTGTGGTAAATTTTAATAAAATTTAGCCCAATGCGCAAAACATTGTGTAGGACTTTCTATCGCATATACACGCATTTCCTGTCTACAAGTAATTTGTGTGACAATGTTGAAAGTACTAAAATAAAATCTAAGAGATATAAATTTTTTATGGGTTATGACATATCACATATGTTTACAGGCCACTTTTTTTAATCATTCCATGAAAACACCTATAAAACAAAAGATATTTATTCTGGAATTAAATGTTTAATGAATTACCATAACTGTGTCATTATCATGTAATTGGAATTTCATAGTGATATTTCGAAAACTTTGTAAGAAATCAAGTTTTACGTATGAAAATTTTACTGAAAAGTACATCTTCCATAAAACGCAATTTATGTTTCATTTCTAACTAGTATTTAAACACAATCAAACTGATTGGTAAAGTTATCATACGAATTGAATATTTCCAACTGAGTGAAAAAATGCCCAGCCTGAGAATCGAACTCCTTGGCATACAAGGCCAATGCTGTATAGTTTAAGCTAACTGTGCTAACAACAGGCAAGCATATTTAGCTCAGATAACCTTATGGGTAATTACCAATAATATTACCAATAAAGTTATCTGACAGAAATATGCTCGCCGGTTGTCAGCTCAGTTGGCTTAAACGGTAGAGCATTAGCCCTGTAAGCCAAGGAGCTGGGATCGTTTACATTTACGTTTTTCTAAAGTTATTTACAGTTATATGCATCTGAAATTTACAAATTATGGACATTATAAATCATGCATTTATATATCATTAGTTTACAGCCTTCTATTATTTCTAGAAGCCAATTTTTGGCAGTTTTTGTGTGAAGTGAATAATAATAATAGTAAAAGAAAAGAAAACGTTTCGCACTTCCAGTTTGATTCACATATATCAACTAGTTTACCACTATAACTCAGGTTTAATTTATATTAAAATAATAATAAACACAGATTTAGAAAGGTAAACAGTATAATAATAAAAAGTATGAAATAGAAACTATAAATTTTGGTCTAATACGGCATTATAAACGTAGTCTTTAATAAAAGAATATGAAACCAATTGTTTCTTAATACCAATCGTAATACACACTATGTATTTAGAAATAAAGTAAACTTTATAGCAATGAAGTCAAATATATCAATTTAAGTCTTTAGAAAATTTTTGCTGTTGTAATTTGTAATCACTTATCTCAGTATAGTACTACGAAAGTTGAAATTTTTAAGTGTGAATTTTTTTTACGAAAACCCGTTTTATATATAGTTTTGTTTTTGTATAAATCTTTCATAATAATCAATAAAATGTTTAACAACTCACATAATTTTACCTACATTGTGTTGTTTGCCTTTTAAATAATTTTTTTTTCCATTATTACTTGTTTTTTCCATTATTACTTGTTTTTATATTACTTGTTTTATTATTAGAAATATTGTTCTCGTTAAATTAATTTTACAGCTATATATTCAGGAGAAAAACATTTCATAAAAATAAAATCCTAATAGTAATGCGAATTATCGCATAAGAAATACAAATCAAATTACTTCCCGTGTAACATTGCAGAGAATATTTCATTCTTGTTAGTAACTCATATGCATTTCCTAAGTTTTTAAATAAATGCATAAAAATGTGCAATTTTTTCTTTTTATTCTTTCAATTCTATGATTCTAATTTTCAGCGTTTTGATCATTGTTCTAACATATGCATTGAATAATTGTTACTTTTTATCTACCTAAACGACTAGTTGAAGTCATTCTTTCTTATTCAATTTCATATCTTCTTTATCTTGTTTAAAATTGTTCTGTAATGATTGGAAATAGAAACGAGAATTTTGATATTGTTTTATTTTGCAATACATGTCTTCTTTAATTAATGCAATGATCAACAATGTTAAACGTACTTATTTTTGTACTGCTTTTTATTTTATAAATAATTACTAATTATAATAAACAATATGTTTCAATTATTACTTTAGCAAACTCTTTTTCAATTTTTTAGTGTATAAACATTTAACACTTGAACTACCAAGACCGTCATTTTGACGGTTAAAAAAATTCATGCTTAAAAATTTGATATAATTTATGTATTTTTCTAGAACTATATCATACGACTTTTGATGAAATGTAAGAATAGTAGAATATTCCTATTCAATTACCACTCACCCACTTTAATTTCCATAATCAGTATCACCTATACCTATTTATACTAAGACTCGTCAAAATGACGACTTTGGCAGGGCTGCCACAGGCGACTATTTTTTAATTCTACCTCGCACCACCTCTTTAAAATAAAAATCTTTTATATATCGTTTGAACACATTTGCAAGAGAAATATACTATAAAATTTATTTTCTTAAAATAGTGGTGCGAATAGATTAGTAAAATAGTCGCCTGTGCAGCCCTGCTTTTCAATTTCAAATTTGTATGATCCAAAGATTTCGACAGCCGTTATGACGGGATCTATTTTGCACTGATTACGATTGAGTTTAGAACTGAACGGTCTGACTGGTAAATCTAATCATGACGCAAACATTATCAGTTTTACTTCTAACTTGGTAAAGTTCTTGGTGAAAAGTGCAATCTGTGCAAAGTGTAATCTGTAAAAAGTTCAATCTCGGAAAATAGTATTGTAGGAAGGTTAATTGATTTCCATTAAGTCATGCACAGCTTGATTTCCGACAGCCGTTGTCACTCACTAATAGAGGAACCCGACATTCTTTCGGAATACCAGAAGGCGTGGGTTATCAAATGTGCTATACTATAAATGCAAATAGGAACTGACTTTGTTTGTTTTTTTATTAATTATTAGTGAATTATTATATTAAATGTTGTTTTTGTTAAATTATATTCTACTACTTGCATTGACTAAGTCAAAAGTTACAATGAAAGTCATGATCAAAAATTCGTCAATTTGACGGGTGCGGTAAAACTAGATATATATTAAAATCGGTAGTTCTAGTGTTAAAATCTAAAGAGCATGTATTTCAAAATTAGACATCTAGGAGATAGTTGAAGTCATAACATATAATAATGCTTTAGTGGGCAATTGAAATTTGGAATATTTTGCCATTTTAGCATAATTAAGCACATTAAAATCTGTATTTTTCTATTTAATGTTGATATAAAATCGTGCAATTCAGTTAGATGAAAATAACTCATTAAGAACACTATAAAAATAAAGAAATGCGCAAGATTAACTGTATGAATTGCTCGTGCTTTTAAAGTAGAAGCACGTGTACTATGCACCTTATAAAGAAATATATAGTTCTTTTGAAAGGCTTTGCACATTTCGTTAATTTTAAAGTATTTTTAAGAAGTTTTTTAATCTGTATTTTTCTGATTGGAAATTGTATTAAATTACAACTATTTTAGATAAGGTTACATAACACATTATTCTTTACTAATGTGTTACAGGTTATAACGTGCATTGCATATTGTTATGCAAACAAACAGTATTCGAAATGATATTTCCGTAAATGGAAAAACTTTATTGCAGATCGCAGTAAATTTAAACAAGGGAAGGCAAACTAAAGAAGTAGAAGAAATATATATTTCTTTCATTTTACGTACCTTGGCAACCCGAATTTTCTACATAGTCTTGGCCAAACTTACATATGCACTGAATTCCTGTATTTATTGATCTACAAGTACCGCCAGTTTCTATGCAGTACTTTTTCTCTTGTATACACGTAGCCTTATCAACTGAAACAGCTAAAATAAAAATCTAATAAAAATATTTTTTGTTGTTTTTTATATTCACAAGTTTTAATTCACACATAAAAATATTTGGAATCAAAATTTTTCTTGAAAAATAACGAATTTAAATTATTATTAAATCTGCAAAGATGGATAATAAAGGTTACAAATGTAATAAAAAATTATTTATTAACAAAGATCCAATAGTGCAAGAGTGAATTTAAAGGCATGTTTCTCCCTCATTAATTCACATAACTACATAATATACAGAGTGTTTCATGAAAGATTAGCAAACTTTAAGCGATGATAGTACACATCCAAGCAAACAATTTTCATGAAAGAATGCATGGTCGAAATTAAAACGAAAGGTTATAGAGGACGCCTAAGGTGATGTTGTTTTACGAGGCAAAAACACACAATGAAGTGACAAAACCAAGTTGGTAAACCGCTCCCAGTGCAATCCTTAAGCCATTGAACTATTTCCATTTTTAGTTTCGTAGGTAAAATGCATAACAGATTTTTCCTGTTAGTAAAGGCCAACATATTCCGATATGTTCCTACCACGACTGACAGTTGGACACTCAGATCAATGGCTTTTATGTATTTATCAAGGCGAAATTTTTCATACGCGTTATTCCTTTACTCCATATCACAGTTGCATGCTATTAGTATCGTTCTTCTCCCGATAACTCGCAACAGGAATGGGACTTTAAAGTTTGCATGGACCAAGTATACAAATGCACCAGCACCATTGCGTTTTATTTCCGACCATGCACTCTTTGATGAAAGTTGTTTGTTCGAATGTGTACATAACCTCTTAAAGTTTTGTAAATCATTTATGAAACACACCGTATATTTGCATTTATCTGAACACAGGACAACTTGTTTAACCGGTCTTGGTCGGAATCAAGGCCATACTCATTGAATCAATTCTCAGCAGCTTCTTTTGCATCGCTGTTGGATGAAAAACCTGCTCCAGATAAGGGGACATCCGTTGTTACTCTTGTGAGAATGAGAGATAATTTTGAGAAATACTTCCTATTATTTTATTATAAAATATATTTAGGATAAATTTGATGCAAACACTTTAAAATACGCGTGCTCTACTCACATAAACAATGCGTAAATTATAACAAAAAGAATTTTATTTGTATAGATAACAAATAAAAATTTCTTTACTCTTGTGACCACGAAAAAAATGCAATATCCAAAAATTGCGTTTGCCGTAGAAATTCTGTGAATTATATAAGAATATAGAAATAAAATTTACAGAATATAGCAGAGTAATTATACCTTTTTTAAAAAGAATTAATCATTGAAATAATCTGATAACACATGAATTAGTTACATCTGATTTTGAAAAATGCCAAGTGTTACTCTTGTGACATTTTGTCCATAAGGATATTTTAGCAAACTTTCATTTTAGATACTAAAAAAACCGTTAAGTTATGTTTTGACGAACTTATTTTTCATACAGAACAACTTTGTGTGCTAGTTAAAGTTTAAAGTAACATAAAAGAATGTAAAAAATTAAAAAATGAAAGGTTGTAAAGACTTCAAGTATTTATCAATCTGGGAGCATTAATGTCAACCACAGTTTGATTTTTTTATGTCAAATAATTTGGTTATCAGATTCAAACTTGAGAATTATTTTTGAGCTTCATGGGGCTCTAAGTACTTTATTTGATAATCATTATCTACTAATTCAGTAATAATACCATGGAACTGTAAATCATTATATTTTACTCATCGTAATCACATAGCAAGATTCCAGTTTCTGCTATTGATCAGATAAAATTATTGTTTTTATTATCAATAATATAATTTGCAACTTCTCCTATATTCTTATTTATTTCGTAAAACGTAAATTCTTTGTACGAATCATGTTATATACATGGGTTGTAGTAGATAGTTTCATTCTTTATGAATTCAGCAAATTGTACTTGTTGTTTGCTCTTCGCTGTGGGTAGTTTCTCTCAAAGTAATAAAACGTGTTGTTGCTGTTTCATTGCCCCATATCATACACGGAGTATGTTTACTGCTTTTTCTATGAATAATTTTGACAAAGTCAGTGGTATTCCTTACAATTGCTTTTTTAGTACGAACTTCATTCGACACAATTCATTACCCAACTATACAAATTAAGTCTACAGAATCTTTAGCTATAGCTTTTGAAAAAAAAATATGTGTAATTAAGTTAATTGTGGAAGTGGACTGATTTTTTCCTAATATAATTGCAAAGTTATATTTTTGTTTAAATTGGAAAGCACAACCATATGAGAAAACGGAAAAATGGATACAATTTTAGGAAATGCATTCCCTCTGTTGAAATGTTACTTAGGAAAGCATTTACAGAAAATTGTTTATGAGTTAAATTGTCTGAATAAATAGCGTAAGATACTACTTTAAATCATCTTACTAAATAAGAATTGAAAATACGGTCGCTTGTGAATTTGAACAGTGGTGAAGAATTTCGTACAAAAATTTTGTCTTGGTTTAAAATGCATAGTTCTCAGGAAAATCTACTCCTTCCGAACTCGTTATTATTATTGTTTTGGCATTATCAAAATAATTGTGTGTAGTTCACATTTATGAGTTTCAATAAATGTGTGCCACAGAAATGGCTTTAGTTCTTTTCAAAAATTTTAATATCAGAAATGGTTTCTTCAACTGTTATTTTTTCAGAAAGTTTATCAACGTTTTGCTATTGATAGTATCTTGTAATAAGTTCTGTATTATGGATTTCAGCTTCAAATAACGCTTCGATGTTATCGTCGCAAAGTAGACATTGTGAATTCACACATTTTAATTATGATGTATCACAGCAGTCAAAGTTATTAAATCCTTCAGAGGAAATTTTAATGCAGGAAGTACATCAGTCCCTGCCTTATGAATTGCTTGAATTGTTTAGTGACAACGACAAATGCAGATGTTCTGAGGAATAGTTTTTTATTGTTTTACGAAACTTGGCCTTAAAACTGCAAATGAATCCAATTTTTCAATCAAAAAAAAACTTCTTTAAAAAAAGTACTCTCTTAGCAAATATCACCTAGGATTGATGAGATTATGTGATCTTTTTCACGCCTAACTAATGTAGATTTAAATGAAGAATTACCTCGTATTATATCTTCGTCAACATACAATTCTCCAAAGCTGTGTAGTCAAAGATTTTTTCCCATTACCATCCATCCCCTGATATCTATAAAAAGTATACTTTTTAAATAATAACGTTTAAATAGTTTATAGAAATTGAATTTTTTCAATCATTTTTAACCCTCTGAAAACAAAAACGCCCTAGATAACACTGTTGATAACACTGTTGATAACACTTGTTGAACGTCTAAGACGATCAACAAGCTGCCGCAATTGGCGGAAATTCACACTTTCCCTCTTTTACCAGAAGGGTAGTAACGCTTTTTAATCAATTTTCCAATTGCTGGGTTGACAATCGGTTCCTCCTCTCTATTTCGAGCAGAAGCAGACATTCTTTCATGCAGATGGGATTTTTTTTTATGCTGATATTCCATAGATTAGAGGGATTTTGTTTTGGTAGCAATCTCTTATCAGCTGAGTTTTGTGAAGCATCACAAATTATTAAATACCGTGTTACCACAATTAAAACACCCCTATTCAGACCTCTCTATATATCGAACTACTCAGTGTAAAGGCTTTAAACAGCGGGTGTATATCATTCTTGGTTGCGAGTGTTGACTTCTATTTATTACTCAAGACATAGTGAAACGGATTACGCAAAAAAATTATTTCCGAATACACTGATAGATGGCGCTGTACAACAGAAAATGGGAGAAATGTCACTAAAAATAATAATAAAAAAAATAAAAAAACATGAGAAATAAACTTTTTGCGTTTTAATTTAAATTGCCCAAACGGAGAAAAACGTAATTAAGCTTAAATTGCTATTGTAACTGAACTTTCACTTTATAATCAAAAAACTTTCCATAAACCATGGTGTAAAAAGACCTTTTCTGGGTAAAAAATAGGATAAAAATTGGGGAGAAGGTTACTTCTTTTGCAACCTTTCAATTATGACAAAGAAACCGGTCATGGGTGGCTGATCAACTGGCCATTTTATTTTCCGAATGAATCCGTGTGATCTTTTGCTATATAAAAACATAAAAAATCTTGTTTACCGAAGACTTCTGCGACACAAGTGGCAGAGAGGTTCTGCTCTCGAAGCTGGTAGACGGGAGGTGCTGAGTTCGATCCCAATCGTACCCGTCTGCCTAATCGTTCGGAGTTTTCTTCAAACCTTGGTTATCGAAGCGTAGATAGGGGTTAGGTTCCCTTAGAAAGACCCCCACTGAGGGCGCTCCCCCCTTAGGGATTATATCCCTCATGTTGATAATTGGCCGTCATATATACAACCAACCTAGGACTTCTATTAATCTTGGCATACCTGAAAAGTATACTTGTAAAAAGCATCTCAGTCGACTAGTTAAGATCTGCAATTAAACAAGCTGTCCACAGAGTGAAGATTTTATATCTTCATAGGGTAACCCATATTGAGGAGCATTCCGTTCGTAGATAACCCCCTTGTCAAGTGAACCTTTCGTACTTCTGATAAAGTTTGTAGAGATGCATTTTTCAGAATATTACTAGTTATACAGCGCATCAATCTTATTTTTCTGAAAGTAATATTTTTGCGTAATTTGTTTTCTCATGTTCTGAATTGCATTGTGCGAAAAATTTGAAAGTCACACTCTGAGTATTTCAATATATATAGAAGTCGAAGTAGGGTAGTTTTAATTATAGCCTCACTGTAGATACTTTTTTTATATTAGTTGAACTGTATAAAATGAATGTATTGTATATGTTATTTAAATATATATATATGTATAAGTTTAAGAAATATTTATGTATTTCTCTTGTTAATACAAGGTGTTTTCTCATGTGCAAAGTAATATCAATAAAGTAATGATAAAAAATATTTTATGAACATTCTCTATAGTTTAAGCTATTACATTCCTTAATAAAAGTTTTTAAATTTTTAAATTGACACAAGCATTTAAAAAAAAAAAAAACACGCATATTATGTATATAAAGATATTTTCTTTTTGAAGTAATTGGAAATTATACAAAGAGACTTTATAATTTATTACTTTATAATACATTTTAATAAATTTTGAATTGTTATGAAATAACATATTGATAGAAAGCGATATAGGGTTTTTTTATGTCTAATATTGTGAAAAGTATTTTTTTAATGAAATGTATAACATTTTTAGGTATAAAAGTAATATATATTTTTTTCTCGGATTAACAAGTGTTAAACAAATTATAAGAAATATTTTTATCAGTAAAATGTTTAAAGAGAAGTACATAAATTTATGTTAGTTAAAAATCTACTTTATCTTAAGCCGATTTGCTGTGTCGCAAAATAACACAATACATTCAGCTTTACATTTAAATGCATTTTTACCTTCTTCTATTTTCACATGAAAAAAGAATTGGAATTGTGAAATTTGTCGACTTCTGGTTTTCGACAGATTTACACGTTTTATGGATCAGAGATCTCGAAAAATATGTTTTTACAAAATGCCTGTCTGCCTGTGATACGAACACTGAAAACTGCGGACACTCTAAAATAAGAGATAATGTACGGAATTTAATAAAAATTTATATTTAGTTAGTCCCTGTTATGTATTGGTGCTGATTAGTGCTTGGTGTAAGGTGGCGTTGCTATGATGAAATATTGAGGATTTTTGCAAAAACTCTATTTCAAGGACTATTGCACGGATTTTCACTAAACTGCAGATTAAGTTAATCTTTGATAAATATTGCTTCTGATTATGTGCAGAAAAAAAAACACACATAAATACTTACACATTTGTAAATCGCCCAACAGGTGACGCTTCTATGCTGATTTATTGCGATTTCTGCAATCTATCTCAAGGACTAATGCACAGATTTTCATCAAACTTCAGATTCAGTTAAAAGTCATAAGATGTTGCTGATTAGTTTTTGGTGTAAATCCCCTAATAGGTGACGCGGCTATCCAGAATTTTTCAATATTTACACGATTTTAGTAGTAGTCTTATTTTAAGAACTAATACACGGATTTTCATATCTTTAGAATTTTCATGATGGATATAGATTGTCATTTAATTGTGGCACGGTTATATCGAATTTCTAAGTATTAACATGTACGAATTGAAGAAAGTTTTGGAATAGCGACATTTCACTAGTCATATTATATTATATATTTTTATACTTTTTGATAATTAATCACATTTTTGTTCCTCTAAGATATATATACATTTTTGTTTAGTTTAAAGGTATCTGAATACGTGCGTAACAACTATTGAACATTTTAAAGCATATTTTGTGGAAGATTGCAGCTCGAAACCACGAACAAAAGGCAATAAATAGTTATCACATTGATCACTTTCTGAAATTGAGAAAATTTTGGTAAAATTTAGTGAAATTTACCCCAATACGCAAATCGCTCTGCAGAGCATACTATCACATATATATACATTTTCTATCTACACGTTATTTGAATAGCGAATGATTATCATAAATTATTTCATCAACTATGTCTCAGTTAATTGATTTTGTAAGACATACTCTTTAGGTTTTAAATGTTTACTAATTGAAAAATATAAAAACATTGAACTACAGTAATATTTCAAACTTATTATGTAGTATAATTAGTAATTATGCATAAAATAAAACATGTTACAAATATATGCATAATTGAATTTGTTGAACTTTTGATTAATTAAGAAGGACATTGCAAAATATAGTAATAAGAGAATATTGCAATATCGAAAATTCACATTTCTATTTTCAGTTATTACAGTAAAATTTTGGTTAAAAATAGAATAAGAAAGAATGCTTTCAACTGTCAGTGTATATAAATAAAAAGTAACTTTCGTTCAGTGCATCTATTTCAACAATGAAACACATCCTGAAAATTTGGGAACCCTATTTCTGAAAGAATTTTTCGTAATGTAACAAGTAGGTAAGTGTGATCACAGATCGCACAGGGCTGAATAAAATTAAAATAAATAGGGTGAATAAAAAAAAATCGTTTAATATTCCTTTCAAAACACTATATCCTTTTGCAAAATCCGTTAGTTCCACATTTCGCAACCAGAGGGTGCATTCTATTCTAAACAAACCTCTATCCGAACGAAATAACATTTTACAACCTACCCGTAGATATATTAGTCGAAGAAATCGGCCCATAGTACCAGATATCTGCAGATATCCCCTGGCAGTAAAAATTTGAACTAAAGTATTTAAGGCTATGGTGCATAATATGAAAGAGTGGACAAAGGGTTATGCAATGGTATATCACGTTAGGGGTCTCGAAAAAAAATTGAAGAGTGCTCCCTCCCGTTTGAAAATGGGAGAGGTTAGAAAAATTGCTTAAAATACACAATTTAGAGCCCGGTTGGGTAAATAATATAAGTCTTTCAAAAAATATATATGATTTTTCGTGTGATCGTGAGTATTTTTCTATAAGTATTCAAAATTTCAAGTGCAAAGTAATTATGGGCTATGTTGGATAAATTGCTTAAAATACACATGTAGACAAAGGAGGGGTAAAAATAAGATTTTTGGAAATTTTTATGATTTGTTGTGTGATCTCAAGTGTTCAGCTATATTTATGCAAAATTTCAAAAGTCTTCAACTTAATTATGGGCTGAGTTAGAAAAATTGCTTAAAATATAACTTGTGTATTTGGACCGGAGGAGTAAATATAAGACTTTCTGATTTTTGTAGGATTTGTCTTGTGATCGGAAGTGTTCAGCTATAAGTATGCAAAATTTCATAACTCCAAATAATTTAGGGTCTCACTTAGAAAAAAAAAATGCTTAAAATACACAAGTTACAGCCCAGAGTGGTAAATATAAGACTTTTTCAAAATTTTATAATATGTCGTTTGATGTGTCGTTTTCAGCTATAAGTATGCAAAATTTTAAGTCTTCAACATATATAGTTTCTGAGAACGGTCTGTGACAGACAGACAGACAAACAGGCAGAGGGGTGAGAGAAATAGAGTTTCGGCAGATGAATTAAACCCTAAAAAATGAGAATGAGTTTTTAGCTCACAGACTATCAAAGCCTGAGAGCTAAAGTGCCCGTCGATTCTATATGTATGTAGGTACCTACGAATGTTCGTACGTACGTAACGCGATAACTATTCATAGAAATATCCGATTTGTTTCATTTTTTTCTAGGTTCATTCTGATAAGGCTCCCCTTATTAGTTTCGGGGGTTCATTTATTAAGTATAAAGGGGGAACGGGGTTATAATCTCCCCCTTAACTCAAATAAATGCGGTTTGCATGGAGAATTGTCAGATTTTCATCTAATTTTGTGTACCGGCTGATTCTGATAAGGCGCTTCCCTGATTAGATTTGAAGGTTCATTTTTTTAAGTCTGTAGGAGGGAACGAAGGGCTAATACACCCCTTAATTTAGATAAATGGGTTTTCTATCCAATTTGCATTAAATTTGGTATACCAATTTATTTTGATATGGCGCTTCCCTGATGACATTTGGATGTTCATTGTTTAAGTATAAAGAGGGGAAAGGGGGGGTTAATCCCCTTAATTTATTTTTGGAGAGGTATTATTCATTGAAATAAGAATTAATATACAAGTAAAATATAAAGTTTAATATACAAGTAGTGGGAATAGCCTGTCAGCTCAATACCATCAGTTGAACTGGGCACTTTTCTTTTTTATTTTATGTATTTACTGAAAAATTATGAAATATGGATGATTTACTAACAAGAATGAAATATTCTCTGTTGAGTTATTTACACGTGAAGTAGTTTGATTTATTTTTCTCATGTGTTATTTTGTATTACTTTTTTTTTTTTTTCATTGAAATTCTTTTTTCGAGAATATATTGCTGTAGCGTTAATTTTTTACAGGAAAAATATTATTACAAGATGTATAGTTAATGCTGAGTTAGGAATTTTTTACTTATTAATGGTGAAGGCACTAAAATAAAATCGGGAAGATTTTATATATTTTTTCATGAGTAAAACATATCGCATCTGTTTGCATGCCAATTTTTTGAAAAGTCAAAATTTTCATTCCACGTAAACAGCTGTAATACAAAAGGTATTTAGTCTAAAATTAAATGTTTAGTTATTGCCAGAACAGTGTCAATAACATACAGTCGGAATTCCATAAGAATATTTCGTTAACGTTTTGAGAAATCATGTTTTGCCCATGGAATTTTTATTGAAAAGTGTATATTCCATAAAACGCATTAAATGTTTATTTGATATTTTTCTAAAATTATTTATAGTTATATAAATCTGAAATTTACTGCATTAATAAATCGTTACCTTTACTTTAGTTTAAAGTGTTCTTTTATTTCTAGAAGGCACTTTGTATGAATTGAAAAAAAAAAATAACGTGTGGCAGGAAAATGTTTTGCCCTTCCGGTTTCATTTACAGATGTCAAGTCAGTTTTAAAATCATTATAATTCAGGTTTCATTTATTATGCAATACAATGCAAAATAGGCACAGATTCAATAAGGTAAAGAACTGGGCGTTAATAACATACACTAAATAGAAAAACCTTATTTACCCTAAAATCACATTTTAAAACTACTAGTTCTTACTTTTTAAAAATTTATATCTTTGTACGTGCATTTTTTGTATGTCATTCAAACGAAAAAATATATATATTGTTAAATTATCTATAACTAGTAGTAATATTTCCCTTTAAAATTAATTTTAAAGCAATACATTCTCGAAAAAATAATTTCAGTAAAAAAATATGTGAAAAGATATGCAAAGTAAGACATGAGAAAAATAACGCAAATTACTTCAAGTATAACATTGCAGAGAACATTTAATTCTTGTTAGTAAATCAGGCGTATTTCATAATTTCTCTGCAAATACATAAAAAAAATTGCAATCTCATTTTTTTTTTTTTTTTTTTTTTTTTTTTTTTCATCTGTATAAAGATATTCTTTCAGATTTAGGGTCCCCTAATTTTATGCATGTGATTTATTGTTAAAAACCGATGCACTGAACGAATATTCACTGTTTATGTACTCGCACTGCCAATTGAAAGCATTCTTTCTTATTTTATTCTTATCTTCTTACACCTGTTCCAAAATTGTACTGTAATAATTGAAAATAGAAATGAGGATTTCGATATTTCAACATTCTCTTATTACTTTTTTTTTGTAATATTTGCCTTTTTAAATCAATCCAATGTTCAATACAAGGCAATCATGCTTATATTTATGCCATGTTTTATTTTATAAATAACTACTAATTATAATAAATAATATGTTTCAAATATTACTGCAGTCCTATAATTTTGTATTTTTGATTTAGTGATCTTTTTAAATATAAAAAGTACGTCTTACAAAATCAATAATTAAAAAAAAATAGTTCAAGTAATAACTTATCATAATGATTCATGGGACAATTAAAATTTCGCATTTTTTGTCTTTTGGCTATAATTACGTAGATTATAATATGTATTGTTCCATTTAATGTTGACATAAGATTATGTGATACAATTAGATCAAAAGAACCATTGAAAAACGCATAAAAATAAAGAAATGACCAGGTCTCACTGCATGTCTTGTTCCTGCTTTCAAAGTAGTAGCAATTGTTGCATGCGGAAGAAATAAATTTCAAAATAGTTATTTTGAAAGGTTTAAAACATTTCTTTATTTTTATAGTGTATTAAAAAGTTTTTATCTATATTTTTCCAATTTGAAATGGTATTAAATTAAAACTATAACATACAAGGTTACGTAAAACATTTATCTTTACAAATGTACTTTGTATAATAATGTGAAATGCATAATTTTATGTAAAAAAAGCCTTTCGAAATAACACTTCTGGAACTGTGGAAATTTCATGTGCAAATAACAATAATTTTATACAAGTAAAGGTGAGGTAATAAAGTAACAAAGAAAACTTTTTTCTATTTTACCTACCTTGGCAACCCGCATTGTCAACGTATGTCGTGCCATAGGGACAGATGCACTGAATTTTTGTTTGTTCGAATCGACAAAAACCTGCAGTCTCTACGCATAACAGCTTCTCTCTCACACATATGTCTTCGTGAACTAAAATAGAAATAGATACACAATTTAAAATAAACAATGCAATTTAACAAATGCAATTTAACAAATTGCAACGACCATTTGAAAAATGAATTTTTGAAAGACTAAAATTTAAGACATAAAAAATAGCACGGAGTTGATCATACATTACGTACGCCATGAATAAACATTAATAGTTTTATTACACGTAAAAATTACAAGCGACAGAAATCGCCTGCGACTCGTACGAATTATACACCTGAAACTTACATACTATCCAAGCATTTCATTGGCTGTTCGGGAAAAGGCTTTTCCATCGTCAGATTTCTTGGAAATCTGACGACCAATTTTAAATGAAATTTATTTCTTAAACTTCTAAACATCCCACAATATTACTTTTTATATCGTCGTATAGAGAAAAAATGTACTTTTAAATGCAATTTGTTTGAAAGCTGTATCTCAATTTGTTTCTGAGTTATTATTATTATTATTTTTTTTTTTTTGTAGTTTTTAGTACTTTTTTGTCATAGTGGCAATACTCTGTTGTCCATCTCTGTTGAAAGTAACGGGAAATACAGATTACTGTATAAGCCAATCAGAAAACGAATAAAATGATGTTTAAACCAATAAAAACCTTCAGATATGCTTTTGATTTCCTACCCTGACGAGGACAATAACCATTTTTCCAAATGGTTAATAATTTTTCAACAGTGAAATTCCGCTTGAATTTACTGAATATTTAATACGGGAATACAGGATTTATCACAATGCTAACTATGCGTAGAACCAATAGAGTAAAGGATGTCCAGGATGGTAATCAAGCCCGGAACCCTTGGAATAGCTCTACAAGTGCTCTACCATATTAAGCTACAAGGACTATGCCCAGATTAGCATCTCTCACTCATATATATATTAATAGGGCGGCAACTGCAGCTGACTGTTGCATCTTGTGCTGCAGAGCACTATTCTAAGGTTTCCGGGTTCGATTCCACGGTTCGACATTTTTCACCCTGTTGGTTCTACGCTTAGTTAGCAATCTCACAAATCACGTATTAAATATAAAATAGAAATAGTTCAAAAATATTTATTTCTTTTATTTTTTAAAAGAATATGATCTACATACAAAAAAATATATTTTCCATCAAAGTATTTCCTAAAAAATGCATACATGTAAATTAATTTTACATTTATTTTAAATACATCACTTTAATTTATTTAAATACTTTAAAGAGTCTGAGGACTCTTAAAATTGGAAAAAAAATGAAAAGGATACCATTTTCAACAATTAATAACTTAAAATGTACATGATTTTAAAACACATATTTTATTGAGATTAAAGATATTAGTTTGATCTTTAATTTCAAGTATTTAAAAATTTTCAAGATATAGAATTAGCTTTTACAGGGGGCTCCAAACTGTCAGACAATTGACAAGCAGAAAATTAGTATAACAGCTTCGGAGCAGGATTACAAAATAAATTAATGCAACTGGAATAAAAATTATGGTGCCTACTTATACTTCACATTGTAATAATTAACTTGAACCTAAACAAATTTGTTTTTAAAGCATTTTTATATTTTTAATACAAAGTTGTATTTAGCTAATACAAAATTTTGAAAATTTCAACAGTATAATCACCTAAAAAATATTTTTTAACAATAAAAAGGAAATTTTAGGTTCAGTGTTTACAAACTAACATGAAACTTGTGTTTTGAAAATTTCATGAAAAAATATTCAGAAGTTTTTGAGATACCGTGCGCCTTATGGCCAAAAGCGTCATTTGGAGAAAAATGACTTCCAAAATTTCGGACACGTGGCTTCAGCTATTGAGCGGCTATAATTTTAAAACCCATAACTTGTGTTCTAATGGAAATTTTAAGGAAACAATTATATCGAAATGTTCAGAAAAGATAGGAGTTGAACCTCTAAAAACATTAAAATTTCGAAAATATTGAAACTTTAAGAGTCCTGAGACCTCTTAAATAAATTCACATAATTCACTCAATTCCCAAGAACATTACTCAATTCCATATAAAGTAAGTGGAATACATCAAGTTTAAGTTAAAAAATAAATCTGTTAAATAACATTCTTGCAAATTATTTTTCGAAATCTGAAAAGTTTCTCTGATTTTTATATTTGAAATATTTTTTTTACGATTTCTTGTATATCCAGTTGTCATTATATATTTCCAGTATAATGACAAAACATATTGGAAGATCTTTCTTTTAAGATTGTCTTTGTATTCAATTCTTTCTATTATTCTCGCTGTATTTATTGCTATAAAATATTTTATTTTATAAGAGTATTATTTACAGACTATCAATATGAAAGCTATGTACACATTTCTAAATTTTGCATTCGGTAAAATGTTTAGAATGGAAGACTATTATCAAACTACATTTTTAATCGGAGTCAGTTACTTTTGAGAATTTCTAGAAAATTCCTACACAGTCTGAAAGCTTTTTTTTCTTTTTCTTTTTCTTTCTTTCTCTATTTTTTTTTTTTTTTTTGTCAAATATTGCCAGACTTGGCGACTTCCTTTCATTGTATATGTTTTATCATGGGAATCTTGAAAATCGATATCCGGTCAAATTTCGCCAATATCGACAATATCTCGCCAAAACCGGTAACTTTGGCGAAAAGCGGCCAACTTTACTTTTTGTTTACTGCCAACTATTGAACAACAATTCCCATCGAAATGCAGTGAATGATATTGACCCCCCCCCCCCCAAAAAAAAAAAAAAAAAAAATTCTCAAACAAGGGACTTAAGACAATGATCTTATTGTAATCCAAAATGGTGGAAGAAGACCGTGCGAAAGGGAAGGGGGCGAAGGTGGCAATTGCCCCGGTTGCAGTAATTGAAAGGGGGCCAAATTTATACTGCCAATATCTCTTTTTTTTCTTTTGTAAAAGAAAATAAAAGAAATATATACATATATACATACATACCGGATCAGGAATTTTTTTCTAAATGAAATCGTACGCACATATTTTCTTAAGTTATTGCCTCGTCCCTTATCCCACACCCAAAAATAAATTTCTGTCATAGATTTTCTTCCTTTTTAAAACTTGCTTTAGGTCTTAGTCATTTTTGTTAAAATTCTCTTTTCTGAATCTGGAATTTTCTTTCTATGCTTTTGACAAAAATGTACTGTCAAAATACCATGTGGTTTCATTCTTGGAATCGAAAAGGGTTGCAAACTGTTATACTATAGTGTTAGACATTTTTTCCACTCACATTTCCCAGATGCTATTTGGCAAAATATAAGTGCAATTTTCTCTTATGTTATTTAGTAGTTTGGAATTTCTGAATTAAAATCAAACCTTTTAAAGTTCCAAAATAAACGCGAAATGTGTATTCTATAGAATTTATTATTGTTGTTTCTGCGTTTTGTAAATTTTTGACACCGCTATTACAAAGAAAAGGCGAGGGGGGAGGGACGCCAAATTTAAACGTTGCCTCGGGCGCCCAGTTTTCTCTTCGCACGGTCCTGCGTTGGGATACAGAATTTAGTCAAAATAGTAAAGGCCGATTTTGAATAATAGTAGCCCCCGGTGACACGCACACATGAGTGATAGACTCGTTACATCACACTTAGAGTTGCTTTTCCACAGTATTGTAAAATTTTAGAGTTAAAACTATCAGTTTCATTGTATTTTTGAAGCAGATCCATGTTCACGCAGATGGAAAAAAAAACTTTAATCTCCTTAGGAATAAATAAGAAATTCTTTAACGTAATATCAATTTTATGATATGAATATTAATACACATATTAAATGAATAGTTCTTAACAGTTATAAACAAGAGTAATAAATAAATAAATATTTTTTTCGTGGTAACAGTTGTTAAAATGTCAATCTATATGGCTTCTGGTCATAATTAATTATGATACGGGGGACCTTGATACAAATTTTTAAAATTCAGACATATACCGTAGTAAATACAAATATGCAAATAAATGAATTATATCTAAACAGAAAATTTGAAACATGTACTTACTTTTTTCACAGTTTTCGCCTGCATAAGTATCTGGACAAATGCAAACAGCTTTCCCATTTTCAATGCTGCATGTACCTCCATTCTGACAATTTTTAAGTGAACACTTTTCTATGGATTAAAAAAATATATTTTTCATACAGAACTTTTTATACATAATTGTATATTTAATGAATGGCGGGATAGAAGCAAAGAAATATAAATTATTATATTTTAACACAATTTAAAATATTTTGTTATGCAGTTTTAATCAAAATTAATGCTTCGTCTAAAAATATTTCAAAAATCTTTAAATATCCAAAAGTATTAGAATAATCATATTTGGCATTATTCATGTTGACAGGAATTTCCAAAGATTTCTTATATAAATCATATAATTTTCATATCGGCTTTAATTTATATATTTAGAGTGTAACCTGTTGTTACATATGCTTTTCTTTACGTAGCGTTAAAAGAAAAATAAATGCATTTTTTATTTTGTTTCAAAAAAATTATATATGATACTTTGAAAGGTTTATTACACAGGACAAATAATGAAAAAAATCAGAGATATATTTTTCATATAATACGGCAATCTTTTCTTATGTTGCACATCTGCAATATAAGTAAACACTACTGTCGAGTGGCTGTTTTACGCTAAATAAATGCAAATTAGTAAATACTTTAATAAGTATCTCTATAAATAACTTATTTTATATAATTATTTGTTTTATAAAACTTAACCTTTAACCCTTTAATTCCCATAACAGAATACGTTCTAGAAATTACGTAGTTCAGAGAATCTGACTTTACACCAGAAAGTTTCAATGGTTAATTTCACTTTATTTAAATACGGAATGTCTGTTTTTTAATTAAAAGAAATATTGCTATGTTAATTTTCTGGTGTGAATTAGGTATATGCGAATAAAAAAAATAATCTGTTAAATTCAAAACAGTGTTGTTTGCATATATGCAAACTTGCGCACTAAAGTGTTAACCATTTCCGACACGCTGGGTTAAATTCGGTCCAACTAAAATTGAATCTCCAAATGCCACAACGACAACAGTATTTTAAAATAAATTTTTGCCGTTTTGATTGCATGCGAAGAAAAGGTTTTAGTTATTTTGAAATAAATTTGTTCACAAGTTCCGGTGTCATTCAAATTTTGTAACATTTTAAGAACAAAGGTTCTTAGAGCGGGAAAGGGTTAAAGCAAAACTATTTACCTAGATAGTTAAAATATATATAATCTATAAGGGCTTTGATATATGATATAACTCAGTCGTATAAAAGCGAAGTTTGGGCCAAATAATATAAAGAATCACGAAAATGAAACTAAAATCAACATTAAAAAAGTTTTTTTTTTTAAATAATAACGCATTTTTACTCCTTTTAAAGATGAAAATACTGTGGAATTAAAATTTGGTTGCAGAACGTGTCCCCAATATAATTCTAGCTCCTGGGCCTTAATTTTGATACTGCACTGTTAAAAATTTCCAGCATTCTGTCCAGTCATTCGACCGTTTTTTGAAAAAAGGGTTTCATAACCGTAATTTAACTATATTCCGAAAATGAAATGGCCAATAGTATGGTCAGAATAGGGTTAAATTACGGTTGTGTAACCGTTTTTGATAAAAACTATCAAATGACTGGACAGAATGCTGCAAATTTTTAACAGTGTGGCAGAGGGAAATAATGTTATTTAGCGCAAGCATATGAAAGTTCTAGGTTTTATGAATGAAAATACGATTTTTTTTTTTTTTTAATGAAGTAATTTGTATTCATATTTTCTAAAATAAACGGCTTTAAATATTAACTTTCATGTTAAATTGTTTTATATTTCAGGCAAACGAGTTAATTTGTTAGCATTTAGGAATGAAAATAAATATTTTTCGCAAATCATGACGTCAATTTTGACATGGCTAATTTTACGATGCATATTATTGACATTTACTATCTATTTTCTTTTCAATAACTTTTCATTTTCAGTTTTAAAATAAAAGTAAAATACTTATGAGCCGTGCACAGAAGATAAATCTTCAATTATCTCTCACTCTCTCTATATATACATATATAAAGGCCTTTTTCTGTTTGTATGTTCCTTATAAAAATTTTCAATTTTTGACACATTTGCATGAAATTTGGTGTACATACGTTTTAGAATATGGAAAAGGTCCCTGTAAACTTTTAAAAAATATCAGACTATTCTTTACCTTCTTTTCTACCAACATCCATAATTTAAAGTTATGGAAGTACCTTTCTTTTTAAATTTTCTAATTAAATCATTTCTTTCTTGTTGCCACACATTAAAAAACGGTACATTAAAATGGTAGTACGTGTACTTTGTTTTTATAAGTCAATAAAATTTCAGACTCAACCAAATTTGACGTCATTCTAAGTAAAGAATGCTCATTTTTCATATATAAAATAAATTTTTAACTATAAGTGTTTTGAAAAGACGTCGATCTTAATTTGATTATATTATAACAATTAGTATTTTATGTTTATTAACTTTCCTTATAACTCATTTTATATAAAATAAAAGCGTATGTTTTCAGTCAACACTGGAATATTTTTTTTTACTATCTATATTTATTTACATATATATTTTTTTCATCGGGGGGCGACACTAAATTCTGAAAAAGCAGAATTCCTGTTTTCTAGTTTTGAATTTGTTCTACTAAACAGTTGAGTATTCGAAGAAGTTTGTTCACATTTTGAAATTAGGTAGCTATGTTTCAATGGATTTGAATTGAACTAGACGTGCTTTTTCTTGGAATAGTTGTTATAAATGACTATTATAGGTGAATACCAGATATCCTGCAATCAACGTTTTTTTCCCCATCAAAATGAATTCAGAACGCTATGTAAAGGTATATTATTTGACTAATTAGCGTATTAGTTTAGAGAGGGGTGAGAGAACCCTGACAAAAATATGTTTCATTCTAAAAGGTTTTAAGAAGCATATACCAATTATAAACTTCTCAAACATAATATATATTTTTTTTCATCAGTGATTCTGCATATGTGCTTATATTATGCAAACGATTTCTAAATATTTTATACTATATTTTCATGTTCTATATTTTAAGTTATAATTTTTTGTAAATACTTACGATTTTTTTTTAATTTCTATCTTTAAAATCTAATTTTATTTAATATATAATATCAGGCTCACAACTTAAGTATAAATACAGACGTATGGAAATTATTAGAATAATTGTGAAATTTCCATAAAAAAAATACTGATATATTTAATATTTAGTGTGCATCCTCTTGTTTTTTATTAAAGATTCGATACGTCTTGGCATATTTTGCACGAGTTTTTGGCAATTAATTTGTGTTTCGATGTCATGATGCCAAATTTGGATGAGTTATTCTATCAGAATATTCTTGTTTGTGATGTTGTATTTCTTTAATTTAATTAAAGAAAACTTTTCCATGGTCTGGAAACAGTCCAGATATGAACCCCATAGAGAATCTTTGGGCCACTGTAAAAAAAAAAAAAAAAAAAAAAAAAAAAGGAAATACAACATCGCAAACAAGACTAGTCTGATAGAAAAACTCATCCAAATTTGGCATTATGACGACGAAATACAAATTAAATGCCGAAAATGCCAGGACAAGTATGCTATCATTTCTTTAATAAAAAACGAGGGGATACACACTAAATATTAAATGTATCAATATTTTTAAAATATTTCTTTAATGTAACAAGTTTTATTGTAAATTTCACAATTATTCTAATAATTTTCACACGTATGTATTGTAATATTTGAAATAAGACATCATTTCTGAAGTCAAAGTTTCTCCCTGACTTCAAATGGTTGTCAATTTTAGAAATGCCATGTTCCTACGACTTTAGAAATCATACTAAACAATACACGATGCAAATCACCAGAGCATCTGTTCCATAAAATAAATCAGCGTTAAATCAATATCGTTTTCTTTTTTTATATTCAGTGTCTAGATTTGCATAATTCATTTGTATTTTTACTTTCGTCTATCTTTACAAGAAGAAAGTATTGGATTCGTGAAAGTTTTTGAATTCCGATTTTCGACGGATTTATATGTTTTAGTGGACAGAGATCGCGAAAAACAAATGTCTGTCTGTGAGTCTGTCTGTGTGTGTGTGACGCAAAATAAGTCGGCGCTCTATCTCAAGAACAAATGAACGGAATTTAATAAAATTTCAGATCCAGTTAGTCCATAATATAAATTGGTGCTGATTACTTTTTAGTGTAAATCGGGTGTAAAGCAGTTGAGGCTGTTTTCTGCATTATTCTTGATTTCCACAGTAGCTATATCTCAAGAACTAAAGCATGGATTTTCAGAAGACTTTAGATTCAGTTATTCCTTGATGTAATTAGGTGCTGCTAGCTTTTTGCTGTAAATCAACTTATAGTCTAGGCAATAGGGGATTTTACCTGGCAAAATCAATGGTAGTTCTGGAAATTGGCTTACATTATGTTTTTTGGGTCGCTGAATCTGAATTTTTAACTTCCCACCAAAATTTTCCCCCGGCAACACCCCCCCCCCCACAAAATTTGGTAAAATGCCCCCCAAAAAAGGTTTTTATTAAAAAAATCATTTGTTTTTTAGTGTTTTAGGGAAAAAGTATCTAGAAATTCAGAAAGTAGACAAAATTTGCTACTAATTAGATATATGACATTAGGATGAAGGAGAAGGGGGGAATCTCCCTCGGAACATGCGCCGCGGTGCTGCGTCGACTAAGTTGCGCAATTCCACTTAACCACTCACACTTTTACATTCGCCCTCCCATCTGCCCTCCGAACTTTCTCTATAAGGTTTACAATAAGTTTTTTGGGTCGCTGAATAGGAATTTTCAACTTACGCCCAGATTTCCCCCCCCCCCGAAACCCCCCAAAAAATCCATTTTTACGAGGTTTGCCGGGGAAAATTTTGGAAGTTACAAATTTGGATTCAGCGACCCCAAAAACATAAAGTGAGCCGAAATTCAGAACTAGCATTAATTTTGTCAGGTAAAATCTCCTATTACCTGGACTTGCATAACTTAGTGCACATAGCGTCGCAGTGTATGTTCCGATGCAGCCCTCTCCCTCCCCGTTCATCCTACGTCGTAATGTCATATATCCTATTTGTTGCAAATTTTGTCTATTTTCTGAATTTCTACATAGTTTTCCCCTAAAACAATAAAAAATTTAACTTAAAAACAACTATTTTGGGGGGTTTCGGGGGGGGGGGGGAATTTTGGGGTAAGTTAAAAATTTCTGATTCAGCGACCCAAAAAATTTAAAGTAAACCTTATAGAGAAAATTCGGAGGGCAGATGGGAGGGCGAATGTAAACGTGTGAGTGGTTAAGTGGAACTGCGCAACTTAGTCCACGCAGCACTTCGGCGCATGTTCCGAGGCAGATCTCCCCCTCCCCATTCATCCTACGTCATATTGTCATGCACCTTATTTGTTGCAAATTTTATCTACTTTCTGAATTTCTAAATAGCTTTTCCCTAAAACAATAAAAATATTTATTTTTTTAATAAAAACTTTTTTTTGGTGGGGGGGGGGGGGCATTTTACCAAAATTTGGGAGGTTAGCCGGGGAAAATTTTGGTAGGAAGTTAAAAATTCGGATTCAGCGGCCAAAAAAACATATAGTAAGCCTTTTTCCAGAACTACCATGAATTTTGCTAGGTAGAGCCCCTATACCGTCTCTATTGTCTGGACTATTATAGGTGGCGCTGTTATGCTGCATTATTCATAATTATCGTCATAGCTCTATCTCAGAAACTATTGCACGAATTTTCATCAAACATCAGATTCAATTAGTGCTTGCCCTAATTTGGTGCTGACAACGTTTTGGTTTAAATCGCCCAATTGATGGCGCTGCTATGCTACGCTACTTATGATCATCGCAATAGCTTTATCTGAGGAACTAATGCACGGATTTTCATCAAACTTCAAATTCAGTTATTCCCTGATATAAAATACTGCTGTTTAGTTTTGGTGTAAATAGCCCAACAGATGGCGCTGCTATGCTGCATTTTTCGCGATTTCCGCAATAGCTATATCTCTAGAACTAATGCATGCATTTTCATCCAAACTTTAGATTCAGTTAGTCCCTGATATAAATTGATCCATACATGTTTTTGATCTAAATGCATAGCTTTTCTCGATTTCCGCAATAGTTCTATCTCAAAAACTAATGCATGTATTTTCAACAAACTTCAAATTCAATTACAAGTTTACGCAACTTATTGCTGATTATATTTTGGTGTAAATCAACTAACCGGTGGCGCTGCTGTGTTGCACTTATCAGGAAGTATTAAAATGTATCAGATAGACGTAAGTTTGGTATTGCCGCATTCGACTAGTTTTAAATCAGTGTTGGGTGTTTCTTCATCAAACTGCAAATTTACTTTTTTTTTACACTCCGAGTTAACTTAATTTTTACGTTTTTTACTAATTATATAAATACGTAGAAGCTATAGTCGTTGCTCGGTCCGTTTGTCTGTCTGTTCGTTCGCATATAACAGAGCAAAAACTACACAACCGAATAGTCGGAAATTTTAAATATAAAATTGTTGCAAAATTTTGTCGAGTCATTTCAAATTTTATGAAAATCGGATGTATAGCTTAATTACAGGGAGTGTGAAAATTTTTCCGTTACATTATGTCCCATAGTAAAAAATTATTTCAAGTGCATTTTAATAATGTTACAGCCTTTCGAACAGAATGACATTGATATGCACTTATGAAGTGCACTAAATTATACTTTCAGTAGAATATGTGGTACAAAAAATATTTATAAAACTAGTGATAGTACAAATGGACCTCATTTGCCAAGTTAGACGATCAATTTACAACTTGTTTTATGTATGTAAAATGTTGACGGCAACTCCGGGAGGTCCCGAATCGGCCGCTTAAGCGCAGAATATGACCAGGAGCCCAGCAATGCACTCCGTAGGTTTTAATCTTGACGGAGACATATACATGGAGAGTGTCAGCCTTGTTGCAGCAGCATAATTGTAATGAAGCTTTACATATGTGTGACTGTTTGAAATGCTAGCGCCGTCACTTCCACCACCTTAATTCTCTGCGCAATGTGGATAGCGACGCTCCGTAGTTTGACACTAGTGCCAACTTTCCGGTCGGATGGTGACTGTAGGCAAAGACTAGCTAATGAGATAGGACATTGGCTACCGAATTATGTGGGGCAAAATTATGTGAGAAAGAATCACACTCATTGACTCCTTTGTGTCGACACTGTGCACGATGTGGTATGCTATAACCCTCTGTACCACTGTCGAGGAGCTTTCGACAACATCATGGGAGTTTGCACGCCATGTGATGTTCTTCCTAGGAGTCCGCTGAAGTTAGGGTACATGTGAGCCGCCCACTAGGTCCGGTCGAGAAAGGACGACACTCTCCATTGTTCAAGCGGTGGTCGCTGCTTGATGCCACTATGGAAGAGGCGGATGCAGCGATCCGCAAATCTTAGTTGGAGGGGTGACCGGTTCCGCTTATATATTGACAGTATGATACCATACCGGAAGCTCGTCAGTAAAACTGCAACGTTCGAACCACAATCGGACAAAGTTCAGCAAGTCTATGCGCATCCGATACTTTCTGTACATAGTAGTAGGATTAGAAGGCTTTCTCGAATCGGACTCTCAAATTATTAAATTCCTAGCATTAGCTTTACTATGTAGCTCTGAAGGAAGTTTTCCACTTTCATCCGGGGTCCTTAGTGCTAATCTACTGTTTCCACATACTACCCGTATAGCACGAAGAGGGATTACGGAGCCTCGGTGCTCATAAATCAGTGATCCGGAGGTAGATTGCAAAATTATATTCAACCAAAACAGAAACTCAGGTTAATTGAACAAATTTTAATATATTCAACTAATTTTAATTAATTTTAAATGTATATATTTTTAGTTTTTTCTATGATTTGCTACTAATACCATAGTAGTTTTTATTTAAGTCTTATTTTATCATTTTATATTTTACGTTAGCCACTAATTACATCACAATTTTTGCGAGACAAGAAATAAACATGATATATCGAAAGGTGTGATTAATCGAGGTCATTGCGAAAATTAAGAAAGCTGATAATTTATAAATAAATGTTTGACATTTGTAACCAATTAATAGTGTGTAGTTAACTAGTAAATATTCTGATTTGGTGCCTCAAAGGCTATTTTGCAAGACATTTTACTATTCATCTCATTTTACATGCTTTCTAACATTGTGAAATCCGCAATTGATAATGTTCGATTATTTGCATATTTCAAAGCATATAAGATTTCAAAACATTCAGAAAATCCAAATATTGTGAATGTCAATATGCTATAAAATTCAGTTGCTGGAAAAAGGTTAAATGAAAACAGGAACAAAATAAAAGACATTCGCAATATTTCAAAATTGTAAAAATGAAAAGTTTTATACTATTTGAACATTTGCACAAAGTTCTTTAGAAAGTTATATAGAGAACTAGTGGAAACGCTCATCCTAGAACGGTGGATAGAAATCGTGGTTTTCCCTTAAAATTTTAAATAACTGATAAATTCATTTATACACTATTATTCTGTAATCGAGCTATTTAAAAATCATAAAAAGTCAGTAAAATGAAATACAGTTTTCAAACAATTTACATTTGAAAGAACACCCTCCCTATTCAACGGGGTAAAATTTAAAATTATGTTCAGAAGTAATTAAGTTTGAAAAGAAAAAAAAATGGATTAAATATTCATCAAATCAATTTTTCAAAATATATAAAACATACAAACCTGAAACAAACATACTAAATACTATGTTTATTACACATTAATACTCACAAAATAGAGTACTTTTATGTTAGCTTCGCGATGTGATAAATCGCCAAATATTGTTCCCATTGGCATCATTCATTCATAGTGCATTAATTTCAATTAAAATATAAACCTTTAACACATTTCATTTTAAAAGCATAACTTTTATTTAAAATACAAACATATATTCTTCATACAATACAATTCAAAATACAATCAAAATACATACATTTTCCTCATTTCCTTTAAAATAGATAGCAATAATAATAAATACCGTAGCATTTTACTTTAACTTTAAAGCATAATGAATGACTCACTACACATTGTTTACTTTTGTGAAATTTATCACTATTTCTGAAATCTACGTTTGTTTATATCGGTAATCTGTTCTTGGTAGAAAAACACAATTTTTTACCTTTCTAAAGCAGTTCGTCTAACAATTTTTCGACAAATACGTTTCGAGGTATTATTTTTTTCTGTAACTTCAAATGTTTCATTTTCCGAGATTAATCTGTGGCAACGATTAGCGAAAAAGCCAGTCGTGAGCAATGCATAGCTTTTTATTAAACAGGATTGCGAATGGCCAAGAAAATGTTTGACAAAATTTCAAACCGATTTGATTAATTTAAGACACTGCATAGCGAAAATTTAGCGTCTATAACGGAACATTTAAATCAAACATTCAAATGTTCCATTTTCATTTCATTTAATGATATAATAGAAAAACCATCTGAATTCTCAAAGAGTCTATAATGTGAAAAATAAAATGTTCCATATTTTTTGAACGATTAAACCAAAACTCATACAGATACTTAAGGATATCTCATCAACATACCTATCCAATTTCAAGTTAATCGGATCATTTTACGGCATACAAGCAGACACCAAAATATTTTTGTGTCTCCTCTTTAAGCTCCATCATTTTTGGATATCTTCTTTAACCTCTTCAAGAGCGGTGTTTCCTTTTTGGACCACCTAATTTTAATTCCTAAACGCCAGAATATTGGAATGGAAATTTTCATTTTATTATAGTCCAAGAGCAGACAGCACAAAAACCTATGTTAACAAGCACAAGAAAAAAAAAACCTTTATTTTATAGAAAAGTAGAAGTAGAGGAATCTAATGATCCATGTCTACCGGAAGTGAAGTGGTGCATAAGCCAAAAATTAATACCACCAGTGGTTCACTCGTAGGTTTATTATTGTGTTTGTCCTACATACAAAGGTATGAAAACATGGAGAACTGGAAGCAGGAAAACACAATGATAAACCTACGAGTGAACCACTGGTGGTATTAATTTTTAGCTTATGCACCACTTCACTTCCGGCAGACATAGATCATTAGATTCCCCTACCCATACTCTTCCATAAAATAAGGTTTTTTTCTTGTGCTTGATAACATAGGTTTTTGTGCTGTCGGCTCTTGGACTATTAAGTATGTTAACTAAAGTTTTTGCTTATTTTCAATAACTTTGTTTGTTAATTCCGGTGTCGTTCACTAATTTTTGCATTTTAAAAATAGAAGTACCTCACCCCTGAAAGAATTAAGCTTTACCGACATTTCTCCAATTACTATTTTCTTAATGCAATTAAGATCAGAGAATTATATGGATATCAAAAAATAGAAAAAAATACAAAATACACAAAATGCACTTTAAAAAGCTCACTGTTTTACTTAAAAGGCGACAAAAAAAAAATAATATAGATGTTACAAGTTAATGAAATACAAATTTTATTTTAAATTACTTAGTACTTTCGGCCTGCAATTCCCGCGGCTATCGTCAGAGAATATAGTTATTATTAACTGATGTTCCATTCACACAAATGTCTCATTTCGTTTGAAATGGGTGAGTCTATAATTATTAAGTTAGCCGATAGCAGAAGTAGTAGTGCCTTAGATTGAACTTATGTACAGAAAAATATATTTTATTGCCGTTCCATTTATTTTAATACGTCACTTTTTTTGCGTACGTCACTTTCACTTTAACACTTAAATGCCTGATTTTTCAAAAATCATTGTAATAAGGTTTTTCGGCTTTCATTTTTTTAAATAAATCATGGGAAAAATACTTTAAAAAATCATATTTTGTTTTAAGTATGGTTTACGGCTAAAAAATAGTTTGTTACTAATCGGCAATACTGGTGTTTAATTGAAAAAATAATTTTCCCTGATAAAATTCTATAATGTTAAACACACAAGAATTTTAGGATCTATAATAAGAAATAAATTTTACTTGCTCACTGCAGAACAAAATAGGGTATTTCGCAAGCTTCCAATCAAAACAAAAAGAACAAGTAGCAACAATTGAAAAAATAAATCTATCTTTATTCTTAAACAGCACAAGCATTGCCATCTACATGTTGAAAATCGATTTAATAATATTTTTAGAATGTATTTCATTGGCAACATTAGGCATTATATAGCTTCAATATTATTCTAATTGTATTTTAGAGCGTAAATTGGGTATGCTGCCGAAAAGCAACACCCGGCATTTAAGGGTTAAATGCTTCTGCCCCAGCTACAAATTTTCAGTGCATATTAACATTCTCCTGGTAAAAAAAAGGAAGTATGTCAGCTATGGCCAGCCGATAGGGTAATATAAATATAATACATAGTTTAAAAAAAAGTTTTGATCACTAATTAAGCTCTATCAGAAATAGTTTTCACCTCACATAATTTACTGACATTGTTTGTCTTCTATTTAATAGAAGTTATAACTTAATTGAATTGTGCGAAAATTATAATATCTACTTTCTCAAAATAAAGATGGGAAAAGTGGTGAAGTTAAAAGAAGTAAATACTGATTCTTATAAACATGTTCCCACTTGTCATACTATGTATAAAAAATGCATCATATAAATATATAAATATCCGTTTTTTATACCGATTTTTATACCGATTTTTCACACAGTGAGAGACATACATATTATATAACATACTTAAATCATTAAGCGTATGTACAATAATAGATTGTAAAATGTATAGCATTTTCCTGAAAAATAACATTTTGTAACGAAAGGGGAAATCTTGCTATTAAAATGAACAAAAATCTTTTTAAGAACGCTTTTACCACTAAAAATAAATATTTTTCGCTATTTTTTATTCAAAAATATATATTTAAGCAAAATCGAGTAAAGATATAAAATCAAACAAAATGAAGGTGAATTTAAAGTTGTTATCACGGGCCGGGTAACGCTCGGCGGGTCAGCTTGTAATAAATAAAAGAGATCGATGTTGGCGTTCACACATATGTTGTTATATAACATAGTTATGGAAAACGTCTAAAAACCCTCTTATTCTTTCCATATTAAACTTTTAAACGTGTTTAGAAAGGTTTACTTTATGCAAAAGTTTGTGCGAAAATAATTTCTGATTAACATACCTGTTTGGCATTTGTCGCCTTCAAATTCATCTGGACATTTACATATTCCATCTCCGTTTTCCACTACACATTTTCCTCCATTTACGCATTCAAGGTAAAAACACAGATCTAAATAAATATAATACATAATTTAAAACTTTTTGGCAACTAATCACTATAGAAAATTAATTTTGACTTCGCATATTTCGCTGCTGTGTTTGTCTTTTATTTAAAAGAAGATACACAGTGAAATACGTTTAACACGAAAACGCTTAACATGAAAAAAAAAGGTTTACACGAAATGATATAGCGGTCCGGACAGTATACTATGCAATTTAATATATTTTTTTCTGTTAACACGAAACAAAAATTGTTTAACACGAAAAAAATTCGCTTTCGATCTAGTTAGTTTGAGTTAAAATTGGTGAATTCTGTGTTAAAACCACTGAATTTTGGTTGAAAATCAATTAATTTCGTTTTTTTTTTTTTTTTTTTTGTGTGTGTGTGTGTGTGTGTGTGTGTGTAAATTAGCTTATGTTTCATGAGCACAATGGCTGAGAAATCGGTGCGAAAACAAGCTGCTATTTCGTGTCAAATGAAGATGCTAATGCAATTGATGAAAAAGAAGGACGAAAACAGAAATCTGCAAAGAGTTTAGCACTGCCAATTCTACTTTATCAACGATAATAAAAAACAGGGATCCCATTACGTTAATGTCTGAGCGCAGTGCAGTATGTTTAAAACAGAGAGAAAACCCATGAGAACCGCTAAGCACGAAAATTTAGAGACAGCTTTGCTTATTTCGTTCAAACATTTGGTACCGCCCCCTTCAATTTTCTTTTACTTGCTTTTTATCCTAATAGATGCAATCTACTAGTAGTTCAACTGGAAATCGAAATAAAATTTTACGACGTCGAAAATATTTGTTAGTTTTGTTCTTTTTTTTTTTTCAATTTCTACTATTAGCTCACACTCTCCCTATATTTATTTATTTATTTATATATTTATCTTGTTCAAATTTTCAATCGTTAATAAAATACTCATTATTCATCCTATCAAGTTGAAATATTTTTTTTAAGCTTGCACTGGATGACAATTGATGTTAATAGAGTTTTTTCAAATATTAATTAATTAATTAAATTTTAATTAATTAATTTTATTTTTGCATGAGAAACAAAATGGCGGCCATTGGTTGTTGAAGATTAATTAAAGTATTTTCAATAAAAGGTTACCATAGGGGGGACCCTGTTATGTCGCCAAATACCGCCAAGTTTGTCGCCAACTTGGCGATATATCGCCAAATTTTACGGCCAAAATGAGTCGCCAAAAGTGACGCCACCTTGGCGAAATCTCTAATATTTCGCCAAATTCCCATAGACTTCCATTGTAAACCTACTTGCTTATAGAAAATCAACAAATTGAGATATTTTAATGCAACAAAAACTAATATTAGCTTAAGAGATTATATTAAATTTTTCTTTGATGACCTAAGTAGGCATTGGCTTTAAAAATAAAATTTTTATATTACTTGTTTACGAATCTTTTAACGCGAAATTCTTTTAACACGAAAAAAAATGCGGACCCCTCCATTTCGTGTTAAACGTATTTCACTGTATATCAATAAAATTGTGCGAAAATTGCAACATCTGAATTCTCAAAATTCTGATGGGCAAAGAAGTAAAGTTCAAGCAGTAAATACTGATTTTTATTAACAAGTTACCTCTTGTCATATTACGTATACAAAATACATGATATATTCCTAATAAATGGAAGAGATGGATAACGGTTTTCAGATTTTTGTTGTTCTAATATACTAGCTAAAGTAACCCGGCGTTTAATTTTAAGAATGTTTGTTTTCAAAAACCAATTTCAAAATTTAACATACAACATTAAAAAAAAAAAAAAAACAGTCGAAGTGTGTACACATTAATTAAGTGAAAACCCAATATAAAAAAATAAAAATTTATATAACAGACGCAAAATAATACAGCTATAAATGAACTTATTACCATTCATCATTGGTGCAATAATGTTAAAATATGCCAATATTTCCATAATCGAGTTTTCATCGTGCTTCTATACGTTTTTTCAGACTTATATGAAGTTATATATTCACCACGTCCTGTATATTGCAAATATGACTTAATATTCCACTTCTTTAATTCGGCAAATCCTTCTATATATAAAAAAAAAGTTTTGATTTGGAAATGGACCAATAAAAATCTGCGTAGATATTCCGGGTAGAACTCATCCAATTTAAATGCTTAAGCCAAGGCCTCCTTATCGAAATAACAGGCCTCGCAATCGCTAAGTTTCCTTTGTCCGCTGTACACGTGGTCAGAAACCACATGGTTTCCCGTGACTCGCGCCATCTAACGCGAGAAACAGAAATATTTTTTAATTTGTTTTTCATTTGTCTTTTACCATTTTCTTTACGATGTGCTTTGTAGTTTGCAAATGATAGTTGTTAATCTTAAAATTTTCATATGTTCTAGACATTTTATTTTAAAAATGAACTTATTTTACTGTTAAACAAAAAATGTTTACTGCTGTATTCCGTTATGCAAATAAATGATGATGATAATAATAATAATAATAATCAGGAAAGAAAATTATTTTACCATGAATTTCTCAGTGATATTAGTTATTGAAATAAATGGATAGCATCTAGATCCGGAAAATGTAAAATATTTCATTTTCTCTTTTATATTTTCAAATATGTGATTTATTTTATTTCTTCTATTTCTTTTCTTTTCACAATTAATTTCACCTTACAGTATTAATTTAACATCGCTCCTTCAATTTGTTTCAATGCACAGTCTCATTTATTTATTTATTGGCCTATCATTTGTTTTATTTTTGAAAGTATGGGGGATCATTTCAGTTTAACATACTTTAGATGAAAGCTTCACTGTTTTTTCATATAAAGTTTGTATGTATTAATCTATGGAAAGTTTCATAATTGACTCCACAGCCAATTGGCATATCTTGGCGGACATAGTTTGGTGCGTAATTAATTTCCTTGTTTTAACTCACATATGTTATGTAAGTTTTACTAAAATGTATCAAAGTATTTTAGGAAAGTTAAAACACGCATAGATACACAAAAAAACAGACTGAAGTCATAAACACTTAAAAAATTGGAAAAATAAAGTTTAATAATCACTTAAATTTATACATGTTCCTCAACTTTCCGCAAATACCGTATTCTTGTTATGCTACGATTTTGGTGTTTGTAAATCTTAATTTGAGTATTCTTCCTTAATCAGACGTAGAGCCAATTGGCGTAAGTGTAGTTTGGCGCAAAATTAATTTTATTTTTAAACCGTATACTTGATACCACATTATTCCAGCATCGCGTTTTTGCAGTCAACTTTGACTGCGGAACAGATTACAGAACATTAGCTAATACTACATTATATAATAATAAATCAGTATTTTTCAAGTATAGGGGCCTTGCCGAGAGAAGAAAATTTGGTAACATAATTTCTGGAAGCATATTCACTGTTTCACATAAAGAAGCAATATTTTCCAATATTTGTACAATTTATTTAATATAAAAAAGGCATTTATCTATTTTATATACAAATATAAACAAATCGTATATAAAAAACATTAATAATATCTAGAAACTAAATTTATACATGTAAATTCGGCACAGATGTCATATTGGCGCGATTTGTTTCTGGCGCCAATGTCATATACGCACCGGATACTTAACTGGCACCAAAGTATCGTTATTTTGCTTGAAATGGTTATCCGGATATAGATGATATGGTAACGAGGTTTTCGCAAAGTTGGCGTTGGAAAAAAATCGCGCCAATATGGGGCGTATATGACATCTGTGCCGTAAATTCTTATAAAACAAGCTGACAGTTCATAAGTTTTGTTTTCATAACTGTTTATATCAATCGGCAACAAATCGCTCTTTCCGAAGCCCAAATTGTGCCAAGATTTAAAAAAATATAACCCGCAAAGTCCTATATACTGAAAATGGTACTTGTTAGTTATCCCGTCGACCAAATTACTGTCGCCAAATTGTAAGATTAAATGCCAATAATGGTTTGCCATAAATTAATTAACCCTCCGTCTACCAGACGGGTCCATTGGACCCGACTGGTAGATACAAAATATTCATTCAAACCAGAAATTTCTTTAAAATAAACTAAGTATATAAACCAGACAAAAATAAGGTAAATAAATAAGTTAAATAGTTTTAAATAAAAATTCTGGTGTAGAACGTTTTATTAAAACTTGAATAAAATTCCCGGTAGATCTAGGGTTAATTTTAAGATTAAATGCCAATAATGGCCAATAAAACCAATATTTCGACGTTTTATTTGTATTTTTATTAATGTTATACTAATTTATTTGTTTTTTCGTTATTTAAAATAAAAAATTGTGTCAATTTGTAGAACCTGGCGAGTAGTTTGGCGATTTATATAATTTGGCGAAATTGGTCGACGGGATAACTAACAAGTACCCTGAAAAAATATCAATAAATCTTATATTTAAATCTTCATTTTTGATATGTTTCATTTTTTAAAGCCAGAACATAATTGTGCGAAATATTTTTTTTACGCCTTTATTTTACTGGAATTCGAAAAATATTTTATACAATTTTGCCAGTAACACAACATTTTCAATTTTTGACTATGCATTTGTTTATGGAGTATTACCAGGAGTATACACCAGGTGGCGTATCTTACGGGACAAAGTCAGCTAATAAGTTGGCAATTATCGGGGACATTTTCACCCATAGACTTTCTCCGGATTGTCAAGTCTTTTTTATGATAAGAGAGTCTTGGCTTAAGCATGGCCATAGCCTACTATGATATATCTCGGATCCAACTTCAAACCCTGAACCAAAACTTCACAACGGGCTCTTTGTTTACATTTATACCCTGCCCAGATAGAAGCTTGTTTCTCATCGTCGAGGTTTCAGAATCATTGATCGTATTTTCATGTAATAAATTAAATATTTATATTCTTCAATTTCCTTCGATTTAAAAGGCTATTTTACACAAATTGTAGCATTTTCGTGTTACACATACTTTTAAGATTAGCTAAATTATTTATTGTTTACCTTGATCGTTTGGTTCATTCATGAAAAATGCCGGTTCTGTTATTCTTTTTTGAATGTCCCGTATTTATGTAAAAATAGCTTGGTTTCATATACACGTTTTAAAATTAAAATTTGATTTTTATCAAACTACAGTTCTCATAACTGACTTGAAGCAGCTATTTTTGATTAATTTACTGTTACCTGTAAAATATTTGTTTTTAATATCGCCCGAACCAAGAAGAAGAAGAAGAAAAAAAGCCGATCTTCCTTAAACATTAAATATTCTTATTTTTAATCAGAGAAAAAAATGGTGATCACGGATTTAAATATCGTTGCAATATTATAAGTTATCCAAGCAATTTTAATTAAATCATGTAAGGGTATTTGTTACTTAATAAATTACATTTATTAATTATTACAAGGAATTTTATGAGTATTTTAATATATTAAAAAAAAATTTCCATCAGTTTTATTGTTTCAGCTGTGAAAATTGTAAATAAATGGTACTTAGTTATCCCGTCGACCAAAAATCTATCTCCAAACTATAAGATTAAATGCCAATAATGCTTGATCGTAAATGTCACATTCACTTGACTGTAAGCAAGTTACACGTGTTTATGTCATCAAGTGATTTTTATTTCGACGTTTTATTTGTATATTTATTAATGTTACACTAATTTATTTGTTCTTTCGTTATTTAAAATAAAAATTATGTCAATTTGTATAATTTGGCGAGTGTTTTAGCGATTTATATAATTTGGCGAAATTGGTCGACGGGATAACTAAGTGGTACCAAATAAATTTGTGACATTGATGTTTTAGACCATAGGTTTATTACCAACCTTTTCTGGACCACCGCCCCCTTTACAAAAAAATTATTCCAACGCCCCCTCTTCCATAATTATTAATTATACCAAATATCAAATATTGTTGGATATTATATGTACTTAATTTTATCTGTCTATGTACCTACCATTAAGAATCCTAAAGTAGAAATTAATTAAAGCGACCACCAAATGCAGTAAAAAATTGGGTACTTTTCGGTTAGCCGGGCGCCAGTGTTTATATACATATTTATATACATACATATATGTAAATATACATATATTTACATATACAAATATTGTATATATACACACATATATATATGTAAATATATATATGTATATGTAACAATTTTTTTGTTTATTAAATATTTAAAAATAAACACAAAATCAACAAGAAATAAAATGAGATCGATGAGGCTGGTAGACTTTTAGCAATTTGTTAATATTGGGTTCTAATTCCGTTACCATCAGTCGCAAATTGCCACTTCACTGATGTGCAGTCTATTCCTTTTCTTAGACAGTAAATTACCTATGTCACTGAACCCATATGATAAAGGAAAATTTTCTGGCAATTAAAAATTTCTGTACTCTATTCCACAATCCAGAGTAGAGATCTGGTATTGATTTTTGTAGCCAGAACTCTTGGTGCCCATCTCTGAATTTTACTGTTAATTCTTCGTTAGTTGTGAGTTCTACGAATTCCTCCTCCAAATTTAATTATTCTGCTGTATCCGCGTTTACGAAAGGATCTAAAAGCCATCTCGGTACATTCATGTTTGATACATCCTGGAATCGCAACGGAAATTCAGCATGAAGAACGCCCAAGTGTTGGCAGTAAATAAGTGAATATTCCTGTTTTGCAGAAACTGCTGATAATGTGGGAAAGTGCTTGTATTTACCTCTACCTAGATTTTCTTTGAAGAAAAGTTGTCCCAGAAAAGCAGTCATGACTTTTTTGTTTAAATTAAATTGAATTCATCCCCTTACAACTGTAAATTGACTTCATTAAATGTTCTAAACATTTGTCAAATAAATTGTGTCATTTTTGGATGAAATCAGGTTTTCGCCTCTGTTTTCAACGAAATCGAGTACTGAGCCCAAATAGACTGAAAAAACGATTCAGACAAATACCTATTGTGAGAATGAACTTCTGTGTGCGGTAACAAGCAATTGTAATCTTCATCATTTTCACTACAAAATTGACGAAATAATCTGTCATGCAATGAAATGCTTTTAATTTCATTGGCTACCTTAATAACGTCATGAATCGCCGCATGCAGTCGTTCATTCAGATTTTTTGCAACCAAATGCTGACGATGAATGACTTAATGTACAGCGAGTACAATTGATACATTCTTGTTTCATACATTCTTGAAATTGATACATTCTTGAAACCCTTATGACGACCCGTAATTGCTGGAGAACCATCAATAGAAGCGGACAAATTTTTTGACATTCGTAAAAGATATCCTATTTTATGGACACAACTCTAGGTTCGATTTTATAGATTTTTATTTAAAGGTATATCAGGTTGTAACGAAAGTTTCCCGCCACAGCTAATACTGTCTGCGCAAACAGTTCGCGTTGATATGTTTGCTCATATTTTGTCAAACGATTTTTGGCATTTGAATGAGACTTTCTTTATAACACTGTGTTGTGAAATTTGTAAAAAAAAATATATATATATATATATATATCGTTATCATTAAGTAAAAAGTGTCTGAAATAGAACTATCTCGCTACCAGATTAGAACTATCATTTTTCCAGTTCTGTTGCAAAATGTCAGCTACAAAATGTCACCAAATCATGTGCACAGCTTTAGGTACTACTGTTGTGTCATATGACACTGTGAAGTTTTGGCGAATGGTGGTTAAATATAATATTACGGTACATAGTTTTATATAGTATAATCATTATGTAATGGTGGTTTGGTGGAAAACTTTCGTTACAACCCAATATTTCAGGATTTTATCACGGGTCTAGGCAACGCCGGGAAGGTTTAGACCGGTCACCGCCCCCCTGGAAGGCTCCAGCGCCCACTGGGGGCGGTACAGCCCCCGTTGGGAACCTATGTTTTAGACTAAGCATGTGTTTCTTTATTTATATATTTTTATGTGTGTTGGTTTAACAGTTTTAAAGTGAAACACATTATATTAGTCACTTAAATAAATAGAACTTTACATTTACATTGATATGGACAGTTTATAATAACCCTTAAGAGCTGTATTCGAATTAGCTGTCATTTCTAAGCTTGATTGGAATGTCAGCAGAATTGTAAACGTAACCATGGCGACATGACGTAATTTTGGTGTTTGTTTACATATCTACCCTTCCCAGGTTGTTTCAGTTACGGTCAGAGTCAAATTTCAATTTTGGGCAGGGTATCAGAGTCCTCTGGCGAGCGACTTCATACATTAAACGCAAATAAGTCTGCCTATAGTAGTATCTAAGTATGCCTTGAGCATGGCCTTTCTTCGTTAATATTAAAAAAACTGTCGTATACAAAAATATGGAAATCGATGGTATTATAAAGAAATATTTGATAAACACGCTGATGCAGACAGTTTTCAAATCGAAGAATTACTTTCAGAGATATTTAATGCTAAAGTTGGACAAAATCGTTCCATTAAAAAAGTTTTATTGGAGCAAAAGCTATACATGAGAATTTAATCATTTTTAGATCATTTTATAGGTTATAAGTTCCCGGTGTGCAGATTGCATTTTTTTTTACTATTTTTTGAGGTTTTATTTCTATTTTAAATTCAAATTTTCAGTATTTCGAGAGATATTTTTTACAAATTTAAAAAATGTTATTAATTTAAACTGTTGCCAACTTTATAAACATGCAAACAATAATGTTTACTTCAAATTAAAAATGTTTTTACACGGGACTATTGTAAACAGAAAAAAAAATTAAATTAGAATTAAATGATTACATGTTAAAAGCAGGAAATTTGCATCATAAGAACCATATTTACACTGGAATTTGAAAAGAGAAACAAAATGTTAAAATAAAAAAATCATTACTATGCGTTAAAACCTGTAAATGGAGGAAATTACGTCATATTTAAAATGCCCCAAAAATATGGCAAAACAATTTAAATTAAAATATATATCTGCGCGAGACATTTACTTGATATTTTGAGATAATATTTTCAACTATTATCGTGAATTCGAAGACAGCGCAAATAATATTTCCTTCTAACAACAAAAGTATTTTCACGTGAATATTAATAAGAGAAATAAAACTTTGATGTAAATTACGTCAGATTTGAAACGATACATTTAAAATGAATTATTTAAAATAACTAACTTATAGCGCTGTTAAAAAATACCGGGAGACAATGACACTGTTTACTTAATTCATTTTACATTAGCTTATTTTCGAATGTTTAACTAATTTTTTTAATTAAATACGAAAATAGCCATTGTATCTTTTAACAGCAGCAGATATGGTCTTAAAAATCCCCAATCCAAGAAAAACGAATGGAAACCCGTTTACAGAAAAATCGCTACTGTGTTTTTTTTTTTTTTTTTTTTTTAATTCAACATTTTTAAAGCCGATCAAATTAGCGTGCTTTTTGTATTTTGGTGTCCCTGAACGGGGGTTGGCGAGCGTAGCTCGTAGGGGGCAGAGCCCCCTAGTTAATTAAATAATTATAATTTTCCTCATGAAAATCATAAAATAGAAAAATTATGACGTAACATTCACTTTTGTTTAAATTCGTCAAACTATTTATTTTATTTTCATTTTTTCACGTGGAAATTTTCCAGTAGAAAATTCGTCAAACCATTTATTTAATTTTTTCACATGGAAATCTTGCAACAGCAAAGTAATTGTTGTGGTAAGAATTTTATTGGGGATTTTTAATTGTTGGCAACAGCTATAATGAAAAATGTTTAAATTTGGTTGGAAATTGCTGTTAAAATGGTGGTTTTTTATTTATTAAAAATGAACTATAAGTTATTTCGATTCCGGATTACTTTAGTCGCCTCGGCCGTGTTTTAATACACTTGTACGTAACATTTCTTAATTCTGGCTTGCAAACTGTGGATTGGTATAGCAATACAGACAGACAAATTTTCATTTTTATATATTATATTTATGGAAAGCGTTTAACAATTTACATGTTCTTTTCATATTAAATGGTCAAACTTGATTAAAAAGTTTTACTTTATTTAAAAGTTTGTGCAAAAATAATATCGGATTAACATACCTAATTGGCAGAAGAATCCAAAATATTGATCTGGACATTTGCAAGTTTCATGACTGTCTTTCATTTCACATTTTCCGCCATGTAGACATTTAATGTTATCACATAGATCTAAATAAATATAATACACAATTAAAAACTGTTTTGGTGACTAAACAAACTTTATCGAAAATAGTTTTGATAATTCGAATATATCTCGCTGCTATGTTTGTATTTTATTTAATAGAACATATAAAGTGTGCCCGTTAAAGTGCGTTGTCACCCCAATAATTTCTGAACGGCAAAAGCTAAGTCACAAAAATTGGGTCTAGGTATAGTAAAGTTAACATGCGCTACTGAATAAAACCGCCTACCGCGTCATATGGTGGGGAACAGCGGAATTAGATTGGGAAAAAAGTGATTTACAAAGTTGTAGAGCATCATGGATTTAGTACGGAAGGACACCTTGTGGACATTAACACTAGAAAGACGGGAATTTTTACTCAAGTTTTATAAAAATATTTAGCACCAGAATTGTTATTTAAGACTTTTTAACTTATTTAATTAGCCCCCTTTTTCCTTTGTATCTTTTAAACTTGTTTTATAAAGAAATTTCTGGTTCGAACAGAAATATATCCATATGGTTGGGACCAAAAGAGCCCCTCACCATCATTCTAGTATTAATGCGAAGAATAGAATGCTTAAGACGCACATTTATTTTTCCGTGATTCCCTACACTATGACGTCACGAAACTTGAAGTGCTGGAGAAATGATTATCTTTCTGACAAATGTGCATCCGAAAGTGCATTGTAGTTGACGGTAAAAATTTTGAACATCTCAAATAAAGGTGTTATTATAACTTCTTTTCTTTCTAAGATCTTATTGTCAGGTCGCTGCGTAGGAAATCACGAAAAATAAAATGCCCGTTTTATCTGTTCTATTCCCCGCATTAATGTCTACAAGGTGTCTTTTCATATAAGTCGATGATGTTCTGCAACTTTGTAAATCACTTTTTTCAGCAATCTATTTTCGTTTTCAAGATAGGAATGCAAACTCCTCAGTTTTCAACCAGGTGGCGCCGTAGTCGGCTTCATTCATTAGCGCATGGCTACTGTACTATACCTAGACCCTACTTTTATGACTATAGCTCTTGCCGTCCAGAAATTATTGGGGTGAAAAAGGACTTTAGCGGGCACATTGTATATAAACGAAATTGAACGAAAATTAAAATATCTGCTTTCTCAAAATAATGATGTGAAAAAAGGTAATGTTAAAAGTTATAAATACTGAATCTTATTAACAAATTTGCTCTTGTCACCTTATGGATAATAAATACATGATAAACTCATAATAACTAAATAGATGAGACATATTTGTGTTGTAATAAATGTATAAGGAATGCGTTTAAAAACCAACATATTATATTCTTGTTAAACTATCAAAAGTGTTTAAATACTTTATGCAAAAGTTTGTGCGAAAATTATTTATAATTCTCATACCTGTTTCGCATTTCTTGCCTACAAATTGAGTTGGACATTCGCAAGATGCCTGTTTGTTTTCCACTTCACATTTCCCGCCATTTTGACATTCAAGGTCAGCACATAGATCTAAGTAAATATAATACATAATTAAAAACTTTTTTGGCGGCTAATCAAAATCTATCGAAAACAGTTTTGACATCACATATTTCGCTGCTGTGCTTGTCTTTTATTTAATGGAACATACATATTAATGGAGTGCAAAAAGTATAATATCTGTATACTCAAAATAAACATTGGGGAAGTGGTAAAGTTTAAAGCAATAAATATTGATCCTTATTTGCCGTACTATGCATAAAAATATATGATAAGCTCAACGGACAAAAAAATTTGTCACACTAGTACGCAAGAACAGATGAAATGTTAAACATTTACTTATGGCGCAGCGGTCGAATCACGTGCTCAACTGCCCGTATGCTGCCTCTACGTGATCATAAGGCAGTAGCGTTGAATGAAACAATTTTGTTTAAAAGAAAATTGTACGTAATATATGGATAAATGTAGGCAGAATGGCAAAAAGGAACAATTCTGTTTAACCATGCCCATAGCCTGGCCATATGGTGATTAAAGTTGCTGGATTTGTTTGTGTTTCGCAGCCGACTGTTCAATTTGTTTACAAGCAGCGGTATAATACACGTGGTCATGAATCCCGACCTCAGAATTGTGGTCAGAAAGGATTCTGACTGAGTGAGATCAGAGACGAGTTTCGCGGCTTGTGAATGAAAATCTCTTCGTCGCTAAAGGAAGATCCATTCCAACCTATTAGCGAGAGAACATTGCTACCGAAACCGCATGCAATGAACATTTGGAGTCGGGGAAGCAATCGCAAGAGGTTAAACAAGAGTCGTCAATCGCAAGAGGTCATTGCTCTCGCATGAATATAAAGTTTGGCGTATGTAAGTTGACAGAAATCACCGAACGTGGACAGTAGTTGACTGGTGGAATGCAATGTAGACTGACGTTTGCCTTTCACGTTTATGCCTTTATTCCACGTTATCACGTTTTGCCTTTATTCAAATGACACACGCCATTGTGTTCACCGAAGGTGAAATGAAGCTCTTCATCTTTAATATGTACAAAGTCAGGTTCAAGCCGGAAATGTCTTTATAATGTTTTGGACGTGTTATTGTTATTGTGATTTTGGCCGGCCTTATGAATTGACGACTAACATGAACCAGTATGTTTATTTTAACATTCTGGATGATCTAGTGTTGCCTTTTAGTCAACATCTTCATGATGATTTTTCTGTTGATACCCCTATTTTTCAAGATGACGACAGCAAAATTCATCAGTATGGAAGAGTATGTGACTTATTTTATGAACACTCACACATCCTATTACTTCTCGATTCGACTGCAAAATTACCTGACTTGAACCCCATGGAAAATCTGTGGGACATCTTGGAACAGCGAGTAAAACGCAGAAAGGATCATTCCCGCAATTTGGTGGATTGGTTGCATCAAAGCAACTGGATGCAACGTATCTGCAGAGTCTTGTGGACTCACTTCCAAACCGAATCGAGGCAGTTATCATGTTAAGAGGCGGAGTTATACGGAATTAAAGGACGCTTCTCAAAATTTCTCCAAGAGTGACTTATTTTTTGTCCAGTAATTTTATATTCATAATAAATAAAAGTGATGGATATAGGTGTTCAGACTTGTGTTGTCATAATATATTTATAAAATTTTTTTTAAAAATATTATTTCAATATTTCACTGTTAAACGTGTTTAGAAAGGTTTCCTTATATCAAGATTTTGTTCGTAAATAATTTCTAATTAACATACCTTTTTCGCATTTGTAACCATCAAATGGATCAGGACATTTGCAAATTGGCTTGTCGTTTTTCACTTCACATTTCCCGCCATTTAGACATTCAAATCCAGAACACAGATCTAAAAATAATATTCAACGTTACATAATTTAAATAGCAGCTGTAGTGACCTATTAAACTTTAACGAAGTGAGTTTTGCCTTTATATATTTCATTGCTGAATTTGATTTCTATATAATAGATAAAAGAGTTAAAAATCATATAAAAGCACAAATAAATGTACTAAAATTACTTACAAGTACATACATATAATATGGAAATATTTAAAATACATTAGAAATATCTTAAAAAAAACATTAAAACCTTTAAAATTCCAAAACGTTTTCAGCCATCACACGGCCGTCATCTGTGGATATTTAAATGTTGTTTTTAGTTTCTTTCAGGGCTGCGGAGTCGGTGGGGAAAATGGACGACTCCGACTCCGACTCCGGGAATTTTAACAGATCCGACTCTGACTCTGACTCTTTCACTCAAAAATGGGTGGACTCCGACTGCGACACCGCAGACCTGCTTGTAAAATGGACGACTCCGACTCCGGGAATTTTAACAGATCCGACTTGACTCCGACTCTTTCGCTCAAAAATGGGGCCAAGTCCGACTCCGACTCCGCAGCTCTGGTTTCTTTGCACTTATTCGAGAATCCTCTAGAAGAGATCATTGTAATTTAATGGTTTCACGGCAAATCAGATGCTAGATAAACGCATTAAATTTCCAACAAAACAAGTTTTTATCTATAGTGCAACAATTGGTTCCAAACTACTTGAATACCGAATGATAGTTCATCGTTACAAGCAATATCTTTATTAGCAATTATTTCAGTAGGTTTTCTTATAATAGCTTCCTGTTAATTATTTACACGAAAGATAATTGGGGATTTATAATCATCTTACAACCTTTAAATTACAATGATCTCTCCTAGACGATTCTCAAACAAGCGCAAAGAAAAGTAATAACAACAATTAAATACTCACTGATGACAGCCGTGTGATAGCTGAAAACGTTTTGGATTTTCAGTGGTGTTAATGAGTGATTGACACCAGAATTTAAAAACAAATTTATTTCAAAATAAGCAAAAGCTTTTGTTCACATACTTAATAAAAGGACATTTTTAATTCCAAGGTTCTGGTGCCAGTGAGGCTTTTAGGAATTAAAGTTAGGTGGTCCAAAAATGAACCACCGCCCTTGAAAAGATTAAAGCTACGTAAGTCCTATTCATCAATATAAAATTCTTGAAATATGTATCACCCAAAATTGTCGACAAAACTAAGTCATCATAAATGGAGCCGAATTGGTGGTAGCTGACTAATTTTTTAAAATTCAGATTCAAATTGAATATTGACGAAAATTGGGAATTTTCTGTAATTGATTTCCACGTATTTTAGCTTCCTGTGTTTAAATAAAATTAGCTAAATTCGTAAAAACAAGGAGTAGGAAGTACCTATTTCTTATGCCTTTTTAAGGTGTCCCAAAAAGAAATAAAATGCATTAGAAAAATTTAAAAAGCAGGTATATATAGAGAAAAGCTATGCCAGGTGTTTGACAAAAAATGGTTAAGCGATGTCGGGGTAAAATGATCTTGGAGAATTTTAAATTAGACAGTAATTTATTTAGGCATATATAGATGTAGGACTGCATTTACAAGCTGCGTGCCTACAGTGCTTAGCATTTAAAGCGCCATCTAGGAGTGATTGGTGATCGGTCGGAAGCCTTTCCACCGCTAAGTCCGTTCTATTTTATTCTTCAGACGCAACTCTGCCATTTTAAATACTCTCCAGCTATCGGCAGAATGGAGGAGACGTGGCGATCCAGTGAACTGAAGTGAATAGAACTCGGCTGGCAGAGGAAATAGTGTTATGTTTTTTGGGGCGATGAACTAGAGGACGGTGTGTGCTGCAGAATGATGTAAAAAGAGACGTATACGAAACGAAGTAATATATTCGAGTGATGATTAAGTAATATTGAAGACATGGCTTTTAAGTTTTAAGTAAGGCTAAATAGTTTTTGTCCATAATCCCTTGTATATAATTATCAATATAAGTAATTGTCAATATAAGCTAATGTTAATACACAACGCATTATTACTTTCCGGTCAAAAACACATACGATGGATATTAAAACCTTTCGTAAAACCTTTCGTCAAGCATAACTCAAAAAATATTTGTCGGATTTCGGTTTTGGTTTTACCAGAAGGTACCTATGAAGGTAACTTACTGAATTCACCTACTATGAAAAATAAGTTCCAATTCGTTTAAAAATTATATTGAAAAAACTGATAAAAAAGCACAATTTTTCTACATACGTCACGGAAATTTAGCATATGTTATTTTCACCGGCTGGATGTTTTCGTAGAAAACCGAATTATAGCACATGGAGCAATGAAAATATGCCCGCACTAATATTAAAGTGCAAAAAAACATATTGAAATTTAATCAAACAGGAAATTAAATCTGGTTTTTTTTCTATTTTAAAGAAAAAAGCCATAATGTAGGATTTCAGATTTTACGATAATCTACTCAATAGCATATTTTAATCGCCAAAAGCAACCAACATTTATATTTTGCGTGTGAAAATTTGAAACAGTTATTTTATGTTTAAATAAACAATTTTTATTTGTGGCATCATTTATTCTTAATTTATTTATTTTTTCCTTTTTAGTATTTTGAATGAAATTTGTGTGCTTGTTAGTTATCCCTTCGACCAATTTCGCCAAATTATATAAATCCCCAAACCACACGCCAAATTATACAAATTGACATAATTTTTATTTTAAATAACTTTTTTTAAAAATAACTTAATATTAATACTAAATAACATAAATATTTTAAAGAACAAATAAATTAGTATAACATTAATAAAAATACAAATAAAACGTCGAAATTAAAATCACTTGATGACGTAAACACGTGTTGTCAAGTGAACGTGACCTTTACGATCAACCATTATTGCCATTTAATCTTACAATTTGGCGACAGTAATTTGGTCGACGGGATAACAAACAAGTACCGAAATTTGTACTTTTCCAGAATAGGCGTCTTATAGGTAAAGAAAATGGGTTTGGCGAGAGAAGTAAACTTTTCATGCATATTTTGTGGTAACCTACTCATTCTTTCAAGTACCCAAGCAATTTTTTAAAGATTTAAACCATTAATTTTGTGTAAACAAGACATTTACGCACAGATGTCACATGCGCACCACGTTGGCGCGTTTTTTTCTGGCGCCAATGTCATATATGCACCGAGGTACTTAACTGGCGCCAAAGTGTCGTTATTTTGCTTGATTGTAACCTACATGTTGTTGTTTATTTATTAGTAAATTGTTTATTTACTTTTATTTTCTTTTTTTAAATTATATAAATTGTTTTATTCTATAGTTATTAATTATTTTTTTTATTTATTGTTATTCACTTTTTAAAAATATATATGTAACTGGCATTCGAAAACGAGGTTTTCGCCGAATTGGCGTCAGAAAATAATCGCGCCTACGTGGGGCGTATGTGACATATGTGCCAAAAAGGTTTATCTGGGGGCACGGCAGTGCCCCTGCCAAGTCGAGAAAGCACAGCCGTAAGCATCCTTTTCTGGAAGCAACTCAGGGTACTTTTGACAGCCCTATATCCCTTCGATGGAATTTCCCAGGAACTTGAAACTTTGTTTTTCTAACACTACTCTTCAAACGGAAGCAAATGGTAAAATTTCCGCGTTTCCATCTTTTCTAGTTCAGAAAATATATGAACTCAAAGTTTCGCTTTTTCGACACTGACTGACTCACCGATCATCAAAAATCTGAGGTACATCCTGTAGCCCTAGAAACTTGACATTTGGTAAGAAGGTAGCATTTGGGATACAAAGAAAGAAAAAATTAAAAAATTTGGAAAATTCGAAAAAAAAATCGAAAATCTTTTATTTTTCGTAATCGGAACTGTTGCCAATACTGTTGCTCACTGTTTATCAACATGATAAAACGCAGTTTGTCAACTAAACCATCGGTTTTTCAACTATACTAAATCGAGCACGAAATAGCTGGGTCCTGAATACAGTAAAATTCGTTTTAATTGACTAGAACAAATAAAGGTACTACTTCATTATATCTCGTCGACCGAAAAACTATCGCCAAACTATAAGATTAAACGCTAATAATGGATGATCGTAAATGTAGCATTCACTTGACATTAAACACCATACAAGTGTTTGTTACGTCATCAAATGATTTTTAATTCGACTTTTTACTTGTAGTTTCATTAAGGTTTTATTAATTTATTTGTTTTTTCGTTATTTAAAATAAAAATACGGCAATTTGTATAATTTGGCGAATTGTTTGGTGAAATTGATCGACGGGATAATCAAATAGGGCACAGATGTCATATTCGCCCCATATTGGCTCGATTTGTTTCTGACGCCAATGTCATATACGCAATGTATACTTAACCGGCGCCAAAGTGTCGTTATTTTGCTTGATATGGTAACCCGGATGTTGTTGTTTATGCTGTTGATGTTTTCGCCAAATCAGCGTCGGAAAAATAACGCGCCAATATGGGGCGAATATGACATCTGTGCCTCAAATAGTACCCAAATAAAATTAATTCATTTTACCAAATGTTAATTTAGTGAATTTAAATATTTTATAAACATTCTGCAAATATGCTAACATTTCTTGATAGATAGCAGCTCTTATACTTTTGCTATATTTAGCATCACTACCATATTATTTGAAACATAGCTATAGTTTGATGCAATATCAATAGACCATGGCGCAAAATTAGCAGCAGTTTTAAAAGCAAGAGAATTTTGCTGCCAAACTTACCTCATATTTACAAAATAGCTCACATTTGTTGCCAAACTATTGACTTAGACGTAGACAACAATTGTTGAAGAATAATAAATTCAATGTTTATAAAACATGGAGAGTGGCACTCAGGATATGACTAACATAATCGCATACGTAAAGAGAAGTTTATTTTTTTTAATGGCAATACAAACTCCCCTGCGATGTATATTTTTTTTTAATATGTTTTTAGGTACTCAAATTATCGATTTGGAATTCAAAATCAAAATTCTACATTCCACTCTCTCCAGAAAAAATGACATATTGAAAAGGAGTCAATTATTTTTATATTTAAAACTTAAACATTATCACTTTTGCACCACTATGACGTCATTTTCTCTGACTTTTCACTTTCAACCGTGCTAAGACTACGAGTGGTAGATATGAATATTCAGTTAACAACCATTAGTGGACTTCCAAGGGAGGCCTTTTTTCATCTGTAACCGAAATTCGCAATAAACGATGCCTTTAACATTAATTAAATATGATGGGGAAATGAAACTGTCCGCATTAACCAGAGATACGTCTTAAGAGGAGACGCATTAACAAAAATTCCGCTATATTCTCCGCAACTTATTGATGTTTTGCGGATAGTATCTATCATATTTCTACATTTACTAAAACAAAATAAATATTTAAAAAAAAAAAAACTAACGAGCTATGTTCGGTCTACTGTGTACTAAAATCATTTAAATAATAAAATTATTACGATTTACTTTAAATTCGAAAGTATGAAGGATTGAAACTTTTGTGTAAAATTCTTTCACCTACTTGTTTCTAAAAATAACTCGATTGTAAGTGTTACATATCGAAAAGAGGAATAACTGAATTTCAAATTTTGGCGACACAGTTTTTTATTGCGTAAAATTTGAATACTAGATGTCAGTGTGCATCTGCAAAATTGCTGAAAAGACGCGGTAACGAAGGGAAACGCGAAATTGTATGATATTCCAACGAAAGACATTGTTGATCGAAGAAAGTTTGAAAGGAAAAAACTGAAATGTTATATTTTGATCACAGCGAAGAAAGTCCTCATCGAGTAGTTCCTACATCTGGAGATCGTTCGTATATGTTTCATCTATATTTTCTTTTCTGTGCTAGGTAACATAGCCTAGTCGTATGATATCAGATGTGCTATAGTTGAGTATGTGGTTGCGCACTGGGATTAGCTGGGATTAGTTTCTTAGGAGGTCACTTTGACGTTCTACTTCCTCTTCTTAACAGCTAGCAATAATCTATTATTTTTCCAAATGAATGCCTATCACAGAGAGAAATGAACTAGAGAAAAAAATTAGAAGACCTATTGAGGTCAAAAGAGGAAGTGCTAATCGTTCCGAGAAATCGCGTTCTCAACAGCTCCAAGAAGCTAGAGCTCTTTATCGTCAAAACCATTTTCGAAAACAAAAACACACATTAAAACGTTACAACGATTCACACTCTGAAATGGGAAGACGTAGCTCGCTAAGAAGTCGCGCGCTGTTCTGTTGCCCACCCTGGTATGAATATTGGAGCTTACTGACGAAAAAGGTCTAGAGGTAAGCTGCAGTTTAAAATAAACACTTTAGAAAACATTACGAGAGCTATAACTAAAAAAATGGGAAATAGACTGGAAGCAGACAAAGTTATAAAATGGACTCTGCAGTAGAATTAACTTTGGAGGACTTTGATTGAACAGCTGATAAATTGAAACAAAAACTAATATAGTTACTAGAAAATTTGAATGAATGGATTTCAAACAGTAGCACACATGCCAATTCGCTTTTCTAGGAAAAGCGGAACATCGAAGCCATCAGGAGCCATAAAGTCTATGAAGTTAAAGATAGTGTAATTGAAATCGACGCTACTGGAAAAGCTTTCTTTGGCTTTCTCCTTACAAAAAGAAGTGAAATCCCATCAAAAACATCTCATGTAAAAAAAAAAGCCAAGTCTCCTGACTCTTTGACCGTAAAAAGTTCTGAGATCATGTGTAGAGCCAAGCTTAGCTCTCTTATTAACTCTGATATTTTAATTCACAAATTACTTCTAGTCTCTACACCTTTAGTAAATGATTATTTTGTGACTTGGCAATGACGCAGCACGAAAATGTAAAGGCTGTTGTTTACATTTTAATATTAACGTTTATTTATAAAGTTTTGCATAAAATAGTTTCTATAAGAGCACTGAACATATATGTATTTGTAGCATGAAAATAATTTTACATTACATTGTAAGACCGGATGCGAAAACTCTCTACTGGTCAAACTTGATGTCCGGAGTTTTGGGTGATTTTCTTCCTATGTAACGTGAATACGAGCCAGACCCCTCTTTTACAAAGACCCCCAATCGGTGCATCCCTCCTTCAGGCTTCTTCTATCCCTCGTGTTCATATTCAGCCTTAATCAAATAATCTAATCCCAATTCAAAACATAAGTAAAGTGTTTACGTAATAACTTTCCTGTGCTGCGTAATTGCCAAGTCACAAAATAATCGTTTACTAAAGGTGTAGAGACTAGAAGTAATTTGTGAATTAAAATATCAGAGTTAATAAGAGAGCTAAGCTTGGCTCTACACATGATCTCAGAACTTTTTACGGTCAAAGAGTCAAGAGACTTGGCTTTTTTTTTTACATGAGATGTTTTTGATGGAATATTTATTTGTAAAAAATAAACATAAACGTTCATTGGGTTTGTAATAAATTGTCAGGTTAGTATCTCTTTGTAACAAATCTCACTTTCTGAAGCCAAAATTGCATAAAGTTTTAAAAAGAGAAAACGCCAATGCAAAGTAATGTTGTTAAAGTACAATGAAATTAGTTAAAAACGTGTATTTTAAATTAAGTGAATGAAAGCTTTATATTTTAAATGAAATGAATGCAAGATGAATATAGTATGGAAAAAATATTGTCAATTTATCACCTGCGCTTGACTAACTTTAAAGTATCAATATTGCAGTTGGTGCATGCTATGCAAAATGAAACAATTATGTTATAACCACTCTTCGTGCAAGAAAAATAGCCAATAATTCGTAAATACACAGGCAAGGTTGACGTCAAACTAAGAGTAATACTAACAGCAACATTGTTATAACGGACGGAAGTTATAATAGCTAAGTAATAATGGCTTTAAGCACACACACCACACAAGCAGATTTTTGCATATGTTTCGAGTGAAGCTCGATCATCAAGGTGCTAATTATTCATACAAGCAATCGTTACATAAACGAAAGTTTAAAATTTAAATGTAAACACATGCTATCTCGCATTCTCCCCCCACCCCCACCCCCCCAAAAAAATTAAAATTAAATGTTACAGCAATGAAATTTAATGAGGAATTTGCACACATGGGGGATTTGATCATTCATATATTTTTCTGATAGTTTCACATCCACAGTTTTCAAAAATGTTCTCAAAATCGCGAAAAAAATATCTATACTATTAAATAATTAGTCCTAAAAGTAAGCTAAAATCACGTCGCTCCAAATCGGGGCGTGACTTACTATGACGTCACAGTTCACGACAGGCAAGCGGAACGGGAAGAAAAGAGATACTAGGCTTTGGAAATAAAGGTTCGAAATTTTTAAACTACTGATTTTACAAATTTGGTTCTTTCGCATCTGGATGTTATTTTGTACGTTGATTTATAAAATGTCAATTTGAAAAAAAAAATGAACGCTAAGTTTATGAAAAAATCGATTTTTAAACTCATTAAAAGTCTTTTCACATAGAGAGAGTTGACGGGATATTGTTAAAATTAGGAAAAATAAAGAACTGATCGCTTTTATACTTTGACGTTGTTTTTAACGCATAATAAAGATTTTATAAATTTAAGATGAGTTGATTATTGGTGGTGGTGGTGGGGGGGGAGGGGGGGAGTTTTCTCTTTTTTTCTTCAGATCAACTGTTTATTGCGTTTTAAATGCGATTTTTCCTTTAACACTCAAATAAATATTATTTTTTAACATTAGATATTTGAAAGATTGGGAAATGCAGAGGGGGGGGGGGGAGGGTCATCCGGGGAGGAGCTATTTTCTAAATTTTGAGTACACGCCTCATGTGACATATCGTTAGAAAGGTGTATGAAAACTTATTCATATTATGCACATCCGGTGCCCCCCCCCCCCCCCACACTTCGTCCCCTGGTTGCACTTTTGTAAATTTTTAGGTTTTTTACAAGAATTTGCAGTGCGTGCGCAGCACGTGGTGCTATACGATGCTGCAGGCAACGGGGATGTGGCTCGCGTTTTTTTTTTTTTTTTTTTTTTTTTTTTTTTTTTTTTAAGATTATGCAGTACTGTCGAAGCGCGCCTGCTACACGGTGTCATAGGCAGCGGGACCTAAAGTATTTTTATGTTGAAAAGTAAAAATTTAATATTAAAATTTTTTTGAGTAGCTTCAATATTTTTACGTTTTATAATCTCTATTAAGACATGACAAAATATTATTTCGAAATAAATCCTTTATTTTTTAAACCTAGTCCCTAACTTAATAAAAATGTTCATTTACGCAATAACATTTTTATTTACTTCCACTGAAATGAAAACAAACATATTTGTGTGTGTCATATCTTAGACGTTTCTACGTTTTACCTATTTAATCATCAATAAAACAGGGTTATTGCTTATTAATCTTTACAGATACAATATACGTATGAAATCTACTACAGCGTGTTTTTGTTTGTTTTTAAATACGAATGAGTATATTATAAATATGAATGCTTTTTTTTTTCTCTTGAGTAACTATTTATCCAATCAATTAATGTTCTAAAATAGTAATATTTAAACAAAATCAAACATAAAGTTACTGCAAAATGATCTTTAGAAGATCAAAGAGATGATGTATTAGATAAATTAGGATTTTTCTTGTCATCTCTCTTCATAGCTTTAGTCCATGATTTTCTAATGGCAGGGTCTTTTGGCACACTGAAAAACAACTTTTCGCTAGAAGTTACTTGCTGTATTAGTGCAGAGTGGTACAATACAATACAGTAAAACCTTCTTAAAGCGACCACGTTTCATTCTAACAAAAATTGATCGTTTCGAGAGGTGGCCTCTTAATGGAGTTCATGTTTAAATCTAGATTTTAATTGTTGAAAAAAAGTAGAAATAATGTTACTAGAATTTATTTTTCACATTAGGAAAAAATATAAAAATTTAAGTATCAAAATAAAAGTTAATTATATAAGTTAATTACTGCAGTGTTTAAAAATGAATATATTGACGTTTGCTTTGGTTTTACGGTTTTATCTTTCATAACTTTTATTTCCAAGTCCTTTCGAAGTTCAGTGAATAAATGCAATTTTTTTGGACGGGAACAAATGATGATATTTTCATTAATTTAACTATTTCTTTGAGAGTTTCCTAACAGAGTAGTGTAGGGGAGTTTATTGATCGTCATTCTTAATTCGTCATCAGAGTTAACTTCATTGTCTAAAAAGGCATAAAGGGGTTTAAACACTTAAAAGTTACCGGAATAAATAAAAAATAAATCTAAACTTAGTTTAGAAGTTTAAAGCCCCTCGGAATTATTTTTCTAATAAAACCTTCTTCAAGTGACTGGAAAAAACGGAATTTGTTTCCTTTTCTTCAAAGAAATTGGTCGCTCATGGAGAGAGGTCAGCTGGGATGGTCTCTGAATGGAAGTAAAATTAGTATTGAGCCTATGGGAATAAATTTCCTTCAATGAACAAATGATCGTTCAGGGAGGTGGTCGCTTAATGGAGGTGATCGTTTAGTGGAGGTGGTCGCTTAATGGAGGTGGTCGCACAGAGAGGTTTCACTGTATTTATAATATGACTTTGTGTTCTCAGTCATAATAATTTTAGAAACAGCAATATTTAAAATGAACAAGTTGAAAAGCGACACACGTAAAGAATAACAGTCGTTTGTTGTCATGAACTGTGACGTCAGATGTATTACGGAGCGTTTTCGGGATACGGTAAATAGTGCAATATTAAAACAATCATAAATCAGTAATAAAAGCTCAAAAAAAAAATATGCCGGGTACCCTTCTTATTTTTTCATGTACTATTGTTTCGTGATAAAGTTAGAAAACGTGCAAATTCTCCATTGGAGTTAAGCGAAGCTTTTTAAATTACGATATTGGTTGAAAACCAGATTACGGAATATTCCTATAATATTTGAATTAATCACGGTACATTTTTTTTAGCCCGGTTCAGATTTTGCCAAGAGTTTTTTATTAACCATTTGGAAAAATGATTACTGTTCTCTGTCAGGGTAGGAAATCAAAAGCATATCTGAAGGTTTTCATTGGTTTAATTCGCATTTTATTCGTGTTCTGATTGGTCTATACAGTAATCTGTATTTCTCTTTACATTTAACAACGATGGATACCTTCTGTTGCCACTATGACAAAAAAAGTAATAAAAACTACAAAAAAAAAAATCAATAACTCAGAAACAAATTGAAATACAGCTTTCAAACAAATTGCATTTAGAAGTGCATTTTTTCTCTATCCGACGGTGTAAAAAGTAATATTGTCGGATGTTTAGAAGTTTAAGAATGAAATTTCATTTAAAATGTGTCGTCAGATTTCTTGGAAATCTGACGATGGAAAAGCCTTTTCCCGAACAGCCAATGAAATGCTTGGATAATCCGTAAGTTTCAGGATCATGCCGTACGTAATGTAGGATCAACTCGGTGCGATTTTTTATGTCTTAAATTTTAGTCTTTGAAAAAATCGTTTTTCAAATGGTCGTTGTAATTTGATAAATTGTTTTTTTTTTTATTTCTTGTCAAAAGGCGCCTTTTTCCCCTGCAAGTGTAACTTGTGTTGAGTTGAAATAAATGTTTTGACTTATGGTATTATCTCTTCTTATTATTTTTATTTACTTATTATTATTTTTAATTAAATGAGTCGAATCGTGTTTATAAATTTATTTAATGTGTGTATTTTAAATTAAAATAATGCATTACGAAAGATGGCGATAAGAACAATATTTGACGATTTATCAATTGCGCTCACCTAAATGCTTCATTACAATGCGTTTAATTTCCTTCATGGAATTTCATTGTTATATGGACTTTGCTTTTTTTAAAAAGCTTGACGCAATTCGAGTTTAAGAAAGTGATATTTTTTGTCAAATGATATAAACGACTATGAAAATAAAACTGAAGAAGTATTATACTAGTTTATGTATGTATTTTAAAAAATGCAAAAATGACGGTATGAAACAGCGAATAGGTTGTCCGAAAGTACTTGTAAATGTGTTCCTTTTCTAGGCTATTCTATCTCTTTCCAGGGCCCTTGACAGATGGAAGAGCTGGTTTAAAATTGATATGGATTTTTTTTTCAGGTTCACTAATCTAGATATTTAATCATTTGAATTAGGAAACAGTATATGGAAAATTAAAGATAGTATCTCAGTTTCTTTACTTGCAACAAGTTATTATTAAATCTATGTTCTCGGCAATATCGCTCAGACTAAGGGGGAGTCTGTGGGAAGTCCTAGTTTAAATAATAAGTTTCTGTCATTTCAGGTGTAGAAATAACTTATTGTGCTAGAAAAGTATCTTCCCTACAAAATGGTGCAAGAAGCGGGACGAAAGATTTAACATAATGCCCACATAAGACGCCAAAGCCGTAGTAATAATAAAAAAAACAAGTTGGAAATTGCTCGTCAAACGTGGCAAATGAGGTGCGTTCGTACTATAACTAGTTTTATAATTATTTTTTGCACCCCATATTATACTGAATGTATAATTTTTTGCACTTCATAAAGCGCATAGTCTGATACATCATTAAAATGCACTTCCAACATTTTTTCCCCATTCCCCGTAATGTAACGGAACACTTTTAACTGTCCCTGTAATTAAACTATACATCCGATTTTCCTAAAATTTGAAATAGCTCAACAAAATTTTACAACAATTATATCTTTAAAATTTCAGACCATTCGGAAGGCTGTAATATCATTAAAATGCACTTGCAATAATTTTGCCCATTGGCCGTAATGTAAAGAAAAACTTTTGACTGTCCCTGTAATTAAACATACATCCGATTTTCTTAAAATTTGAAAGGGCTCGACAAAATTTTGCAACAGTTATATCTTTAAAATTTCAGATCATTCGGAAGGCTCTAATATCATTAAAATCCACTTGCAATAATTTTTCCCATTGGCCGTAATGTAAAGAAAAACTTTTGACTGTCCCTGTAATTAAACTATACATCCGATTTTTCTAAAATTTGAAAGGGTTCGACAAAAATTTTCAACAATTATATCTTTAAAATTTCAGATCATTCGGAAGGCTCTAATATCATTAAAATGCACTTGGAATAATTTTTCCCATTGTCCGTAATGTAAAGAAAAACTTTTGACCGTCCCTGTAATTAAACTATACATCCGATTTTCCTAAAATTTGAAAGGGCTCGTCAAAATTTTGCAACAGTTATATCTTTAAAATTTCAGATCATTCGGAAGGCTCTAATATCATTAAAATGCACTTGCAATAATTTTTCCCATTGGTCGTAATGTAAAGAAAAACTTTTGACTGTCCCTGTAATTAAACTATACATCCGATTTTCCTAAAATTTGAAAGGGCTCGACAAAATTTTGCAACAGTTATATCTTTAAAATTTCAGATCATTCGGAAGGCTGTAATATCATTAAAATCCACTTGCAATAATTTTTCCCATTGGCCGTAATGTAAAGAAAAACTTTTGACTGTCCCTGTAATTAAACTATACATCCGATTTTTCTAAAATTTAAAAGGGCTCGACAAAATTTTTCAACAATTATATCTTTAAAATTTCAGATCATTCGGAAGGCTCTAATATCATTAAAATGCACTTGCAATAATTTTTCCCATTGTCCGTAATGTAAAGAAAAACTTTTGACTGTCCCTGTCATTAAACTATACATCCGATTTTCCTAAAATTTGAAAGGGCTCGTCAAAATTTTGCAACAGTTATATCTTTAAAATTTCAGATCATTCGGAAGGCTCTAATATCATTAAAATGCACTTGCAATAATTTTTCCCATTGGTCGTAATGTAAAGAAAAACTTTTGACTGTCTCTGTAATTAAACTAAACATCCGATTTTCCTAAAATTTGAAAAGGCTCGACAAAATTTTGCAACAGTTATATCTTTAAAATTTCAGATCATTCGGAAGGCTCTAATATCATTAAAATGCACTTGCAATAATTTTTAACATTGGCCGTAATGTAAAGAAAAACTTTTGACTGTCCCTGTAATTAAACTATACATCCGATTTTCCTAAAATTTGAAAGGGCTCGACAAAATTTTGCAACAGTTATATCTTTAAAATTTCAGATCATTCGGAAGGCTCTAATATCATTAAAATCCACTTGCAATAATTTTTCCCATTGGCCGTAATGTAAAGAAAAACTTTTGACTGTCCCTGTAATTAAACTATACATCCGATTTTCATAAAATTTGAAATGGCTCGACAAAATTTTGCAACAATCATATATTTGAAATTTCAGACCATTCGGTTGGGTAGTTTTTGCTCTGTTACATGCGGACAGACAGACGGACGGACAGACGGACGGACAGACGGATGGACAGACGGACGGACAGACGGACAGACGGACAGACGGACGGACTGAACGACGACTATAGGTGCTACGTATTTATATAATTACGAACGCACCTAAAAACGAAGTTCTTCACTCAAGCTGGATATTATTTTTTAACAGTGAGTACATTGTACATAATATATTATTTCATGAACGAACTAATAAAATAAAACTTTTGCACAAATTCCTATTCGATGCAGAAGGCCATCGATCCAATAGGAAAAGAATTCGAGATTTTTCAGGTTTTGGTTTTCAAACCGACAGCTCTGCGTTTAAAAATAAAGTAACGAATATTCAAGCGGATTTTTCTCCAAATGATTTGATTACAGTTTGTAATTTAGTTTGTATTTCTAATGAAGGATCTTTAGTTGATCTCATTACATCCTTTAGTTGATCGCGATTAGTTACCTATTTATCAAATTTAAACTTACTACAAGCTAATATTCAAAATGACAGCGATACAGATTCGGAACCCGAATTGCCTTCTAATAATAATTCGTCACATAGTAATTCATCAAGTAATGACATAGAATCATCAAATTTTGATAAAAACAAGCAATTTCCAGTACAAAATTTTGTGTCATCAACTATTAATTTTACTGACATTGAAAATGTTTTACCTCCGTTTGACGGTAATTCTTTACAAGATATAAATGTTTGGCTTAGTAGCTTCGACGATGTCTCTAGTATATTTAATTTATCTGAATTGCATAAATTTATTTTTGTGAAGAGATCTCTACGAGGAAAAGCTAAATTGTTAATTCAGACAGAATTACATAAAAATTCATATGAGAAATGGAAACAACTTTTAATAGCTGAATTTATTACCACTTATAATTCAGCGGAGTTACATGATTTATTAAATAAACGAAAAATACATGAAAATGAATCACTTGAAGAATATTTTCTTCTTATGAAGTAATTCGTTTCACGTGGAAACATTCAGAATTCCGCATTGATGCAGTATGTTATAAATGGTATACCCAACCCTGTCTTTTAAAAAATCTATATTATATGGATGCCAATCGATTTTAGAATTCAAACAAAAATTAAAAGTCTATAAAAAGTTGTGGTCGAAGTATGGAAATGCAAAGTCTCATAAATATTAATGTGCTAAGCCTAAAATTAAATCCAAAGTTGAAATTAAGTATAGATTTAAGCCTTTAAAATCAAATGTGCGCTGTAAAAATTGTGGTGGGAATAATCATAAAAGTATTAACTGCGTTAATAAATATAAAGGACCCCTCTGTTTCCGTTGTGACAGTTGTGGCCACAAATCATTTCAGTGTAATAAATTGAAAGATACGAATATTCGAAACGGTCAACCTCAAGTTAACACCATTACATCCCAAGATTTAATTCTAAAAGAAATAAAGCTTTATTCTTTACATTTAACCACCTTGATAGATACTGGCAGTCAAAAAACTCTCTTAAAAAATGTGTTTATGATAATTTGAAGAACTTAAAATTAATTGAAATTAAAACCTACGGGTATCACTTTGACCGGTTTAGGAAAAGCTTCAATTAAGCCAAATGGTTATTTTAATTCAGAAATTGAAATTGATAATTCAAAATTTAAAGTTGACATTTTTGTCGTTAATGACAATTCAATTTTATTTTGATTTAATTATTGGCACTGATGCAATTCATGAAGGAACATTAACGATTTCTCAGAATGAAATGAAATTGTTTAAAACGGAAGTTTAGTCTAATAAATTTTTGTTAACATTACAAATGTTCTAGATGAGCCTAAAATTGATTTAAATCACATTGTGGACAAAATTTTGCGTTCGGAATTATCCTCTTTAATTGATTAACGTGAAAAGTTGTGGGAACTAGGTTTTGCTGTAATATCGTTCACACGAAAATCAAAGAAGAAAATATGCCACTAATTCAACAAGAAATTCCCCTACCTTCCTACCCCCTATTTTTTAAATAACCCCTTGATTGTGGTAAAGCTAAAAAAAAAAAGTAAAAATACTGGTATTAGCCATATTTTGGTTTTCCTGATACATATCGTTTTATCACGGTTACCTAAGATAGAATGAGTTATAATTTTATTATATTTCTAAATTTATATTTAAACTATGGGGCTCTGCCCCCTGCGAGCTACGCTCGCCAACCCCCGTTCAGACACCGCAGAATCTGAAAATCTAAAAATCTAATGGGTTTTAAAAATATTAAAGAAGATTAAATTATACTGAAAAAGCTGTGCAGATCTCTCTGTAAACGGGTTTCCATTCAATTCATTTTGATTGCAAAAATTTAACGGAGAATCAGTTGCTGTTAAGACATCCAATGGTTGTTTTCGTTTTTGATTAAAGAGGATCAGTTAAACATTTGAAAAGAAGCTAAAATAAAATGAATTAAGCATTCAGAGTCTTTGTCAACCGATATTTTAAATCAGTCTCTATAACAATAGCCTAAATCATGTGACTATCATCAACAGTTCCGGGCGGAACTTTTTGCTTTTTATACTCTAGGTGCCATTTTGATACTTTAAGGTTATCCAGGCACAGGTGATAAGTCGCCAAATATTATTCTATCCCCATCATTTTATCTATATTATAATAGTTCAAGTCATCAAATGCCATAAACAAATACGATCTGATCCCTTCGCCTTTCATATGAAAGTTTGGAACAAATGTCATATATATTGGCGCGATTTTTTTCCAACGCTTTTTGGGGAACGGATCAACAGCATAAACAACAACATCCGGCTTACCATATCAAGCAAAATAACGATACTTTGGCGCGAGTTAAGTACCTGTTGCGTATATGACATTGGCGTCAGAAAAAAATCGCGCCAATATGGGGTCGTATATGACATCTGTGCCGAAAGAAAAAAAAGCCGGGTGCAAATCTCGCCAATATCTTTTTTTCAACTCGCCAGTTAGCATTTTTTTTTTTTGTTCAAGTGGTAAATTGAAACATTGATTTGAAGTTGAAATTAAATGTCATGGTTTGTTACATAATTTAATATTTCGCCAGATGTCATATCGCATGTTTGGCATGATTTTCTTTTCTTTTTTTTACGAAAATTTGGCGAAAGCCTCGATTTCGAATACTAGTTACATATGTATTTTTGGTACTACTTAGTTATCCTGTCGACAAAAAATCTATCGGGAACTATAAGATTAAATGTCAATAATGCTTGATCGTAAATGTCATATTCACTTGACTTCTAGCAAGTTACACGTTTTTACGTCATCAAGTGAATTTATTTTGACGTTTTATTTTTATATTTATTAATGTTATACTAATTTATTTGTTCTTTCGTTATTTAAAATAAAAATTTTGTCAATCAGTACAATTTGGCGAGTGGTTTGGCGATTTATATGATTTGCAAAATTGAGTGACGGAATAACTACTACATTGTACCGTATTTTTTAATTATTTTCTATTATTTTCAAAAGGAAATAGCAAAAAAATAATTAATTACTATAGAACAAAATAATTTACATTTAAAAAAGAAATAAAAGTAAATATACATTTATTATTAAATAAACGACAATAGCCGGGTTACCACGTCTATCAAAATAATGCCATTTGTGCGACAATTAGATACCCCGGTGCGTATATGACATCTGTGTCTAATATTTTTTTTCTTTTCGTTTTGTTTAAAAGAAAAATGAAATGAAATGAAAGCCATCAATTTAAATGTTTCATTTTTAAATGAAAGTTTTGCATTTAATAAAATGATAACGAAATACAAAAAAAGCATTGTTCTTAGCATAGATTTAAAGGAGGCCCAACTGTCGCCAAATTAATTTAAAATAGTAACCTTTTCTGAATTATGAAATAAAAAAATCTGTTATGATTAAAATTTGAGTTGTCATCCTTAGAAAAAATGTATTTAAAATTAGAAAAAAAATTAATATTTCAAAAACTAATTCGAATTTTAAAATTCTAATACCAGTTTTGAGATCTGTGGATCAACACGGATTTTTGGTGTTAATTTCATCGCAAAGTATTCCATATTTTAGAAGAAATCGCCGTGAAACAAAATCAGTTGTTTAGTTGGTCGATTCAAAGAATCGATACATTTCAGGCGTTTCAAATATTCGTTTCATAAATTCTTTTCATTAGGATTTTATATATACGAGGTGGAACCCGTCGAATTTCGACGAAAGAAAATGTTTACAAAGGAAGTGTTGCATCAAATTTATAATACATCGACAAAAAATAATTAGAATAAAAAATCCATCTTACACTTGTTAATTTAACTCTCCAAAGACATATTTTAACCTAAGATTAACAAAATACTTTTTTCATAATCTTCAACTGTTAAAATTATTGAAAAATTAAACTTTATTCATATACGTAATCAGTAACATATAATCAAGATAAGTAATTTTGACTAAGTTATTAATTGATGCTTGGTTACGGAATGAAAAATCTGCATAAATGATTTCACCTTGACATAATCATAGAATTTTCTACCTTTACATCTAAACCGAATCAAGTCTTTTTCCACGTTTCACATCCATATTAACCATTTAAAAACATTTTAACGCGCAATAGGTTATTAATAAATATTTTTTTAAGCTTGAAGTTACGTTTGTCAACTATTACAACTTTCCATGTTAAAATTCCCACTCGTGATTTGAGGTCTTAGTATAATACCTGTACCTGCGCTTAAAAATTCCAGAAATTTATAACTTTTAGACGTATTCAAGGGGAAATATCTCGTTTTATCAAATAAAATTATCGTTTACTTTTAAATATGACGTCATTTTCAGTCGCTGAAATATTTTGCCTATTGTCTCAAACTCAATATCAGCAAAATCAAAAAAATAGTGAAATATAAGAGCATCATCAGGGAAATTGTGTCTTTTTTAAAGCATAACGTCATTTTCTGTTCAAATTTTTAAAAAAGATATTTTTAATTGTAATGAGAAAATGGCATCAGTTAGAATATAATCAATAAAAATAACTAATCCACTTTTAATAGAAATGAAGTACTTCAGTTGCCACGATTAGAAAATTGGTATTAAAAACTATAAAAAAATTAATATATCAGAAATAAATTGAGATACAGATTTCAAACAAATTGCATTTTTTTCTGCATACGACGGTGTAAACATTTAAAATGTGGGGTGTTTAGAAGTTTAAAAATTTGCAGTAGCGAAAATTGCAAAAGCGAAATATCATTTCAAATTTCAAAGAGTTGCCATTTGCAGAATGACGTATGCGTTACGCACAGATATGTTTGTCCTTTATAATATAGATAGGGTAGAAATATCTCTATGAGTTTTTAATGGTGAGATATTATTATATTATACTCCTGACAAATATTGTACCTTCAGACCTATGGTATAATACTAAATTACAAAACACAATCGTATGAAAATGCTTCGTTATATAAAAAGTTAGCCTTTTTCGTCAGTAATTGAATTTTTTTTTTCGAATATTGAAAGCAGTAAGAAACTGTATTACATAATACTTTAATCTTATTATTTCAATAATCCAAAAAAATTTGATTTTCATCTTAAATTTCTATTTCGTTTTATTAATAGGAGTAAATAAGAGCTAATCTCGTTCATAATTAAAAATAAACGGTCAAGTGCAAGCATTACTCGCGTACAGAGGATTCCATACTATAAATATGATAATTAGTAACTGTATTCCTACAAAAAAAATCGTTTCTAACAGAATAATAAGACATAGTAAAAAATTATACAGCGTAGGCTTGGGTGTGGCTAGAAATATACTATACATATACTAGAAAAGCATAAATAGCTATACCAGGAAAGTTCAGAGAAATATGAAGCCTAAATACTATCAAATATTGCTATACAGTACAACTCTATTTTTTTTTTAAATCATATCCTAATCTGTTTATGACGAACTAAATTCGTTGCTGACAATAAAAGTAGTGCATATTCAAACTTCATTTGGCATTTCGTAAACGAAATTCAGCGTAGCAATAATCTTTTCTTTTAGCAATGTACCTAAAACAAAACTCTTGTTTAAAGTTTAAGCTTTGCATTGTGCTAAGCGCGCTTTGGAAGGAGGTAGCAAAATTGCAACGCTAGGGTTCGTGCCAAGTTTCTCTTTATTAACCTTTAAAGACACGAATGGAGTGTTGAGAGAGCCACTCAATTCAAACCAGTCGCTAATCCCATTTTCATTATGTGATTAATTCTTATTAAATTAGACTGTTTTTAATAGTTTGACATTTATTGCTTTTATACTACTACTGAGCATTGAGTTACACAAATGTATCATTGAAAGTTGTTATCAAGGTTTCAAATGCCGATGGCGCATAAAGTACGCCGACCAATTCCTTATGTAAATCCAAACCGCTTTTGTATTTAAGCGTTAATATCTCGGTTAATTACCGACAATATTTTTTGCAAAAATCATTTTCAACAGTCCTTTTATACTTCTGTGAGGATAGGTACCGCCAGCGGCCCTATACTCCTTCGCTGAACACCCACAAATTGAAATTTGTGTACAAAAGAAAAATGTGATTTTCTTAAAAAAATATCATGACCCAGGGTAATCTCTATAGTTTTACTGCAAGGTTTAAATTAACTTCTACTTTCCCTATTTTTTTCATAATTTTAATTTCAGTAGATTCGGAAATACTGCGTGTGTGCTGTAGGGGGGAGGGGATATGTTTGCATTACATTTTCGACGATATGTCTGAAACTATAATACCTAAAATTAAAAGAAGTGTACTTTTAAAGTCGGCGTTACGAATGCTTTCCCACGGCACCCCATGCGTTATACAAAGAAAAGATTTTTTTCCAAATAACTTAATTAGCCCCTCTATATTTTTCCTAAATATATTTCTGAATGGTTAACATCTATAAATAAATATATTTAAAAACCTTTATTACTTCAACCAATTTAAACTTCCACGTTCCATAGTTTAAGAGTAAAATGACTGTGACAGACAGACAGAGAAAGGAGTGATAGTATGATGGTTCCGTTTTTACCTTTTAAATACGGAACCAAAAAATGAACATTGTTCATCTTATTAGCCATTTAATCTCTTTTATAATAATAATAAAAAAATATTTTCTCTTGTGCGTCACAGTACTTGTTAATCGCTTGGTTAGCAGAATGCGAAATGACCGTTTCAGCATGAAAAGCCGATGTTTAACAGAACTATGCAAACGGGCCATTTTTCATTAAAATATTTCCTTTATTATATTTTCTATATATCTGCGTAACGTATCACAATATGTGTATGTTTATTAATGTAATTTGTTTTAATATTTCATTATAAATATGCTTATAATTGCTTTAGCATAAAAGTGAAAATCGAACAAAAGTCACTATCACAGTGCCCCTAATAATATTCACAATAATAGTGGAATATTCTCGCATTCCACTGGGACCTGGTATATATAAAGATATGAAATGTAAAATATATATATGGAATTTGTTCAATCGTATGCATATCGATAGACTTTTTGATGATACAATGGGGACTTACACACACAGATAGGGATACATCAAAAGATAAATATTTTGTAAAAACATGTTTTTTGCGATTTCTTGCTCCTAAAGTGTGTCAATCTATCAAAAACCTGAAGTCGAAAATAGTCTCAATTACAATACTTCCTTCTATTTCTATAGACAGAAAAAAGTAAAAAAATACAAAAAATACACCAGAACAAAAATCAAAAAGCATGTAAAATATGTCGATAAAAGCATGTAAAGTCCATGTACAAGAAAAAACTAACATATTTCAAAGATTCTTTATACAGTAACTTGCATCAAAGGTATGATTTTATCATAATTTTTTTAATTGTCATTTATTTAATAGTCGCGAAATAGTGACTGCTTTCAGAATATCTACGCAACTTTATGAAACAAATGTAGCTTACACATTAAAAAATACATTAACTTCGATTTTACAAATATAAAAATCCAATTTTGTCATTTTATTTGAACGCCTTTAATTAGTTTAGTCCGCAAAACTATTATAGTTTATGTATTATTTGAATTTCTATACAGTTAGAAGAGGTCAATGTTTGAAGACGATTATGTTAAATAAACTCGAAAAATAATTTATAATTCCCCCAAAATTCCGCAATTGATTTTTATATTTGTTTGCAATGGTATGGATTGAATGGACTCAAACATAAACACCGCCTTATTACTTAAAAGCATATTTTTAAATTTGCAAATTCATATACAAATTATGAATTATGACCTTCACACATTTTTATTTAAAAAAAGTTTCGTCACAAACATGTGTGTGCGTGTCTACAATTTATTTTAATTATAAAATTTCGAGATATACAAAATTTTTACTTTTTGCTAGTTTCTAACTGTACAGTAATCTGCTATTGGTCAAACACACGTGTTAGGAAATTGTCAAAAGTATTCAGAAAATTTATCACATTTTTAAAATTTTTTATTTTATGTAATATTTAAATTTTCTTTATAATTTTTCTGCTATAGTATTGGATGCTTCCCTATTAGATGCTGTTTATTTTTTCCTTATTTATAGATAAACACCTAACACATTTGCTTTTATTAATCTATGCAGATTTTAATTTCTTTGTTATAGGATCTTATTTTTGCAAACAATACATTTCTTAAAAGTTGCATTCTATAGTGCCACCTTATATAATTCTAAAATAAAACTTACATACCAACAGAACTGTTCCCCATGTCTGCATTATTTCTCTGCACATTGATATTTTTACAATTTATAGTTATTAGAAACATCAGTGTTAATACCAGTAACACCTTCACAGTTTTTTCCACAGACCCCATGGAAATTTCTTACCCTTTTTTTTATCACAAATTTTTCGCGCAATAAGATGAACACTGTTCAAATCTTGTAATCTTCTCTAAAAATCCGAACTAACTATCTGCTGCCCGACTAAAAATGTAATCTGCAAGACTTTCTTTTTTTATTGAATCATCTCGATTATCATTTTATCTTCTGTTGCTATAGTAACACCAATCTCTAGACATCCCAAAAATCATTTTTAGTAATGGTGATAAAACTGAAATAAACCAATCAAATCTCTATTCTAAGTTATTTGAAATTTGCGTTTTGTATAAGCAAAACTAAAAACAGGAATAATAAATTACCTACCTTGTTTCTAGTATTTACCTATACGGCAAAGCAATTAAGATTTAAAAAAAATATTTAATAACTATAAATTATTTTTAGCCTAAATACTCTATAACAACCGACAGCAGCGTAACAATGATTGAAACTTAAAAAAAAAAAAAGCGTTTTTTATAGCTTATAGTGTTTATAGTAAAATACACGAGCGATTTTTTAAAATTCAATTTTTTACAAAAGTTACATTGACAAGTATGTCATTGATCTGATTGCCAATAAAGGAAATTTTAGATTTTTAAACGCACTTTTTCAAAACATTTTTTTTTTTTTACCTGGCCCTTTGGATTGATTGAGAATTGCTCGACCATTTTCATTAAACTTTTAATTCATATCGTCGATACCATGTCAAACTATCCAATGTGAAAACAGCCACTTTTCAGGAGGGCAAAATAACTGTTTTAATTGTGGATTCAAAATCAGTGCGAAGTAGCAGTAAACAATTATTATATTTTTTGGGTTCTGTTTAATACCCTATTTAAGCAAGCTATTAAGATAAATCATTTGAATAATTTTACTCGCCAAAAAATCACATTGGATAATTTGACATGGTAGCGACGATATGTTCAAAGGTGAATTATCTGTGGCACTAGTATATATATATATTTTTTGGCGACTTTTTTAAGGAGCTAAACGAATTTTTTTAATGTCACCATTTACTCACATATCTAAGTATGTATATATATAAAGTAGTACGCCATGCCATAACCAATACGGTAAAGAATAATTGATTTAAGGTTATTTTATCACCCGATATGATATTTCTTTCGGTCAGCAATTAAAGTATCGTCTCTATAAATAACGTTCCGTTTCACAAGAGTAAAACGAAGCAGATGTATCATTGTACGATTAAATACTGATAATATCTATTGCCATATGTGCCAACCTCAGACTAATCTTCCGTAATACTTGCTTTAATTTGACCCTGGTTTAATACGTTTCGAACCAGACATTTTTTAAAGAAATGAAATTAAATATATTCCACGTAGAAACTTTGAATTAAATAAATAAGCATTCTTAAAAAAAAAAAAATCTGGTTGGAAATGTGGTTAAACTGGATCAAATTAATCCAGTCATTACGAAAGATTAGGGGAAGGTTGGCAGCTGTTATTGCTATTTTTTAAACTTTTTATTGCATGGCACATTTTCAATTTTTACACATTTGTATATGGAAAAAAGGTACTTTTCAATTCAATGTGTTTGAATTTATATTTGAGTTATTAATTTTTTCATAATTTTTTAAAGCCATTTCTGTAATGGTTGCCAATCGAATTACTCCATTTCTGTAGAAAGTAATATGAAAATAGTAGATTACATAAGCCAGGCTTCTTTTGCTCTCATTTTCTCATAAAAACTGAAAAAGAAATTATAATTAAAACGCGTGCTATGCCAAGAATATCGTCTACTATAAAAATATATTTGAAAGTATACATGTGTAACCCTTTTATCTCCACATTTATCTAATTCTCATCAAAAAGCTGAAAGAATGTACAAATGTAAGTAAGTACGAGTAATAAGCCTTAGTTACGTCCACTAATAATCATACCTATAACGTCTTTTAAGCAAATAAATATTTTACTTTTACGTTTGGAATATATATTTTGATATGAAAGAATGTAATTTTATCAATCAGTGTGTAATAACATTTTCCGAATTATGAAAAAATATAACTCAATGATTTCTGATAAAACCTGCAACTGTTATAAACTATGTTTAATTTTCAGTATTCATAATAATTTTAAAAACAAATACAGGCTTATTAATCATTAGATACCCGGAATTTTGTCGAGTTTCTTAATGACGACATCGCTCATTGCTGGTTTTGTGTATTATTCTGCTATATAGACGTCATATGCATAGTTTTCTATAGATGTTGTTTAAGACTGGATCATAGATGTAGAATTTTTCAGCGCATGCAAATGACATCATTTTATATTAAACAAAAGCGTGTATTTTAAGTTTTAAAACTCAAATATGTTTTGTACTATCAATATTTACATATTTTTTTTCATCGGGGTGGCAATAAATTCTGGAAGAGCAGAATTCCTGTTTTCTAGTTTATTTTTATTTTTTTCTTCAAAGAATGCTCGGTGAAAGAGGTCAGCTGATACTCCATTGTCAAGACTCCCACATTTACAGGGATGCCAAGGGATAATAATGTGAATTTCGGATCTCCTTCTGTATTCATATTTCGTGATAACCTGAGTTTGTTTATTGTAATTACTGTATGGATGAACAGAAAATCCATCCAACATATGTTTGCAATGAAAGTTATTTAGAAATTTCTAAAAAATGAAAACCTTACAGACAAAATACATTATCGATATAAATGCATCTCTTTCAAAATCGTACGTAAAAAATTAATAGATAATAAAGAATAAAAATTTTTTAGAAAATTGCGCGCTCAAAAACGCTGAAGTTTGTTTCACATTCACAAATTAATTTTTAAAGCAAAAATTGCAAAAAGCAAGCCTGGTTACAAGTGACTTGAAATCGAATAGCATTCTTAACGTTTTCGATAACTGTATTAAATCTTAAGTTTTAAGTGATGTTTGTGTCATGAATATCATTCTCGGATTATCACATCCAAAAATTGGTTGAAAGCGTAATAGTTGACAGCAATTTCCGAAAAATATCACAAACTAAGTTTTAGTAAGATCTTATGGCTCGATTTTTAAAATTGAAACTACGGCGTGAGTAACTATTAGATTAACCTATATCTTGTGAAATTACGCTATTGCTGTGGTGAATATAGGTGTCTATTGGACACCTTACCATCCGCCAACCACCGACGTATTTTCGGAAGCACCCAATCCAATCTGATATGGAAAAGAACGGGATTGCTCAACCAAGTCTCGATCAACTAAAATGCAGCACACTCCAGACATAGATTTTTGTATGAAAGAGGTTGCTATGAGCAAGAAACTTCCGTAATCGGGTTAAAATTTTCGCGTTATATTTTACCGTTTTTCGGCACACCCACACTCTCCCGACAACCGCCGAAGTTTCCAGTGTACCCACTCTAATTTAAGTTAACATCATATCCCGATAATTCAATTATACTGTAACTTACCACAAATATTTATTTTAGTAAGACAAATGTCGTTACGTTGCCCAATTTTTGAAATTCCATCTGCGGCCAGAGTAGTTAAAGGTCACATTTCTAGTGCAAAACTTAAGGTAACAATCTTCCATAATCGCTCTAGGGATTGCCGCGGTTTATACAATGTTAACTCAAAAATCAAGCATCCGGTAATCCGGCAGCTTCAAAAATCCTGTAATAAAATCATCTTCCCCCCCCCCCCCTAGCCCTTTTTTACACTTTCAGATAACGGGAGAAATAAAAATATCAATGATTTACGAATTAAAAACTTCGAGATAGAAAGCGATAGATAAGCGAACAGCGATGTTTCTACCACTGTACTAAATAGAGCTGCCGATAATGCTGATAGCAACTCAGAGGAACGTGGACGAAAAGGAGGAAGAAGAAAAATTGTCATTAGAAAAATGCATAAATTTGAGTGTATTATTAATATCCACTTTAGTGAATCAAGAGTATATTTCCGTAATCAATATTCTTTACTTGTATAAAAACCGAAAAATACTTATTAAAGAAGGCCAACAAAATTGAAGTAAATAACATTCCTATCGATCTTTCGGAAATTATACGACAACAAATAACTTCGTTGTTTATTAGTTTTTTTTTTTTTACCATTTGGAAAAATGGTTACTGTTCTCGTCAGGATGGGAAATCAAAAGCATATCTGAAGGTTTTTATTGGTTTAATCCGCATTTTATTCGTTTTCTGATTGGTCTATACAGTAATATGTATTTCCCTTTACTTTCAACAGAGATCTGTTGCCACTATGACAAAAAAGTAATAAAAACTAAAAAAAAAATTAATAACTCAGAAACAAATTGAGATACAGCTTTTAAACAAACTGCATTTAAACGTACATTTTTGAAGTGAAAACCTCTTTAGGCGCGTTGAGCTTTTTTTGAGATGGAGAAAAACCAATGATTTGGAGACACTGTTACGGAACCGACATGCTAGCATTTTGGCACATAGACACTAGCGCGCCAAACGGTGAATGACAGGAACTTTTCCCTCTTCAGCTCAATCCGCAAAAGAAGAACGAAGCTAAAACTCACTTTTTCTCCTGGCGTTCACTCAAGAACACACACAAAATTTACATTTTCGTTGCAGTACGCTGTTGTGTTTATTGTTAAAGACAAATACTTGATACTTTCATTATTGAAGTGAAAGCTTCTTTGGGCGCGTTTGGCATTTTTTGAGATGGAAAAAACCATTGAATTCGTGATACTGTTATTGTAACCGACACCTCTGTATATAAGTATGTACATGTATTGTGCATAGTTCGGTATGAGGAGGGCGGACAATTAATTGTCATTGATTGCTTAATCAATAACAACAATTTACAGGCAAGCGCGCCGCATGCTTGCCTGTGCGCTATTGGTTCCCGAAATACACGTACAAGAGTTAGAAAAAGGAAATCTCATCAAAAACATCTCATGTAAAAATAAGCCAAGTCTCGTGACTCTTGCCGTAGCAAAATAAAATTATCTTTATTCAACAATTGTTATTTATGTCAATAGTTGGCGGCAAAAGTGAACTATTCGATCAAATATCGGGTAAGTTGAGCAGAAAAACTCTTTTGTTTTTAAAATTCGTGTTATTTTTGCGTTATGGTGTATGTCTGTGGTGTATGTTATTGTATAATAATGAATAAAAAAACACTACATTTAAAGGTATTTCCTGCACAATGAAACATTTCCTGACGATAAAAAAAAAACACACACGTAATTGTTGAAGTTTTCACTTCTATTGGCACTCCCGGAGTGCCACTGTTTTTGTTTATATATACGACGGTGTAAAAAGTAATATTGTGGGATGTTTAGAAGTTTAAGAATGAAATTTCATTTTAAATGGGTCTTCAGATTTCTTGGAAATCTGACGATGGAAAAGCCTTTTCCCGAGCAGCCAATGAAATGCTTGGAAAATACATATGTTTCAGGTTGATAATACGTACGAGTCACAGGCGATTTCCGTCGCTTGCAATTTTAAGTGTAATAACACTATTAATGTTTAATTCAGGGCGTACGTAATGCATGATCAACTCCGTGCTATTTTTTATGTCTTAAATTTTAGTCTTTGAAAAAATCCTTTTCCAAATGGTCGTTGTAATTTGTTAAATTGCATTTTTTTTTTTTTTTTTTTTTTTTTTTTGTAAAATTAATTACAGCATGTTTTTTTTTTTTTTTTCAATATTTAATTTTCTCCTTTCCCCACAGAAATATCTCTTGGCTATGTATTTAATTTAGATTAAAGGCACCATTAAAGATACTGGAAGTACTTTTGATAAACGTGGAATTTTGAAAGATCCGGTTAATCTCGATCCCGATGATGCCTGAATGTTTAGAATATTCTGTGTAGGCATCTGTCGGCCGTCATATCTTCCCCTATCAGTGACGTAGCAATAAATTTAGCTTCAAGTCATCTCGGTCGTCGATGTATTAAATTTCCTAACACTGTCAGATCGACTGTTTGAAAAATTTTAATTCGGTGGACATTCAGCAGTCAGTTCAAATTAGCCACTGCAGTAGTGCATATACTGGGTATCCCAAGTATGACGCATGGATTTTAAATTTCAATAACTTGCAAACGGTGACAGATATTTTTTAAAATCTTGCAGGAAGGTTATGTATGATGCCATGATTTTTTTTACTGTGGTTCTTGATTTTCGTTCGAATTTCATACAATATATGGCACTGAAGAGCAGTAGGTGCTCAGTCCAACCGGATTTGGGTACTTCGTGATCCATTCAATACATTTTAATTTCCTTTTTACGCATGGAAGAAGAGAGAGGCTGAAAAATTTAGCCTGGATTTATCGGTTACTGCTTGCAGCGCCTTTTATCGATGCTGTTTGTAACTAAAACTGAGAATCGCAGCGTAAAAACTCCTGTCAACATACATAACACTCCTGCAAGAGTTTTTTTTAAATATCTGTCACCGTTTGCAAGTTATTCAATTTTTGGGACACCCGATATGTACCAAATAATTTAGCAATGACATTTAATTTTAGCGTTTATTTTTCATATTTTATATTAATCTACCATCTTGTCTTGAATTCTATATTCTTTTAAAAGCCATTATAGAATTAAAAAAGCATGTTATACTGACATCACTCCCGATTTGTACAGCAGCATCTCAGCACAGTTTCCATCGCAGTTAGAATTGAAGAAGGGTTTTTTTGTAATTCTTGTAATATAATGATTTTAAAAATGACATAATAGACTTCAAAATCTCAGCAGATCTGACTTCCGGAGAAAAATATAGCGATATTGACACGAAGTGTTTTGTTATTCAATAAATATCATAAATTTTTACACGCTTTCGTGAACACGCCTTTGTTATACAGGTTGTCCGCAAAGACTGTTTACAGTAAGTATCTTTATACATTCTTGCTGTTATTATTAAAATACAAATGAACACATACGTGTATGGGAAGTAGTACAATATTATGAGTATATATTAACGTCATTTTTGCATCAGTTAATAAAAGATCTATGTGTTCATCATTGCACAACTCAAGTCAAGGTGATAATTGTTGATGTTGTAGTCTGATACACATTTTCGCCTACAGCTTGCTTTATCCAATGCTGAGCCGCCTTCCCTAAATATTTTTTTATATAACATATATGGTTCGTCCATCAATTTGTGAGTAACACAAGGTATTATCTTACATATTTATTTACATACATTATAGATAAAAGCTCCGTTGTTGCATGTAAAACCTAGTAGGACGTGGCAATCCCAAAACTTTCTACTATCTCATGCACGTTAATACTTCAAAATTCCCTATCACTGTAATTAAATGACAATCTATTAGTCCGCGAGCCAGCAACAGATTTTGATGATCAAGTTCCTCTCGGCCGATAATTTGTAAAATGCTTCAGAGAGTTGTATCATGAAGCTCCGTGAACGTCAGCTGCGGTTCCGTGGGTGGGTTGAACAGCGGTAGCCTCTCAAATACGTAAAAAAAAAAAAAAATAGGTTGAAAATTTGTCAAATTATAGCTAACCCAAAATTTGAAGGGGAAAAAAAGCCATCTGATTATAAAGTGGTGGTTAATACGTCAGCTGGTCACAGGTACCTGAAAAAAATATACAGGGTGCAAAGGAAAGTCCCTTTAACCTGAAAATGCTTGCGAACGGAAAGAGCTACAGCTATGGAAGTGAGGTAACGGTACAGTAAAGTGACTACGTCCGACTTAATGGAAATGACTTCAGCGCCTCCTAGTGGCAAAATTTGGAAGAAAGCTATTGAAAATCGTAAACGAAAAGAAATAGATCAAAATTTCCAGTTAGAAAGTTTTAGAGCATCAATTAATTAGAACGAAACGACATTTGGTTTACATGGATAAGATAAATCTTCGCCCGTATACCCAAAAATGTCCGAAATCGATTCACTCTATTTTGTGCAAAAGTTTGAATGGAATAGCCAGAAGTATGAAGAAATACGCACAATTTATGGTATAAATACGTACTTAATAGATTTTGATAGCATCACACAAACTCATAAAAAAGACAAACTGTCTCACAGTGATAAAAAGTTAATATCCAGTATGTTCGAAAAGTTTGCCATTGCTCACGATACACGTTTGTATTCGACAGAGAGTAATTCTACATGCCACATTTCTCAGCATGGAACGTCTATTGCTAGTCTCTTCAATACGACGACATAGATTTAACCATTTAAAGGGCGGTGGCTAGACGGTCTAGCCACCAAATTTTAATTCCAAAACTGACAAATGGCAGCATGAATATTTTAATAAAATTTTTGCTTTTGTTATAAAACAGAAAATTAACGTTTTTTTTTTTTTTTTTTTTTTTTTTTTCCTTAAGAAATTCGTTTAAATATTCTGGTGTCATTAAATTACTTCATCAGTTTACGAACAAAATTCTTCTGTCCCTGAAAGGGTTAATCTAAAATTTTAAAGTCATTGGAAATTAAATTTTTACAGACATTACAGCACAGTATAACGTCACAATCTGAAATTGTGCACAGCTACATTTACTTAATGTGAATATGCAAAGTAGAATCGTCGCTCATCGATTTCGACAGTTTTGAGTATACAGGCGACGATTTATCTTATCCGCGTGAACCAAATGTCGTTTCGTACTAATTAATTGATGCTCTAAAACATTCTAATTGGAAATTTTGCTCTATTTCTTTTCGGTTACGATTTTCAATAGCTATCTTCCAAATATCTCCACTAGGAGGCGCTGCCGTCGTTTTCATTAAATCGGGAATAGTCACTTTACTATACCGTTACCTCACTTCCATAGCTGTAGCTCTTTCCGTTTGCAAGTATTTTCAGGTTATGGCACTTTCCTTTGCACCCTGTATATTATTTTCATGTTCGTGTGACCAGCTAACGTATTAACCACCACTTTATAATCAGCTGACTTTTTTTTTCTTCAAGATATTGGGTTAGCTATAATTGGACAAATTTTCAACCGGGAGGAAATGACTGATTTTTTTTTTTTTTTTTTTTTTTTACGTGTTTGAGAGGCTACCGCTGCTCAACCCACCCACGGAACCACAGCTGACGTTCACGGAGCTTCATGATACAACTCTCTGAAGCATTTTACAAATTATCGGCCGAGAGGAAATAACTGACGAAATTTGCACCTGGCTCGGGGACTATATGCCCATCGTGAGGATTATGAAATTCCGTGAATTAGTTCTTGAAATAGTACTATTGCGGATATCGGGAAAATATGCAGCATAAAAGCGCCACCTGGAGAGAGATTTACACCAAAACATAATCAGTAATAATATTTATCAAGGTATACCTGAATCTGAAGTTTCATGATAATTCGTGCATTAGTTCTTGAGATAGAGCTATTCATAGCGTCCATCGGGGAAAATTCAGCGTAGCAGTGTCACCTGTAGGGCGATATACACCAAACAGTAAAGAGACCAAATTTATATCAAAGATTAACTGAATCTGAAATTTGATGGAAATCCGTGCATTAGTTCTCGGGATAGAGCTGTTGTAAAAAATGCAGCACAGCAGCGTCTACTATTGAGCAATTTACACAAAAAACTAATCAGCATCAATTTACATCAGGGACTACCTGAACATAAATTTTTATTAAATTCCGTGTCTTAGTTCTTGAGATACGGCGCCCACAAACTTTATGTCAAATACAAGGAGATAGAAAGAGTCAGACTCACAGACAGACGTTTTGTGAAAACATGTTTTTTGGAATCTCTGACCTCTAAAACGTGTAAATCCGTCATAAAGGGAAATTCGAAAATTTTCACGAACCAAATACTTTCTTCTTGTAACAATAGAAGAAAGTAAAAATAGGAACAATATAATTAAACGCAAAGAAGCTGTCCGGAATTGTACTGAAATGTAGAATGGAGATTTCTGTAAAACTGGTAATTACTTTTGCAAAAATAATATCAAACGTAATCTTCATCATGTACATGATGAAGATTACGGTTAATCGATAATGATAATCGGTTAAAGATAAAGTCGTGTTACACGTGTAACAAAATATTTAAAAATATATAGATTTTAATTTTATCAAGATTGTATAGAATGATCAATATACAAAAACCGACAGATAAAAATGTTAAGCCATAGAAAAGTATAAAATGACAGTCACTTTGAAATGAAACTACATTATAAAGACAGATTCTTAAGCACCGTTTTTCTCAAATCTATAAACCTCTTAACCTACAATTAACGTTTCAACAAACCGAGTCCAAAACGTAAAGAAGATCGCTCAACCTTCGAGCCATTCCACGGTTCGGAAAATCGGTTCTAAGTTGCACGAAACGCTCACGACTTACGGACTGCAAATACACGTGTAAGATACATTTCGTTTATTTTGTGGAATATTTGATAAGTAATTACCTGATGTAATAATTGTGGTTGATATACCAGAAAAGGTTTTTTAGTAACCCCGTTAGTCTTTACTGCCGCACCACGTTCCATGACCGTGAAATTTACATTTGGCTCTATCATTGTACCAGGGGCCATGCTCGTAATATTTACATTTGTCCCGACCGATGTACTACAGGCCATGTCCGTGATAATCGGTTTTGGCCTGAATACAAGACCACGTGTCACACACGTAATTGTAGTGATTTATTATAATGCTGAAGTTTATAAAAGAAGCTGATTCGCTGGAACTTATCTTCCTTATTATATAATTAAGTACCATAGCAGGGGGTTCCGTTACTATCTCTGTAGATTTTCACGTTCGGAAGATTTTGCTGAAGCTGATCCTTTTAAGAAGGACATAAAGCTCGAAGCTGCAACAGTCGGCCGATAGCTTTACTGATCATAGCCGTGTCACTTTTCGGTTTGCAATGTCTTTAATTTAAAGAATTTCGCTTCTAAATGGTGCCTTACTTTCGTTACTTTACGGTATATTTTTTCTTGAATCTCTGTCAACTCGTTCAAAAAAAAAATAATAATAATAAAATTTAAAAAGAAAAAGGCAAATTTTGAAATATGTCTCAATTTTAAAAGAAAAACATTTTATTAACATATACTTTTTGGAAAATCGCAGCCAAATACTCACTAATATATTATATAACAATGGAAAATGCTACATCAAAGACAGAAAAGGAACTTGAATGTACCAAAAGATGCACAGTAAAAAACTATGATATAGATAATACGAACATTGTATTAATTTGTTTCTTCATTTCAATCAATAAAATCAATATAAATGATCTTTTTTTTTTATTGTTTCGATTTATTACGAATATTTTGTAAAGTAAAATAACTAGTCGGATGTGGAAATCGCAAAACTTTCTTCTTTCGCATACATTGTAATACCTTCCGAAAAATGCAGCATATCAGCGCCACCAGTTAGGTGATTTATACCAAAATCGAGTTATCAACAATTTATGTCAACTTCTAACTGAATCTGTAGTTTGATGAAAATCCATGCATTAGTTTCTGAGCTATTGAGAAAATAATAAAAAAAAAATCTGCATAACAGTGCCGCCTGTTGGGCGATTTGACAAAAAAATTAATTCGAACCAATTTATATCAGGGATTAACGGAAACTCAAGTTTGATAAAAATTCATGCACTAGTTCTTGAGATATAGCACTTTCGGAAATCGTGAAATATACGGCATAGCAGCACCAATTGTTGAGCGATTTAAACCAAAACCTAACTGTCACTAATTTATACCAGGTTCAAACTGAATCTGAAGTTTGAGGAAAATTCTTTCATTAGTTCTTGAGATACAGCTATTGCAATAATTTATGAATAATGCAAAATACCAGCGCCACTTGTTGGGTGATTTTCACTAAAAAGTAATTAGCACCAAATTTTATCAAGGACTAAGTGAATCTTAAGTTTTATAAAAATCCGTACATTAGTTCTTGATATAGAGCTCCCACAAAATTTCTGTCACATACAGAATCAAGGAGTGACAGAGTTACAGAGAAAGTGAGATACAGGCTCATAGACAGACAGTTTGTAAAAATATGTTTTTTTGGGATCTCTGACCCCTATAACGTCTAAATCCATCGAAAACTGGAAGTCGAAATTTTTCACGAATCCAATACTTTCTTCTTGTAAAGACAGAAGAAAGTAAAAATCAGTGAGAGAAAACACCCTATGTAATTTGATCACTAAAATTTTGCAGTAAAATAGATAGAAAAATAGTCTTCGATTGTGAATTATACACTGGTTTTCAAAATTAAGGAAAAATCACAAAAAGAGCGATAACTCGTCCAAATGAAACTTACCCATATGAAATATGCATATGTTGTTAACTGAAAGATGCTGAATAAAATTACAAAATGCAAATTAGTGGCGCAGCAATCGGATTGCGTCATCTGCGAGGAGCATCAAAATGCATGCTAGAGAGTAAGGCTGCAGGTGTCGCTGTGATTATTAGATAAGAAAACTGAGATAGCCAGTTCATTAGTATGACCTCGAAGTACCATTTGTGCGTGGAACTGCGATACAGAGCTATTGGATGATTAGTGTCTGGTCAAAGTCAGATAAAGGTGACAAGATGGCTAAATGTGAATTCTTCTGATATTCATAGGCTTTGGCAATAATTTGAGACTACTCGTTCGGCCTCCAGAAGGTTCAGCGAAAGACGGGCAAGAGCTACGACAAGCACCGATGACCGATATTTGCAGTTATGTGTACGAAAGAATAGAGGAGCAACCCCCTCTCATCTTAGATCCTTCCTTGCTGCAGCCACTGGAAGGTTGGTATCAACGTCTACTGTGCGTAGAAGACTCTATGAAGGTTTTCTTTACGCGAGGCGGCCAGACATTTTTGTGCCGCTCACCTCACGTAACCGGAGGGAAAGTTTAAGGTGGGCATGTCAACATGTCCACTGGATGGCTGATCAGTAGAGGCGTGTTCGCTTCATGGATGAGTCCCGATTTAGCCTTCAAAGCGATAGTATGCATTATTTGATTTTGATAGAAAAGGGAACACGCTATCATTCATCAAACATTCGTGAAAGAGATTCATACAGAGGAGGCAGTTCCGGTGTTTGGGGTGGTATCTCTTTGGGTGGATGTAAAGACATCCATGTCTTTCCACGTGGAACTGCGAATACTCACGTCTATAGAGATGACATTCTTGCACCCTTATGCAGGGCCCGCTTAACACTTAGGAATTAGGGGAAGCCCGACGTCACACAGGCCCCCCCCCCCCTATTACTCTACAAATTGCTCTTTTATTTACTAAATCTCTTTTGCGTATGCATAAATAATTTGAAATTTTACCATCTAAGTTTAGAGTAAATAACATTTTTAATATTAAACTAAACTACCTATATAAAAGTATTTTATTATGTGTTCAATTGTAAATAACCAATTTATTTTGTAAATCACAAATATGGAACTATAGTTGAGAATATGTGAACTTCAAGATTTTTTTTGTGATTTACAAATTGCCATATAGTAAGGGAAAAAAAAGTTTCATAAGAAAAAAAAAATGTATTTTTTATAGTGATCGAGTTTCTTTTTTCTAAAACTTAGTTTTGAAAAGTAAAATTGGGGGCCCTTTTGTATTTCAGTGGGTAAGCACGGGCTTCACGGGCCTATTCCGTAAACAGGCCCTGCCCTTATGCCGGCGCAATAGGTTATGAATTCCTGTTACAGCACGACAACACAAGACCGACCATAGCTCGCATCGTGGAAGATTATCTGCAGCCACAAACATTTCAGCGCGTGGAATGGGCAGCTAGATCACATCGACCAATCCACTCGACCATCTTTGGGATGTTTTAGGATGGCATGTTGCTGCTCTCAATACCCATCCTCAGATGCTTGCCACGCTTACAACTGCTTTACAAGAGCAATGGCTTGCACTTCCCAGCGAACTTATCGATCGCATAATTGACAGAATCACACATCGCTGTATGTGCTGTATTGCTTCTAGGGGTGATCATACGCCATATTAAAGGTACTTTTCCTATAATATACTGACATATGTATTTTTTTTATAATTGTGTTAGTTTTTGAAACACCACTATCGTCTGGTAATTTCTTTTAATGTTATTTTATACCTTACTTATGTTGTATATTGTAGCTCAGTTTTATTAAAATCTATATGAATCTTTTTGAGTAATCGCTATTTTTGTTATTTTTACTTAATTTTTAAAAACCAGTGTATATTATTTAAATTTTGCTCAATCTTGTTGTTTTGTTTCAATTTTGTTTAAGACATTTGCATGATAAGTTTTGAAATATAAAGATTCAAAATTTAGAGCTTCTAATGTTAAATTACATTTTCTTACATTTACTAGTAGACTTCCCCGGCTTCGCTGTTTGGTTTCTCTAAAAGAACCTTAAATCAAACGAAATATATCTAGCAAAGATGAAATGTGTTTACTAATTATTTTAGTATGCTTTTTATCTTGAATTTCACGTTTCTGCCTAAAATGGCTGCTGCGATATGTCAAATGTTCTAAAATTTTCGAACCCCCTTTTAAACGCATTTGAATGAAAAAGTTGTAAAATCGCTGAAACATTTTTTCAATTCTTTTTAGTAGATCTATTTTCAGAAATTTCACGCTTCTACCTAAAACGGCTGCTGAGATATGGCCAAATGCTCTAAAAGTTCCAAAACCCCCTTTTAACCCCCTTAAGGGTGGATTTCGAAAAACGCTGAAATACATGTTTATTTATTTTTCAGTAAATTTATTTTCTGGAATTCCACGCTCCTACCTCAAATGGCTGGTGACATATGGCAAATGTTCTAAAATTTTCGACCCCCTTTTAACGCCCTTTTGGGGGGAATTTCTAAAATTGCTGAAACGCGTGCTTAATTATTTTTTTAGTAGATTTATATTCTGGAATTTCACGCTTGTAGCTAAAACGGCTGGTGAGATATGGCAAATGTTCTAAAATTGTCGATCCTATTTTAACCCCCTTTTGGGGGAATTTCTAAAATCGCTGAAATGCGTGCTTAATTATTTTTTTAGTAGATTTATTTTCTGGAATTTCTCTCTCCTAACTAAAACGGCTGATGAGAAATGGCCACATGCTCTAAAATTTTCGACCCCCCTCTTTTTAACCACTTTAGGGGGGGCGGATTTTCAAAAATCCGTCCTCAGTGCTATTTCCCCCCCCCCCCACTTGCATGCTTCTAGGTACAATATTTTGGGCTGGACCTTTTATATATGGAAATAAGGATTAAAAACTATCTCAAACGATTTTCGCCCATATGCCGAAATGTAATGTAATTCTTTTGAGTGTCCTGTAAATCCCCACTTCCACCCACCACGACCAAACTGACTTACTAATAGCAGGAGACCAAGGGCTATCTAACCACTACAACCGCGTGTGGGCGTCAGTATGTGTTCATGGAGAAAAGTCTGTCTTTACCCCCCACACAATTGACTTTTATAGATTGATTAACATCCCCTGAAATTATAATACTAACGTTATAATTTTTTGTGTGGTTATAATACTCAAAAACTAAAACATAAAACATTAAATATGTAATTAAAAAATATTTAATAAGCATTATGGAATTAATATTAAAAAAAATAATGAATTGCAACTTAGAATTTTTTGATAGATTTACATTAATTATGTCTTACTTTATGCGCATTCTCAATTTCAAATTACTCTCCCGAGAAGTTTTTCCAATTAAAATTAAAACAAGTAAGAAAAATCATGCGTACAGCATAGATTATGAAACACTTTCCAACACCCCCTGAAAGCTTAGGGAAATAAGGTAAATAAGATAACTAAGTAAACATTTAAAAATCTGATTTCAGTAGTGACCGCCCATAGTCAAATAGGTATTCCAATTCTTTTGAACAGCCCTGCATTCGATCTGGATGTTGATATATATACTATATAATATAATGGGAAAATTTAATTTAGCAAGAAAATGCAGAGCAGGTTGAAATTCATCTTTCAGCAAATTATACTAATAGATGGAAACATACTTGAATACTTTTGAACAGCACTGTAGTTTACGTATCTTTATTACATGCCACTATTTAGTTAAAATTTAATTCAAACCAAAACATGCTGAAAACTACTGAAATTACATTTCCATAAATTATCACCCATAGACGGCCATGTATCCAACTCTTTGCGTGGCCCTGTATATCATTTTATCTATATTCTACCAATATTTCTTAGTACACTATATTCAGTTCAGCGTAAAAATGCATAACTCCTTTAAACCCACCTTTAAGCAATTTATGCTCATACTCAGTAACCTTTACGAATTCATTTCTGTAGCTCTGTATATGAATTATAGCATTTATACGCACTTTATAATATGCATAAATATAGTGAACAAGTAGGTAAGTGTTATCACAGGTCGCACAGAGGGTTTCGTTTAATATTCCTTTCAAAACATTTTATCATTTTGAAAAATCTGTTAGTTCCACATTTCGCAACCAGGGGCGCACTCTATTCTAAACAAACTTCTATCCGAACGAAACTCCGGTTTATATACTATCCGTAGATATATTAGTCAAGGGTATTGGGCCGATAGCATCCGACATAAGTAGTCGCCCCCCGGCGATAAAAAGTGGAAATAAAATATGTAAGGCTATGGTCCAAAATATGAAAGAATGGTCAAAAGGGTGTCGGAAAATTTGGAAAAGTGCTTCCTGCGTGAAAAGGGCGGAGATTAGAAAAATTGCTTAAAATACACAAGTTAGAGCCGGGAGGAGTAAATAATATAAGACTTTTTGAAAATTTTATGATTTTGCGTGTGGTCTGAGGTATTCAGCTATACGTATGGAAAAATCCATGTCTCCAACTTAATTAGGGGCTCTCTTAGAAAGAATTGCTTAAAATACATATGTGGTGGCTCAAAGGGTTAAACATAAGACATTTTCAAGATTTTATGATTTGTCGCCTGGCCTCAAGTGTTCTGCTATAAGTATGCAAGATTTCAAATCTCTAATTTAATAAGGGGCTCAGTTAGAAAGAATTGCTTAAAATACGCATGTGAGAGCCCAAAGGGTTAAAGGTACGATTTTTTAAAATTTTTATGATTTGTTGTATGATATGTGGCGCTGAGCTATAAATATGCAAAATTTCACGCATCCAACCTAAATAGGAGTTCACATAGAAAGAATTTTTTAAAATACACATGTGGGAGCTCAAAGGGTTAAATGTACGGCTTTTTCAAAATTTTATGGTTTGTCATTTGATGCGAAGTGTTCAGCTATAAGTATGCAAAATTTCACGCCTCCAACCTAATTAGGAACTCACTTAGAAAGAATTGTTTAAAATACACATGTGGGAGCCCAAAGGGTTAAATGTACGACGTTTTCAAACTTTTATGGTTTGTAATTTGTTGTGAGGTGTTCAGCTCTAAGTATTGAAAATTTCACGTCTCCAACCTAATTAGGGCTCACTTAGAAAAAATTGATTAAATTACACATGTGGGAGCCCAAAGGGTTAAATGTACGACTTTTTTAAAATTTTATGATTTGTCGTTTGATGTGAGGTATTCAGCTATAAGTATGTAAAATTTCATGCCTCCAACCTAATTAGGGGATCAGTTAAAAAGAATTGTTTAAAATACACATGTGGGAGCCAAAGGGTTAAATGTACGACTTTTTCAAAATTTTATGATTTGTCGTATGATGTGTGGTGTTCAGCTATAAGAATGCAAAATTTCAAGTCTCCAACATGTATAGTCTCTGAGAACGGGCTCTGTGACAGGCGGACAGACAGACAGAGGAACGAGACGAATAGGGTTTCGTCAGATGAACGAAACTCTAAAAAAGCGCATATCATAATTTAAAATGCATTTTGAGTAATCATTACTAATATACAGTAATTCGGATGCAATATAGTATATGATATCTTTTCGTATACACCGCAAACAATTTCTCCTATACCATTATGAACGGAATTCTTTTGTGTGGCCCTGTAAATGAATAATAACTATTCTTTGGATCATATATTCTACAGAATGTATATTTTAGTGTACTTGATAAATGCATATGAATTTTATTATGTTTGAAAGCATGTAACATCATTTAAAACCATTTTAAACGATTTTTTCTCATAGGCCGTAATGTAACGGAAAACTTTTGACTATCCCTGTAAATGAACTAAACATGCTAGAAACTTTATTTGAAATAGGGATCGTACTATGGTAGAGGTCACTAACATCCAAAAATTTCAGAACGATCCGACAATATTTACGAGAGTTAGAGCGCAGACAGACGGACAGACAAACCGAAGTCATAAACACTTTTCAACTTTGTTGGAAAGTGTTAAAAACATAGAAATCAAGCTTTAAGGGGTAGTCTACAATGCGCATAAAGCATAATTTGGAAAACATATTTTACCCATTTTATCGAAACATTTGGGCTAACAATAGTCGAAACATATTAAGCGAGTGAAATGGTCATATTGGAAAGACGTAATACATTAACTGAAGTGACATAGTCATTCTATAGCATTTCAAAAATCGAGTATCGAATTTTAATTTGGATACAGCCCTAAAGTATGCTCATTTTAAAATAATTAATTTCTCTGAAACTAGTCGTACGAATTTCATGAAAATTTTATTTACGCTAATTGAAGTGTGTAGAACTTATTTATCGTGTAACTACTTGTATACTATCATACACTTGTATACTTGGGTATAGCTATTGAAAAAACAAAGTTTGAGTTCGTTTTGATATGTGAATGGCTCGCTAACCAAATTTTATATACAACATTTAAAAGTAGACTTTATTTCTAATCACTTGGTACTAATGACTTTCTTCTACTATAATTTGTTGCAGAGGTAGTAGGGTGTGTTTATTTCCACGACTGTATGAGACGTTTCTTTGTTCACGACGGAAAATAAATATTCAAAATTTAATAGTTTTACTCTACCGACAAATGCTCACTTATAAAGGTGAAAACAATGGAAAATTTCATAACCAGAAAGAGCGAATCCATTTGTTTACGTATTGACAGGTTGACATTTGACATTTGAAGTCCACCGAAGTGGAGAGTGCTTTGGGGCATATAGCTGCAACGGCTTTCGCCTCGAATGATCCTTATTATACATATAAACAACAAGTCACAGCAATTTTTATTTTCCATTACATATATTATACAATTACAATGGGACATTCACAAGTACATCCATGTCTTACACAGGGACTCGAACCCGGGCCCTCGGGGTGACAGCAGCCTCCGCTTACTCACCACGCCAGCGGGCGACTGTATTGACAGGTATAGAGGATATAACTTTAAAATTGTTAAGATCTTAATTATGCGGGAGACCGTATAAAAGTTTAAATTTCGCAACTTTTTAAGAAATGATTTTATTGATCAAAACGACTTTCAAAATATTTTTTGTACCTCATTTAAAACATTTTTATAATTGGAACTATATGTCTATGACTAACGGTTTAGAAATTAGCGATTGGTCACCGTTGGGAATGGGCACCCTGTATAACACATACATATGATGTCAAGAAATTGACCATGCCTCAACCCCATTAAATTTTAAGTACGATCTATTGGAAAGAATGATGCCAGAATAGAAAATTGGACTTTCAGAAAAAGGCTTTGTGAATGCTGGTTGGTAAAGTGTTAGGAGAAAGAAAACATACTTCTGCAAAATGTTATATTTATTTGTTTTTTGCTGATTTTTGCCTTTTTTGCTGATTATCTACAAAATAGTGATACACACTACAATATCTTGAACACAATATATTACCCTGGACACTACAATACACAAATACCTTACAAGAAAGAATGAGTCATCCTCAGGGCCAAAACTAAATGGGGTCAAAGAAGGTATGTGGCCCGGGCACCAGAACGAAGGTAGCGCCAAATGAAGATTTTGTGTGTCGATTTCTCTCACGTCTATGTTTAACGCAGTATTGTTAAAATCATCCTGTCTGGGGTATGTCAAAGTATAGAATAATCTAAGGATATTAGATGGATAATTTAGATTGCCTGTTTATGCCTTACCTTAGAAAGATTGTAGTACAAGAAAATGCTATAAAACAATACATCTGTTGCTCTACGAGAAGAGTGTTATAAGGTGTTTACTCGCATAAAAGGTTAGATTTTATGTATACTTTTAAATGCAGAGAAGAGTTAAAAGCGTCAGGCATAAATTTTGAATCTCCCACACTGAAAGTATGTTACTCAGAAATTTCATTTTTTTCATACCAAAAAAGGTGTACATAAATAAGAAATTTAAATAAAATTACTGTAACCGATTTATCCCAATAGACCATAACGTAGTGTATTTCTTTTGTGTGTTTCTGTACACGAAATATAAATGCTACAGATATTTTTTTGCATAGCGAACATTACAGAACATGATTTACAGATAAATATTTCATTCTGATCCAAAAATAGTCAGGTGAATTAGAGCATTTACAAAGGATTAGACAATCGTACGAACAGCTTTTAGACTATGTTATGGAATAGAGCAAGGTTGTCATTTTCCCCTACACTGTTATTTCGAAATTTCAAACTCACACCGGAAACTTCAAAAGAAGAATTTTTAATTTAAATAAATGCGAAATGTCCGTTCCTTAATAAAATAGAAAATACATTTTTTTATTTCTGATGTGCATTCGTATTTTTTTATTAAAATTGGTGGCCAAACTGGATACCCTGGAACTGAGTGTTAAAAATTAGAACCGGGACACTTATCAAAGCGAGTTCTATGCTAAATATAGGACATTTGTAATATTTAAGACCACTTTAAAGTGAGAATATGAATTCTCAGTCGAGATTCATATAAATGAAAAGTTATTTTTCAAATATTTTCGTGTTCGCATCAAAGGAAATTTTCAGTTTGCAATAAACAGGGTAAGCAGAAAATAATAAATACAGCAATTACACACACAAAAAAAATCCCTGCCGGCCCGGCCTACAGGCGGAGGTAGATTTCGAAGTTAAGTGTACTAATTTCACCAAAAAAACTAAACCATGATTAGAGATAAACCCACTTTAACAATTTTATCTGGCCGCTTTTTATGAGTTTTTATTTCATTTTTATATAATAGCTGGTTTTATCAGAATCATAAAGTGGTATTAAAAAAAATTACTTTTCCATGCTCAACAACTCGAAATTTTCTGGCACCTTTTCAGATTCATTTTTAATAGAAAAAATGTGAAACTTGCTGACGTGATTTTTGAAGGGATTTATAAGCGGCCTATGTTTTTATTTTTCGTTCAATTAATTAAAACTTGATTTATAAACAATTATTTTCTCAGTAGGACAATATTTTTCGTTTCTAATACAATCGCTTCGGGAAATTCTGTTCAAAATGCCCACTTCGACATCATTTTCTGAAATATATTCTGCCTCTATCAAAAAATCGATCATTACGGTACATTATATAGTTTCTGAATAAGAGAATCTAGCAATTGGATACGTTTGAGAGCAAAAATGAATTTAAAAATGAGTCAGAAAATAAGCAGTTTGGATTTGAATACACCCTTAATAAGATGTTTTTTTTCATCAACCGCTATGTATTTTTAATTTGTTTTGCTGTAAGAATTGGTCCCATTTTTAATTTTATCAAAAATCTATGATACATAAATTTTTGCCCATATATTTAGAAGTAATAAAAACTTTAAACTGATTTGATAATAAAAAAGTTAAGAAGTTATGGTGTTTTCTTGGTTTTCACAAAACCCCTCCCTATTTCCATCCCTTTGGTCCGATTTTGCCCTTTAACGAACTTGACCGAGATTTAATGTATCAGTTTGGAAGAGATTTGTACTGAATTGTGGAAGTTAACGTGTACAGAAGAAAGTGATATATATATATATATATATATATATATATATATATATATATATATATACAGATAGATAGATAGATAGATAAAGTTTTTTACTGGGGGCGGTTTTGGGTTCTAGGGCTCATGATTGGTGTAGATCTGCAAAAATTTTTCAGAAATTCCAACACAAGGGCGAATGTAATAGGTAGTATTTCATACGAAATCTACCTAAAATAACGATGATTTTCATTCAAGGAACTAATTTTATCGTTTTCTTTTATTCCAGATCAACATGTGACTATTATGCGAAATTCAAATTACGCTTGTAATTACGATAATTCATTTGAAACCCCACCGAGTAAAACGTTGCAAAGTTTCTATTTTAAGACTATGCTACATTACTTCTTTGTTTACAAACAGGCTTATCTAGCTGATAGTCATAGATTAAAAGCGACAGATTCGTCTAAATATCAAGAAATTTAATTTGAATTTAATGTTACTGATCTGTTACTGATACGGTTACTGATAATGCAAAGAATGCGATTCCACGTGGGAATGCGCTCCAAAACAGTTGATTGTTTCAAAGGTTTCAGCCGACATTTGACGTCTCGTCATGCCTTATCTAACATGCCTTATCGCCAATATATATCATTCTCTACATTGCTATTCTTTAAATGGCTTACGTCAACTTTGTACTAAAAGTTTTAAAATATGACACTATCTGTTCATTTTATTAACAAATTTAATTTTTTTTTTTTTACTTCATTAAGAATATTTTGTGTGTTAAACAGAATATTAGGTTTAAAATTTTAAAATTGATCAATTTTTTTTTTGCAGATCACACAATATATTTACGTTCTTTTAAATCATATAAAACTGGGCAAATGAACAGACGTTAATTCATACGACATTCATAATTATGTACATAATTACAAACTAGTTGAATGTGCCAATCCCAAAACATTCTTCTATCTCATATATTTTATATTTCAAAATGTTTTTACAACTATCAATATTTCATTTTTATTAGTTCAATAGTATATCAACTTCGACTTCCATCTTAAATTTCTGCTTCAGTGAATCGGAGTAAAACGAGTTAATCTCGATCATGATATTTCTTAATATTAATAGTTTTTCGTTATTCTGTTGTATATCTACCGTCTATTCACGAGTCGTCGATGTGCATTAGAACTACGAAAAATCAAGAAAATTACGCTTAAATCGCTATTACAGTGCCCCCTTTCGGTGGAATATTTCCAAATTCAGAGAAGACCTTCTAGCCTTGGCCAAAAACATGCACAAAAAATTTGGCTCAATTCTATGCATAACTTCATACACTTTTCTATAGCACAATATTAAAAATGGCACAAAAATCGCTATTATAGCGCCACCTTCCTGCGGAATTTTTTAAAATTCAGGTAGGACCGTCTTTCCATAGCCAAAAACATGAACAAAAATTTTGGTTCAATTCTATGTATAACTTCATACACTTTGGTACGATATTTAAAATGCCACAAAAATGGCACAAAAATCGCTATTACTGCACCCCCTTCAGGCGGATTTTTTTTTTCCAAATTAAGGGAGAACGTGCTTGCCATAGCCAAAAACTTAAAAATAATTGGTTCAATCCTATGCGTAACTTCATACACTTTTTGATAGTACAATGGCGACAGACACGCGGACATAAGGACAGACTGACATTTTCTGTAAATATGTTTTTTCGGGATCTCTGACCCCTAAAACGTATAAATCCGTCGGAAGTCGAAAAAAATGTCAATTACAATACTTTCTTCTATTGAAGATAGAAGAATGTAAAACATAATTAGTTTTACCTTATCGAGAGATGATTACTGCTCTGCTTAAAAAAAAAATAATAATAATAAAGATAATCTAAATATTTTCCCTTTTCTTCCCTGATTTAAATATTACCGTACAATTTATGTAAAATTTATAGAATTCAAAACTTTGCCATCTCTACAGACGATTTCAAACTTAAACACTTATAAAAATTCTTTTTAATTAAAAAAAAAAAAAAAAAAAAACTGATGCCCTGTAAGTTTTAACCAATTCTCGTGAGATTAAAAATATAGAAGAAAAGGAAAACAAAACCGCCGTAATAAGCCGCATATAACAAATAAAAAATTATCATATCACCCTTTTCCTAAAGCCGTACGTATAAATAACATATTAATTTACCATCTACTTATAATAAAATCTGAGTGCAGGAAACCGTCGGAACCATGTCGGTGCGAACCTCTCTGGTCTGCGAATCGATCGTAGCTAAACGCCATGTTAGACTTATTAATGAAAAACATATCCTAGCATATGACGGCTAAATGATAATTTTTTCTATTTGAAATCATGTCTGTTCAGCATATTTTCACATAAAACATGTGTATCATATCCATTTATAATGTATTAAGTTCTAAATTAAAATGAAATTATTATAAAGTTAGAAATAAAATCTAAATAAACGATACTGTTGCCATTCAGATTCAATTTCCAGCAAATCTATAAACTAATAAATTTGAACGCTTCATTAAAAAAAAAAAAAAAGAAACATGTTAAAGCCGATGCTGTCTTAAAATATTTGTAATAGTTTATTAAAACTCTTAAATATTTTAACTTTGTTAAAACGTTCAAAAACTACTAAGTTTTAAACAATTAAGTTCTAAATTTAAGGGCCAAATCATCATCATCATCAACAGCAACAACAAGTTCTGAATTAAAAATAACGGATAACTATCGCCATCTGGTGGATAAAAAAATATAACTTTCGCTCTGAAAAAGTCCGTTCAGGCACATTGCATTACATGTAATTTTAATTTATTCAGAATGATTAATCTTTTCCACAATTTCATATTTCCTGTAACATTTGTTTTCTGTCTTATATGGCAAAGTAAAAATTATCCGAATTTTAATATCTAAAACTTTCAAATGCATTTACAATAAAGAATTATTTCAATGGCACTTTAACATTATTTAAAGGGAAATTAACCCTTTATGTACTGAATTATGAATTCAAGAAAATTTCACCTTCTAAAGCATTTTTCGTGAATTGAATTTTTTGAAACAAAATTAGAAGATTTACATAATCATTTAATAAATTTTAGAAGGATTTTAGAAGGATTCATTAAATTTGAATTTATAGGGATTTTGTGTAATATTTATAACCCCACTCAAATCTTTTATTTTAAATATTTTTCTTAGTATTTTGTAGGAATTGGGAAATCGGAATTATGAATTAGGAAATCTACAAATATTAATGTTCTTACAATAGAAAAATAGAAATATTTCTGAATTGAAAAATACCTCATCCCCCTCTCCCACTCCAACGCCAAGAAAGCTGAAAAGATGCAAAGTCCAAAGAAATATTCCTTTAAAAAATATTTTTGTTCAGTAACCCATAATGCTTTTCAAACACCATAAAATAATGCATCTATAAATCATTTTAATTGTATTACTACTAATCGATGTATTAAATTAATTTTATAACAAGTTATTTTAATGGTACTTATACGTACCGTCAGTGGATAAAGTGTTTTTCTGTACCGAAGGCTGCGAGCAGCGCATCTGTAGGCCGTGTTAATTCCCAGTAAATTAGGAGCTTATGTTTCTTGCTAATTCTTTTGCCGTCAACTTTCTGTTGTAATCTTTTTTTTTTTTTTTTTACATTTGATCAGATTTGAAGACATTGCAAATAAAATCAATAGTTCTTATCGATACAACATATTTTAATTATCTTGCAGATAAAATTATGACTTTTAACATAGTTTGTAGCCAAAAAAAAAGTCCCGTTAAAAAACAAATTTTTAATGTAGAGGGAACCTAAACAAGCATTTTTGCCATGGAGTCTGTAGCTGGAAATGGCGCGTTTAAGCGCTGGTGACTAAATTGTAGTTTGCATAATTTCTTTGTTCTAATCATAAAGTAGTTGTATATGCCAATCCCAAAGTTTCTTCTATTCTGATACATGTTAGTGTTTGAAAAAGTAGTTAAAGATGTTAGATTAATTCTATACCAATCTTGATTTTCATCTTAAATTTCTGCTTCAATCAATTAATCGGAGTAATAACGAGTTAATCTCGATCATGATATTTATTAAAATCAATAATTTTTCGTTATTGAAGGGAGACCAAATTGGTCGCCAAGGGCGGTAGTATGTGATAGATTAGCTGTTACTGCTAAAATAAAATCACCAGTCAGTTAATGGATCAACAGGAGGTGTTGCCATAGCAACATCATACGTCTCACGGCAATGTGAATTGAATGGAAACCCTATGACTGATGTCTTCGAGTAATAGCGAAAATCGATTTGCCATTCATTTCACATTGAGTCGTGGTGTGCACCGTTGCTACGGCAACACTTCCCCTGGTGCGTCAACTGAGCGGCAATTCAGATTTATTTGCACCATTCTACTTTAATCCATTAGTATTCTAAAGAATACTAGCCGCCGTTGGCGACCAGTTTGGTCTCCCTTAAACTTTATGTTTGGGAAAGCATGCTAAGCATTGTATCATGTTACTTTTATTCATAATTTAATTTGCGTGCGCTCTCTGAAATATAATTAATATAATTTCTTAAGTTAATATTAGTTTTCGTTGCGTTAAAATATCTCAATTTGTTGATTTTCTGTAAACCCTGTTGGGTTAAAATGGCAGTCTATGGGAATTTGGCGAAATATTAGAGATATCTCCAAGATGGCGTCATATTTGGCGACTAATTTTGGTTGATAAATTTGGCAATATATAGCCAAGTTGGCGACACAATTCGCGGCATTTTTCGACAGAACAGGATCCCCCCCTACGGTATCCCCTTTCTTATAGGTATGGAGATGCATTAAATGCTGTTCAATAACAAATGAGATGCGTTTCATTTGGGCTTTACCATTAAACAATTAACAAATAATCGCGATTCCTGTGCCACATACGATAGCGTAATATATATATAGATTGTTTGTACATCAGATATTTGCGAAAATCCGGCTAAGCAGCACGCGCGTTCCCGCCGCTGCACGAGCGGCCGATGCCCAACAGAACTACGAAAAACAGAGCAAAATTACACAAAATCGCTATCACAGCGCCCCTTTAAGACGGAATATTTTCACATTCATGGAGGACCTGCTGTACATAACCAAAACATACACAAAAAATTTTTTTTCAATTCTATTTATAACTTCATACATTTTTCGATTGTAAAATAAATCAAATGACACAAAATCGCTATTACAGCAACCCCTTCCGGCAGATTTTTTTCAAATTCGGGGAAAACCTGCTGTCCCTCGCCAAGAACACACACAAAAAAATTGATTCAATTCTATGCATAATTTCATACACTTTTCGATGTTACAATAACGAAAACGGCACAGACTACGTTATTACAGCTCCCCCTTCCGGTAGAATTTTTTCAAATTCAGGGAGAACCTGCAGGCAATAGCCAAAATCCTACACAAAAATTTTGATTCAATTCTAAACGTAATTTCAAACACTTTTCGATGGTACAATAAGGAAAATGACACAGACATCGCTATTACAGCGCCCCCTTCCGGCGGAATTTTTTCATATTCAGAGAGGACCAACTAGCCATAGACAAACACATACACAAAAAATTTGGTTCAATTCTATGCCTAACTTCATACACTTTTTGATGGTACAATGGCGACACACAGACGACACATAGACGGGCAGACGGACGGACAGACAGACATTTTGTACAAACATGTTTTTGGCGGTCTCTGACCCATAAAACATGTAAATCCATCGAAAACTGGAAGTCGAAAAAAATTTCGATTACAATACTTTCTTCTATTGAAGATAGAAGAAAGTAAAAATCAAAGGATAATACTTTTTGATTAACAAAATGCATGAAGCATCTTTTTAGGTATATTAATGATGGTTTTTAAATGACTTATGCATTTTTACGCTGAAATACCTTTATATACTAAGAATATGCCTGCAGAATAAAGATAAAATGATATACAATGACACGCAAAGAATTGAATACATGGTCGTCTCTGGATAATAATCCCTGGAAGTGTGATTTCAGTAGTTTTAAGTGTGTTTTATTCTTAATTGAATTTTAGCTAAATAGTGGTGTATATAAAGATAGTAGGTAAAATACAGTGCTGTATTCAAATATGCTTCCGTCTATTGGTATAAATTGCTTAAAGTGGAATTTTAACCTCCTTCCGTCAACCCTCCTGCCACAGGAGTCCTTTGTTAATAAAGTTAGAGTGCTCTGAAATTTATACAGTTGAACCTTGTTAACATGAAACTCAAGGGGAATCAAAATTTTCTTCATGTTAACAGTAATTCATGTTATCAGTATCAAATCTTTGTATTCGTTTTTATAGGGTATTGTGAGAACAATTCAAGTTAAAAGTAATTCACATTAAGCGTGTTCATGTTAACGAGGTTTGACTGTATATGTTACTAGTGTAAATGCCCGTCCTAGGACAGTGGGTAAAAAATGTGTTTTTCACTTAAAATTTGAAAAAATGATAAAAATAATTGACAATATGGAAGCGTTTAGATGAGCAAAGTTCGGCTAGTTTATGTTCTAATAAACAAACTATTAGCATTTAGCTATTATAGCATTACTATTAGCTTCTGGGTAAAGCAGGCTTTCCGGCTAATATACCATAACAAAATTAAGATTTCTTAATAAAACAAAAATTTTTAACAAATATGCAATAAAACTGCGTAATTTAACAAATATGCAATAAAACTGCGTAATTTAAAAAAAATGCCATAAAACTGCGTAATTTAAAAAATCTGCAGCAACAATTGAAATAATACCATATATATATATATATATAACACTTTGAAATTGTATTTTTATCGTTAACCCCCCCCCCTCCATTCTCCCATTTTTTTATGTATATTGATTAATGAATAGGATAAATTTTAAAGAAATAAAACAGCATCAGTGTGTTTTAAATCTGGCAATAAAACTTATAAGCAACTAGTTGGATGTGCCAATCCTAAAACTTTCTTCTATCTTATACATCTTAATATTTCAAAAACTAGCTACACATGTTAATACTTCAATATTATTAGTTCATTACTATACCAACTTTGATTTTCATCTTAAATTTCTGCTTCAGTCAATTAAATGAACTAAAAACGAGTTAATCTATATCATGATATTTGTTAAAATTAATAGTTTTTCTTTATTCTGTTGTTATCAGATGTTTGTGAATAGCCGGCTTAGCAGGAAGTGAGTTCCCGCCTTTGCACGAGCCGCCGATGGACAATAGAACTACGAAAAATCAAGAAAAGTATACAAAAATCGCCATCACAGAGCCCCATTACCGCGCGATATTTCCAAATTCAAGGAGGACCTGTTGGCCAAAGCCAAAAACATGCACAAAAAATTTGGTTCAATTGTATGCATATTTTATCCAATTTTCGATTGTACAATAAAGAAAATGGTACAGACATCGTAATTATAGCGCACCCTTCCAGCGGAATTTTTCCAAATTCAGGGAGGACCTTCATGCCATGAACAAAAAGAAACACAAAAAATTTGGCTCAATTCTCTGCATAACTTCATACACTTTTCGATGGTATAATATTCAAAATGGCACGAAAATCGCTATTACAGCGCCCCCTACCCGCAAATTCTTTCCAAATTAAGGAAGGACCTGCTTGCCATAGCCAAGAACTTAAAATAAAAATTTGGTTCAATTCTATGCATAACTTCATACACTTTTCGATGGTACAATATGCAAAATCGCTATTACAGTGTCCCCTAGTGGCAAATTTTTTCCAAATCCAGGGAGGTGCTGCTTGTCATAGCCATAAACTTAAAATAAAAATTTGGTTCAATTCTATGCATAACTTCATACACTTTTGGATGGTACAATATTAAAAATCTCTGTTACAGCGCCCCCTACCGGCGAATGTTTTCCAAATTCAGGGAGGATCTGTCTGCATAGGCCAAAAACTTAAAATAAAAATTTGGTTCAATTCTATGCATAACTTCATACACTTTTGGATAGTACAATATTCAAAATCGCACAAAAATCGCTGTGACAGCGCCTTCTACCGGCGATTTTTTTCCAAATTCAGGGAAGATCTACCTGCCATAGCCAAAAACTTAAAATAAAAATTTGGTTCAATTCTATGGAAAACTTCATATACTTTTGGATGGTACAATATTCCAAATCGCACAAAAATCGCTGTTAAAGCGCCCTCTACAGGCGAATTTTTTCCAAATTCAGGAAGGACCTACCTGCCATATCCAAAAACTTAAAATAAAAATTTGGTTCAATTCTATGCATAACTTCATATACTTTTGGATGGTACAATATTCAAAATCGCACAAAAATCGCTGTTACAGCGCCCCCTACCGGCGAATTTTTTCCAAATTCAGGGAGGACCTACCTGCCATATCCAAAAACTTAAAATAAAAATTTGAATTCAATTCTATGCATAACTTCATATACTTTTGGATGGTAAAATATTCAAAATCGCACAAAAATCGCTGTTACAGCGCCCCCTACCGGCAAATTTTTTCCAAATTCAGGGAGGACCTACCTGCCATATCCAAAAACTTAAAATAAAAATTTGGTTCAATTCTATGCATAACTTCATATACTTTTGGATGGTACAATATTCAAAATCGCACAAAAATCGCTATATCAGCGCCCCTACCAGCGAATTTTTTCCAAATTCAGGGAGGATCTGCTTGCCATAGCCAAAAACTTAACATAAAAATTTGGTTCAATTCTATGCATAACTTCATACACTTTTTGATGGTACAATGGCGACACACGGACAGACGGACACACGGGCAGACAGACATTTTCTATAAACATGTTTTTTGGGATCTCTGAAACCTAAAACATGTAAATCCGTCGAAAACCGGTAGTCGAAAAAAATTTCGATTACAATATTTTCTTCTATTGAAGATAGAAGAAAGTAAAAAACGAAAGCTATTTTATTCAAGTATAAGAATAATGTTTCGTAACGTATTCACTGTACGATCTTTGCGTCACATTACATCTGAAACGAATTTGCGGAAGTATCCCCTCCGAAAGAACGAAGGGGAAGCATTGCTAAAATGTTCTTCACGCCTATTGGTGTTTTTCTTATGTATAGCCGCGGCTGACGTCACATGAGTAGAAGGCGTAGGTCAGCTTCAAGTGGTGTGATTTATGTCGTTTCCTTTAATCTTTATAGCTCCATGGTTTAATTTTTTTTCAATGAATCACAAAAGGAATGACTCTCTACCACAGCTTCTTGTTTACGTTTTACGCACGGAGTACGTTACGTTTGTTTTCAAGATTTCTGAAATGGCAAATCATTGAAATTTTGTTAGTTTAGAATCTTTTTTTAGAAAATTATGTTGAAAAGAAGGGATTTCAGGTAGAAAAGAATTGTATTTAGGCAGATAAGTTTTATCATACATGTCTTAAATCGAAGTTAAGCCTAAAGTGGCTCCATCTTATCGGAGACTGGTAAGATTGATGGCTTCGCCCCGAATGCGTTACACTGTCTTTTATTATATAGAGATTGAGATTTGCTATGTCATGTTCGGTATTGAAAATAAACTATCTTGCGTTCATAGTTTATTTACAGAGATACTCAAAAATATTCCGTCACATTATGGTTTTATGTGGTAATGAGTCATATTGTATAAAAATCGAATGAAAGCTTAAAAAGATATTAATGAAAATTTTCTTTATTCTGTTTAATACTATCATATATAATTAATTCAATGATATCTCATGATAGATAATGTTTCTAGGTTGCCATGGTGAGTACGTCATATTTAAGATCGAGGCCTACAAGTCCCTTAATTTAATATATATAATCGGGATAAATTTTGTATTCATGCATTTTTGTATAGGAGTGCTACAGCTATTGCACCAAGATCTGAATATTTTTAAAACGAGTTATAATACGAACACGCATCATATTCCACATTTCCTGTACGGTGTCCGATTTAATATTTACCAGGTGGCCTTAATTAATGACCACTTGTTTGAACGGTTTTTCAAGCTAAAATATTTGAGATGTTAAAAAAATATATTTGTTATTTATTTAGTTTAGAGCATGGTGAAAAATGTTCTGGAATAAAAAATATAATTAACAATTTGGAAAGCAAATGGTGCTATAAGATACAGAATTTCCTACCAGCTAAATTTTGAAGGTTTTTTTGGAACACAGGATAATTTGTTTTTTTATAAAAATGATACTAATTTTAGCAATACTGTGAAAGAAAATTGTCCTCTCAAAAGATATTGTTTTAAAGTTAATTTGTTTTGACATTATTTGTAATGAAGCGTCTGTAACACTTAAGAGCCATGTGTCGATAAAATTTAAAACTAATCTTTTTTGTTGCATAACTTGTTATGTATAAAAACCAAAGTTTTTTTTTTTATATTCCAAATAGTTTAACTTGTACAGCCCTTCAAACATGTGCATTTTAATTATGTCCTCCCTATATATAGTTTTTGATAAGAAGCTCTCATAAAGCCAGGTTTTTAATCGATTTTTGCTTTATTATTCAAGCATAAACATATACCGGGTGAGCCAGTTTTTTAAAACTTTAAGTTCTTTAAAATTTAACCCATAAAAAAGGAAGAAATTATGATAAAGGAGTGCGGTTTGCAAGAAAGGGCTCACAAGATAGTCGGATTTGTTTTTAGCAGAAAAAAAATGCGCTGACGACCCGAAACACATTTAAAAGGTACTACGTAGAATGTTCTGGTGATCATGTTGAACATTTGTTATTGGAAGAGCAAATGAATGGAGGGTATTGTTGTCCTGTTCATTGTGTTTCGGGTCGTCAGCGCCTTCTACATGTGATTTTTTTTTATTTTTTAATTTTTTTAACCATTTGGAAATGGTTGTTGTTTTCGGTCGAGGATGTGGTTAAATGATGCTCGCATTTTATTTTTTTTTTACGAAATTCAACGATGTTTTTTACTTTTAGAAGTATTTTTATTTGAATAGGTAATAGAAAGGCATAAAATCGTAAAAAAAATGTTCGAATAGGTAATCGAAAGACATAAAAACGTTAAAAATTGAAAAACGTTACAAAATGGGTAGGCGCAAATTATCAGATATGGAAAAATCCAAAGCCAAAAAGCGATGCCGAAATAAAAATCGTCTTGCAAAGCAAAAATCGAGGTCTTCAACTATTATGTAGCCTATGAAAATCGAGGTCTTCAACTGATTATGTAGCCCATGAAAATCGATTACAGAATAAAAGACGAACGCGAAAAAGAAAACAATCTAATGTTTAATCGATTGATAGTAAAAGGCCATGTCTCTAGGGGCTCCAATCCACTAGCAACGGCGTTTTACAATCGGTCGATTCTTACCGGGAAAAATTGAGCTCAACGTAGGTAATTTGTCGCAATCTGTGGATGATTCGGTGGATGCTTTCGATTTGTAAACTGTTTTTCTTCTCGAAACGGGACTTGGAGAGTTTATCGATAAAGGTTCTGGTCGTCTGAAGTTTGATCTTTGTGATCTGTTGTTGAAGAGGATGCGACGGAATTTGGAGAACGAAATAAATTAAAATGGCCTCTGTAATCTATTAAATTACAATTTATTTATTTATTTATTTATTTTTGCTGCTAAAATTTCCGACTACCTTGAGAGCCCATTCTTGCAATCCGCACTCCTTTATTATAATTTCTTCCTCTTTTATGAGTTTTTAAAGTTTTAACGAACTTTTGGCTCACCCGGTATAAAAACTACGATGGTGTTATCAGCGCTTCTTTTCGAAAAATATTAAATTGATTTTTAAAAAATGGCAACATACATTTATTAAACAATCTATGTTTTAGATTATGTACCAACACTGTAAAAAATGCAAAGTTTTCTAAATCTATGGAAATTTAAATTAACCACATATGAAAATAAAACATCTTCCCAGTTACCCAAGATTATGAAAAGTGTTTTTTATACTTAGAAACTTAATTTCCTAATAAATTTTCGAGATTAAACAAGAGTGTATGTCTTTTTACCCGACTGCCAAGAGGCGTTATGTGTTTCACGCGTATCTGGGTATGTGGATTTCTTTATGCCCTCGAAACAAACCAACGGCTGGATGGATTTTAATGAATGTTGTCTCTATCGGTTCATCTTAACCGTCCGATGGTTATAGGATAGGGTTTTATTTATATAAATTCAAAATGGCGGCTGTAAAATACGAAATGGCGGTAAAGACGAATTTTTTTTTATTTCGCTCCATATTGAGTGGCATATGATTGGATAGGTCTTTCAAAATGAAGACGATGTTTTATTGACTATTTTACAGTCAGAAACTCTGTTTAAATATTACACAACCTGGAATTTGTGTAGGTAGGCTCTCTAGCTTTACTGCAACTCTAACCTTCATAGACATATATAGGCCATATCAAAACAGTGTTTATAGATAGGAACTAACAATTAAACACAAAAATAGGTAAGTAATATAAAAAATAGTTTCACATTGATGAGAAATAATTAATTAGTTCGCTTTTTACGCAGTCGGGTTTTTGATTTTTTAAATTTAAATTTTACTTTTTTCTATTTTTCAAATTTAACTGAATTTTGTAAATATTTTCTTCGAAGAACATATATTTACATTTTTTTTTTTTAATTCATTCTATAAAATATAGTTTAGAGGTCATTTTAACACAAGTTTATATTCAGTTATTCATTAAGTTTATGTTAGATTGTTCATATATCAATTCTAAATTAAGTTACCGTGCAGCTTGTGACATACCACGTGAAAAAAAATAAATATTAACTGAACCGTATTTTTTATTATATTATATTGTAAGTGCTTATTTCTATATTTTATAAAGCTTGAAATATGGCTCAAATATACAGGATGACCTTAAAAGAATGTTCCAGTTAAAAATCCTTTTGGGTTTACCCGCGCAGGTTCGAATCCTGCTGGCTAAATGTTAGATTATTCTAACATTAGAAGGTTTTACTAGTGAATGAAATAACTGGCTGTCATGATACTAGTAGTGGATCACGTCTAGTAGTAATACAGTAGTTCAAGTTGTCAGAACAGGTAAAGTCGATCCTGTCGACTAGTATAGCGAAAACTGGAAATCCTGTCGTGTTAAAGGTTACGATATTGACGTTATATGGTGATTCGAAAGTGGAGCTAACTTCGATACGATAGTAATTGAATAATCAATCTGGAAGTCGTGCATTAGGATAAGCTGAAAAAAACGTTTCTGTAGTAATCAACATGGTAATTCGAAAGTTGTTGCAGTCAACGAGTGAAGCCAATTGAATACATTTATCCAGTGAAAGTTTCTCCAGAATAATTAAGACAATACGTAAAGTCAACTCGGGATTTTATTTTAACATCTTTAGGCTGCGCAGATTCCAACGAGATATTTAGCCATCGCTTCATAGTTGTAATTTAGTTGAAAGCAAAGTTGTAGATAATAGAACAAATCGGACGTCGACAAGGATATGGTATGACAAATGGAAATAGGACCAAAATCTGAGGAAACAGTGCGAGCATCGGCTTTTTGTTCAAGTAGCTAAATAATAAAATTATGACATATGTAGCGCTCTCAACCAATTAATAATTAAGGATACCACGACATGGAAAGGGTGCTGACAGAGTAGAGGAGGAATTTCAAGGTAAAAAGGAAAACCCCGGAAAAAGCGCGGGAAAGTACCTTCACGGAAGGGAAAAAATGGCTGCTAAAAGAACATTCTAAAAGAAAAAAGATCAGAAATGGAACATTTAATTTAAGAATAATAAAAATAATATTAAAGTAAACAAGACCAGTGAGACATTAAATTAAAGGGAATTTAACAGAGTTAAAGATAGAGATTATTTAATAATAAAGATTTAGTGAATACAGAATAGTAATTTAGAAGAGTACAGCGAAATCGCGAAGGAAGATTTAATATTGAAACACACCCACACACACATACATATATATCATGGAAGACGGTAGTATTCCGAGTGACGCAGCCTTAGATCGTTGCAAATCTGCATTAAAATTTTTTGACATTTTTAGGAGGTGTGGGAGCTAGCGGTATCTGACGAAATTCAACAAAAACGTTAGTACAAATAGCACCAGATTGAGTTAATTTCTCTCTCTTTCTCATTCGACCTTTTCTTTCTTGTTACCTACCACACATTTAGTCCACATATAGAACTGAACAGCATTAATCCATAGCTACCCCCACACAACTATCACCTGCTCTGCCTGAAGGATTGCAGGAAAAACGCAAATTTCGTCAGACGATACGTTATTTTCGTCAAATTATCGCAGAAAAACGAGGTTTTCTTCAAAGTGTCTCAGAAAACGCAATTTTCGTCTAAGTATCGTGGAAAAACGCTATTTTCATCAAAAGAACGCGAATTTCGACAAAATATCGAGAAAAAAACACTAATTTCGTCAAACGGTCCAGAAAGATGCGAATTTCGTCAAACGATTACGGGAAAACATATAATTAGGGAAAGGATTGTGGAAAAATGCATATTACGTCAAAAGATCGCAGAAAACATGAATTTCGTGAAAAAGCTGCAAATTTTTATCATAAGGTCCTGAATAAAAATGCGAATTTTGTCAAAAAATCGCGAGAAAAATGTGAAATTCCTCAAAGGTCCATGGAAAAAATGCTAATTTCGTCAAATAATCACAAGAAAAATGCGAAATTCATCAAGACGGCGCGAAAAAACCCGCAAATTTTGTGAAAAGATCATGGATAAACGCATATTTCATGAATGGATTGTGAAAAAAATGCACATTTCGTCACAGAATCGTGAAAAATGATAATTTCGTTAAATAATTGCAGAAAAATCCTTAATTTTATCAGACGATTGCAGAAAAAATGCTAATTTCATCAAAAGGCTACAAAAACGTACATTTCATCATGTGAAATTTGTCAAAAATCTGCGAAAAAACTCAATAATTTTGTCAACAAATAGCAAAAAATCACTAATTTTGTCAAATGATCGCGGGAAAAATGCGAAATTTGTGAACCCAGAAGCAGAATTTTCTGTGTCTGTCTGCAGCGTACTAAAATTTATCTGCGACCCAGTAGTGCTAGACTAAGCCTACTAAAACATCAATATCGCATAAAGTAAGAAAAATTTGCCTTTATAAAGAAAATATAATGAAATTATGAAACAAATACCATAAATCTGGAGACTTAAAAGTAAATTTCAGCTTTTTTCTAAGCCCAGCCTTTCTTTTTAAGCTAGTGGATTAATCTGCAAGGTTTAAAATAATCTGCAGCGCCCGCTGCCATGCTGGACAGTTTCTGCTACTGGGTTCGTGAAACAGGCCACGAAAAAACACTAATTTCATCAAAGTATTGCAGAAAAAAATAAAAATTTCGTAAAAGGGTGTCAGCGAATTGCAAAAAAGTCACTGGTTGTCAAAGAGTTGCAAAAAAAAAAAAAAAAAAATGTGAATTTTATCAAAAGGCCGTGTAAAAACACGAAATTTTGTTAAACGATCATGGAAAAATGCATATTTCATGAATGGATTGCGTAACAAATGCACATTTTGTCACAGGATCGTGGAAATGTGAATTTATTAAATAATCGCAGAAAAATCATGAATTTTATCTGAGGATCGCAGAAAAAAATGTGAATTTGTTAAATAATCGCAGAAAAATCATGAATTTTATCTGAGGATCACAGAAAAAAAATGTGAATTTCATCAAAAGGCTGCAAAAACTCAAATCTCATCATAGGATCCTGTAAAAAATGCAAATTTTGTCAAAGAATCAGAAGAAAAATGTGAAACTTGTCAAAAGTCTGTGGAAAAAACACTAATTTTGTCAACGAATTTCAAAATAAATCACTAATTTCATCAAAGGATTGCGGAAAAAATGCGAATTTTGTGAAGGAAAAATCTGCAAAATTCATCCATCAACCATATAAAAAATACCTGTGAATTTCACCAGTCGGTCATAAAAAATAAACGCAGAAAGCGTTAAAAATTCAATGTATTGTTAAATTCATCAATAAATTGTGGGAAAAGGTTTTCAAAATTGGCATTCATTCGTGGCAAAAAATTGTGAAATTTGCCAGTCGATCGTTGATAAAAATCTTGCAATTCTTCAGTGGAGGACTTTCAAATATTGAGAAATTTGTAAATCCATCGCACAAAAAAATCATGATATTCGTCAGTCAATTGTGCGAAAAATTCACAAAATTCTTCTGTTGGTTGGGGGGGGGGGGGGTGAAATGAAATTCATCTATCAGTCACTGTAAATAACACATGATTTTCACCAATTGGTTGCAGAAAAAGTCTCAAAATGTGCCAATTGTTAGAAGGAAATTATCTTCAAATTCATTGGTCAGTAACATGAAAAAATTGTAAATTTTGTCAGTCGATGGGTGAAAAATTGCAAAATGATACCAGTTGTTAGAAAATATCCCAAAATTCTACTAATAAAAGGAACTCAAAACAAACAACAAACCAGTTAACATACTTTTTTTGAACAAGGTGCAAAGTGGTTACGAGGTACAAATCCTTTATGAAAATACTGTGCACTTTTTTAAAAACTCCCCCCGGACATGCATGGGAATCCTCATTGACCGTGGTTTCTTTTGTTAATTTTAATAATCCCACAAGGCTCCATTTTATAGAAATTGCAACAGTTTTAGTCAACGCAGTAAAATGAGCTTTTCTTCACAAAGCGTTAAATTTGCCTTAGCTAAAAATTTCATGATTTAAAGTTAATAAATAACTGTTATCTTGATACTTTGTCCATTAAAATAATATGTAATAATGGCGGGGTTCCTTTGCGAGTTGGAGCAGCAAGGCAATGAATGGTACCTTTAATGTTGTTAACACATCTTAGTCTTAAGGTAAGTGATGTAATCATTTCATAGAAGTATAAATATTTGTACATTAAAAAATGTATATAGTATATTCAAGCCTCTATATTTAGTGGCGACACTAAGCCGCTTTAGCAGGGTACAGCGCCCGGCAGCCTTTTTTATTTCTTTTTTCACCCGGCGGCTCTTTTAAACCCTTTCGAATGCACCCGGCTGCCCTTTTTAACACTTCCTATGTGCCTCGTGGCAATTCAATTGCTCCCAGGAAAATATCACAAATTCTAGGGACTCTAAACAAACCAGTTCAAAATATTTTTTTGTGAACAAGATACAAGTGTGCTTTTTTTGAAAAAAAAATGTGTTTTAGAATAGTGTTCTCTTTTTGAAAAATGTACCCTTTTTTTAGAATAGTGTCTTTTTTATAATAGTGTACCCTTTTTGAAAAATTCCTGCCTGGCGGCCTTTTTCTTTAGAGTCGATACTAATATTAGTTGCATTTTTAAAACTATTAAAAAAGGCATGCCTTCAAAGTTTAAAATAATCTTGTGGGTTAATTAAATTAAAAAAATATGATTTAAATCAAAATAAACTGATTTTTTACATACTCTGCTTCAAAGTTTGTTTTCTACGACCATGTTAGCCAATGAATGTATTCAGAATATAGCAGTCTAATGGTTATTAAAAAGATAAACAAAATATTTCTTTTTAATGACTGCAGAAATGCCATAAAATCTTCTTTATAAATTCAATCATCAAATTTTTATTACAGTCGAAATCTGCATTATCTCACTTAGAAAAATACTTAACTGTTTGTTTATATTTAGAAGAAACAGCACCAACTGGTGATTTATATAAAGTTTTATAATTTAATTGTTTATTTACATCCGAAATGTATTGCAGATTATAGGCTTTTGTGAATTATAGAGTCATGTAATACATGATTGATTAGTTTATATTATGTATCCCTCACCTAACTTTGTTTTGACACTGGCCACTTTCTTATTGTACCTTCAGTACTGCTGAATTAACTCCTTCATTTAAAGTCAAAATGTATTTTCACTCTTTGAAAGAAAACAAATGAGCTAGATATATTTATTTTATATAAAAACTAAACTGTTGATATAGTCTTGCGATCCTAATTGGGTATGTTGACTTGACTGTGAAGGGAAAAGTGGGGTGAGGATCTGAGAGCTAAAATGCCTTTCCCTTCAAAATGAGTTACTTTTTTTAGAATAGTATAGGCCATAGATTCTCTTCCTACTCTGTAACAAAAGTTTGTTTGCGTTAGTGTCTTTTAACTAGCCAATGATTGTGTATCCTTATGCTGCAATAATAACTAATTTATAAAAAGATTTCTTTATTTTGATCTCAAACTTTGCTTTCGGAGTCACCTTATACCCCACTAAACTCCTAAAAATCATCACTGATTGGGTCAAAGAGCTTTTAAAACTTTATCAAAATAGTCATGACATTTGAAATAAATAGGAGTATGTTACATATAATAAATGCTCGTTCTGATTAGTATATCTAATGTAAATACAAGTAATTTATTTAATGAATTTTTTTTATTCCTTTTACTATTTGATTAATAGTGGTTCAAGTGATATAATTTTATATTGTACAATCACTTAGGTATCCTGCAAGCAGTTAGGTGTTTTTGTTATGTGACAAATGTCTGCCAGTGAAAAATTTTAACACAATAGAAGATCTGGCATCCCAGAACAGGCGAGACATTTGGCGACATTGGATTTGACAAGGTGATCAATCGTTACTTCTGGTAATCTCACTTTTTATATTTTTGCTATCCCTACTTGAAAATCCAGTTTTATTAACATCATTCATGATGAAATCTGACATTTGAGGGTGCAACTCATCTGTGGTTGTTTGGCACTGTGGAAAGTTTAGAAGGTGGGAGACTTTTTTTTCTTTTTTTGAGATTTAATAGATAATAAAGTATAGTGTGTTGGTTTTTAATTGTGCCATTTGAAAATTAAAGTGACGGTGAGGCAAAGTTTTAAATTGTTACTATTTGTTAGTTCTTTTTTTTTCTTTTTCTTTTCTTTTTTTTTTTTTTTTTTTTTTGTAATTTTTAGTTGTAAAATTTCAAATTTCTATTAGTATTAATCTAAAATGGAATATCCCAAATAAATATATTAATATAAATATACTAATAACCAGAAAAAGTAGAATTCCTCATAGTTGGTAAAAATAAATTTTTTTGTCCTTGTAGGAAAGTGGCCGCTGACAGACAATTTCTTAATAGCCAAATTTTATCATTTAGTGTCCCTATGGCCTGTGGCTAGTGCCAATTTTGCCCTGTAACTCATGCGTTTAGTGATCGAGAGTTTTGTGCATTTTTCAGATTGCTGTATCCAGTGATTTTTTTTGTTTGTTTGTTTTCACGAACTTGCAGTGTTCATACATGCATTATTAATCATTCCAACTAAGCTGCTGTATCCAGTGATGTTACTGTGGTTTTAATAAATGCAAAGTGTTCATACATACATAAATTATAATTTGAATTGTTTTACTTACTCTGATGTAAGTAGGTACTTTTAAAGATTGAAATGACATGACTTTTTCTCAAAGTTATTGAAAAATCAGAATTTCAATCGTTAAATGATTACTCTGGTTTAGAAAAGTTGTTTAAAAGAAATAACATTTTTCAATTAATTTATGTTGAATTTTTTTTTTACTTTATTTTGACTGTCACATTAAAATGAGCTTTCCTGTGCTTTCTAATACGCCGTTATTTATAAATATTGTATTTACATGATTCGTAAATAATGACATAGAAGAAAACGTCAGTCTGGCAGCAATAAAAAATGAGATCCAATCACATCAGTTTTCAGGTTGCCCTATTTTAGTTTGGGTTGGGTTGCATGGGAATGTTGATGCGTGCTAAAAAAATCACAATATTGAGTATTTCGCTTGTTCTGGGATTCTGCTGAAGATCTTTATAATCAATTATCTATATAATTTATTTGTGAGATGTAAACAATGGATTTTGCAGTTACAAATCTCCTGTATTTTCCATTCATATTGTTGAAATATCTGCTATTTCCCAAAACACAAAATTTTACACATTTCGATCTTTAACACCTTATTTTGGAATTCTGTAATGAAAACACTGTTGCAGTAAAAGACCGTTACAATGCAATTCTCTGTATAACATACAGCTTCTTTAATGTAAACAATGAATTTTACACTTAAGTAGAGCCTGCAATCCATTTTGTAGAAATATTGCTACCCTCTAGATGGCTAAATTTCAAACATTATTTCCTCTTTATTTCCATAATTCTTATTTTTTAATGAAAAAATTGCTAGCATTAAATTTAAAAAATTTGAAATAAGGAATATAATGATTTTGTCCAGAGGTACTTTTGATCATGTTTATTAAGCATAATTTTATTTACATTTTAAAACTTCATCAAAATAGTTGTAACTTTTCTAATAAATATGTTACATATAACATATGGTAGTAATAATCAGTATATCTGATGGAAATACAAGTATTATTTTTTTTTATGAACTATTTAATGATTTTTTTATCCCTATTACTGTATTCGATTAATAGTAGTTCAAAAGCCATAATTTTATATTCTAAAATCATTAAAAGCACTCTGCAAGCAGTCCTTGCTCAATCACTAAAGCCTGCCACTAAAAAATTTTAATGCAGAATATATAATGTATTTCTCATATGTAAACAATGAATTTTGCAGTTAAGAAGCACATGTATTTCACAAATATTGCTATTTCTTGGAATAATAAATTTGATACATTATCGTCATTAACACATTATTTTGGAGTAATGAAAACATTGATTATTGTGAATTTTATTAAATTATTATATTAAAATTTCAATCGTTTATTATTATTATTATTAAAAATTTTTGTAAACGAGTGTTATAATCAGTAGCAGCTTATGATAGGTTTTTCTTGCAGCACTAAAATGCACGCCTTCCAAAAGTTTTTTTTTTTTTTACTTAATTTTTGCCTTATTTAATGGAAGAAAGTTCTGCCAAAAATAAGGCAAAGATTTCATTATTATTAAATATAGTGAAAAAGGAATAAATTTGCTAGCCATGCATTTTGTGTCCCCAAAACTGTCAGTCATGAGCTACCATGGGTTATAATTATTTTGCCCAGGCATATTTGGATCAGGCTTCAAGGTAATGTAATATTGTCAGTGTGTGATCTATAACTATTATGTAAAATTTTATAATTTGCGCAATTTCTGGTTACAAGGAATGTAATTTAAAGCATGTATACGAGGTAAATTTAATGATGTAGGAAATATGATCTATATAATGCAAAATTCTATAGTACACACAACTTCTCATCCCAAGGTGTGCGTTATAAAGATCTTCTACTATATTCATATGTAGTTCAAGTTCACTCATCAAAAACCTTAAAGATTTAGTATCTATGGCTGTTCTGAAGAGGGCATAACTACAACTTTATAATTTTTTCATTCTGTAGCTCAAATTACTCAGCTTAGAATTTACCAATCCAAACATTGCCATCTTGACTTTTTTTCCACTGTCTTTTATGTTGATTTTTTTTTTTTTTTTTTTTTTTTTTTTTTTATTGTCACATAAAAATGAGCTCTCCTATGTTTTCTAATATGCCGTTATTTATAAATATTGTATTTACCGTGATTCGTAAATAATGACATAAGTAGAAAATGTCAGTTTGGTAGCAATAAAAAAAGTCAACCAATCGGCTCAGTTTTCAGGTTGCCCTATTTTAGTTTGGCTTGGGTTGCATGGGAATGTAGAAGCGTGCCAAAAAAATCACAATATTGGGCATTTCGCTTGTACTGGGATTCTGCTGTAGATCTTTATAATGCAATTATCTATATAATTTATTTCCGAGATGTAAACAATGGATTTTGCAGTTACAAATCGCCTGTATTTCACATACATATTGTTGAAATATCTGCTAATTCCCAAAACACTAAATTTTACACATTTGGATCTTTAACACCTTATTTTGGAATTTTGTAATGAAAACATTCTTGCAGTTAAAGACCTTTATAATGCAATTCTCTGTATAACAGACAGCTTCTTCAATGTAAACAATGAATTTTACACTTAAGAAGAGCCTGCAATCTATTTTGTAGAAATATTGCTACCCTCTAGAGGGCTAAATTTCAAATATTATTTCATTTTTATCTCCATAATTCTGATATTTTTAATGAAAAAATTGCTAGCATTAAATTTAAAAATTTTGAAATAAGTAATACAATGATTTGTCCAGAGGTATATTTGATCATGTTTATAAAGCATCATTTTGTTTTTACATTTTAAAACTTCATCAAAATAGTTGTAACTTTTCTAATAAATATGTTACATATAATATATGGTAGTAATAAAAGTATATCTGACGAAAATATAAGTATTTTTTTAAAATAAACTATTTAATGATTTTATTTTATCCCTATTAATGTATTTCATTAATAATAGTTCAAGAGCCATAATTTTATATTATAAAATCCTTAAAAGCACTCTGCAAGCAGTCCTTGTTCAATCACAAAAGCCTGCCACTAAAAAAGTTTAATGCAGAAGATGTAATGTATATCTCAGATGTAAACAATGAATTTTGCAGTTAAGAAGCACATGCATTTCACAAATATTGCTATTTCTTGGAACACTAAATTTGATACATTATCGCCTTTAACACATTATTGTGGAGTAATGAAAACATTGTTATTATATTAAAATTTTTTTGCAAATGTGTGTTATAATTAGTAGCAGCTCATGACAGATTCTTCTTGCAGCACTAAAATGCATGCCTTCAAAAAGTTTTTTTTCTTTTTTTTTTTTTTAAATTTTTTGCTCATTTAATGGAAGAAAGTTCTGCTAAAAATAAGGCAAAGATTTCATTATTAAAAATAGTGAAAAAGGAATAAATTTGCCAGCCATGCATTTAGTGTTCCCAAAACTGTCAGTCATGAGTTACCACTGTTTATAATGATTTTGCCCAGGCATATTTGGATGTTATATTTAAAGGTAATATCTTTAAGGTAATTTAATAATGTGTGATCTATACCTATTATGTAAAATTTTATAATTTGCACAATTTCTGGTTCCAAGCAATGTAATTTAAAGCATGTATACGAAGTACATTTAATGATGTATGAAATATGATCTATATAATGCAAAATTCTATAATACGCACAACTTCTCATACCAAGGTGTGCATTATAAAGATCTTCTCCTGTATTCATATGTAGTTCACGCATCAAAAACCTTAAAGATTTAGTATCTGTGACTGCACTGAAGAGGGCATTATTACAACTTTATATTTTTTTAATTCTGTAGCACAAATTACTCAGCTTAGAATTTACCAATCAAAACATTGACATCTTTATTTTTTTTTCACTGTCTTTATTTACCTCAGAAGTGATTAAGATTTTTGAAAATTCTAAATCCTAGAGGCTGTAATAGCTAAAAAGCATCTTTAACACCTTGGGGATGAGCGACCGATATACTTGGCCACTTAAGGTGTTCAGAATCCTACATTATTCCCACCACTTATTTTTAATTGTAAAGTTTACCTTCTTTAATCGGAGCATTTCCGTGATTCAATTACAGAAAATTTTCTGTTTTAAAAAACATGTAGTAAAAGGTTAAAAATTTAGCAAAGGGCTCTTGTCGCGAATGGGTTAAGCATCTTGAATTAAAGTGAACTTTAATAACCCTTGTCTTTAATTACCAGTACTCTTATAATTGAGCTATCTGTACGACAGCCCAGCCAACACAATATTCGCTTAGAACAACTATTATCATGACATCAATTGATTGTGTGAAAAATACTTAAAAATGTACATGATTATGTATTTTATTTTATTATTGAGCAACAGACTTTGAAGATCCGTTTTTTTTTTTAAAGCTTTAAAGATTGAAATCTCTAGGCTAGTGGGAAAGTGGTAATTTTGAGGAATAGGAGGATAATTTATATAGAAGAATTTTCAGTATAAAAATAAAGATTTAAATTTTTTTAATGCTGGGGAGTAGGGGGGGGGGGAGGGTCGAAATGTACATTAGGGAAGTTAGTGCTTATTTATTTATGTTAGTGAGCAACAAATGTTGCAGATTTTTTTTTCGAACTAATGTTTGAAAGATTTTATTATTTAGGTAAGCTGGAGAGGTGGGTGCAAAAGGAGAAGTGGAAACTTCGGAGCTCAGGGGATTATTTTATGTGATTTATTATTATTGTTAATAAAGAACTTTAAATAGGGATGGTGAAAGATTATTTTATATAAAATTAAAGAATTTAGAATGTTTAATTTTTTTTTTTTTTTTTTTGCACAAGTAATGAGAAAAAGGGGAAGCAGAAATTTGTTTTGGATTTAACATAAATGTATGTATGTACTTTTATAAGTGAGCGATGATTGTTATATATATATATATATATATATATATAAAGATTTAAAGAATAATATTTCTTGCTAATTTTCTTAACAAAGTAAATTTTTATATAGTAAAATTTAACATAGCTTTTTATATCTCTGAAACAAACCAACAGAAATGCCCTCTAAACGTGCATGTTGTACATTACTCCCATATCTTTCCAAAGAGTTCTTATAAAAATCTCATAGCACGGTGCTCTTTAAAACTGAAGTATGGTCATCTTTTTTTGCGGGGAGGGAGGGGGGAGACATTGAAGGTGAATGGAAATCCTGACTATGAATTCTTTGAATTGGTCTTTAATTTTTTTGTGCGTGTTTGTTGTTTTATTTTTTTTTTCAATAACCTCAAAAAAGTAATGATATCAATACAAAAACCCTTAACGGGTTAAAAGTTTGTGACGCAGCACTTTATCGTATGCTCTAAGAATTTTAAATGTGGAACTTAAAAATAGTGATATCAAATTTTGAGTGACATTATGTTATCAATTATAATCTATCTATATATTATTTATTTCATCTTTTAATTTTTTTCTATAATTGCATATGCAAAAATTATGTTCAATTTGAAAAAAAATGTATAAAAGTTTATTCATTGATGCTTTATCATTTACATCTCTCATAAATTCCAAGTATGAGTTTTAAAAGATATGATATCAAAATTTTAGTGACGCTTTGATGTGGCTTTAAAGGGTTTGTTTTAAAATTAAATTAATATTTTTTTTGGTTTGGCTAAGATATACTCACACGTCTAAATAATAGTTTTAATTTTCCAATATACTTTAAATATGTCACTTTCATTGAATTTATATAATGCATTTAAATGTTTTTATTTAAATAAATTGATTTATCCTTTGTCCTATGCTATTAAAAATTTAAAATAAGATTTACGTAAATAATTTTTTTGGATCATTGTATCCAAACTAAGTGAAATGGATTCAAATTCAAAAAAATATTTTAAATGAAAATTCAAACATTTAGGATTTCAAAAATGCCTTACTTTTGGTTCAGCGATAACACAGGCTTGAGAAATTGATGTTTTTGAAAAATACAACAGAAGTTTTCGCCGATTCTTGTGTTATTTGGTGTGCTGATTTCGAAAATGACCTCCATTTTGTCACATCACATCAGGATTTTTTGTAAATCGATATCGATATTTTTCCCAAAATCTTATTTGAAAAGGATTTCTCTTGAACATTTGTGCATCTACTATCTGGCAACAGTGGTTTTTATCCATTTAGATGTATAAAAATTAATCGATTCTCGGTAAGGCAAATTGATTTTTCAGTAATCAATTACTTTTTAATAGGCTTAAGTAGATGAAAACAACATTTGCCATATCGCACGAGCCGCATCTGGTCGAGGATAAAACAAAAAGTTACCTCGAGTTTAAACTTTTTACATCAATTTATGGTGCAGTTTCTGGCAAAATATCCTATTTTGCTATTATCCTATTTTTTTATTTTTTTTTTTAAATTTGTTTTTATTGAGGCAACGATCATAAAAGAGACAACTGACTAAGAGGATCAAATATTATGTATGTGTACGTGAAAGTTTCAAACAATTTTTAAACTGAACAAAAAACAAAACAAAACAAAAAAAATTATATTTAAGTACGTACACTTTTTCTATGAAACTTCTTTTTGATGTTCTTCTTTTATGTTCAATCTCAGGCCCATCTAGTGTCAGTGTTAATGTCCAACAGTAGACGGCGAGCATGATCTTACCCCATCTTTCTTTTGAGCACTCCATATCTTTGATGTCTTAATAGAGCCTTTCACCTTGTTCTTCGCTGACTGATCCTAAATTTGCTGGTGAAAAAGTGCACATATGAGTGAAGGAAATGTATTTTGACAGTTATGGAGCAACCCTACGCTTGAAATGTGTCCATCATATTCATTACAATTGGTTTATAGTCAGAATCCTTGTCATTACACAGGAATTTGCTGACGACATCTTTGAAGGAACCCAAGCTTCTTTTTCCTTTGTTGTCATACTAGTCTCAAATTCTTTATACTCCATAAGCTTGCTGATATTTGGACCAACAAAGATTTTCTCTTTCAATTTAGCTTCGAATTAACCTGAAACTATTTGCACGGGTATTTGAAACAATCGCAATCATTTGAAACAATACAATTTTTGGCTCAACTAAATTGTTCCGAATCACATTCTTTGTGCCTGGTTTAAGATTTTGTCTTTGCGGCCATTCTTATTTGACTCAATGTTGAGTCTTATCACGGCTGTTCCACTCACAAATGAAACATAGATACTTTGTGTATCCGCCTTATTGACAAAGAATCATGGAGGTAACTTTCAAATCACCGCTAACGGTCCAACCGAGGTCGGCATATTTAATTTTGTTGAGGACGTAAGTAAGGTTTTGATAGCGTTCTTTTAAATACACCGAGTATCCAACTGGTACAGATGCATACTGGCTTCTGTGATGAAGAAGGACAGCTTTATGCCTCCTTTTCGATGAATGTATAAACAGCCTCCATTCATCTTTATCGTAGGTGATATTAAAATTTCTCATCAATCCGGGAATATAAGAACAATAGACCAGGTTCTCCCCCTCCACAAAGTACTATTTAACAAATTCCTTTTCTCGATTTCTGTACTGAAAAAAAAATGTGGTTCCTTTGGCTAATAAGTTTCTTATCTTTCAATCTTGAGCTCAACAATTCTGCTGCCTCTTTCAAAAGCCCATATCTGTAGTCAGATCACTAAGTTCAACCTGAGAGATGGACTGAAGTGAATCGCTTCCAGAGGGCTTATATTCATTATCGGAGCCTTGAACTTCTGGATGTTTCGAGCCTGAAGACAATGAAAAAATGACTTTGCAATTTAATTGAAGGCAAAGGCACTAGCACACCAGGTCCATGAGGACGATGGAACGTTAATAAAAAACCAACTAAAATTAAATTTTTCACAAAAAAAAAAAAAAAAAAAACGTGACGTGACAGAAATTTTTCATTATTTGTTTTTAAATTAGCACCAAAAAATACATAAAGATCAGCTATCAGCCCTTGTATTTTTTTCATCGCAGGCCTGTGTAATTTATAGCCCAAAATATAAACCGGCAATGAACTTTCTGAAACCAGAAATGACCGTTTAAAGAGCCACAGAAAGATAAAAATACATTTTAATACACAAATACATAAACAACTACAAATATCATGGATTTTAAAATTGTAAATTTTATACATAATTTTGAGTGCTATATCAAAACCTTAATTTGCGCTTTTCATTGTGTACGTTTACAAAATTTTTAAGAGATTGGAATAAAATTTTGTAACAAGGTCATGTTTATCTGTCGGTATGTTATGAAGCAAAATATAACTTGTAACTTTGTATATATTAATTTAAGAGCTATTTTTATTGAAAAATACACATTTGTTTTTTCAAAAATCATGTTTTGTATAAAAAATTTGGTATATATTAGTAAATTTATGAGGTATTGTAAATATTTTGATTCATAACACAGGTAAGTAGTTTGCTAATATACTGTTGAAAAAAAGTGAAATATGTTGAATAGATTTCGTTGTAGAAATGTTTGGCATAAACGCATTTTCTTTACTAAAATTTGACTAAGTATTGCCTAAATTTGAAAAGTTAAGTAAAATTCTATAAAAAATTTATATGAATTCATAGTTTTATTCCATGTTCGAACTAAAAACACATGTGTTTGAAAAATATTTCATATTTTTCCAAAAAAGTGCTCCGAAAATATTCCCTTACCTTAAAAACCAAATTTGATACAATTTATGTTCACAAATTTATGTTCGCCTAATACAAAACGAAATTTATATTCGTAGAGAATACACGGTTCCCATTCTATTGGTACTATCTGCATCTTTCTGTGAAAAGTTGGTGATAAAAAATTTTGGGACTTCATTTTTTACCTACAGTATTTTGTATAACCATTTGTAAAAGATGCAGCTTTATTAATGTCATGGGTTTGTAAATTGAATGTAAAATTTCCATCTGCTAGGGAAAAAATATAGGCTAACTTTGTCAGTGTAATTAAAGAGGAAACATGAGTTGATATTTTAAATTTTCTTTATTGATTTTCACATTAAACTGATTAAATGTTTACATCAAGAAAAATAACACATCTAGGCACACAAGAAAATCTTAGAAAAATCAATTGTAAAACCTATCTCTATATAATAAAACACAGTGTAACGATTCCGGCTCATACCATCCTTGCATGGGTATCTAAGGAAAGTATGTAAGCAAGTATCTATCCAAGAAACATATCGCAGCCATGTTAGGCATAAGTATTCAAGAGATCACAAGTTTGCCGACTGTTCAACTTATTGAAATATACACATATTCTGCTTTGAATCACATCTATTCTTCTTTATTTTCTCTAAAACCTTCAAAACTCTCCAATTTTAATGTTTTAAATTCTATATTAAAAATAACTGATAGCCAGCTATTATACAACGGATAACCAGATATAAACAAACGAGACTGTTGCCATTTAGAACTGCAAATTCCAAATCTAGAAATAAATGAACGACTCAGCGTTTCACAAATAATAATAATAATAATAACAACTGATCTTGCTCTTAAAATATTTGTAAAAGTATATTTATGCTTCTAAATATTTTGAAAGCGTTTTCAATTTTTCATACCAACTCATAAGTTTGTGAAAACGGAGTTAACAAGACTTATAGCGCCATCTATCGACAAAAAATTAAGGTTACGCAACACTATTCTTATACTTGAATAAAAATAGCTTTCGTTTTTCTGCTTACAAGTTTTATTGACAGATTTAAAACATATTGAGACTGTTTTATTTCTTTAAAATTTATCCTATTTGTTAATCATATATATATATATATATACTGGGGGGGGGGGGAGGTAAACGATAAAAATACAATTTCAAAGTGTTATAAAAAATTAGTATTATTTCAATAGTTGAAGCAGACTTGCATATTTATTAAAAAATCTTAATTTTGTTATGATAAATTTGCCGGAAAACCTGGTTGTATTGTAAATGCTAACAGTGTGTTTATTAGAACATAAACTAGCCGAACTTTGCTCATATAAATGCTTCCATATTGTCAATTATTTTTTATCAGTTTTTCAAATTTTAAGTAAAAAACACAATTTTTACTTACCGTCCTAGGACGGGCATTTACACTAGTAAAAATAATAAAATACTAAATAACATAGTCAAAATTGTATTAAGTATGAATAACAATGGTATTATTTAGTTAATTAGAAGAAATATGATTGAAAAAATTCTCATTTTGCACAAGATACGTATAACTCCTCTAATTCATAAGCTTTGTTCATAAATTGCATTGTACTTCCCACAACTTGATCTTCTTTCGAGCGGGTAACAGAATATTTACTTGGTATGGCATAGATTGAGCAATTATCCTCAAAATATTCATCAGGGTTACTGTCTCTGGATATGTGAGACCTAGGTATCATGCTATCTTTCGGCATTCTATTAAAATTAGGCAATTCTCCGTCTGTAAGTCTGTGTTGCTTGCTGCTGGAATGTAGAGCTATATCAGAATATTCGTTTTCTTTTCTCTGAACTCGATTCTGTAACAAGAATTAGATAATATTTTAAAATATGACTATAACAGAGAGAATGAAATTTGAAAATATTTAGAATTGTTTTTTATAATGTATTTTTATTTTTTATGGATTCATTGATCTTTATTACATTATTTGTTCAGAAGTGCTGCTACCAAAAACAATACGCCTACTAATCTGAAAGATTTCAAACTTAAAAGTATAACTTTTTTTTTTAATTCTGAATAACAGATTTCTATATATGTTTATGTTTGTTTTGGGGAGTTTCAGATTAAAAATTAATTATAGAGATTGATGTACATATATGAATTTGTGCACATGTAGATTGTAAATTCTCTAGATATAGGTGTTTATTTAGTATATATATGTATGTATGTATTTTCTATAGATGTATTGGTGTTGATATGTATATGTAAATTTATCTGTTGTTGCAAATGTGTAAAGAGTACATATATATATATATATATATATATATGTGTGTGTGTGTGTGTGTGTGTGTTTGTGTGTGTATGTGTGCAAGGTATGCTGAGGTAACTGGACCCAGGAGATAACTGGGCCAAAGTTTACTTTACGTAAAAACCCGTTGATGTCTTTTAGATTTTAGGTCTTGTCAACATTTCACCCCCATCTTTAATTCTTAAAACAACATGTGTCAATTCAATCATAACTCTGTCTTTGCTGTGATAGGTTGCCGAATATTTAGGTTTCATTTTTTACAAACAACATCGATTTGGCTTAACTTGCTCGGCGTATTATTAAAATACTGTAAGTACTTTTATTAAACAATCTTTTTTTTAATGATTATGCGTACTAATAAATCAATATCATTAGGTATGGAAACATGTTTACTTTTGTTCCATTACATGTTACACATGTTCTAGTTACACCAGAAATGTTTCAAAAATGGGGTAACTGGGAAATGTAACAGGGTAACTGGGATATGTGGTATCCAGTTAACCCCCATCTAGAACTCCTTTGTTTTGTTTTGTTTTTTGCTTTCAATAAAGAAAATTTTATAATCTATATCTATACTAATATTATAAAGAGGTAAAAATTGTTTATTTGTAGGAGGTAAGCTGTGGAACTACCGAACCGATTCCAAAAGTGATGGTATCAAAATGATGGTATTAGTCCAACTTAGAACATAGGCTATATCTTATGTTCGTGCCACCTCCCAAAAGGGGGTGCAGGAGCAAAAAGCGTTCTCAAAAGGCGATTTTTGTGTTACTGAAGGGCCTAGAATTATGAAATTTGGAATGGTAGATATTTATAAGATACTAACGATCTCCAAGGCCATTTCTTAAAAAAAAAATCAAAATTAAAAAGGGGTGAAATGCGCGAAAAGCGTTCTAAAAAACGTTCTAAATGGCAATTTTTACGCAATTTCAGGAAATACCAAACCGATTAAAAAAATAATGGTGTCAAAATGATGGTGACAAACCTTGCCCCAACTTAGGTTACATTTTATGTCGGTGCCACTACCCCTAAGGGGAGTACAGGAGCAAAAAAAAAACGTTTGAAATTGCGATTTTTCTGTTACTGAAGGATCCAGATACACGGAATTTGGCATCGTAGTTACTTATTAGATATAAATGATCTCTAAGAACATTTCTTAAAAAATTCGAAATTTAAAACGGGTGAAAATGCACAAAAAGCGTCCTAAAAAACGTTCTAAATGGCGATTTTTACGCTATCTCGGGAAATACCAAACGGATTAAAAAAATAATGTTGTCAAAATGATGGTGACAACCCTTGCTCCAATATAGGCTATATTATATGCCGGTGCCACTACCCCTAAGGGAGTGCAGGAGCAAAAAAAAAAACGTTCGAGATTGCGATTTTTGTGTTACTGAAGGGCCCAGATACATGGAATTCAGAATGGTAGTTACTTATAAGATATAAATGATCTCTAAAATCATTTCTTAAAAAAATCGAAATTTAAAAGAGGTGAAAATGCGCAAAAAGAGTTCTAAAAATCGTTCTAAATTGCAATTTTTGTGTTACTGAAGGGCCTAGAATCCTGAAATTAGGCAAGGCAGTTATTTATACGATGCAAATTATCTCTAAAAACATTTCCTAAAAAAGAGAAAATTAAAAGTGATGAAAATGAGCGAAAAGCGTTCTAAAAAAATTTCTAGATTGCGATTTCTACGCAATCTCAGGAAGTACCGAACCGATTTAAAAAATAATGGTGTGAAAACGATGGTGACAGCCCTCGCTCCAACATAGGCTGTATTTCATGTCGGTGCCACGACCCCAAAGGGGGGGGGGGAGGAGCAAAAAACGATCTAAATTGCGTTTTTTGGAATACGACAGGTGGTAGAAACTTGAAACTAGGCATGGTAGTTATTTATAAGATATAACTGATCTAACAACATTTTTTAAATAATTCGAAATTTAAAAGGGTTGAAAATGGGCGAAAAATGTTCTAAAAAACGTTCTAAATTGCGATTTCTACGCAATCTCAGGTACCCAACCGATTTCAAAAGTAATGGTTGAAAATTGATGATGACAGCCCTTGTTCCAACATAGGATCTGTTTTATGTCGGCGTCACTACCATCTTGCGGTTGCATTTTAAAAAACGTTCTAAATTTTGATTTTTGTGATACTGAAGGGGCTAGAAACTTGAAATTTGGCATGGTAATTACTCATGAGATGTAAATACAGTCTGAGAAGAGTTCCTTAAAAATTTGAAATTTTAAAAAGGTGAAAATGAACGAAAAGCGTTCTAAAAACGTTCTAAATAGCGATTTCTACGCAAACTCAGGAAATATAAACCGATTTCAGAAGTAATGGTTTCAAATTTATGGTGACAGTCCCCTCTCCAACATAGCCTATATTTTATGTTGTTGTCACTAACACCAGTTTCAAGAGCAAAAAATATTCTAAATTGCGTTTTTGTGTTACTGAGGGTGTCTAACATTTTAAATTTGGAATGGTAATTACTTCAAAGATACAAATGCTTTCTAAGAATTGTCGAAAGAAAATTCCAAATTTAAAAGGATGAAGTGAGCGAAAAGCGTTCTATAAGCGTTCTAAATTACGATTTTTATGCAATCGTATGAAATACGAAACCGATTTCTAATATAATGGTTGAAAATTGATGGTGATAGAACATGCTGAAACATAAGCTATATTCTATGTCGAGGGTTGCAGGAGCAAAAAACTTTCTAAATTGCGATTTCAGCGGTACTGAAGAGGCTAGAAACTTTAAATATAGCACGATAGTTACTTATAAAATATAAATGTCCTCTAAGAACAGTTGAAAATAAATTCGAAATTAAAAAGGGGTGAAGCGAAAAGCATTCTAAAAGAGTCCTAAATTACGATTTCTATGGAATCTTAGGAAATAATAAAACGATTACAGAAATTATTGGTTGCGAATCAAGAGTGATAGTCTCTGATCCTATACGGGCTATATTTTATGCCGGTATCACTACCACCTGGTTGGCAAGCAGGAACAACAGGAAAGCCTAAAACATCTAAATTCCATTTTCTATGGAATATTAGGAAATACCAACCGATTTCAGGGTTAATGTTAGCAAATTAATGGTGATAGTCTCGGTTTTAATATTTTTCGAGACATTCTATTACAACTCGGTTTCGGCATTTTATGTTGGTGCCACTAACACCAGAGAGGTGGTAGATTGTTAGACAAGAAGCTTGGAATTTGACATGATGGTTAATTTTAAGATGTAAATTCGTTAAGATAACCATCTAAAAATTTCAAAATTTCAAATGAATACCGAAATGAGCGTATGAAATGAGCATAGGTCTCAAAATACTTTCTAAATTATCATTTAATTGGAATTAGTTTTAGTTCTTCTTATTAATTAAAATCTCATTCCTGTCTATTGCACTTTTGAATGAAGATTAGTCAAACTGTGGCTTAATTTATTAATTTTTGAATTATTTCAAAAACTGTTCTTCTAATAAAAAATAGTCGTTCAAATATCACTTGGCACATTTCAACTATTACGCGAGCAAAGCTGCTGGGTTTGCTAGTAACTTAATAAAATTACACAATAAAATTTAAAAAGCATTTTAACGGGCATCAAATCAAATTTCTTAAGTGAGATTGCGATCAAACTTAGAAATTTTACGATACAAATGAAAAGGCGTTGATAAGATAAAGTAACATTATTAAAAAATTATCGAAACCAATAAAAATAGTTCTGTTCGATATTAAAACATGGTTACATTCTCCGCAGATTTATTTGACTTATCGAACTTTTTTTGATGTAAATAAAACAAAGAGTGAGATACTTAAGTACTTACATACGTTTGTTCATAGATTTATCTTGTTTCTTTTTTCTTAAAACACTCATGTAACTTTTATACTTAATAATTATACTAATATACATAAGTACTGATATAATTCTTATGTTTTTTGCATAAATAAATCTAATAATTTCACATTTGGTGCATTTTTAGACACTTTGAAAACAAAGGTTTCCCTTAAAATGCTTTTTAGTTGATATATAATTTACATGAGTTGACCGTTTAAATTAGTTTAAGTTTTTTAGACTTATTCAAATAGGATCTTACTCTGTATATTAAAAAAAAAAAAAAAAAAAAAAAAAACGCGTGTGGAACACAGCAATTGGACGTATGAAGAAGAAAAGAGGAAATATATATATTTATTTTATTTTTAGGTATTAACCCCCTTAACAGTGACATTTGTTTTCTTGGAAAAAAATTAAAAATGGGGCTGGATACCACTTTTTCCATACTAAAATATTTACCTTACTTAATCGAAAAATATCTGACAATCAATAAAGATAAATTTACAGTTACGAATTAGTGGTATCAAAATGCTTTTAATAACGAAGCAAGCAAATTGTTCTTGCCCGAATCCAGTTCGGGCCACACTGTTAAGGGGTTAAAATGTAATTTTGAAAATTTCTGTCTGATAGAGCGAACCTAACTGAACACATTTACATAGGTTCAGACTTTAATTCAAATGAACATTAGCTTTTGGAAGCTGAAGAATCCCAGAATCCCAAAGGTCACATTGAAAAATCATGGCCCAGTTTCCTCACGAAACCTTATGTAGAGTCTGTATTCGTGTATGAATGGATGTGTGGATGGTGATAAATTTGTAGATCAATTGATGTAGAGTTGTTGTGTACATATTCAATTATATTGGTATAGTTGCATACAGTTATGTAGCGCTCCCCCTGCCTCAAAAGAACAAAACTATTGTTAAATGCTTATAATCCCACAGGCATCTTGTAGGATGTGAAATGACAGTCGAGGAAGGTCCTCTAGAAGAATAAATGTACGATTTTATAGGAGTCTATGGAGCTCTCTGTAGTCTTAAGTAAAAGTTTCAGGAGGATCTGAGGAAGATTTAGGTGGGAGAAGGAAAAAATGACAATGAGTTTCTAATGCAGTGTTGCCAGTTTTAAATTCAGATTTCTTGATTGGCACACTTTACTGAAATCGTAAAATTCTCCTTGTTTTCGCCTTAATTAATATGCTATCAAATAAGGTGAATTTTATTGTTTCCAAAAAGTGGTGTCAGTCAAGAAATCTAAATTTTAAAAAAGTAGCCCTCAGGCAACACTGTTCTAATGCACATAAAGAAAACAAAACAAAAAAAAAACAATGAAAGTAAATCATTTTTTATATAAGTATTTTTTGTTCTCTACCTCTTAATGCTTAATGGCCAGTGCCTTGTTTTTCCAGATATGTTTTAATTAACTTTTAAAGACACGGGAGGCGTATTGAGGGATCCAGTCAATGCAAACCCACTCAATGCGAATCCCATAGTATTTACATGATTAATTCTAATTAAATTAGTCGGTTTTTAACAATTTGACGTTATTCCTTTTAAACTGCTACCCGGAATTGCGTTACACAAATATATCATTAAAAATTGTTATCCGCGTTTTAAAAGACGATGGCACATTCAGTACGCCACCTCTATCATTCTATATGTCCAATACGTCCGTGTCTTTAAGGGTTAATATTCCGGCTAATTACCGACGATTTTTTCAAAAATCTGTATCAATAAAACTATTATACTACTGCTACGATATATACCTCAACACCTTTGTTGAATGCCTTCAAATCGGAATTTGTTTGTAACGGAAAAATGCGCTTTTCTCAAAAATTATGTGACCTAGGGTAATCGCTAAAGTTTTCTTGCATGGTTTAAATTAAAGTCTACTACTTCTAATATTTGCATACATTTAGTTTTAGTAGATTAGGAAGTAGAAGAGGGGTGGCATATTTTTGCACTATATTTTCGACGATATCTTTGAAAATATAATACCTAAAATTAAAAGAAATGTATTTTTGAGCTCAGCGTTACGAAATGTTTCACGCAATACCCCATACGATACACAGAGAAAGATTTTTTTGTCCCCATTAATTAGCCCCTCTACACTTTTCCTAAATATATTAATGAATGTTTAATAATATGTAAATATGTGAGTCAATAGTCTTTATTACTTCCCCCAATTTCAACTTTCCATGTTTACGAGTAAAATAGCTGTGACAGACACAGGAGTGATCTTATAATGGTTCCGTTTTTACTTTTTAAGTACGGAAACCTAAAAATGGATATTTCGTATTTACATCTCTATCTAATAACATATGAAAATAAAGAAACCGTTAACAAAATTCGCGTCTGTGACAAAATTAATTTATAATTTTATTACATTAAATGAAATTAATTGACAGTTTAGTCACCATTTAGCGATCTCTTAAGAGTCTGTGAAAACATTTTCTACATAGAAAATTTATTATACTTTATTCGTAATACACTTTGGTAATGTTTTGTGAATTTCTTAAAATATAATTTAATTTCATTAAATAAAACAATTTTTTAGATAGCTTAAAACGCATAAAGGTGAATATTTTGATTTTAAATATGATTTAGAAAAAAGTGACAACGGTTTATTGCTGTAAAAAAAGGCCAAAGAAGGAAATCATTTAAAAGCAATATTTTTATCTTTTTATTTTTAGCGGAAATTTTACTACCTCTTTTTAATATTTCTAATATATACTCAACATTTTCCTTTTGTCATCTTTGGCTATGATTTACATTCTAACTGGGAAAGAACTTGCTTGTTATTGTCGCTACCAGAATGACAGGTTTTCTATTTTCAATAATTTTCACTTTAAATCATTACTCAAGAATTCTGGCAAGCATTGCATATATTTTTCAGCAGACAAAGTGTTAAAGGCGGACATGTTCTATGAGATTTCCTTTGTAGACGAGTTAAAATTTTCGACTTACCAAACTATGGGACTTTTCCTTGCTAAAGAATTTCCAGTAAAAAGAATATTTTACAGAGATACAAGGGAAAAAGTTTGCGAAATAGAAAATTGGCTTAATAAATGGTAGTTTTAACAGATGCAAAATTCTCCTGCGTTAAAAATTCTGGAGTAATATTTGTTATTTAGGGAAAAAAATTTTAAATGGAAGTTTACGAAAGTTTACTAAATAGAGATTTCACTGCATTAAAAATAATAAAATAAAATTATGCATGAAAATTTGCGAAGGACATTTGAAAAATAATTTATTGCTATATAAGACTTAAGCGATCATGTTCAAAATTTCCATGACCTATATAATGTTATAAATTCTATAAAGACCACTATCGGAAATGCTTCTACAAACTTAGAGGGATGATAGTAGTCATGAAGATGAGCAAAAAATGCAATAGAACATGGGGTCATTAATGACGTTTAAAGGATGAACATCGAGAAAATGACACCTGTGATAAGTGGCCATTTCGTGCAGCTTCGCCGTACACCATATGCATATCAGCCATTTCGTTAGTGGGATAGGTATCCAGTCCTACTAAAAGCACAAACGAAATGTTTTTGCGATGATGCTACCTATAGTCGTTGTCGGTTCATGTACTTACAACGCATGCTTGCTGCAAAGTTTCATTTATTGGTCTGTATCAAAGAAGATGGAAAATTTGCATACATGGATTCCTGCTGACAGATTTGTTTGGCTTTCTTCTAAGTTATTGTTATCTCTTTCTGACCGCATATTCACAAAGTGAAAGGAAAACCAGCTTCGTGCTACTAGCCAGTTGTGCAGAAAAGCAGCATTCGAGATTTCAATATTTTTAATAGTTTTGCGATTTTCACCCTTTAAACGTCATTTGCGACCCCGTCTTCTATTGCATTTTTTGTTCGTCTTGATGCGTACTATCATCCTCCTAAGTTTGTTGAAGTATTTCAGATACGCCCTGTATAATACAATATAAAACTATTAGGAACCATTTCCGAATATCAGTTGCAACAAAATAAACATTTTGTAAATAAATTCTTCCGTACATCTCAAAATATATTGCTTTCCAAGGAGTTAAAAAAAGGAATAAAACGATTTTCGAAATCGTTAGTTCCTCAAAAGAGGAATTTTATATTTTCATTCGTGGTTATGTTATACTTTCCTTGATTCATAGGCAGCAGTCTTTTTTTTTTCAATGTGATATCTAATACGCATTTCATTTGAATTTTCTTCTCATTGTTTTCTGCTTTGGAATCTATCAAAACCACCCACGCAAACCTGGAAAACCTCTTGTGGTCAGAAGAGTACACTTTGACATGCGTCTATGTAAATTAATCAGAAAAACATAAAATCGCCCTTCTTAATTTTTACAAATATTTTTTAGAACTTTTTTTTTTAATTGTAAAATGACGCAACTTTTACGTGAAAATGAAGCTTGTATCAGAAAATTATAGAAGAAAAATGCATTAAAAAATAAGTCTGCCGCATTTTTTGTTGCTGATTATGTTTTTTTTTTATTGCATTTTATTTTTACTTGCAAGTTTTTTACCACATTCCAACGCATATCGAAAGTGAAATCCAAGTTGGTTTGTTTGCGTATTTGTCCGTCTGTTCGTGCTTTAATTCAAGTAAATGTAGTCAAAATGCCATGAAATTGGTGTACTGTGGCGGTCAAAAGTTTCCAGCCAGCATGACATTTTTGGTTAATTTGCAAGTATACACATATGAAGAGAAACCTCAAAGTGATATTTATACATTTTATTGGCATAATAGTTAGGAACTTATTTAAGAAATAACAAATAAATATCAATAAATTTAATTGACAAAATTAATTGCAAAGGAAAACGCATGTTCTCGAAAGTTTCCAGCCATCTGGCAAGTTTGGAAAAAGTGGTATCTACTATCTATATTATAAAGGACAAACATATCTGTGCGTAACGCATACGTCATTCTGCGAATTGCAACACTTTCAAATTTGAAATGAATTTTCGTTTTGCAATTTTCGCTACTGAAAATTTATAAACGTCTACACATTTTCAGTTCTTATACCGTCGTATAAGGAAAATATGTACTTTTAAATGTAATTTGTTTGAAAGCTGTATCTCAATTTATTTTTGAGATATTAATTTTTTTTATAGTTTTTAGTACCAATTTTGTAATTGTGGCAACAGAAGTACTCCATTTCTGTTAAAAGTAAAGGGAAAATGTAATGGGGTTTATTTATCCTTATTGATGCCACTTTCTCATTATAATTAGAAATAACATTTTTTTCAGTCTGAACAGAAAATGACGTCACGCTTTAAAAAACACGCATTTACCCCCCACCCCCCATAAAGCTATGTTACATTTCAGTATATTTTCATTCCGCTGATACCGAGTTTGAGACACTTGGCGCAAAGCTTCAGTAAGTGCCGTATTTAAAAGAAAATAATCCTTTTCTTAGACAAAACTAGATATTTTTCCACGAATGCTTTTAAAAGACATCAATTTCTGGAATTTGTACTTGGCGGTACTGAGATTAGAACCGCAAGTACAAAGAATGAATTTTCACATGCAAAGTTGTAGCTGACAAACGTGACTTCAGATTTGAAAGTCTACCTACATTATAAAGGGAAAATGTGTCCGTGCGTTACGCTGACGTCATTTTGAGAATGGCAATGCTTGAAGATTAAATTTCAGTTTTGCAATTTTTGCTACTGTAATTTTTTTAAGTTGTAAAAATTAGCGATTTTCAATATTACACCGTTATATAGGGGAGAAAAATCTACTTTCAAATGCAATTTGCTCGAAAACGTTATCGTCAATTATTTGTTTATTATTGTTTTTAAATTATTTTCAAGCATAACTTTTTTAAATCTATCTCCATTGCGTGCAGGTTCCATTACGGAATAACCCATTTGCAGTTAAAACAATATAAATAGTTGAGCATTTTGCCTCCGGCTAATTTTCATAGCGAAATAAAAACTTCATCAGTCTTATTATATTAAAAAGTGACTGCCCGTTTGTATTTCACAGCTCCTCCTCCTACAAAATGGAACGTTGTACGATCAAATTAACGCCAGTTATCCGAATTGATTCGAGGATGTCAAAAGTGGTCGTAGAATTTTAAAATGTGAATTAGTTCTTTAGATATATTTTTTTTCGTTATTTTTAATTACATTATTATTTGATGTTGGCTCCATTTTGGTGGATAAAAGAGAAAAAAGGGAAAATGGTAGGGATTATTAGATATCATTGTTTGACATCATTTTTAAATTGAAATTAACTTTTATTTGAATAAGCGAAATTAATATTGTCATTGAGTTGTATTTTGAAAGAAAATCTAAAGAAATACAAACTTATTTTCATATATTCAAGCTTCAGGAATCAGTTCATTTTGAAAAACAAAAATTCCGACTGTGGACTGGAATATCGAGATATTTTCTGTTGACGCCAAAAGAAAAAAAAAACACATCGTAAGTTATTTTTATTTAATTTAAAGTAAGAAATATAAATTTTCAACTATTGCCTTAAGATGGCGATTAAAACTTTTCAGAAGCGAATTTTGTTAAAAACAAAATGTTTCAGCAAGAAAAAATATTCTCTAAGTATTTATTTTAATTCATAAATACAAAATACTTTTGAATAAATTCGTCAAAACAAAGTCATTTTTGTATAAGTTGACCCAAATGACATCACTTCTACCAGGCCGAGATTCAATGCCAAATCTTGGAAGAGCGACAAGCTTTTGAAAAATAAAGTTATAGAATATGCGCACTTTTATTGGGAAAGCTTTTGACTTAAATTGTAAATATAATTTATTATTTGAAATATTGTATTTAATAAAATTAATACCATAATTGCTTTCTAAATTTACTATAAATTTAGATTTCATTTTCCGCAAAAGAGTCGAATGATCTCATGCAATTCAAAAGCAACGCATCGGGTTGCTATGCAACTACACTGCTCAAAACAATTAAAGGATATTTGAAGTTTTATATAAAATAAAGATATAAACGAAATTTTTTTTGCCGAAAATAGAAGAAGAGAATCACAAATGCAAATGTTTCTGGTTTTCAAACTGTGGAGTATGCAAATTTTGAGTTCGACGTCAAAAACGTCGCTTCAGCGGCAGCGAATGAAATTTGACTTTCAACTGGATAAAAGAGAATGAAGACAAGGATGATCGGCATTCAGTGATTGCTTTGTTTCGATGAGTACGATGTCTCAGCGAAGTCATTTGACATATTCAGAAGCTTTGAGAATTGTTGGTAGGTTAGAAGGGGGCCAAACTCAAGCCGAAGTAGCGCAAGCCATTGGAGTGTCACAAAGTGTCATTTCCAGGATCTGGAACCGTTTTTTGGAGAGTGGATGTGCAGGCCGAAGACCAGGGCAAGGTCGTAGACGGGCAACAACGCCCAATGAAGATCGGTATTTAGCGTTAACTGCTCGGAGACACCGAACCATGAACGCTACTCTTCTCCAACAACACCTTCGCTCGGCTACAGGCACCACGATTTCAACTCAGACTGTCCGAAACCGGCTCCATGCTGTAGGTCTGTATGCTCGCCGACCGATGGTTTGTGTTAGATTAACATCAAGGCATCGTCGCGACCGCAGGGAGTGGGCAACCGAGCATGTCAACTGGAGGAGAAATGAATGGAGCAATATTCTGTTTTCTGACGAGTCTCGTTTTTCTATGCATCCGGATAATAGGCGTATTTTCATCTGGAGGGACCGTGGCAGTAGGAATAATCCTGCGTTCGTGCACGAAAGTGTCAGATTTGGCGGTGGAGGAGTGTTGGTGTATGGTGGCATCTCCATTGACGGGCGCACTGACCTCTACATCATTCGAGATGGAGCTCTGACTGGTCGCCGATATAGGGATGAGATCCTCAGACCTATTGTAGCCCCTTACGCTGCAGCAATCGGAGATAACTTCATTTTAATGGACGATAACTGCAGGCCACATCGTGCAAACCTGGTGGAGGATTTCCTTTTCGAGGAAGGAATCGTTCGAATGGAATGGCCAGCGTGTTCTCCAGACATGAATCCAATCGAACACGTTTGGGACGTTCTAGGAAGACGAGTTTCTGGCCGCCAACAACCCCCACAAACTCTCCAAGAACTGGAAAGAGCTCTTCTGGAACAGTGGGGCAGAATACCCCAACTCGTCATTAATAGCCTCATTGAGTCCATGCCTCAAAGGTGTTCAACGTTGCTGGCCGCCCGTGGAAACCATACCCCCTACTGAAAATGATTTTCTTTGAAGAAAACACCTTTTCTTATTCTTTTTTTCTCATATGCACAAATTGTGTTTTTTTTCCTTTAGTACACAAATGCGCAATAAAATGCATTTTTTTCTGCCAAACATGTGTAATTTATTCTCATATAACCTACTATGTCTGTCGACCATGTATCAATCAGCTAAACAGTTTACCACATACAAAATCCACCTAAAACTGCAATATCCTTTAATTGTTTTGAGCAGTGTAGTATATATAAAATCCAAACGGAAATTTCGTTCCGAACTTCTATATTTCGCGTTCTACTGCATGAATTTTCACGAAACTTACACTGTTAGGTAGAAATCGTTTCAGAGAAGGTTTTAAGCTATAACACATTGTTCTACGTAGATTAGTTGTAGAATTATGATGGAAAGTTCTGTTATTTTGGGCAATAAGGTTACCATTTTATTTCTTGGCGAACTTTATCGTTGATGAAAAATTGAAACGGCTATTACACCTCCAAAAATAAAAGAAAAAAACTCTTACTAATTTTATTTAAAATTTAAAAAAAGAAGAAAAAACAAAAGAATAAATCAGTTTTGCCGAGTGATAATATTAAAAAATTAAAATATTTAATTTAAATATGAAAGGGAATGTTCGTAATGCTTAAACAATTACGCAGTTGAAATATTGCAATTAAAACAGGATTTGGCGATTTATCTTTCTTTTGCGTCACGTTAAGAAAAATGCATCTGAAAAATTGATCACTCGTATATATCAACCAATTCCGATGTGAGTGAGCATGGGCACAGCAATTACTAAGGTCTCGACCAAGTTCACTGGTTAGCCTCATCCACCATGTTGTCTTAAAATGGCAGGCACTTTAAGAAATTGCCGAAATTGGCAGCCAAATATAAGTTACTTTACTTAAAAGCAGCTTGGATAAAGCTGACTAATTTCGCGAAATTCTCATTCATAATGATTTAGTATTGATAAAAATTAGAATCGAATCTCCTATATTCGGTTTAGACTAAATTGAGCTTCGTGTGTTTGAATAATATAAGTTGGCTTTTTTAAAATAAGGAATATGAAAGCTACCTCTTCCTCCCGGCACTGGCCGGAAGGACTTTTTTCCAAAGTTGCGATTTTTATAACATCGAACGTAGATCAGCGAATATAATCCACTCTTTTTTTTTAAACACATACGGCCAATTTTTCCTTTTATAAATGTCTACTGCTTCAAATGTTAAGTACGAAAGATAATTCTTAAGAAAATTTATGCAATTATTCGTTTTTAATACCACAAAGAAAACATTTTACAATAAAAAATGATTACTGAAATAAATTTTCGATAATCTTTTTCATTCGTCATTCTCTTTTCATTTTTTTTTTTTTTTTTTTTTTTTTTTGGCGTATCTTTTCTTCTTTTTTGAAGGTTTTTTTTAAAGATATTGAATTAATTTTCCGTAATCAGGTTACCCGCTAATTAGCGTATTTACTATAACGTTGGATGTTTCTTTTTATATTTGAAAGATACTCTGGACAGTGAACCCGATTGCAGAAGATTACATGAAATTTGTACTTAGCGATTAGTATATTCATGATTTTTCATTATTACTGAAATTATTGTGTTTCATCATGAAGCAAACGAACAAAAGAGGTTTTGTTATCATTTATTCTTTATCTCAAATTATTTTACCTCATAAAAAACGATACTTTCAATGGAGGGGAAAAACTTTATTATTCCAATGGTGGCAAATGTAATAATATCTGTCGACTTAACATTTTAGCCTACATAAGATAAAACTATCTCAAATTTCGATCATCATAAAGTATATTGTCCTAACGCACACCCTAGCCGCTAATCATAGCAATAAATTAAGAGTTATTTTCATAATCTGGATTATTTACACAATAGACGGAAGAATAATTTACACTTGATAATATAAATATCAAGCCTATTTATTTCTCCGTGTTAATAGGCTCTTTAGAATAATGCAAAATAAATCTTCAATCCGTATTGACCAAAATGCATATTGCTAAAAAGTTTGTATAACTAAGTTTATTTATCGTTGTCAGTCCTATTTAAGGTATGGAGATTTGTTGGTAAAATATCTATAATTGAGTTAATAAAAACTGCATTATTTATTGGAACGTAATTTGGCGGGTAATTTTGTTTTGCAATTACTTCTGGTGCATGTGTAACAATATTCATGCATCACTTTTAATGTTTGTCCTAACCCTCACAATGAGGTCGATATCATGGATGTATTAGAAATATCTATATTATAACGGACAAACATATCTGTGCGTAACGCATACGTCATTCTGCGAATGGCAACACTTTGAAAATTTAAATGAAATTTAGGTTTTGCAATTTTCGCTACTGCAAATTTTTAAACTTCTAAACATCGCACAGTTTCAATTTTCACACCGTCGTAGAGGAAAAAAAATGTACTTTTAAATGCAATTTTTTTGAAAGGCAATGAAATGAAATGGCAATGAAAATGACATTATTTTAATTTTATTCAAACGATTCAGATTTAAGGGGACACAGTACCTTTTAAACTACTTTTTCGATTTTGAACAATACTGTAATATACTTAAATATAATGTCACTACAGATATTAGGTACTATAAAGCAAATATGATTTCATAGAATTTCAAAAAAAATCTTGTACAACAGCCTATCTATATTATAAAGGACAAACATATCTGTGCGTAACGCATACGTCATTTTGCGAATGGCAACACTTTGAAATTTGAAATAAAATTTTGGTTTTGCATTTTCTTTACTGCAAATTTTTAAACTTCTATGCATCACACATTTTAAATTTTTACACCGTCGTATAAGGAAAAAAATTCTTTTTTAAATACTATTTGTTTGAAAGCTGTATCTCAATTTGTTTTTGAGATATTAATTTTTTTGTAGTTTTTAATACAAATTTTGTAATTGTGGCAACTGAAGTACTCCATTTATACTGAAAGTAGAGGGAAAATATTCATGGTTTATTATTTTTATTCATTATATCCTTATTGATTGCCATTTTCACATTACAAATAAAAGTAACTTTTTTATAATTTTTGAACAGAAAATGATGTCAGACATTAAATAAAACACGCATTCTTCTTCATAAATCAGCTACATTTTAATATTTTTACATTACGCTGATAAATGAGTTTGAGGCGCTCGGCAAAATGATTCATTGAGCAAAAGTGATATATTTAAAACAAAACGATCATTTTTTTTGATAAAACTAAATATTTGACCAATACTACAAATGGCGAATACTATGACAACTAAAGTCAAATTTCTGAATTTTTTTTTTCGCGGGTACTAAGATTAGAACTTAAGGTTTGTGCGAATGTTCACATGAAAAGTTGTATTGGACAAACGTGACTTTAACTTTGGAAATGCATTCATTAATAATCTATTCTTTTGCGCGTTAAAATACTTTCAAATTGTGAATTTGAGTGGTGCGTATGTAAATTACGAGAATGTGAAAATAACGTACAGTTTAGATTTTATGGGGGAAAATTTTATGATGTGACAAAGCGAAACCCTTTTTACTGATTTTTCATCCCGTAAAAACAAACATAAGAGCTCCATCGATAACTTCATCATAATTAATCATCTTGATTACGTAATCTAATACAGTTTAATTTTTCAATAATTTAAGCAGTTGAAGTTTGTAGAAATAATATTTTGGTAATTTTGGATTTAAAATATTATTTGTTTTAAGAGTTAGACAACCAATGTAAGATGATTTTTTTTGTTGTAATTATTTTTGTAGGTTTATTATACTTTCGATCTGACAGTTCCTTTCAAACATTTTAGTACGTCGAATTTCGACGGGTTGCAACTCGTTTAACTAAAATTTAAATTAAAAAAAAAATATTTTTTTTTAAATCCCTACTACTTTTTTAAAATATGAATATTTTTGCTTCAAATTTTTTTTACATATTCCTTAGATTATACTACATAAAAATGTGCATGGATTTTTAGATGTATGGGATATTACATTTAATATCAATGTTTTTCTCTTTTGCATAGTAAAAAATCAAGGAAAAATAGTTGAAATTCTTAAAAAAAATAACTATAACCTTGAATGTTAAATCCATGCACAGTTTTATGTAGTATAATCTAAGGAATATGTAAAAAAATTTTGAAGCAAAAATATTCATATTTAAAAAAGTAGTAGGGATTTAAAAAATGCTTTTTTTAGTTTTTTAAAATTTAAATTTTAGTTAAATAGACTGTTCTACAAGATTTTTTTTTTGAAATTATATTTGCTTTATAGTACCTAATATCTGTAGTGACATTATATTTAAGTATATTACAGTATTGCTCAAAATCGAAAAAGTAGTTCATAAGGTACCGTGTCCCCTTAAAAACACACATTTTTATGCGTCACTTTTCTGTTAAAAATTAAAGTTAAACACTCATTTTTGTCTGCAGATCATTTAATAAAGTACATGCAATCATCTGAATACATTTTTGACGGTATTTACTCTACTGGGATTTCAAAGAGGGAAAAAGTAGTAATAGAACTGTCAAGAGAGGACATTTATTACGAAGTATAACGTATAATTCAGTGAGATTGTATTTAAGCTACCAAAACCACATATGCTCAAGCTGAGAGACTAGGAGTTCAAGAACAAGCACCCAAAAGTTAACTATTCGAACATTCTTCGTATTCAATGGTCAATATCTGTAATCATTGTAATGCTATCTAATTTAATAGTGTCAAATTAGAGAACATTTTAATTCCTGTTGTCATAATGGCCTCATTTCGCTACTAAAATGCACTGTAAATGATCAACTTATTGCTTCTTAATAGCTCAAAATTTCTGCAATTCAGCGGTAATATAATATCGCAATGACGTTCGCATCGTTTTCAGGATTGTGGAAGGATATCCCAGGTAAAGGTCCACATTGTTTTAAAATACAAATTCAAATTCACATTTTGTTTGACTCAAGGTTCGTTTAGAAAAATCGACCAGCGTAGCGGGCGTAGCCTGCTAGTAATAGAATATAACAGTTATCATCGACATTTACAATTAATATTTTGTCGTCGTACCTTTAGCACTAAGTACTGCGGAGCACCGAGGTTGCATCCATTCAGTGAACGGTTGAAGATGGTCTATGGTACGTTTTTTCCACTCTTCTTGCAATTTTTGGGAAAATTCGATAGAATTCGAATAGTTATAAGTCCGCACACGTTTTTCAAGTTCCTTCGAAAGATAATCTGTTGGGTTCAGATCGGGTGATTGGGATTGGTGAATTGATCTATTTCAAATGTGGAATTTTTTTTTTGCGAAAACCACTTCTTAACGAGCGCACATGTATGCGTTTGATCGGTATCATATAGAAACAAATAGCTGCGACCGCACTTTTTCCTCAAATAAGGTCAAATGATCTTGCAAGATATCGTTATACATTGCATCATTCATCTTGTCGCGGATTTCATCTAACGGCCTGTCACATTTTCCAGAAAATCCACAGCACAATGTGTCCTCCACCGTGTTTTATTGTATGAATAACATATTTTGAATCATATCAATTGTTTTTAGGTCGTCGAAAGTAATGTCTTCTATCACTCAAAAAAAGATTGAACTTCGACTCATGAGGAAATAGTACTTTTTTCCAGTTTTCACTTTCCACTCCACTGGCGACGGGAATAGGGAAACAGTTTTTTTTTAACCTCCGAATGATCTTGGGGCAAACGTTGAATTGGTTAATAGTATTTGTTTTCCTTGACAAACACCAGTCGGGCCCGCTTATTTTTTTTTACTTATGAAAGGTTCTTTAACATCAACTCTACCATAAAGTCTTACTTATTTCAGCAACATCTTCATTCCGTTAATCTCGGATATTGCAGCGGCATTTATATGCCGATCGTCAACTGCTTTTCTCCTGATAATTCTGTAATCCCGAATAGTCATTTTCCGGAGTCTCCAGGACCGTGAAAAGTCCTGAAGGCCATGGCAATCTTTATATATTTTTTAAATACCGTTCACAGTAGATTTATCGATCAATAACTTTACCGCAATCTGACGAGATGATTGACACTTTATCGACAAACAAATCACTCGTTTACGAACAATAATTGTTAAACTTTAAATTTTTGAATTTGAACTACATTATTCACATTGATTAACTAACAAATACGACCAAAAAACTCTTTACCGATAGCAAAAAATAACGAATGACGAATGGCCAGAAACTTTTGCACACGCGAATATCGAATTCCACCCCTTTACATCAAGTATCTTCAGTATCCAACCAAAATGATCACGTGGTCAGAGGTCATTTGCATATTCCTAAATTTTAAAGTACTTGCTCTTCTTCTTCACTGAAACGTTCTGGCAAACAAATTAAGGAAACTAACTGGCCGGAAACTTATGATCGCTACTGTGTGTCATTGGGGTTTACTACAGCGTCTTCGGTGTTGAAAATGATGTGTCCGTGCACTGGGCCACAGAAAAGAATTTCGATATACTTCGGTCTATGTGAAGAATCATTTGTGGTGTATATTACTAAAGTTACTTTATTTCAAATATATTGAAATTTATATATATATCATTGAGGTGTGCTACAAAGTGCTTACTGTAGAGCAGTGTGCGCATCGAATATATCGTTATTTTGCAAGGACACACAAAAGAATTTATCAATGATCGATACTGCGGCATATGAACAATGATTGCTGGAAGTGCATTTTGAGGTGTGGTACGCATTTTTAATTGTCATATTACTTGGCGTGTGTAAGTTCTATAGAAACCCATTCAGTGCTGCACAAAATATGACAAAAACATTTCCTTTTATTGATGATAATTTCTGAAGTGCTGTGAGTTCAATTGAACTAACTATATTAACATACTATGTGGTATACGTATAAATCTATAGATCATATACTGGGCTGTACAAAAAATGGATATTATTTAGACTATTGGTGGTAAATCCAGAAACTGCGTTTTTCAAACTATTTATTTGAACATCATATTTCACTTTAATAAACTGGGAAGGTATGTTACAGTGATCTAATAGTATTGGAAGGTGCGTCATAATCTTTGAATGACGCATGCTTTTCAGTTCTTATTTATCATAAAATATCGCACAAAATGATGCAAAAATAAGCGTTAAATGTGTAACATATCTGAAACTTTATTAAATGATGTCAATTTCAAAATGTTTTTTCTAAGTGTTAAATAAATGTCTCTGAAAAAGAAGAAAACCAATAACTGATTGTAACTTACATCTTCTAATGCATCTCTTTTACTGCGTCTGTGACGTACATAATATTTCCTAATTTTTCTCAATCTGAAAGGAAAAAAAAAAAAAAAAAGATTTACCTTTTTGTTTTGTTACACGTAATGTAAACTTTGCATTCACTTAAACAATCTACAAATTTCGCGGCAATAAATAAAATGGCATGCAATATTAAATATCAATATTACAGTTGATTTCTATAATTAAATTAATTTTAGTAAAGGCGGTCCAGTTTATTTGTATGTTTCAATTATGTAAGTCTTGTCAAAACACATAATTAATAAACGATTCCCTTTTAGAATTTTTTTTCCGTTGTAAAGGGTTTTTAATGGTAAGGATACCACCATAAATCCCAAGCTGTTAAAAATTATTTGTTTTCCAGATCGTCTATTGTTTCCTTTTGGTCTCAGCTTTAACTAAAAATTGGGCAATTGACGTGAAACTTAAATACGTTGTTCAGGTTTACAGTTCTACTGTGTTGCTTAAAATAGTCATTTTCTAGAGGTAGTCATTAAAATTGTTGCCGTCTATTGCACGCTTAATATTGGTAACTATGATTTGAATTAAATGTAAATATGAATAACAATAAAGGGTTACAACGAAAAAGATTTGCTATGCGAAGCCACTCTCACTAGAATATGGCAAATGGGAGATTAATAACTAAATATCAGACCAATAAGTGAAGAAACATTTTCATTTAGTCGGTTTACAATTTCTTCTATTTAACACTATTCTATATCATACGAATTGAAAATTTCCAAATCAGCAAAAAAATGCCAGGCTAGGAATCGAACCCAGATCCTTGGCTTACAAGGCCAATGCTTTACTGTTTAAGCTAACTAGGCCGACGACCAACCAGCATATTTCGCTCAGATAACCTTATTGGTAGTCTGTCATGTAGACAGCTCGACAGAATAAACCGCAGGTAAAGGAACTCCATAGAAACGATGGATACGTAGATGAACTATTCGATATGCGCAATCAATACGACGATGTTTCTTAAAAACTGAGAATAAAATTATATAATATGAAAAAATATCAAAACATTATTATTTTTAAATAAAATAATAAGACGAAATAAAATATTCCACATTAATTCAATCACAAACTAAACAATATGTACTTTAAAAAGTTTCTGTATGTTTAAAAGGTGACAGATGATAATACTACCTATGTTACAAGTTTAAAATATACATTTTATTTAAATTACTAGTACTTTCCGTCTTCAAAACCCTCAGACATCGTCAGGGAATTGTTACAATAATTAATCCAAAGCGCTGCTACTTCTACTACATTTCAGCTACGCTTTTAAAACCTATGGGACCTATGGAAGCAAAGTGCGTGTTAAAATATATGAATCGGCAATTAAATATCTTTCTTCTGCGAAACTTTAAGTACTACTACTTCCCCTTCCAACTACGTTAAGGATTATAGAGTCTCGCATTTGAAACGAAGTGACGTATTTGAAATGTAAAAAACTGCAATTAACGAAAATATTCCCTGACAATGTCTACGGTTTTTGCGGACTAGAAGTACTATGAAATTTAAATACAATGTAGATTTGTTAATTGTAACATCTGTAGTTCGTATTATTAACTGTCAGCTTTTAAGTAAAGAGAAAACGTTTTAAAGTTAGTGTAGTTTGTGATTATTATTATTTTTTAAATATATTTTTTCAGATAATTCGGTTTTGACCTATGTTAATTCCACTGTAAAAAGCAAATGGCTAAGCATTTTGTACAAACTACTTTTGGCAAATATTGTCTTTTGAGCTTTTTGTCAAGGTGAGCATAACGTGAGCATATATTGATTTTTTTAGAAGCGATCCTTGGAGAAAAACAGCTAGATAAATATTTATTTAAAAAATAACCTTATAAAAGAATTGCTTTGACGAATTACTTATCTACGCTTTTATAATAGTACTCTAGTAGTCGAATGAATTTTGAGATTTTGTGTGAGACAGCTGTTTCTTGAATTTAAACATTTATGCTTGAATGAGACCTGTTGTATCATTTCTTTAAATTTTGCAAAGTATGTCTGAATTTCAGTGAATTTGGGTGTCACGGAAAAAACCTTGAAATAATATGATAATTGCGTATCTGTTGTTGCTAACCTTATAAATAGAGTGTGGAAGGATATGGATTTGGTGGATTTCGAACACATCTCGAAATCACGCTATTTTATTTCTGGATTTTAACAGCTTCCTCAATTCGTCAAATTTAAGTTCTCAATGTGTTGATCTCAAGAGGATTTAGTGTTTTCAAATAGTGTCTACTGATGTAAATTTAATCAAAGTGTTAAGACATTAAGTTTCAACTTTTTGAATAAAGACTCATTGAAACTTCAGACTTCTATTTTAAAGTGAAATTATTAGGATGAACGAAGCGAATCCTCTACTAGGCTACACATATTATATTTTGTCGTACACATTACAAAAAATCTATTCAGTATTTTGACTTGAAATTAAACATAAAAATAAATTATGATCTGTAGATTTGCACAATATTATTTTTTTACAGAATAACCTTAAAAAATTTATTATTTTAATTAATTTATTTTACATGTTTTTCCATTACGGACGCATTTTTGCAAATAAAAAATTTGAACACGTATATTTACAGAAGAAAATATAAATCATGGAGTTAGTCATTATAGATAGAATCATAATTAATTAAATAAATAAAATATATTTTCATTATTCCACCAAAATATCTCAAAAACTGTTTTTTAAATTTAATTAAGTAAATAACTATTTTTGGGCTTGATAGAAATAAAACGTGGTCTGTACATTGTGACAATATTATTTTCTTATCGAATAATTTAACAAAAAACCTTTTTTATTATTTTGTTGAATATAATTTTCCATTATACGAATTTATTTTTGTAAACGATAATGCAACCTGCGTATTTCTTGCAGTAAATAAAAATCATTGAGTCAGTAAAGATAAAGTCATGAATGATTCAATCATTTACGAAGACGATACTTACGCATTTTAAACGAATTATATTATGATTTTTTTTTTGTAATGTGGCAACAAAAGAATTGTAAACAAATAAAATTAATTGTTAAATTCGCTATATAAAGTGTTATTCGAATTCCCTGGTTGAATAATAACAATAATATAATAAGTTAATTATTCTTAGTATCAACGATAGTAGATTTTAAATGATTTTCCAGAAAATAGGATTTTGATAAAGTAACTTCCTAAAAGCTTTCTTCAAATATAGTATTCTAAGATTGCAATCAATGATTATTTGGTGTGAATTACAAAGATTGGAAACATACCTATTTCAAACCATTTGAGAATACACCCGAGGCTATTGGAAAACGTAAAAACATCTTTAAAATAACTTTTAGTTGAAAATTAAGAAATATTTTGTAAAATTTTGCTTCGAAAATATCTTTATTTATGCCAGTCTTATATCATAAATAAAAAAATCAGAGGAAATTCATAGTTATTTGGCTGAATTTACATTTCTAAAATTAAAATGCGCCAAAATATAAAATAACGTTTTTGTTTAATAAAGATGCAAAAGTAATATTAAAAAATATTGTTACTTTCAAACATTTATCTTACTAAATAATGCTTCGTGAATACAAATAAAGCATGGCTTTTGCTAGTAATATGTATAGTGCTATTTATAGTGTGTTAAAGGGACAGTTATGACAGAAGAACTAGTGAGTGTATGTTACGGTTAGTTTGATAAATTCGGTTATTATTAATAATAACCGGGCCTTTTGGTTAATTTGATAAATACTGCATAGTAATTCATATGTACCAGTTATTATTAATAATTCCGAATGAAGCTCGGCCAATATGATTAATTAAGCATAGTAATGAATATGTACTTTACTGGAACATGCATTATCATAACTTTGGGAAGCAAATAACAAAAAATATTCTTAAGAGACAATAATACTCAATCAAAAGATGTGTCTTATTTATAGGACGCCAAGGCTTAAGCGATTAAAGATAATTAATTTATAATTGCTAAATCAATTAGGTAAAAATTTTACACAGTGAAACAATGAAAGAATAAATAATTGAGTTTAAAATGCATACTTTTAGCAATAAATATCAAGAAAAATGCAGTATAAGTAGTAAGTTTTACATTTAGACTTCCAGTAAATAATTTTAACCTTTAGCAAATATATTAATATAAGTTACTGTCGGAATGAGACAATATTCACACCAATCTAATGGAAGAAAAAAAGAATAAAAGGAGTCACGTCATTATGTCCCCCACCCGCCCAGAATTGCAAATTGCAGGGGCATCGAACAGTGGAAGAAAATACATCTTTTCAGTAGGGGGTTCCTCATACAATATTGTTATTTCTATAACAAACCTCATATTACAAACAAATTACATTGGAGATACGATATTATTTTATTTTTAATAAATTATTTATTTTGGCTGGAAGAGGTATAGTAGCATTTGGAGTTACAAATGATTTTTGGTTTTTTACATTTACAGAAATTTTATCTGCAATTGCCTTTACAATTGTAATATTGAAATACTTGGCCACCTAAGTTGGAATCCTTGCTAGCACATTCTCTTAGATTTATTGCATTCACTAGAACTTCATTAACTGAAAATAAATACTCCTTGCAGACAGTGAAATCATTCTTTGTGTACAGTTGGTTTAAAATTCCATGTTTTGTACCAAGTTTATGTAAGTTTTCATTTTCCTTAGAAATTATAACAGTTATGATATTTCGGATATCAGCCTCTATCTCTGGTATTCGAACGGTTTTACATTTGCACTAGGAAATTTTAACTTTGAAAGCCGCAATACTTCTGCTTGCTTATATAGTTGACTGTTTATCTGAGCGTCGAGCTTCTTGAATATTTTTTGAGACTTTATCCAGTGAAAAAGAGGAGTTTTCCTTGTTTTCTTCAAAATATTCCATTTCAACATCACCGAAACTTTTTTTCGCTTTCTATCTCAGAATTATGTTGTTCTCCTTCAGTTACAGTTGAACTCTTATTAGCGTTTTTGAGAAACCTGGAGCAATTCCTTCCATTCTCCAGTTCCATGGACATTAGGGTGGAACGAAAAAAATAAATTTTTAATTTCGATATGTAATAGATATAAAAAGTTGACTAATGCCTTTGTTAAGACAGTGTTAAAATATTTTAACAAACATAATATATTTAGAGGTGCCGCAAAAGACTTGAATATATGTATTTTTAAGTAGATTTTACGAATTTTGATAAATTTGGTTTAGTACAAAAAAATATATATATTTTAAATAATAAATGCCTGTTTTCAATTTTTAAATAATACACATAAAATACCTTACAAAAGATATTTACAGTTTTATACTGCATACCTTTAATATTTATGCTACTAAATCTTGCATCTTTTAATTTCCATTTTTTTTTTAGATTTTAACAGTATTTGGTAATAACATTTTGATTAACCTTACTTTTAACTTAAAAACGCGGCAAAAGATTTTTTAGTTCTGAAAATTAATAGTGAAATGGAGAACAGTACTTGTTTCGAAGTTACCTTGATTCAGGCGGAATATTATTGCCTGGTGTAGGGTGGCGGAAGAGAAAGAGAAGCATGCAACTGTAGCAATGGTCTGGTCACATGTTCCTGTCGTCAGTCAGTGCAGGCAAACGAATCGTTTGAGTAACAAATGTTTTTATGCTGTTCTTTACTGGATTTTGTTTTGTTTATGAATATGCCAGTTTGAATATCTGTATAATAATTTATTAGTTAATACTTTATCTTCAGAGTGATGGAAGTGTCAAGACCAGTTCAGACCAGACAAAAGTTAGAAAGCCTAATTTTTGGCTACCATAAACAATTAAGTGATATAAGATTTTTAACTCATTATGACAGCATTAAATAATAGCTTTATATTCGACATGAGCTGAAACCAGACAAAACATCAAAAGAACGAACGGTGAGTGAAATACTTGATATACTTATTAAGAAAGTTGAATCTATTTGGTCGTCAGCATCTATTCTTGTAGTACCTCGCACTCGCATGTTAGAAATGAGAAAAACCTATCACGATAAATACAGACGTACTTTAAGATCAAAAGGTAGAAAAGGTACAGGAAAATATGATTTGGATGCAGTAAAATTTTTAAATGAAAGCAATTTTTATGTAGTAATCTGTAAGTGCAAAGAATTTTCTCTATGTAAGTGCGATAAAAGAAAAAAAGTACCTAAACTTTAGAAAGATTTTTTACTTGACCAAAGAACAGTTAGAAAAATGTGTATAAGTGGAGTCTATAAAGTTATTTTCAAGATTTTAATACAAAGAGAAGAGAGGAAGCAACAGGTAATACAGCAACAATTAAAGTATAACTGCAATCAGAAATTAGTTGTTAAGGCTACTAGAAAAGCTGAAAATGATGCCATTTAATCAGATCCTGAGCAAATATTTAAAGGAGCCTTAATATACAATCCCAAAAATTCCTCTACTTCTTTTTGGATTCAACTACAAGGGAGCAAATGCGAGTATCACTTCTAATAGTAGCAAGTGCTTGTGACCGAACTGGGGTTTCAGACAGAGTTGCTGCGAATATCGCAAGTGCTGTTCTTAAAGATGTTGGAATGATTACAGAGGAGAATAACAATGAGGTAACTGATAGGATGAAAATTCGAAGAGAGGGAGCCAAGAATAGGACAAAAGAGATAGTAAGAAGCCTTAACCAAGTTGGAGATAATATAGGTGTGTTTTTCGATGGAAGCAAAGATAAAACAATTGTGCAAGATAAAAAAGTAAACAAAATTTACAAAAAGACGGTCATCGAAAAACATATTTCTTTAGTAAAAGAGCCCAATTTATCCTTTCTAGAACATGTAATCCCTGCTTTTGGAACAGGTGAAGCTATAAAAAATAGCATGACAGCCAACTTTAATGCTAACAATCATTTGAACATATCAACTGTAACTACTATTGGGTGTGATGGGACAGCCACAAACACTGGAGTTAATAACGGTGTGATTGCTTTAACAGAAAAAGATCTAAATAAGCCACTGCAGTGGCTGATTTGTTTGTTACACTTAAAAGAATTGCCTTTGCGCCACCCGTTTCGTGAATTAGATGGAAAAACAGTAGTGTGTATTTGCGGGTTCCACGGCGTCTGTGGGTCTGTGGTGGCGTAACTGTGGAATGTGGTGGCCTGTGGTGACACACCGCGCGCGCGCTGATAAGAGTTGGTGGTGGTGGAAACACATCTCGGTGGAGGGAGAGGCGTTGTCGGGAAACTGATAAGAACTTGTCTTACAGTACGAGGGTATTTATTTTGAGAAGTTAGAAAATTTTTGCGAATTAAATTTACTTTTTCGAATTTTATTTTGAGGAAATAGAAAATTTTTTCGAATTTTATTTTGAGGAGATAGAAATTTTTCGAGGAAATATTTTTATTTTTCGAATTTTATTTTGAGCAAATAGAAAATTTTTTCGAATTTTATTTTTCGAACTTAATTTTATTTTCATATGTTAGAATTATTTTTCGAATTTTATTTTGAGGAGATAGAAATATTTAGCGAAATTTATTTTTCGAATTTTATTTTTAGGTGTTAGAAAATTTTTGCTAACTGAATTTATTTTTCGAATTTTAATTTCAGATGTTAGAATTATTTTTTTCTTTTTAAAAATTACTAAGAGATAGAAATTATTTGCGAACTGAATTTTTTTTTCCGAATTTTATTTTAACGGAACTTTATTTTTATTTTACGAATTAAATTTTAGAGATGTTAGAATTATTTTAGGAACTTTTATTTTTAGATGTTAGAAAATTTTATGCGAATTGAACTTTATTTTAGGGGAGATAGAAAATTTTCTCAAATTTTATTTTGAGGAAATAGAATTATTTTGCGAACTTTATTTTTATTTTAGAGGAAATAAATTTTTTTGAGAAGAATTGCTATTTTATTTATTTAACGGAACTTTGAAAATTCGTGGGAATTCATTTTTATGTTGGCATTTAGTGGAGATACTCAATTTTCAATGGATGACTTTCTTCGAGAAGAGGTATTTTTGCGTGATGTATTATCATGTTCGTGTTAATTTTTGGACAATGTGTACTTTAACATGGGGATAGCTTGATTGAAATTTATTTTGTTTACATGCGCAAAGGAAATATTTTAGTTGATTTTGATAAACGCCATGGGAAAGAATGATTTTTTCAATTTTAATTCAACAGCAAATACAAAATTGACTGGAAATGTTTTAAATTTTGATCTATATATTTCCTATAAAATGAGTGGGAGACAAAAAATTTAGCGGAAGTGTTTTATAACATGATGATATTTAAAATTTTTGAGTATGTAATTATATTATGATTTTATTGAGAGTCACAAGTTAAAAATTAAATAATTCACTTTTAGATATTCTGCGCATTTTCAATAAGCATTAAATAAATTTACACGAATAAAGCTCACGAAATTTCTAAAGAATTCTGTTAAGTTAACGCATTAATCATCTTACATGATTTAGGTTACGTGAGTAACAACATTATTAAACTAATCATGTTTGTGTGTTTATAATTTCCTGCATTCATTAGATAGAAAATTTATGCGAACTTTATTTTTATTTTTAGAAAAAATAGAATTTTTGAGAAGAATTGCTATTTTATTTATTTTAACGGAACATTGAAAATTCGCGGGAAAGAATTTTATTTTGGGGGACTTAATTTATTTCGTGGTCTTAATTAAGAGGAAATGTTTTTATTTTCGAACTTAACCTATTTTTCAGGAAAGTGTTTTCTTATTTTGAGAACTTTTATTTATTATTTTTCGTAAATAATAGATGTGTGTTAGAAAATTGGGAGGATTTGTCTTAGAATAGAGTAATATTTTGGAATTGCAAAATTATTTGATTTATTATGTTTTTAAAATAATATGAAATAAAAGCTTACTTGATTTTCATGATGAGAAAATAGATCTTGCGCATTCATCGAATTCAGGTTGTAAATGAAATTAACGCTCACAAATTATAAAAATACGGAAGAAATATTATTTCAACTAAGTAGCATAAAGATTTTACACCAATGCAGATGTTAATGAATCCCTACAGATGTCGTGATGCTTCTGTTTATCTAAGTCGAAGTAGAAAAACTGACTTGCACGCACTTTTAGAGCAGATATCATTGAGTTGCCATTTTTAAAAATATAAATATTTTATTATAACAGCATTGCCACATTTCGACAAAAGTCTCTTATCAACTGGCTTAGTATGACGCCAAGGATAGCCTCGTTCCCAAATAAATTAATCTCGAACACGGATTTTATCAAAGTTCACCCCTTTTTCGCAGACAGAAATACTGCACACCCAATGACAACATCTGTTTTTAATATCACTCAATGGCCGGCAGATTAAATTAGAGCAACGCGGCATGTGTTATCATTTTATGCTAGCGTCAGCCAGTCTATGCGGGCGAGTCAGTCTGTCTCTGCGCTCTTGTTTGTAGACTGCAAGAATGTATTACCTATTTCTAGTAAATTTATTAAAACTGGGATATTTAAAGTAAATACAGAGGTTTTAAAACTTGCAAGACTATAATTTATTTAAAAGATTCTTTCTTTTAAATGAATGGACATTTGAAAAATTTTGCGGAAAGATTTTAATTTTGTGAACTTAATTATTATTTTTTTTTTAATTTAAATTTTCATATATACATTCTTCGAGAAGGAATGTATATTTTTAGATGTGTTAGTTTTAGATAAGTTATATATAACATGCGTTAAAATTAAATTTGTAAATTTAAATAATAATAATAATAATAATGACAACATTGAAATATTAATGAAATAATAATAATGAAAACAATGAAATAATAATAATAATGACAGCATTAAAATTATTATAATGACAACATTGAAATAATAATAATGATAATGAGCAAAAGAAATATTTCGTTAGTTGAAAAATAAAGTTTTCTCTTTAGAGTTCATATATTTTGCAGTATTCACTATCAATTCACATATTTATGGATGTGTTAGATCTTTTCAGAAAATTAACTTGATTTTTGTGTAATGTTTGTGGGAAAGAATTTTTCTTCTAAAGGAATCATTTGAAGTTTCTTTTTTAAAATACCATGGTTCAACTTAGGAAATAATTTTACTTATTACCTAAAATGAATTTTTCAAACTTCTGCTTGAAGAATCGCTTATGTTAGAGTTGAAACAAAGCAAGTTAAAGATTAAATAATTCACTTTTAGATATTCTGCACATTTTCAATAAGCATTAAATAAATTTTCAGGAATAAAGGTCACACAATTTATGTTAAGTTAACGCGCCAATCATCTTACGTGATTTAGGTCACGTGACTAGCAAAATATTTTAAACCAATCAGGGTTGAGTATTTATCATTTTCTGCACACGCGCGCCCTCTATTATTGTATAAATTTGCATGGAATGAAGTAATTTCACCATTCTGTGTATTGCCATTGAATTGTTAGAACATGCTCAAGTGATTCAGTTGTTTTAATTTTTGTCATAATGGAACGAAGCATGCAATCATCTTTGTTAAGTGTTGTTGATGACTCCAACTCGAAAAGTCAAGCCTTATCACTGGGATTAAAGAATCAAGACATGGAATTTTCTTTGTTGTCTGTTTCGAATGATGTGAAACCTTCTTCATCAGAATTGAATAAACAGAAGTTACCCTTCGTGTGTACTACTTGCGACCAAGCCTTTACCAGAAAGTTTGTGTTGATTAGACATATGAAATCTCACCTCAAGAAAAAACCGTTTGCTTGTGATTTGTGCGAAAGATCTTTCGTTCAAAATAGTGATTTACAACAACATAGGAGGATTCATTCGAAGACCCCTGTATTGTATAAGTGTGTTTTATGCAATGACGCATTTTCAAGAAAATATGACTTATTAAAACACAAAACGAGTCACAAGACCCCCGAACAACATAGTTGTAACGTCTGCAGTGCCGTGTTTTCGCGAAAGCGTGACTTATTTAGACACAAGAAGAGTCATAAGATACCTATACAATATAGTTTTGATCTTTGCAGTGATGTATTTTCGAGAAAATATGACTTATTAAAACATAAGAAGACTCATGTGAAGTCCACCCCAAAATATCCATGTGATGAATATGATGAAAGTTTTCCTAAGAAAAGTGTTTTACTTGGACATAAACGCACTTCACACAAGGTTTTACCCAAACAAACTGATTTTTCTTTAACAGATGCTTTGTTTGAAAAAGTGAAGCATTTTCAAAGACAAAATGCTCTTAATTCGCTTTCTGTAATTAATCTCATACCTGACGAAGGGAATGATAAAGACTTACACAGATTTTTTAATAGTATAAGATCAGATATTTTGAATGAATTAAATTACCAAGTGGCAGAAAAAAACTCATTGAAATGGTATGCAACAGTTCATGTGGTTGTTAGCCGTTTAGCACAGGATGGTGAAATGGACTATGCTACTCCCTTTTTCCGTTCAAGAGCATCTCTGGAGTTGACGAATGATAATATACCTCTACATATTGAGGAAGCATTTGCCAAAATGAATAACTCCTTTGAAAAGTTCACACAGCACGGTACTGGATGGATGTTAGATAGAATTTTGAAATTAGAAGTGTATTCAGCTAAACGTGGCATGTATTAAAACTTGTAAATCTTGTTTAAACTCTGTTTACTTTTGTACTTGATATTGTAACTTTGAAAATAAATATTTTGTGAGTGACTATGCTTCGTGTTTTGTATTTTTTTCACACATTAACATACTTTACTATTATCATATATTATGTAAATTACTTTTAACATCTGAATTGGTTACAAACACTATAATCTGAGTTCAAAATCATTCATTATATCACACATAAATCTCTTATATTGCAATAATAAAATTCATTTGAAAAATGAATGCTAAAGATTAGAATTCTGTAGAGATCAATTAGACATATCAAATATCCACTTACTTGAAATTCATCTTCTTCGAACAGCGACTCATCGGGTAATAAGAAAAATAAAAGATGGCGTATTCTTTATCAGTTAGAAAACCACATGACTTCCATCTTCCATGTGAGTGGCTGATAATGCATTTGTCCTTCATATGGGAAACACGTTATTCGTTATCAACGATGTTAGTGGGCGATAAGAATAGCTAGACTTTTGTGGTGTACAGCACTGCTATCCTAAGCTTGTTTGAACATGCTTATACTACCTTGCCTGTAATGTAAGTTTATTTTTAATTACTTTGATATTTAAAATCACCAATTGCTAATTGTAATTAGATCATTAATTGATTTTTATAATAATAAGTGATTTATTTTTATATTGTTTAAATTTCATTAAGTGTTGATCTTAAAAATAACTTAATTTTCTTTAGATTTCATTCACTTAGTCTTTAAAATTTTGTTTTGCATGTTGGAAATTATTTCAAAGTATTGAATGATGTATTTGTGAAACGGACCATTCCTAGAAAATGAGTCTTGAAAAATAGTCATGGAAATTATTTGTCTTGAACATTTTGAAAGATATGAATATAACTCGAAGAAATTATTTGACTTGTAAAATATTTGAAGAACTGAAAATGATTCTATTGCTCGAAGTTGAGTTGAAAAATAATTGCATAACTCGAGGAAATTATTTGAGTTGTAAAATATTTGAAAGTGTTGCCGTTGAAAAAGAACTTGTTTTCTTGAAAACATATACTTAATTTATAAAAATTTTACGAAAATTGCATGCTTGGTAGAACGAACAAGGAGAACCAACCCTTGCTTTCTTTCAAGTTCTGAACACTTTCATGGTCGAAAGAACAATGAATATCCCTAGTTGCTTGAAAATATATACTTAATTTTTAAAAATTTCATGAAATTGCATGCTTGGTAGAATGAACGAGGAGAACCAACCTTTGGTTTCTTTAAAGTTTTTGAACACTTTCATAGTTGAAAGAACAATGAGAGTTCTTAGTTTCATGAGAACATATGTATGTTTCCTAAAAATTTTATGAATTGAACACTTGTTTGGAAGAAAGAATGATAAAAATCATGAAAGGTTAGAAGGTTTGCTTGATTTCTTAAAGTTTTTGGTAAATGCATGGATCAAACACATGATTGAAAGAAAGAACGATGAGAGTCCTTGGAAAATTCATGAGAACTAATTTTAAAAATATTTGTTAGTTAAGAAAGCAAAAGTTTTGCAAAAATAAGTTAAACAAATTTAGTTTAGAAAAAAAAAAATAAGTTAAAAATTTTTAAAGGTTTGAAAAAAAAAATTAAATTAAGAAAAAAAAATTTTAATTGAGAAAAATAAATTAAGTAAAGAAAAAAAATTATAGTTTAGAAAATAAATTACTTTAAGAAAAATATTACAAGGTTGAATGTTTGTAAAATTGGATTGTTTTCTGATTTAACTCATGAATGAATTCATCCTACCGTTCAATTGTTTACCCTGGCAACCATATGTTTATTCCTCACCTAACTAACCAACCAAATTCTTACCACACCAATCGATTTTTCATAGTATTAACCCTTTATTTCTGCACAAGTGCGGAAACTAAACCGATGATAGAATCGAAAAAATAAGTGACTTATCAAATAGACTTTGTTGAAACTCGACATTATCTAATATTTTCGAAAAGATAAACTTAGACTCAGAAACTCATTTAACATCAATTTGGAATGAAAATTTGCAAAATTGTTGTTCATTTTCCGCGAAAACTCACTTATGCATTTTTGGATATATATAAAAATCACCTCAATATTATATTTAAATGAATTAAATTGTCACTGTTTCATATTAGTTTGCAAGTAATTACAAATATTTCTAGGTTAACTAGGTTTGATAGTATTCCAACTTAATCATTTCTTTGACAGATTTTCTATGATAAACCTTGTGTAACTAACCTTTTAAATTCAACTTATTTTCATGAGATTTACCTGCAAAACTTTAAATTCTTCTATTCAGTTTAGTTATCAATTTCAAATTATTTTTAAAAGTTTTATTATTGTTTAAAAAATAATTATGTACTCTAATACCTGTATTTAAAACATTTAAACTCTAACATCTAACAAATCTAAAATTATAATATATTCAACACTTACCTAATATACCAGCTTAGTCATGACAAGTGTGCTTAACAGGACAACTTTAAGTGAAATGGCAAATCCTTATCGTGAAACCTGTTATCACGTGACAACTTCCTCCCGTGTCATTGGATGATAACGCAATCACGTGATTCCTTATCTGCAGCATGACTCGACGATAAGAACAACTCTGAGAAGCCACATTCACGCCATTTTATCACTCTTTTCAGGTGAGTACCCGTGCAGGTTTGTCTTTGCTGTCCGTCCCTTGTATAATCAGGTCAAATCATATTTTAACATGTCTGAAGTTGTCTAAACATGCTATTGCTTCTTACTTATCCTAAAATGCAAGTTTAATCACGAAAGAAATGTATATAAATTATATTTTTGTTAGATTAGATAAATGAAATAAACAATTTCTAAGTATAATTAAATCACTTCCGTTAATTAATAATTATATTAATTAAAATAATAATGATTTATATATGAACTAATTTATAATATATATATATATAATATCGATTTCAGAAATAACTTAAGTTTCGTTTCCAAGCGAAAAAGTATAATTCAAATATATATGAGAGTTAGAAAATTCTTATGTGAGAAAACTAGAAAGAAAAAATGATGAGAGACCTTGGATATTTCAAGCAAACACTAATTATGCATTTTTCCAGAGTTAAAAGAAATCATATTTTTCATGACTGAGTTTTCAAGATGTATCCAAGGGTGTCATCGTTCTTTCTTTCTAGTTTTCTCACATAAGAATTTTCTAACTCTCACATATATTTGAATTATACTTTTTCGCTTGGAAACGAAACTTAAGTTATTTCTGAAATCGATATTATATATATATTATAAATTAGTTCATATATAAATCATTATTATTTTAATTAATATAATTATTAATTAACGGAAGTGATTTAATTATACTTAGCAATTGTTTATTTCAATTATCTAATCTAACAAAAATATAAATATATACATTTCTTTCGTGATTAAACTTGCATTTTAGAATAAATAAGAAGCAATAACATGTTTAGACAACTTCAGACATGTTAAAACATGATTTGACCTGATTATACAAGGGACGGACAGCAAAGACAAACCTGCACGGGAGTCACCTGAAAAGAGTGATAAAATGGCGTGAATGTGGCTTCTCAGAGTTGTTCTTATCGTTGAGTGACATTGCAGATAAGGAATCACGTGATTGCGTTATCATCCAATGAAACGGGAGGAAGTTGTCACGTGTAACAGGTTTCACGATAAGGATTTGCCATTTCACTTAAAGTTGTCCTGTTAAACACACTTGTCATGACTAAGCTGGTATATTAGGTAAGTGTTGAATATATTATAATTTTAGATTTGTTAGATGTTAGAGTTTAAATGTTTTAAATACAGGTATTAGAGTACATAATTATTTTTCAAACAATAATAAAACTTTTAAAAATAATTTGAAATTGATAACTAAACTGAATAGAAGAATTTAAAGTTTTGCAGGTAAATCTCATGAAACTAAGTTGAATTAAAAAGGTTAGTTACACAAGGTTTATCATAGAAAATCTGTCAAAGAAATGATTAAGTTGGAATACTATCAAACCTAGTTAACCTAGAAATATTTCTAATTACTTGCAAACTAATATGAAACAGTGACAATTTAATTCATTTAAATATAATATTGAGGTGATTTTTATATATATCCAAAAATGCATAAGTGAGTTTTCGCGGAAAATGAATAACAATTTAGCAAATTTTCATTACAAATTGATGTTAAATGAGTTTCTGAGTCTAAGTTTATCTTTTCGAAAATATTGGATAATGTCGAGTTTCAACAAAGTCACTTATGATAAGTCACTTATTTTTTCGATTCTATCATCGGTTTAGTTTCCGCACTTGTGCAAAAATAAAGGGTTAATACTATGAATAATCGATTGGTGTGGTAAGAATTTGGTTGGTTGGTTAGGTGATGAATAAACATATGGTTGAAAGGGTAAACAATTGAACGGTAGGATGAATTCATTCATGAGTTAAATCAGAAAACAATCCAATTTTACAAACATTCAACCTTGTAATATTTTTCTTAACGTAATTTATTTTCTAAACTATAATTTTTTTTCTTTACTTAATTTATTTTTCTCAATTAAATTTTTTTTTCTTAATTTAATTTTTTTTTCTTAATTTAATTTTTTTTCAAACCTTTAAAAATTTTTTAACTTAATTTTTTTTTCTAAACTAAATTTGTTTAACTTATTTTTGCAAAACCTTTGCTTTGTTAACTAACAAATATTTTTAAAATTAGTTCTCATGAATTTTCCAAGGACTCTCATCGTTCTTTCTTTCAATCATGTGTTTGATCCATGCATTTACCAAAAACTTTAAGAAATCAAGCAAACCTTCTAACCTTCCATGATTCTTATCATTCTTTCTTCCAAACAAGTGTTCAATTCATAAAATTTTTAGGAAACATACATATGTTCTCATGAAACTAAGAACTCTCATTGTTCTTTCAACTATGAAAGTGTTCAAAAACTTTAAAGAAACCAAGTGTTGGTTCTCCTCGTTCATTCTACCAAGCATGCAATTTCATGAAATTTTTAAAAATTAAGTATATATTTTCAAGCAACTAGTGATATTCATTGTTCTTTCGACCATGAAAGTGTTCAAAACTTGAAAGAAAGCAAGGGTTGGTTCTCCTTGTTCGTTCTACCAAGCATGCAATTTTCGTAAAATTTTTATAAATTAAGTATATGTTTTCAAGAAAACAAGTTCTTTTTCAACGGCAACACATTCAAATATTTTACAACTCAAATAATTTCCTCGAGTTATGCAATTATTTTTCAACTCAACTTCGAGCAATAGAATCATTTTCAGTTCTTCAAATATTTTACAAGTCAAATAATTTCTTCGAGTTATTTTCATATCTTTCAAAATGTTCAAGACAAATAATTTCCATGACTATTTTTCAAGACTCATTTTCTAGGAATGGTCCGTTTCACAAATACATCATTCAATACTTTGAAATAACTTCCAACATGCAAAACAAAATTTTAAAGACTAAGAGAATGGAATCTAAAGAAAATTAAGTTATTTCTAAGATCAACACTTAATGAAATTTAAACAATATAAAAATAAATCACTTATTATTATAAAAATCAATTAATGATCTAATTACAATTAGCAATTGGTGATTTTAAATATATAAGTAATTAAAAATAAACTTACATTACAGGCAAGGTAGTATAAGCATGTTCAAACAAGCTTTGGATAGCACTGCTGTACACCACAAAAGTCTAGCTATTCTTATCGCCTACTAACATCGTTGATAACGAATAACGTGTTTCCCATATGAAGGACAAATGCATTATCAGCCACTCACATGGAAGATGGAAGTCATGTGGTTTTCTAACTGATAAAGAATACGCCATCTTTTATTTTTCTTATTACCCGATGAGTCGCTGTTCGAAGAAGATGAATTTCAAGTAAGTGGATATTTGATATGTCTAATTAATCTCTACAGAATTCTAATCTTTAGCATTCATTTTTCAAATGAATTTTATTTTTGCAATATAAGAGATTTATGTGTGATATAATGAATGATTTTGAACTCAGATTATAGTGTTTGTAACCAATTCAGATGTTAAAAGTAATTTACATAATATATGATAATAGTAAAGTATGTTAATGTGTGAAAAAATACAAAACACGAAGCATAGTCACTCACAAAATATTTATTTTCTAAGTTACAATATCAAGTAGAAAAGTAAACAGAGTTTAAACAAGATTTACAAGTTTTAATACATGCCAAGTTTAGCTGAATACACTTCTAATTTCAAAATTCTACCTAACATCCATCCAGTACCGTGCTGTGTGAACTTTTCAAAGGAGTTATTCATTTTGGCAAATGCTTCCTCAATATGTAGAGGTATATTATCATTCGTCAACTCCAGAGATGCTCTTGAACGGAAAAAGGGAGTAGCATAGTCCATTTCACCATCCATGCTAAACGGCTAACAACCACATGAACTGTTGCATACCATTTCAATGAGTTTTTTTCTGCCACTTGGTAATTTAATTCATTCAAAATATCTGATCTTATACTATTAAAAAGTATGTGTAAGTCTTTATCATTCCCTTCGTCAGGTATGAGATTAATTACAGAAAGCGAATTAAGAGCATTTTGTCTTTGAAAATGCTTCACTTTTTCAAACAAAGCATCTTTTAAAGAAAAATCAGTTTGTTTGGGTAAAACCTTGTGTGAAGTGCGTTTATGTCCAAGTAAAACACTTTTCTTAGGGAAACTTTCATCACATTCATCACATAGATATTTTGGGGTGGACTTCTCATGAGTCTTCTTATGTTTTAATAAGTCATATTTTCTCGAAAATACATCACTGCAAAGATCACAACTATATTGTATAGGTATCTTATGACTCTTCTTGTGTCTAAATAAGTCACGCTTTCGCGAAAACACGGCACTGCAGACGTCACAACTATGTTGTTCGGGGGTCTTGTGACTCGTTTTGTGTTTTAATAAGTCATATTTTCTTGAAAATGCGTCATAGCATAAATCACACTTATACAATACAGGGGTCTTCGAATGAATCCCCCTATGTCGCTGTAAATCACTATTTTGAACGAAAGATCTTTCGCACAAATCACAAGCAAACGGTTTTTTCATGAGGTGAGATTTCATATGTCTAATCAACACAAATTTTCTGGTAAAGGCTTGGTCGCAAGTAGTACACACAAAGGGTAACTTCTGTTTATTCAATTCTGATGAAGAAGGTTTCACATCATTCGAAACAGGCAACGAAGAAAATTCCATGTCTTGATTCTTTAATCCCAGTGATAAGGCTTGACTTTTCGAGTTGGAGTCATCAACAACACTTAACAAAGATGATTGCATGCTTCGTTCCATTATGACAAAAATTAAAACAACTGAATCACTTGAGCAGGTTCTAAAAATTCAATGGCAATACACAGAATGGTGAAATTACTTCATTCCATGCAAATTTATACAATAATAGAGGGCGCGCGTGTGCAGAAAATGATAAATACTCAACTCTGATTGGTTTAAAATATTTTGCTAGTCACGTGACCTAAATAACGTAAGATGATTGGCGCGTTAACTTAACATAAATTGTGTGACCTTTATTCCTGAAAATTTATTTAATGCTTATTGAAAATGTGCAGAATATCTAAAAGTGATTTATTTAATCTTTAACTTGCTTTGTTTCAACTCTAACATAAGCGATTCTTCAAGCAGAAGTTTGAAAAATTCATTTTAGGTAATAAGTAAAATTATTTCCTAAGTTGAAGCATGGTATTTTAAAAAAGAAACTTCAAATGATTCCTTTTGAAGAAAAATTCTTTCCCACAAACATTACACAAAAATCAAGTTAATTTTCTGAAAAGATCTAACACATCGATAAATATGTGAATTGATAGTGAATACTGCAAAATATATGAACTCTAAAGAGAAAACTTTATTTTTCAACTAACGAAATATTTCTTTTGCTCATTATCATTATTATTATTTCAATGTTGTCATTATAATTATTTTAATGCTGTCATTATTATTATTATTTCATTGTTTTCATTATTATTATTTCATTAATATTTCAATGTTCATTATTATTATTATTATTTAAATTTACAAATTTAATTTTAACGCATGTCATATATAACTTATCTAAAACTAACACATCTAAAAATATACATTCCTTCTCGAAGAATATATATATGAAAATTTAAATCGAAAAAAAAAATAATTAAGTTCACAAAATTAAAATCTTTCCGCAAAATTTTTCAAATGTCCATTCATTTAAAAGAAAGAATCTTTTAAATAAATTATAGTCTTGCAAGTTTTAAAACCTCTGTATTTACTTTAAATATCCCAGTTTTAATAAATTTACTAGAAATAGGTAATACATTCTTGCAGTCCACAAACAAGAGCGCAGAGACAGACTGACTCGCCCGCATAGACTGGCTGACGCTAGCTTAAAATGATAACACATGCCGCGTTGCTCTAAGTTAATCTGCAGGCCATTGAGTGATATTAAAAACAGATGTTGTCATTGCGTGTGCAGTATTTCTGTCTGCGAAAAAGGGGTGAACTTTGATAAAATCCGTGTTCGAAATTAACTTATTTGGGAACGAGGCTATCCTTGGCGTCATACTAAGCCAGTTGATAAGAGACTTTTGTCGAAATGTGGCAATGCTGTTATAATAAAATATTTATATTTTTAAAAATGGCAACTCAATGATATCTGCTCTAAAAGTGCGTGCAAGTCAGTTTTTCTACTTCGACTTAGATAAACAGAAGCATCACGACATCTGTAGGGATTCATTAACATCTGCATTGGTGTAAAATCTTTATGCTACTTAGTTGAAATAATATTTCTTCCGTATTTTTATAATTTGTGAGCGTTAATTTCATTTACAACCTGAATTCGATGAATGCGCAAGATCTATTTTCTCATCATGAAAATCAAGTAAGCTTTTTTTTCATATTATTTTAAAAACATAATAAATCAAATAATTTTGCAATTCCAAAATATTACTCTATTCTAAGACAAATCCTCCCAATTTTCTAACACACATCTATTATTTACGAAAAATAATAAATAAAAGTTCTCAAAATAAGAAAACACTTTCCTGAAAAATAGGTTAAGTTCGAAAATAAAAACATTTCCTCTTAATTAAGACCACGAAATAAATTAAGTCCCCCAAAATAAAATTCTTTCCCGCGAATTTTCAATGTTCCGTTAAAATAAATAAAATAGCAATTCTTCTCAAAAATTCTATTTTTTCTAAAAATAAAAATAAAGTTCGCATAAATTTTCTATCTAATGAATGCAGGAAATTATAAACACACAAACATGATTAGTTTAATAATGTTGTTACTCACGTAACCTAAATCATGTAAGATGATTAATGCGTTAACTTAACAGAATTCTTTAGAAATTTCGTGAGCTTTATTCGTGTAAATTTATTTAATGCTTATTGAAAATGCGCAGAATATCTAAAAGTGAATTATTTAATCTTTAACTTGTGACTCTCAATAAAATCATAATATAATTACATACACAAAAATTTTAAATATCATCATGTTATAAAACACTTCCGCTAAATTTTCTATCTCCCACTCATTTTATAGGAAATATATAGATCAAAATTTAAAACATTTTCAGTCAATTTTGTATTTGCTGTTGAATTAAAATTGAAAAAATCATTCTTTCCCATGGCGTTTATCAAAATCAACTAAAATATTTTCTTTGCGCATGTAAACAAAATAAATTTCAATCAAGCTATCCCCATGTTAAAGTACACATTGTCCAAAAATTAACACGAACATGATAATACATCACGCAAAAATACCTCTTCTCTAAGAAAGTCATCCATTGAAAATTGAGTATCTCCACTAAATGCCCACATAAAATTGAATTCCCACGAATTTTCAAAGTTCCGTTAAATAAATAAAATAGCAATTCTTCTCAAAAAAATCTATTTCCTCTAAAATAAAAATAAAGTTCGCAAAATAATTCTATTTCCTCAAAATAAAATTCGAGGAAATTTTCTATCTCCCCTAAAATAAAGTTCAATTCGCATAAAATTTTCTAACATCTAAAAATAAAAGTTCCTAAAATAATTCTAACATCTCTAAAATTTAATTCGTAAAATAAAAATAAAGTTCCGTTAAAATAAAATTCGGAAAAAAAAAATTCAGTTCGCAAATAATTTCTATCTCTAAGTAATTTTTAAAAAGTAAAAAATAATTCTAACATCTGAAATTAAAATTCGAAAAATAAATTCAGTTAGCAAAAAATTTCTAACACCTAAAAATAAAATTCGAAAAATAAATTTCGCTAAATATTTCTATCTCCTCAAAATAAAATTCGAAAAATAATTCTAACATATGAAAATAAAATTAAGTTCGAAAAATAAAATTCGAAAAAATTTTCTATTTGCTCAAAATAAAATTTGAAAAATAAAAATGTTTCCTCGAAAAATTTCTATCTCCTCAAAATAAAATTCGAAAAAATTTTCTTTTTCCTCAAAATAAAATTCGTAAAAGTAAATTCAATTCGCACAAGTTTTCTAACACCTGAAAATAAAATTAAGTTCGAAAAATAAAATTCGTAAAATAAAATTAAAGTTCCGTTTAAATAAAATTCGTAAAAATTTTCTATTTCCTCAAAATAAAATTCGAAAAAGTAAATTTAATTCGCAAAAATTTTCTAACTTCTCAAAATAAATACCCTCCTACTGTAAGACAAGTTCTTATCAGTTTCCCGACAACCCCTCTCCCTCCACCGAGATGTGTTTCCACCACCACCAACTCTTATCAGCGCGCGCGCGGTGTGTCACCACAGGCCACCACATTCCACAGTTACACCACCACAGGCCCACAGACGCCGTGGAACCCGCAAATACACACTACTAAAAACAAATGGTCCTAAGACATTTGGCTGGGTTTTCGGCAAACAACTTGAAAATTGTAACGAACTTCCAGTGGTTAAGTTCTTGCCACTAAAATTTCTAAAATTTTAAAAATTTCAATGGCCCTCATTTTGAAACAAGATGGCGGATGAAACTGGCCAATGAGCTTGGTCGAGACATTAGTATGTACTATGCATATGAAAAATTGCATCCAAATCGGTTCAAAAATTCGAGAGTTACAGCATGACAAAATTCAGATATAACTATATATATAGTATATATATATAATTTTATTAATATTTTTAATATTTATTGTTAATTTATTAAAATTAATACATTGAATATGGTTAAATAAATTAAATGATTGTCTTTTGTATTTTATTATTCTTTTTAATTAAGTGAATTAGTATCTTTGTCAAAATACTTTTGAGCGCTACTGTAGTATTTAAAAAACTGTGTTTGAACAACTATTTTTAAGAAAAAAAGTAATTACAACAGTTAAATTCAAACTGATATTACATCTTGATTTTTTTTAAAAAAAGCTCATTTATTTCACTTTTTCAAAAAATTAATGCATACATTTACATCAATTAAACTTAATATTATTTTTGTTATAGTAAAGAAACATCTATAGATTGCTGTTAAAAACAATATTTGATTTTTAAAATGTGAAAATGAAACACTGAAAAAAATTATAATTTTATGTTAAATTTGGACTTTTTGTAAAAAAATCCTTATTTATAAGGCTCTTGCGGCACCTCAAGATATAAATTTAGAAAGAAAAAACTTCATAGTTTTATTGTTAACATACAAAGACAACTTTTAATTGCTATTAGAAAATTATTTGCTGAAAAAAATATTTTGCCCTATACTTTCGTTCCACCCTAATGGACATATCGTCATCATTCATTTCACTTATATCCTCATGCTCGGTTGAGATATCTGTAAGAAGTTAGATATCATTTCTAGACTGATTTCTTGTACAACAAGATTTTCTTCATTTGTAATTCCTGACAAAGTATGGACTGAGAAATAGATTATTAAACCTACATTCGTTTTATAGCCAAATAAAGCGTTATGGACTGCGATCTATTCTATAGTGATGTCCTCTATTTTTCATAAATTGAATTAATTTTATTCCTTCTGACCATATTTTTGTACTGTTAATATCAAACCAAGTGGATATCTTTTCATTGTCTTGGTTTGCTTTTCCAACTGAGCCTTGCGATTGACTGTGTCTTGGTTTTCTATGAAAAAGCTTGAGTAGATTCCACATTCCACAAACTTCTTGAATAATTTTATTAGCAAATTCTCGGCCATTGTCACTTTGCAAGATGCATGGTGCTCCATATATTGTAAACACATCCATGAGATGTTAAGCAACTTTTTCGGCTCATTTTGCTTTTAACGCTCTCAATAGAATAAAATTTCAAATTCACAACAAAATTTCCATGAAATTTATAATATTTAGCACGCAATGAATCGGAAAAAAATAAAAAATGCAATAAAAAATAAATATTGTTGAGCATCATGGAAGATACGGCAACCTTCATCTAAAATATACAATAAACTGATATCATCAAGTTGTTGCAAACGGTCAAAATCAAACTTGCACTATCACAAAAGCTATTAAACGATTGCACAATAGTGAGGCGCTGACACGGAATACATATACTCATACGTAATGAAAATCTCAAGCAAAACCAGTTGAAATTTATTATATTTACCGAAGTTGATTGGGCATTATTAATAATAACCGGTTAATTTGATAAATTCTCATAAATTAATCATATTAACCAGTTTATTTGGATACTATTTGGTAATTATTATTAATAATATATGGTTATTATTAATAATAACTGATCAATCAAATTAACCGTAACGTATAATATCTAAAATCACTTTTATAGCATTTTTTATCTTAGTTTGTTTACCACTAGAGAGGTCATTTTATTTGAGCGATTTGCATTTAATAATCAAATCACATTGAAAAAGGATTACCTCTTAAATAAATTTAAGCAATCTTTATTGTCTAGTTTTAAAATTTCCCGCTCCATTACCAATCTCTCTATTTAACATTTTAAATAAATCGTTGTATTATGTTTAGATCTGTGACATAGCTTCCTTTCAAATGCACAGCTTGGAAGGGTATGTCACATATGAGAAATCCGTACAGATACTTGCGATATTTCAGACTTGTAGTGTTTATTAGCCCCCGATATGCTATTTCTTTCTACTAGCTTATTTTGTGTCATCTCCAATAAATAACGTTACCTTGTATAAGCCAGCCGTAAAACAAAAGCTGATGTTTCAAAGTGCGATTAAACACTCTATAGCATTTTTTAAAACTTCTAAGCATCGCACATTTCCAATGTTTATACCGTGGTATTGGGGAAAGAAAGTACTTTTTAATGCAATATGTTTGAAAACTGCATTTCCATTTATTTTTGAAATATAATTTTTTTGTAGTTTTTAGCGACATTTGTTTCATTTTGACAAATCAAGTACTCCATTTTGTAGAAAGTAAAGAAAAAATAGTTGAAAAATAGCAGCCATATCTTCTTGCTGCCATTTCCCCATAAAAACTGAAAAAATGTAATAAAAATACGTGTTATTTTGAGAAAAATATTAATGAATGATTTATGATAAAACATTGAGCTATTATAAACTATATTTAATTTTAAGTATCTATATTAATGCAATGACGTCATTTTACATAAAATAAAAGAGTGTGCTTTATGTCTTAAAACTGAAATGTGTTTTGCACTACAGTAGATTCCTGATTATCCGAGTCCCGCTTAACTGCGTTATATTCTTCTGATGGACTGGTGGTTTCTATTATTGTGAAACAGCCATTATAAATAAAGCGTTTAGGTGAATATGAAAGAGCAGTATTAAAAAGTTAGAACTCTGCTTTTCTGGTCAGAATGCGGGAAAGAATGGCCATAATTATTTTTTTTCAAAAATAATTATGGCCATTTTTCCCCTTCTCACCAGTAAAAGAGTTCTAACTTTTTACGACTGCAAAAAAAAAAAAAAAAAAAAAAAAAAAAAAAAAAAAAAATGGCCAACCACTCTCCCCCCTCCCATTCTGACCATAAAATCAGATTTCTAACTTTTTACGACTGCTCTTTCATCTTCACCTAACTCTTCAGTTATAATGTCTGTTTCATAATAATAGAAACCACCAATCTATCAGGTTGTATTTATGACGGCCAATTATCTGCATCTGGGATATACGCCACCAGTCTATCAGAAGAAAATTAAGAAATGGAAGCATCGGACGCGACAGTAAATTCTGAAAAAGCAGAATGCCTGTTCTTTAGTGTATTTCTTTATTTCGATAAATCATTTTGACGCTTGCGTTAAAAGTAAACAGTTAAGTGCGAGCATTACTTGCGCACAGAGGGTTCCGTAAAATAAATATATGAATTTGTAATTGTATTATTTAAAAAAAAGTTGCTAAAAGAATACTAAGACTTTGTAAAAAACTATACAACGTAAGGTTGGGTATAACTGTATATATTAGAAAAGTATAAATGGGTATACCGTGAAAGTTCAAAGAGATATGGAACCTAAATAATATCAAATATAGCTATTCGTATAATTCTTCTTTTAATATTATCCTAATCTGATTATGATGAACTTAATTCGGTACTGACAATAAAAGCAGTGCATAGTTAAACTTCATTTGGCATTTCATGAAACTAAATTCAGCGTAGTAATAACATTTATTTCTACAGTGTAGCTAAAGCAAAATCTTTGTTCAAAGTTTAAATTTGGCATTGAGCTAAGTGCGCTTCGAATTCAGGTCTCAAAGTTGCAACGTCGCCTTGGTCAGTGCCGCGTTTTTCCAGATAAGTGTTTAATTAACTTTTAAAGTCACTCGAGGCGTATTGAGAGATACAATCAATGCAAACTATCGCGAATCCCACAGTATTTATGCGATTCATTCTAATTAAATCTTTCGAGGGCGATGCCCATAAAAAAAGACACCTAATTTTAATTCCAAAACAGACAAACGGCACCAAGAATATTTAATTAAAATTTTCCTTTTATCATGTACGTGAAAATAAGCAAGTTCGCATTTTCTAATAAATCCGTTTACAAATTCCGGCGCCAGTTCATTATTTCATAAGTTTATAAAAATAATTACTCCGTGTCGGAAAGAATTAAGTGGTCGCAGGACTCATAAAGCTTCAAAAATTAAGAAATTTTAATTTTTTAGATGTTAAACTGCTATCTTTTCTGAATATTTTGATATAATTGTTTCCTTGAAATTAACATTAGAACAGAAGTTTTGGCTTTTAGAATTAGACCCGCTCAATAGCTGAAGCGGCGTTTCTGAAACTTTAAAGTCATTATTTTCCAAATGGCGTTTTTTGGTCATAAAGCGCAGGATACCTCAAAAACTTCTGAATATTTTTTCATGAAATTTTCAAAGCATATATTTCATGTTAGTCTGTATAAACTGAACCTAAAATTTCCTTTTTATTGTTCAAAAAAATATTTTTTAGGTGATTTTACTGTTGAAATTTTCAAAATCTTGTATTAGCTAAATGCAACATTGCATTAAAAATATAAAAATGCTTTAAATAAAAATTTATTTAAGTTCAGGGAAATTATTACAATCTGAAGTATAAGTAAGCACCAAAAATTTCATTCTAGTTGCAATATTTATTTTGTAATCCCGCGCGTAAACTGTTATGCCAATTTTTTGTTCGACCAATGTCTAACAGTTTCGAGCCCCCTATAAATACTAATTCTGTATCTTGCAATTTTTTTATCCCAATTAAAATTGCGTTTTAAAATCATATACATTTTAAGACATTAAATGTTGAAAATGGTCTTTTTATTTCATTTTTTCCACTTTTTAGAATCCCGAGACCCCTTAAATTAGTATGTTTTTAACAATTTGACGTTTATAACTTTTATATTGTTACTGGACATTACATTACACATATATATCATTAAAAGTTGTTAACTAGGCATAGAGTACTCCGCCCCTGTCCTTGTGTATGTCCAAACTGACCGTACCTTTAAGGGTTAATATCTCGGCTAATTACTGATGATTTTTTTTTCGAAAATCATTATAAACAATGCTTTTATTCTTCTGCAACGATAGTTGTATTCAGCGATGCTCAACAATTTTTCTGAATGCCCGTAAATCGAAATTTATGTGTAACAGAAAATTGCTAATTACTCAGAAACTATGTGACGTAGGGTAATCGCTGTAATTTTCCGGCAAGGTTTACATTAACGTCTACTACCTTTATTTTTTTTAATAATTTTAGTTTCAATAGATTCGGAATTAGATGGGGGGAACATATTTTTGCGCTACATTTTCAACAATATCTTTGAAAATACAATACCTAAAATTAAAAGGAATGTATTTTTGAGTTCAGCGTTACAAAAGCTTTCACAGGATATCCCATATGATATGCAAAGAAAAGATTTTATTTCAAGTAGCATAATTAGCCCCTCTACTTTTTTACTAAATATATTTATGAATGTTTATTAATCTGAAAATATGTGGGTCAATGGTCTTTATTACTCCCCCGAATTTGAACTTTCCACGTTCCATAGTTTACGAGTAAAATGGCTGTGACAGACAGACACAGAAGTGATCTTATAATGGTACCGTTTTTACTTTTTAAGTACGGAACCCTACAAAGAAAAAAAAACAGTAAACGATAAGATTTTTCTATTCAATGCCAAGCACGGTATTTTCAAAAAGATAAAACGACTCTAATTCCAACCAGCTATACCAACATTTTTTTTTTAATCTTCTTATTTCACGATTGACATTGTACATTAATTTTACGATTTTTTTGTAAAAAAATTAAAAATTCTCACAAAATACAAGAGTTTTTCTATCTTGTATGGGGAAAGAATAGAGGTTAAAGGTCTGCTTTTCTTGGGCAGAAAGATCTGTATATAAATAAAGGTTGAGAAAATCTTCTGCAAAATTTCAAGCATGAGAAATATTGAGCGAAATAAACGCAGTAACTTGAAAAACAAATTTTTGTTCTAGTAGAAAGAAAGGCAGTTTTTATAAAAATTCTGGATGTTTTTAAAAGGAAGTCGATGAAAAAAGTAAGCCATCCTTTTATTTCCCTTCCATACGTGTATAATATATAAAACCAATGATATATATGTTGCGATAATTTGTAACATGTAATGAAGTCTGAAGTAATAAAAGTAGAAAATGCGTTATAAGACTGTATAATAAGGCTTTAAAATAAACCTTTCATATCATAAGATATTTAGGAAAAGTATTTAGTACCATTTTATCAACAATTTAGTGGATACATCTGAAATCGGTATATTATATAATTATTACGCTGTCTTTGATTATCCCTATTGACCTTTGGTTCAAATACACTGGCAATTTCTCCAGAAGGAAGAAAAGAGTATATCATCACAAAGAAAGAATTTTTATTTTTTCCTTCTTGTAGAATATAGCTGTAATGCATCCGACACAGATCACAGCTTGTTGCGATATTCCACAACATCTTGAACTACAGTTCATGTTAAGATGAAAAAAAAATTCTATTACTACGATGATTTTCTTCCAATCAAAAGACTTACTTTTTGAAAACAACAAATGACACGAAATCTGAGTTCCTATACTCAAGTTTTGTTGTCCGGCGCGGAAAGTTTTTAACGTCACTGCAGATATGGGGAGGACAAATAACAGATCGAATCTCGTCCGAACTATATTTTAAAAGCTTAAGAAAAATGGAATGGCACCGTTCGCTAGGAAAAAGCGTGCCAAAAGATTTTTAGAATACTAATAAAAAAAGATACCAAACAGATAATTTTATTAGAATTCATATCGACATTTAAGAATGAAAAAAGAAAGTCCCCGAAACAATTAATAATTATGGAAATTGTATTCTAGAATAGATTTTGAAAAGAAATAAAATATCTAAATACGGATTTAAAATAGAAATGAGTTTAAATAAACGGAATGAATGGAATAATATTTAAGACAGGGAATAATTTAATAAACTAAGATTTTAGAATGATTTTAGAAAGGACATTTTCAAGAATAAATTAAAGGAAGCGCGGAAATTTCATTTTCATAATATGTATAGCATTAGAATTTCTTTGTAAATGGAGCTATTCACACTCACACTCAGTTTAAAACTTGAAGTCAGTACACACATCTTTTAAATATGCGTTACTGAGATGTAAATGTTTGAAATGTTTAAATGGTTATGGATAAAGCTTTAAATTTTACATTGATGCATAACTAGCATATAACTGGAATTTGGTGCAGATAAATTATTTCTTTATTTTTATAACAGTATGCAGTTCAGGTCACTTTAAGGCTAATGTCAGACGGAAGTCTTTTTGCCCGCTTTTTTCCTTGCGTATTATCCCTACACAATGCCGCTAGCATTGTGTAGGGGTAATACGTAGGGATTCCAAGTTTGAACCAGATAAACGTTTTTCCAATTTCCAGCTCTTTTACATAATAATAGGAATTTTTTTTTCTGAAATTAAATATTACGTCTCCGTGCTTATGATTTATCAATTTCAGTTATATAACGGATCATTCGAAAATTGTAATAAGGATATTAGAATGCATAAATCTGTAGAAATTTCATACATGAAAAAAGTTATTAATTTTTTTTTTTTAAATCCTTGTATTTTATTTTTTTAAGCTTTTTCTTACAAAGTCATAACAAAATACAAGATGACTAAAACATATGGACTATTTTTTATAGGACTAAAAATTATACGACTAAATTCTATTTCCCCGAAATTTACTTTTAATTTGAATGACCTTCATATAAATTATCCTCAAATTTCAAAATCTACAAGAAAGCGGTACTAATTTTTGAAGAGGGCACAATGGATTCTAAATAAAATGTTTGCGATGCAACGCAGTATCTTTTGCATTTATACGTTCAGTTAAATTGTAATTTTTTCTTGTAAACGTTAAGCAATTAATATAGGATCTTTAGCAAAACATTGAATAACCTAAAAATAATTTCATAGAAACGGAGCAGTCATTCAAGTATGCCCTGCTACATTCGTTGTCAAATGAATTTAGCTGAACATCTAGATGTTATTTGTGCAAATACAGGGGCAAATTAAATATCTGTAAACTGCATTGATAGTATAATCAATTTAATTTTTTTACATACAAGTATATAGTTTTAAAAATACAGCCGTTTTAAACCCGGTTTGTCTTTCTGGACCACACGTATTAGGAAATAGAAAAGTAATGCATATCCGTCATTGATTTAAGCACAATTGTCTGTTCGCCTCGTTATTTATTTTTCTAGAAAAAATAGATAGTTTAGTTGAACAACAGTTATCCTTTAAATAAAATTTAAACAATCTGGAAAATAATTAGTATGTTGGAGCTTACTCATTCAACTTACTTTTTACAGAACACAACAACTATTATCACAATTAAGACAAGTAATGTTCCTATCACACTTCCGGCAATAGCTACACATTTGAAATCGCCTTCATCTGAAATTGAATTAAATCAAAAATAATTATAACACAAATGTCATTTTAAGAAAATATGCTTCATTATCTAAAATATAAAAATGAAAATTTGTCTGTATGTCTGTCTGTAAAGTTAAACAAATCCACAGTTTGGAAGCCAAAATTGTGAAATGTTACGTACATGTGTATAAAAACTCGGCCGAGGCAACTAAAGTAATCCGGTTTCGGAATAAGTTATAGTTCATTTTTTAATAATGAAAAACCACAAAATTATCAGCTATTTCCAATCAAATTGAAACATTCTTCGTTATCGCTGTTGCCAAGAATTAAAAATCCACAATAAAATTCTTACCACAACAATTACAGGGTGCGTAAAAAGTATTGATATTTTTTTCTTAATGTTTGTGTGTGTCTTTTAAATATTGTACAATAATTTTTTTTGTGTATATCTGCTCTTTATAATCTAAATATTGCATTATAAGTAAGTATTTTGGGGTTATTGCTTGCATTTCGTCTTCTGTGCCGAAAAACTCTTCACTATTGAATAAGATGTTAACCATCAGAATGACTGCATATTAGCCAAAAACAGTAAAACTGCTAATTCAAGTGGTGGAATAGTAGCCAGAAAAGCTCATCCAGCCAGCGTGATGGTTTTTGGCTGCATCACAAGCAATGGGAAATCCCCTTTGGTCTTTGATGATGCTGGTGTCAAGATTAATCAGATCAATTATCTCAAAGATATTCTAAAGGAGGTCCTTCCATGGCTAAATTCTCATTTTGGAAACAATCCATATGTGTTCCAACAAGATTCAGTACCAGCCGATAAGTCTTGCCAAACGCAACGGTGGTGCCAAGCAAATCTTCGTGATTTCATTTCATCTCAAGAATGGTCTCCGAATACTCCGGATTTTAATCCACTTGATTACTCAGTATGGGTGTGTTGCAAGCAAGAGCCTGTGCTAATCCCCACAAAGATATCACTTATTTAAAAGCTGCTCTGACGCGTAAATGGAACGGTCTCGATGCGGACTATTTGCGGCGCACCGTGGATGCCTTCCCGCACTTTCTCCGCGAGTGTATCAAGAAGACCGAATCGAAAATGAATGATAGAATATCAATTGATACTTACTTGTTAATCTTACGCAATAAAAATTATTGAAATAATTGTATCTATGGCGTTGTAGTAGAGATTGATTTTACTATCAATACTTTCTCCGCACCCTGTACTTTCTATTGCAAGATTTCCACGTGAAAAAATAAAATAAATGGTTTGACGAATTAAAAAAAAAGGGAATATTATATCATAACTTTTCTACTGCAAGATTTTCTCGTGAAAAATGAAAATAAAATATTTTGACAAATTAAAAACAAAAGTGAATGTTACGTCATAATTTTTCTCTTTAATGAAATCAGTGTGCAAAATTATAATTATTTAATTAATTTTACGAATAAAAAAAATGGAATATTACGTCATATTGGAAATATAAAGGACGTGGTGAATATAAAATCATATAAGTGTGAAAAAATGTATTGAAGCATAATAAAAACTCGATTATGGAAATATTGACGTATTTTAACATTATTGCTCCAATGATGAATGAAAATAAGTTCATTTTAGCTCTATTATCTTGCGTCTGTTACATAAATTTATACATTTTAATAATGGGTTTTCATTTGATTCATGTGTACAACACTTCTACTGTTTTTTTTTAATGTTGTATGTTAAATTTTGAAAATGGTTTTTCAAAACAAGCATTCTTAAAATCCCGGGCAACGCCGGTACTTTAGCTGGTACCAAATATAAGAACATCAGGCAAAAACATCAGTCACCCTTTGAACGAATACACGAGGCTTTGGATATGCTCATATAGATGGCGTTGCAGAAGTGCCACGTGGTAAATCAAATCTGAACTGCTTCTCCATGATTGTAGTACTAATAAATAGCTGTTAAGTTATTCTGGTATTGGGTAATAGTTCGCTAAATGTGTAAAACAGGAATGTTTGAGAGTAGCAAAAGAGTATTATCATAAATTAATACGACGAAATGTAATATTGCACGTTGAGCTATCATAAACTACATAATAAGACATTTAAAAAGTTAACTTTTTACTCAAAATGTGACATATAATAATAAAACAGATGTTGCAAATTTAAAAATATGAATTTTATTTAAATATCCGAGTACTTTCGTCACCAATCTAGCAACCAACATCAGGGTATATTTTCATTAATTTCCGTTCTTTTCATTCAAATACGTCACTTCGTTTAAATGGGAGAATTTAAAACTATTTGGGTATCTTACTTTATTATCTATAACTGATATTAATTTGCCAATAAATACATATATTTCTTTTATTATTTTATTGTTTGTGAAATTTTGCCATACCTAACGAATCTTGAAAAAACATTGTAAAATAATAGTATGGCAAAGATTTTTCGTTATTGTAATTAAATTATTGGTAATAAAAAAAACGACAATATTTGTCATTTTAATTATATTTATAAAATATCAATTTGATATTATTTTAATATAGATAAGAAACGTTATTTAATAAGTTAAAATTATCAAACAAGTTCTTTTTTATTTTCTTAACATTGCCACTTACCACACATGCCTGTGATTAAACAATGAACTTCGAGAATTTTCGATAAATACATAAAAATCATAAAAATTTAACATTGTTAAGCAGGAAATAGCTACAAATGCGAAATACATACAATAAATCTTTAAAAGGATTTATTTATAATTCAGGAATTAATTGCTAAATATTTCATGACAAATATGTGTTTCATTCTGTAATGAAAAAATACATTGTTTTTATTATGGCACTATTAAAAAAACATGTATTAAACACAAACTCAATTTCGAAAATTATATAAATTACAAAATTTCATGCGAAGCGAAGAAATTTCTTCCTAGTTTTTTTTCTACCTTTTCAAGTTTTTAAATTTTTTCTAGTGTTATTTAAAGTTCTTGCCTACGTACGGAACAATTTTTTCCAAAAAAGCTATTTAATTACTTTTTAAACCTATTTTTACTAAGATTAGTACTAGAAAATGTGAAGAAAGTAAAAAATATTTCATTCATTGTTAAAATTTTGGTAAGTGGGGGAATTTATAGTAAAATTTAGTGAAATTTGGCCCGAAACGCAAAACTCTCTAAAGGATATTCTACTGTATGTATCTTAATTTCCTTTTTACACTTCATATTTATGACATTGGTGAAGGCAATGAACTAAAATCTAAGAGATTCTTTAAGTATTTCAAAACTTATAGCATATCGCACCGGTTTACATGTTAATTTTTATAAAATTCATCGATGTCATTCCACAAAAACATCCATAAAACAAAAAATATTTATTCTAAATTTAAATCTTTAGTTCATTGCCTTCACAATAGAGTAAATAACATATATTTTAAATTTCATAGTGATATTCCAATAACTTTTTGAGAAATCATGTTTTACGTATGGAATTTTCACCGAAAATTACATTTTACAAAAAATGCATTTAAAGTTTAGATTTATGTTTTACTACAAGAATTTATAGTAATATACATCTAAATTTCATGGAGCATATTATTTACATTTCTTATTATTAAACAAATGCATCCAAAATCGCGAAATTTCTCCAAACATACGACCCTTTAAAAGCAATTTAAAAATTTAAATTTTTTTAATTTTAAAGCCCTTTAAACAGGACTTCCGGTTTGAGTGACAGCTGTTGAGTAGTTTTAAAACCGCTGTAACTCCGGATCTATTTATCGTGCAATAAAAACAAATACAGCTTTGGAAAGATAAAAAGTTGGTCTTTAATAAAATAAAATAAAATAAATTTGACAATTTTGGTCGAAAATTGCATTTTCAACGTAGTCCTAACTAAATAATAATTTTAAATAAAAATAAAACTACTGTAAATATAAAACTTATATGTCTTCTTTGTTCAGGAGTCCGCATGAAGGAAACACAGCTAATGTTTATAAAAATCACAGATTTCTAAAAAATATTTTCCCCAATCCATATAATCATTCCATTACAAGAAGTGCTAAATTAAAGATAGCATTTCCTAATCCATGTATAATATTCTTTTCTATAAAATTTTCATTAATGAAAACAAATCAATAGAAAATATTTTAGAATTGGACATGTACTTACATTTTTCACAGTGGAGTCCAACGTATGGCACTGGACATTCGCAGAAAGGTTTGCCATCATTTAATTTGCATGTTCCTCCATTTTGGCATGCCATATCGTCGCACTTATCTGTAATATGTACATTTTCATGAGTTATAGTATGTAATACACGTAATAACAGTTTTTCTCAATTCAGATATAAATCCTACTGTCATTAAAAAAATGAGTGTTTTAAAAATTTAATAACTTCTACACAGCGAAAGATAATAGTAATTATTCTTGCGGGAGAGTCATATATCATGTCTGAAACGCCCATAAAGTGTCTTTTAATTTTATTCCTAATTTTCAAAGATAAATGTTGCGGATATTAAAAACAGAAGCAGCAAAATCATATTAAAAACATCGTAGTAATGACAGAAATCATTTGAGCTTGTTGACAATGTAAAGGGTATAACCAGATGAAGTAGGTTATATTCTGTTATTCAATCCTGCGAGCGCAATGCCTATTCATCCTCCCAAAAACTGCCTGAACTCATAGAGATATATAATGTATAGGTCTTGGACGTAGTTTTAAGAAAACATTTTAATAAGCAGTATTTAATTTGTTGCATGATTTTATATTTAATGAATTATCTTTTTTTTCGCTTTAACTTTGATTATTTTTGTATGATTTCAACTATTTGTTTCCATTACTTTGCATTTTAAACACCCGGTGTAAAAATTCAGTAATTACTCTGCTAAAATTTGGTAAAACTTGTTACATTTCGAGAAGATTTCGAATTTTAAAAACGTAAACTTTTCTCTATGAGTAAACAAAAATATATTTAATCGAATTATTTTTAAAACCTATTATAATTAATGTTGCTTTGTATCAGTATTTGCTATTAGAAACATAATTATATTGAAAATGATTGCATAAGATTTAGAATACATTTTTGGAATCGTTGGAACAACCAATATATATATATATATATATATGTTTTTTTTTCTTACCTAATATCTAGAAATTCCACAATCTTAGTAGAAAATGGGAAATTGTGTTTCAAAGAGTTTCAAAATAGAATTATGTAACCAATTATATATTCAAAACAAATTAAAGGAAAATATTTTAGAATTGGACATGTACTTACATTTTTCACAGTAGTCGCCAACATATGCCTCTGTACATTCGCAGAAAGGTTTACCATCGTTTAATTTGCATGTTCCTCCATTTTGGCATGTCACATCGTCGCACTTATCTGTAAAATGAATATTTTAATGAATTGTATAATGTAACACCACAACTAACAGTTTTCCCAATTCAAATGTAAATCCTTAACAAAGAGTGTCCTTAACAGACTGAGTGTTTTTAAAATTTAATACATTGTAAACAGTGAAAGATATTGGAAATTTTTCTTGCAGGAGATTTATATATGTCTGGAATGTGCATAAAGTGTCTCCTAATTTTATTTTTTATTTGCTACGATAAATGGCGCGGAGATAATAAAAAGAAACGGCAATATCATATTAATAACATCGAAGTAATCAATTAATCTTGTTGACAATGAAAGAGGTTTAACCAGATGAAGTACTTTGTATCCATTTATTCAATCATGTGCGCGTAAAGCAACCCATCCTCCAAAAAACTTCTTGAACTTATAGAGGCATAATGCAAGAGTCTTGAATGTAGTTTTAAGAAAACATTTTAGTAAGCAGTATTTGATTTGTTGGATTATTTTACAATTAAGGAATTTTCTTTTCACGCTTTAGCTTAGATTTTGTTTTTGGATGATTTCAAGTGTTTGTTTACATTACTTTGAAAAAATTAGTAATTACTCTGCTATAATTTTATAACATTTCGAGAAGGTTCAGAATTTGAAAAACATCAAGTGTTGTTTATCAATAAAAAAAAGTATTTTAATCGGATTATTTTTAAAACTAATTATAATGAATATTGTTTTGCATTAGTATTTAGGATTAAAAACATAATTATATTTAAAGTGATTGCATAAGATTTAGAATACATTTTTGGAAACGTGAAAACAACCAAAATATAGAAGAATGATTTTTTCTTTATTTCCACCTGATATTTAGGAATTCCAAAATCTTGGTAGAAAATAGGAAATTGCGTTTAAAAGAGTTTAAAATATAGTTATATAGTGTAATAATGATTAAAGGGAAAGCTGAAGTTTTGGAGAAGCAAATTTAGATGAATACTGTTTTGTATTAGTATTTACGATTAATAAAATAACTATATTTAAATTGACTGCATAAGATTTATAATACATTTTTGGAACCGTGAGAACAACCAAAATATAGAAGAATGATTTTTATTTATTTCATTTATTTATCTATTTATTCCACCTGATATCCAGAAATTTCACCATCTTGGTGGAACATAGGAAATTGCGTTTTAAAGAGTTTAAAATATAGTTATATAGTTTAATATATATTAAACGGAAAGGTGTAGTTTTAATGAAGCAAATTTAGGCGAATATTGTTTTGTATTGGTATTTAGGATTAAAAACATAATTATATTTTAGTTGATTGCATAAGATTTAGAATATATTTTTGGAAATGTGAGAACAACCAAAACATAGAAGAATGATTTTTTATTTTTTTATTTCTTCACCTGATATCCAGAAATTCCACCACCTTGGTAGAAAATTGGAAATTGCGTTTTAAAGAGCTTCAAAATAGCATTATATAGTTAAATACAAATTAAAGGGAAAATAGAGGTTTACGAGAAACAGATATAGATTGTTATTCATTTATTTATTGTCATGTAAATTTATAAAATATGTGAGAAAATATTTTAAAGAATTTTAATTATTTTAAAGTTTGTGTGCGGGTTTGTTGTGAGACATCCTTGGAGATAATAATATTTCAGAAGGGAGGCTACTAGATTTAATTCATTTTTTTAATTCTCACAAATGATAAAGAACAGTGCATTTTTTATACAAAAATAGAGTTTTTCAGATTTTAGATATTGCGTACTGCACCATGTTGTAATCCAACAGATATTTCTTTAAACACCGACTACAAAAATGAATTTTTATGAAAAAAACCGCATGGTACTAGAATTTGTTGAAAGTTTCAGGACCTTAATAAACTGCCATTTGAAAACGGATTTCTTTTATAATGTATCATAATTATACCTTAAAGACATTGAGAAATTTGAACACAAATTTTAACGCATATACATTTTGTAGTTGTATAGACTGTAAAAGTTTTGTTTTGAGAAAAATACATTTAAAATACATTACATTACATTTTATTTACATTACTTATACTTTTGAGAACTATAAATATATACCTTCTACCAAGCATATGGGAATATATTGATATTTTTAAATTTTAACACATGAATAAATATTTGTATTTTTGACTTTTTTAAAGTGCACTATTCCCTTAAAACTCATACAATTTCGTAATATTTTGTTTTTTATACATATTATTTTACATTTCATACATTAAATAAATAATCAATTAATTAAACTCCCCTCACTCCACCAACACCCATAAATGCGGCTCTCCAACAAATACCACCCTTCTTAGCTCCGTGTAAAATTAAAAAACTTATACAGTAATCCCTTATCAATCGCGAGGGTTATGTTCTCGGAAACCTCCGCGAATGTTGTGTATTTTGCGAATGCGAATGAACGCACACTGGTGGAAATTGATTTATGAAACCACGGTTTTTTAACAAGAACTTCTGTAATATGCATTAAAAATGAATGAAATTTCATGGGATATCCATAGTATGTATAACAAATGAGTTACAAAAATAAAATTTCATACATAATATTAAAAAAAAATAAATAGTCAAACATTAGATTTTCGTAATATGCAAACATGGAAATTGATTTATGAAATATCACATTTCATTGGCTATTCCGAAGTAATATGACGAAAATTTGCATAAAACAAGGTAGCGTGACATGCACAGCACACATGAAAAGTGTTATATTTTGGAAGCAATACGTTTCAGTTATACTTTTCATGATGGGTAAACGAAAGATATTGCCTGGGGAAAAAAGAGCTAAAATAGCATAAATGGGATGTGGAAAGTGTTACGGAAATTAGTAAAATTAATTAAAAGATCAGTTGGTGTGATATGTAACTACAGAAAAGATCCAGCAAATATTATGTGAAAAATTTGAACAAAAATGTAAGCCACGTTTAAGTAAGAGCGAGAAAAGTGGGATTCTTCAACTTGCATCGAAAGTCGACCACACTTCAAAGAAGATTTCTGCAAATCTATCCCTTCTGTTACTTCTGAAAGCGTTAGACAAATTTTACATTCCTCACGAAGCTTGAGTTGGTCGAAATTGAAGTCTGGTCAAAAATTACTCCTGCATCACAAACAGATGCGTTTGTAGTATTGCGAGAAGTACATGACAATGGGTGACAATTGGAAAAAAGTCATTTTTTCCGACGAAAAAAGGTTTAATTTGGATGGCCCGGATGGTTTGACGTATTATTTTAGGGATTTCCGAAAAGAATTAAAATCTACATTCAGCAGAAATTTTGATGGCGGAAGTTTGATGATTTGGGCAGCGATAGCTTCTGATGGCAAAAATGCAATTGTATTTTTAAACGGTCGCCAGACTTCTTTTGATTACAGTTTTGTTTTAGAAAATTCACTTCCCCCATTTGCATGGCAATATTATGTTTTAGATTACATTTTCATGCAAGACAATGGAAACATTCACATTTCAAATTCAATGAAAGATTGGTTTGACGAACAGAATATTTTTCTTTTAGATCACCCACCTATTAGTCCTGATCTGAACACCATCGAAAACTTTTGGGGGCAGCTTTTTCGAATGATTTATGCAAATGGGATTCAGTACACGTCACTTATAGAATTGAAAGCTTCAATCTGTCAAAACTGGAAATTAATTGATCAGAAATATAGTCAAAATCTTGTTTTATCAATGACATCTAGAATAAAAGAAACTCTGATGAATAAAAGCGGCTTCACTAACTATTAATTTCAATTAAATGTGATATTTCATAAATCAATTTCCATGTTTTTATGTTACTAAAATCTAATTTTTGACCTTATGTTTTAGTTCATTAATATGTATGAAATTTTATTTTTCTAAATTATTTATTGTACATAGCATACATAACGTCTGAAATTTCATTCGTTTTTAATGAATATTATAGAAGTTCTTGTTAAAAAACCATGATTTCATAAATCAGTTTCCACCAGTGTATCTTCTCGTGCATAAAAAGGGATTAGGTTTTATGATTTTTTTTTTATGAAAAAGAAAATTGATATGTAAAAATATATTTATTAAGGGGACCGTGGACCTTTATTTGTGAAGAAATCGGCAAAAAATCGAAAATTATTTTTGTGCTTATTATTATTCTCTAGTTTCTTCTGAACCATTTGTAAAAAACCGCATACAAATGCGATTATTTTTCGCAAAGTTACAATCGTTTGAATTTTGTACGCAAACGATTTTTCGGCCTTTTAGTATAATTTAATTTTGTTTTTCTCAAAATTAATTTTTCAATATTTTTAGATTTTTGAAATGCTCCATGTTGCATATTTTTTTTTATCAAAATTCATGAAATTGGTAAGGATGAATCCCGATATTGCTTACAAAGAAACTGTGCATGCATTTTAAAATTCGACTTCATTAAGATACAAAAGTAAATAAGTGCGAAGTCAAAATTACGTCCATTTCTAATCATATCATAATATTACAATATTTATTTGCTTAAAAGACATTATAAAAACACATGAAAAGTAAATTAAAAACTCTTTATTTACATGTTTCAACACATTTTCTGAGTCGTCGTCAGAATGTATAATAGAAAATTACAAATGCATAATGAAAAATGGAAAAAATCATCGAAAATAAACAAGTAATCATTAATGAAATGTAAATTAATGTAATGTAATTAATGTAATAAATGTAGTAATCAAGTAATGATTACTTGTTTATTTTCGATGATTTTTTCCTTTTTCCATTTTTTATTATGCATTTGAAATTTTCTATTATACATTCTGACAACGACTCAGAAAATGAGTTGAAACATGTAAATAAAGAGTTTTTAATTTACTTTTCATGTGTTTTTATAACGTCTTTTAAGCAAATAAATATTTTAATATTATGATATTCATTAAGATAATTAAATTGGATTTTTAACTTATTAAAAAGCAAAATTTTGATGAAAATCGATATCGAATTCAGAAAGAAATCTCTAAAAAATTAACAATTCAAGTGGTTAAAAAATCGATATACAGATTTGTTCGTAATAGAGTTTGTTTGTTTTAGACACACATTTGTTTGTAATAGAATTTTATGCGATTAAAATGCAAAATCGAAAAAATATCTAAAAATTTATGACGCACGGAGCATTTTAAAATTTCGGTTTAAATTTTTAATTTTTTTAAAAAAATCTTAAAATTATAATAAGATTGTAAATTTCTTTTAAGGTGTTCTGTATACTAATGATGAAATGAATATTTCCACAAAATTTCATATCTCTATGATGAAAATTAAAAAAAAGAAAATTTTTAACGTCCATCTTCCCCTTAAGTATTAAAAAGTTCATGCTGCAAATACATTTGAATAATTATAAACATATTGTACACAGTTTAGTTGCTAATTGATGGCTAAAAAAAATTAGTGATATGCGATAGTTTGGCAGAAAAGATTGTTTGTTTGTGAATTTTCACATGAGGAAAAGTAGCAGCCCCGATTTCTTTTCCATTGGATTGATTTGTCAGCCAAGTTTGTTGTTGAGGTTTTAAAATTTCCAATACAATTTTTGCAGAAAAATTTGCATTTGCAAATAAAATTTTGAACAGTAGAAAAATTAGGATTTTTTTATATTTAGAATCAAGTCATGTTTTGGGTTTCTCAGGGCTACGGATCCGTAATTTGTACTGACACAATGGTTGAAATTCGTGGAACTTAGGCTATACAGCAGAATTCAGCCGTCCAGTGTCAAATATTAGTTTATGGAATTAGTAAAATAAAGTGAGTTCACTTTGTAAAAAATATTCTTTATAAAACAAAATTCGCGAATAACCAAGTTAAGTGTTCGCGGATGTTGAAATGTTCTTCATTTTTTATTTCGCGATTAATCAGAACTCGCGAATGTTAAGGGATTATTGTATTTACTTTATTGTAGCAATGACGATGAATCACATTTCTAGATTTTCACCAGCTTCGCAAATTTAGACTCTATTCTCTTTGTCCTTCATAAGGACAATACATAAAGTTTAAAACTGTAATAGTCTTGCGTTTACAGAAACAGAACAGTAAAAATAGTGCTTTTTTTTTTTTTTTTTTTTTTTTTTTTTTGTTGTTGTTGTTGTTGTTTTGATAATTTAAAAAAATCAAATATCTTCCCCTTCTCGATGTATTCATTTCTTCTCGCTTGTTTCTTTTTATTCATTTATACAAAGTTTAAAATATATTTTTTAAATGTTACCCTATTTTTTACTTTTGTAACAATATATAAATAACACTGATAAACAAAGTTTGACTTTTTGCTTTTTGCTTTAAAATAAAGCTAATATTCCAATTATATACACTCTTGAGTAAATAAAAATTATATTAGGAATTTTTACTTGGTTCTTATTTATTTTTTTTAACGAAGGATATGTATTTGTAGGTTATTACAATATATCACAATTTAGGAGATCGTGCAATAATGCATAATAATAGTACATAAATGTTAAATTTAACAGCAGTATACTTGTAGACTCTTTACACACATTTTCCTTATATTTTACACACATTTTACGCAGCTGAACAATTTTTGAGCGTATTAATTTAAGTACATTAGTACCTATTTTTGCGTTTATATTTATGTTCAGTATCGTCTCTCTTGATGAACCAACAGTAATGGGTAAGCATTGCTGCATTACATTGCCATCGATAACGAGATTCCATAGCTGAAATTTGTTGGTGAAGTCGTTCACCATGCTCGTCGCTAATTGCTCCAATATTATCGGGGAAAAAGTCAATATGAGAGTGCAAGAAATGAAGCTTTAATGACATGTGACAGTTTAGCTTTTTAAAATTGTTTACCATATTTTGAACTATACACTTATAATTTGTAGTTTTGTTATTCCCTGAGAGATTATGCACAACGTGCTTGAAAAAAAAGCCACCAAATTTCAGATTCAGGTATACCTTGATAAATATAGGGGATGATTATCTTTTGGTGTAAATCTCCAAACAGGTGACGCTGCTATGCTGAATGTTTCATGATTTCCACAATAGCTCTATCTTAAGAACAAATGCACGAATTTTCATCAAACTTATAATAAATCACAATTTAGGAGATCGTACAATAATGCATAATAATAATGTTGGACTGCAAATTGGACTACAAATTTCTGCATAATAATAGACGTTGACACAAGTTTTTCCTGATAAGATTTTAGTGTTAATCATCCAATAGATGTCGCTGCTGAGCGCATTTTCCCCGATTTTTTCAATAGCTCTATCTCAATAATTAATGCACGGATTTTCATAAAACTTCAGATTCAGTCAGACGTTAACACGAGATGTTGCTTATTAGGTTTTAGTGTAAATCACCCAACAGGTGGCGCTGCTATGCTGTATTTTACAGGATTTACTATATTTTTGGAATAGTCTACCTCAAGAATTAATGCACGGAATTTCATATCTTTAGAACCCTCATGATGGGCATAGATTGCCAATTAATGTTAGCACTCTGATAGTGAATTTTGTAGTATAAACATGTATGAGATAGAAGAAGGTTTTGCGATTGACACATCCGAAGAGTTTTTCCGTCTGCTGTATTTGTTGTTTTAAGATTTTCCAAATTTCTACTGCCACACGCTGATCCCCCCCCCCTTCCCGGCCATTTGAATGTTTAAAACTTGTATTTACAAAAATGAAACCCTTTATTAAAAAATGCATATTATAATTTATTAGTCTATTTAATTTGTAGGTTCTTACATTTTTTTTTTGGTCCTTGCATGTCCTTGAAATTCCTTGATTTTTATTTAAAGAAGTGTGTACGAATCCTGTATTATTCCATCTATATATATCTATTTCTGCTTTATCCTTCAATTGTAAAAAGTATATAAGGTTAAAATAGTTCTTCATACGAATTGGTGCTGATTATGTTTTGGTGTTAATCGCCCAACAGGTGGCGCTGCTGTGCTGCACTTTTCACATGGACGAAACGCATCTTATATGCGCCTAGATGTATTATAAGTAGCAGATATTTGTTTACTTTCGGGGTCACTAGACCGTAGAAACACAGTACTAAAAAAGGAAATAAAATAGTGTAATGAGATATATTTAAACACAGATATCTCTGAAACGGAATCCAACTTTACCTTTTTGTGGATATTTCCTAAATTCCCGAAGGTACAGTTACTTAAATCTGTTAAAATTTTCTAAGAAAAAATTTCTTGTTTATCAGTGTAATTCTTCATCTAAATTCCCCTCTCAAAAATTTCTCCTTTAACTTAAAAATTACAGGTTCTAATTTTTATTTACTTCAGTTTTCTGTTACTTTCCAGTAATAACAGATAAATAATCTGTTTCCTGAAATATTCTCTCCTTGATTTGAAACTCCTTTCTCGATTAAATGGCTATGCATTCTAGATTTCTAGATATAGGAAGGTTTTTTTTTTTTTTTTTTTTTTTTAACTTTTCTAAAATATATTTTAAATCTAATGGAACTATTTTGATTTTTTTTTTTTTTAAATCGAAGATGCTGGTATAAACCAACTTCTGATTATTGTACATACTAAAAAAAAATTTCTCTGCTACTCTATTTTTTTATGTAAAAGAATTTTAGTTTTAATTTATCTAAAATTTTACGAAATGCAGTACGTTACATGAAGTTTTAACAGTATAATTACGGAATCGTTTCAGCTTCTGTGCCTTACTGTGCCCTCTAATAACATCAGAAAATATTTTCATACAAAAAATATCGAATATGTATTTAAATAAAGTTTCGAAATTTATTAAAAGCGAAAAAGTTTAACACAAATTTCAAACAAAAACATCGTAGTTAAAAGAGCAAAGTCAATAAATTTCGAAAATTTAAAATCTTAATAATTGAGGATTATGATATAATTTTTTAATGTATCTGAGTTATATTTTATCGTAGAATTCCTCAGTGCGACAAATTTTACCAACTGTGTGTTTTAATCTTACTTCAGCACCTTATAATTGTGGCGTAAACTGTGTATTTTAGGCACTAACATGTTATTTCTATGCATTAAAACTGCACAATCCGCAGTGATATCATTAGTTTTTGTTCTTATTCTTTGAAGTTCAAAAAGTTTAACTCTACCCTAAAAATATGTTCTAGAATTATTTTAATATGAAAAAATTATTTGAAACAAAATTAAATATTTTTAATAAACAATATTATATACTTAATCAATAAATATTTGAATTTTTACTTACGTATTAATACAACCAGGCGATCTAATACGGACATCACATTCACAAAAGATATTTTTCAATTCACCAAAAGTTGTAAAAATATTTTTTAATTTAAAACTATAATAGATTTCTTATATTTTATATATTTATTTTCACTGCGTGCTAACATCGACGGGAAGCATTTTTATATAAAATTATGAGCATGTAGTGAAATACACTTTCTAAATGTATGATAAATGAATTCGTTTCAGGTGAACGTCACCGTTTAATTACGGTAGAAATCGTTAAAAATTTCTCTTTTTACAGTCATTTCTTTTTTTCTGGCTGTTTAAGTGTTTAATCACGTAATCTGATCACATATTTTTAAATTTTTTTTTAATTTATTTGCGTGTATTTATGAATTTTTTGATAAATTATTAAAGGTACATATACATTAAGACAGACTTTAACATAATTAATATAACAACCCAACAGGAGTGAAAAATTAGGCCAGGATTCGAGCCTGGGTTCACAGCATACCGTGTTGTTGCTCTACCACTAAGCTACCCTGGCCGATATCCTCGCCCGGAAATTTCTCACTAATAAACCATATTAAGGAACGTCATCGGCCGGAACCACACGACATACGATGAATACATTAACAGACCATCGATCCAAAATATATATTAAAGCACACCCATAAATTGAAGAGCTGAGTGGATGAACATGTTCTGCCACATTTTCTAAAATTTTATTTTATCTTTTGGATGAAAACGTTATTAGGTATCCTATCACATGGTAAAGCTAAAATTCTAAGATTCTATTTAGTCTTGAGGATTTAAGACATTATTCATTAATACTTAATATTTTAATATTTAGTAATGTCAATAATATTAATATTTCTTTATATTTGAAAATCAAATATGAATAAATTTTTCTGAGAGAGTCTAGTACCATACCTGTTAATATTTTAAACAAATGGTAGCAAACAAAAAAAAAAAAAATCATTAAAATTTACCGCAAAAACTTTCACTTCAAATTTCTTCAAATGTAATTTTTGTTACTTAACATGTTCTTCCACTTAGCTCTTCAATTAACATCTAAATTTATTTATTTAATTATTAAACGTACATATACATTATGACAGACTTGAACACAATTAATACAACAACCCAACAGGAGTAAAAAATTACCCAGGGCCAAGATTCGAACTTGGGTCCACAGTGTACCGCGCTGTATCTCTACCACTAAGTACCCTGTCCGATATCAGGTTCCAATCCTGGCCCTGACTAATTTTCAGACATGTTGGGTTGTTGTATTCATTGTATTCAAGTCTGTGTCAATGTATATGTACCTTTAATAATTAGACACATAAATTCAGACGTTAATTTATGTGCGTACTTTATCATTGATGAATATTTAATTTTTTAGTGTATATTAGCAGTAGACAAATTCATAACTAATGATATTATTTCATGAATTGTACTGATTATGTAATCGAGTCAGTCTTTCATAATCGATATTTAGAAGTTTTAAAAAGTTGCAGTAAAAGGGATGTTAATTGTAAGATAGTTACCATCGTCTGTATGATGTCAGTGTTATTAAATGGACAAAATATTGCTTTATAATATTTTTTTACATATTAGAGGAATGGAAAATTTCACAAAACACAAGTGCATATTTAACTAAACGAAATCCAAATATAGCTATAACTATTGTACAGTCGTGGAAAAAAAAGTAAACACCCCCTACTAAATCCTCAACAAATTATCGTAGAAGAAAGTTACTGGTACCGAACGATTGGAAATAAAGTCTATTTTTAAATGATGTATATAAAATTTACTTAGGGGAGCATCTACATATTAACACGAACCCAAACTTCGTTTTTTACAATGGCAATACCCACTTTTAACAAGATATTTCAAATCTGCGGTGCAAACCGCACCTAGACACCAAATTTAAAGTCATTTGAATTGATAAGTTTTTGAATTATAAACATTCAAAGTTTAGTGCTTCTAATGTTAAATTACATTTTCATATTTTCATTAATATCTCCAGAAATTATATTCCTAATGTGCTATTTTTTTGTGTAGCAATAATACTAAAATACCCAAACATAAATACGTTGAATTTGTAATTTTTATAATTTTATGATATGAATTAGGAAATTAAAATTCGAAAAAATTATGAATTGCAACCTACCATTTTTTGATAGATTTAGATTTTTTATGTCCTGCTTTATGGAAATCCAAAATTTCACATTTTTCTTGAAAGTAGTTTTCAAATTATGCTTAATAAACGGTAAAATGGTGGTTTAAGGGCCCATCTATAATACATGTGACTAGATATTTTGAAATTTCTTATGCTATCCTGTAATCCAGCTGTCTTGAATGACTGCTTAAGATGCTTTGATCAAGAAGGGAGCTCTCTCGGTCAACAATCGAGTACCGAACTTCAGTTTGGATACAGCCCCCAAAATACTCTTGTTTTAAAATAATTAATTTCTCGGAAAATTATCGTACGAATTGCATAAAAATTTGTTTTTAGGCTAAGTGAAGGGTGTAGAGTCCATTTGCCAGTCCAGTAGCAGAATTGGGTACTGCTATTGAAAAAAAAAATTACGGTTCGTTTTAATATGTAGATGCCCCCTAAGCATATACATATCATTTAAAAGTAGACTTTATTACCAATCGTATGGTACCAGTAACTTACTTCTACGATAATTTTTTTCAGTGTTAGTAAGGGGTGTTTACTTTTTTTCCACGATTGTACGTTACTGAAATTAATACACTGAAAACTATTCCTAGAGCCTTGTGAAAAATAAAAGACATCTTCATCTGCAAGAAGGTGAAATATAGAGATCGGTTTCAACATTTTTATCCTACTGAATGCCTCAAAATGGTCAAAAGTTTATCGTTGTTTTTTATCTCTAGGTATTTTTCAAAATAGTAAATTAAAAACTATTATTCCATAATGAGGTAAAAACATTTTCTCTATGTAAACTTAATCCGCCCCATTCTTTGGAGTATTAACCTTTAACGAGCCGGAACCCATCGAATTCGACGAATGAAAATGCTAAAAAAGCGTTAGAGTGAATTTATAAAAAAAAAATACGAAAATAATTGCAATGAAAAATCAATCTCAGTTAGCAGGTCCAACTCCTAAAACAATTATTGTTTTAAACTAAAGCTACAAAACTGCTGTTTCTATTAACTTCCACTTTTAAAATGATTGACAAATTAAATTTTATTCCTATAAGTTACCAAGAACAGTTAAACAAGATAAGTAATTAATCTTTAGTATTTGGATAACAACAAAATCAGCAGAAAATGTGCTACTTGGCAAAATCATTTTTTTACACGAAATATAAACAGGAAGTCATTTTCACCGTCAGAAAATTTGCACGTATGTGTATTTCATATTCATTTTTATTACTTTCAAATTATTCTGGCATCCATTACATTATCAATAAATATAATTCCAGTCTTGATGTCAGGTATGACAGCTACATCTTTGCACATAAACATTCGTATCTTTGGCTTGAGGATTAATCTCAGTAATTTCAAAACACATTAATTTATTCTTTCCTATGCATTCGTAGTAAAATGCTTAGTTTTATCAAAAAAAAAAAAAAAAAAAAAAAAAAAAAAAAAAAAAAAAAAAATCCCTGCCGGACCGGCCTACAGGCGGAGTTAGATTTCGAAGTTAAGTATACTAATTTCACCAACAAAACTAAATCATGATTAGAGATTTATCCACTTTAACAATTTTATCTGGCTGCTTTTGACCAATTTTTATTTCATTTTTATTGTATAGCTGGTTTTATCAGAATCATGTTAAGGAGGTATTCCAAAAAACTACTTTTCAAAGCTCAACAATTCGAAATTTTCTGGCACATTTTCAATGATTCATTTTTAATTTAAAAAATATTAAACTTGCTGACGTGATTTTTAAAGTGATTTATAAAAGACCTGTGTTTTTATTTTTCGTTCAATTAATTAAAACTTGATTTATGAACAATTATTTTCGCAGTAGGACAATATTTTTCGTTTCTAACACAATCGCTTCGGGAAATTTTTGTTCAAAATTCCCACTTTGACATCCTTTTTTGAAATATATTCTACCTCTGTCAAAAAATCGATCATTACGGGACATTATATAGTTTCCGAATAAGATAATCTACCAATTCGATGCTTTTGAGAGCAAAAAGGAATTTAAAAATGAGTCAGAAAATATGCAGTTTGGATTTGAATACACCCTTAATAAGATGATTTTTTTCTTCAATCGCTATGTATTTTCAATTTGTTTTTACTGTAAGAATTGATCCTATCAAAATCTTGTCTATATAAATGTTGTAGACAATATTAAGAAGATATATGATAAGTTCATGGAAATTTTATAACTTGTAAATTGACGGAGTTATGGATTTTTTCTTCTTCACCCCCCCCCCCCTTTTTGTTTTCGTTTTTATATTTTTATTTATTTTTTTATTATTATTATTTTTTTTTTTGCGGTACGATTTGGTCCTATCAAAAACTTGTGAATATAAAAGTTCTAGATGATATTAAAGAGATTTATAATAAAATTAATTGGATTTGATATCTTGAGAATTGACGAAGTTAAGAATTTTTTCTCCCCAAAACCCTATTTTTGGCGCCTCTTGAGCCCATTTTTAATTTGATCAAAAATCTGTGATACATAATTTTTCGGCCCTATTTTTAGAAGTAGTAAAAACTTTAAACTCATTTGATATGTACAAAAATTAAGAAGTTGTGGTTTTTTTTCGGTTTTCACAAAACCCCTCCCTATTTCCATCTCCTTGGTCCGATTTTGCCCATTAATGAACTTGACCGAGATTTTATACCCCTTGATTTTATGTATCAGTTTGGAAGAGATTTGTGCAAAATTGTGGAAGTTATCGTGTCCAGAAGAAAGTGATATATATATATATATATATATAAGGTTTTTTACTGAGGTGGTTTTGGGTTCAAGGGGTCATGATCGGTGTAGATATGCAAAACTTTTTCAGAAATTCCAACATAGGGTAGAATGTAATAGGTAGTATTTCATACGAAATCTACCTAAAAAAAGATTAAATAAGCAAATAAATACTGGTTTCCTTTTTATTGTGGTGTATTTTTAACTCACTCAAGCATATGGCCTTCATTTGAGAGAAGCGTCTCAAACTCAGCATCGCCAAAAAAAGACATTATATATATATATATATATATATATATATATATATATATATATATGTATGTATGTATGTATGTATGTATATATACATATATACATATTGAAATTTAACAGCTTTATAAAAGGAAATGTGTGATTTTTTTTTAAACGCAACAGCCTTTTCTGTTTACATTAAAATAAATTTAACTATTTTTAATTATAATGAGGAAATTTCATCAGTAAAGATATAGTAAATTCTTTTATTACCCTTTTCTCTGTAACAATGCGAGTAACTCAATTCCCACCACTGTGAAGAAACTTTATAAAAATCATTTAAAATTAAAATATAAAAAAAATGTTATTTTTAAAATAAATAGTACGGGCAAATCTGTAGATGAACAGTTTTCATTTGAAAAATAGTTATCAAAATTTGGTTCAGTAAACCTTCAAGGCAGATCACATAGAAAAGTTATATATTTTAAATATACAGTTTAAAGTTTCAAAGATATGCTGAATCTGTAAAATTATATGAAGTTGTATATTGTACTGAAAATTGCAGTTCAGTCAATAAAAAAATTCGCTTAATAATGACAGTTTTAAAAGAATCACAATAAATTTAGACTATACATTCTAACTCGAAAGATGTTAAGAGCTATTTTAAACCGAAAAATAAAGTTTATTGAATATTTTGTTCCTGTCCAAAAATTGATATATAATGTGCAATGAATGGAAAAATATGTCTCATAACGAAATGTTTTCGTATGGTTACAGCCTTTATAAAGGTATTGAATTTGATTAAAAAATAAATCTGAGCTTTTTAATAAATATCCCAATTTCCTATTTAAATAATGTAAAAAGTTTTAGCTGAAATGCAAGTTAATTTTATTTTTAAAAATTTAAAACGTTATAAATAACAAAATCTTCTTTTATTGCTTTATTTAGTCATAGATAACTTAATTCTGAATCATGAGCGCTATTATAAACGACTTCGTTACTCCAACTCATGTTATATTGGTTGCATATAATTTTAGAATTTATACATAGAACATATAATTTATAATTACATTATTGGTAAAAATGAACGATTACATTTTTTACAAGGAAAATAAAATATGACAAATGCGAAACAAAAGCATTGAATTACATTAAAACTATTAAATTAACTCTTAAATGCCTCATTTTTCAAAAATCATTATAATAATGTTTTTCGGCTTTCATTTTTTAAATAAATCATGGGAAAAATACTTTAAAAAATCATATTCTGTTTTAAGTATAGTTTTACGGATAAGAAACCGTTTGTTACTAATCGACAATACTGGTCTTTAATTGAAAAAATCATTTTCCCGTATAAAAAACTATAACATTAAACACACAAGAATTTTAGGAACTATAATAAAAAATAAATTTTACTTGCTCACTGCAGAACAAAATACGGTATTTCGCAAGCTTCCAAACAAAACAAAAAGAGCAAGTAGCAACAATTGAAAAAATAAATCTATCTTTATTTTTAAACAGCACAAATGTTACCATCTACATGTTGAAAAGTGATTTAATAATATTTTCAGAATGTATTTTATTGGCAATATTAGGCATTATAGCTTCAATATTATTCTAATAGTACTTTAGAGTCTAAATTTGGTATGTTACCGAAAAGTAACATCCGGCATTTAAAGGTTAAATGTTTATTATTGTGTTCTGTTATGCATAACGGATGTTCCCTTCAAAATCTAAACGAATTCCCAATCAGTTTCAGTGATTCTGTTAAAGTTATACAAAGTTTAATTATCATTCCAGACAGAGGTAGATTTTACAATAATGATCATAAGTCGGGTACTTTTTGTTTTTATTTAGTGAGGCATTTTTTAAATAACATTTCAAAAAATCAAAAAAAATATTCATCCTTATCTTACAGTGAGCACTCAATCCTCATGAAACTCGAATTTTCATAGCTATAATTCAGTGATGAATGAGATAAAAGCTAAAATTATTTAAGTAAAAAAAAAAATTTATAAGCTTTGAATGATACAAATTCGAAATATGATCTATTTAATCAAGGTTCTCACTGGTTTTGATCAACATTAGCGATTTGGCGAATAAAAAATTAAAACAGTAGCGAAATGGAGAGAAATGTTATCAAAATAGATTCGGCTTGAAACACTGAAAAATCTATCTACCCTTTAATGTATACGTTTTTTGCAATATGTTCTAAAATTACATAATTTTTTGTACTTGATTATAAAAGAGAAATAAAAACTATTCGCTACAGAAACTATTAAAATCAGTACATTCTAAATGTCTATTAAACATGTAAATGTTTCAGACATTCTTTTAGTAATCTAAATAAAAGTTAAAAACAGCTACCTTTGATTTACCGTTGAGAAAATATACCCTAAAAATTGCTATGAGATTTCGACTCTTAACCGATATAAACTAGTTGGATGTGCCAATCCCAAAACTTTCTTCTATCTTATACATCTTAATATTTCAAAACCTAGTTACACATGTTAATACTTCAATATTATTAGTTCAATACTATACCAACTTTGATTTTCATCTTAAATTTCTGCTCAAGTCAATTAAACGGACTAAAAACGAGTTAATCTATATCATGATATTTGTTAACATTATTAATTTTTCCTTATTCTGTCGTTATCAGCTGTTTGCGAATAGCCGGCATAGCAGGAAGCGAGTTTCCGCCGCTGCATGAGCCGCCGATGCACAATAGAACTACGAAAAATCAAGAAAAGTATACAAAAATCGCTAGCACGGAGCCCCTTTACCGCGCAATATTTCCAAATTCAAGGAGGACCTGTTGGCCAAAGCCAAAAACAAGCACAAACATTTTGGTTCAATTGTATGCATAATTTTATACGCTGTTCGATGGTACAATAATGAAAATGGCACAGAGATCGGAATTATAGCGCCCCCTTCTTTCGGAATTTTTTCAAGTTCAGGGAGGACTTGTTTGCCATAGCCAGAAACATGCACAAAAAATTTGGTTCAATTATATGGATAACTTCATACACTTTTCGATGGTACAATAATGAAAATGGTACAGACATCGCAATTATAGTGTCCCCTTCCTGCAGAATTTTTCCAAATTCAGGGAGGACCTTCGTGACATGACCAAAAATAAACACATAAAATTTGGTTCAGTTCTATGCATAACTTCATACACTTTTCGGCGGTACAATATTCAAAATGGCACAAAAATTGTACAAAAATCGCTATTACAGCGCCCTCTACGAGCGATTTTTTTTACAAATTAAGGGAGGACCTCCTTGCCATAGCCAAGAACTTATAATTTTTTTTGGTTCAATTCTATGCATAACTTCATACACTTTTCGATGGTGCAATATTCAAAATCGCACAAAAATCGCTATTACCTCGCCCCCTAACGGCGAATTTTTTGCAAATTCATGGAGGACCTGCTTGCCATATCCAAAAACTTAAAATAAAAATTTGGTTTAATTCTATGCATAACTTCATACGCTTTTGGACGGTAAAATATTCAAAATCGCACAAAAATCGCTATTACAGCGCCCCCTAGCGGCGAATTTTTTCCAAATTCAGGGAGGACCTGCTTGCCATAGCCAAAAACTTAAAATAAAAATTTGGTTTAATTCTATGCATAACTTCATACACTTTTGAACGGTACAATATTCAAAATCGCACAAAAATCGCTATTACAGCGCCCCCTACCGGCGAATTTTTTCCAAATTCAGGGAGGACCTGCTTGCCATAGTCAAAAACTTAAAATAAAAATTTGGTTCAATTCTATGCATAACTTCATACACTTTTCGATGATACAATATTCAAAATCGCACAAAAAACGCATTTACAGCGCCCCCTACCGGCGAGTTTTTTCGAAATTCAGGGAGGACCTGCTTGTCATATCCAAAAACTTAAGCTAAAAATTTGGTTCAATTCTATGCATAACTCTATACACTTTTGGATGGTACAATATTCAAAATCGCACAAAAATGGTTATATCAGCGCCCCCTACCGGCGAATTTTTTCCAAATTCCGGGAGGACCTGCTTGCTATAGCCAAAAACTTATAATAAATTTTTGGTTTAATTCTATACATAACTTCATACACTTTTTGATGGTACAATGGCGACAGACAGACGGACAGACGGACAGACGGACACACAGACAGACAGACATTTTCTATAAACATGTTTTTTGGAATCTCTGACCCCTAAAACATGCAAATCCGTCGAAAACCGGAAGTCGAAAAAAATTTCGATTACAATACTTTCTTCTATTGAAGATAGAAGAAAGTAAAAATGGACTGGTCAATGATATTTTGCATACAACTGATAAATGGTATTGTAAAAGGATAATTTTAACGCTGCCCAGCAAACACACACCTTTCGGCACACGATCGGACCGCAGCCGGCAGTGTCGGTTCAGTATCGGCATCAACACAGTGGTTTCGGTGAAGTGTCGGCAGAATGCCGGCAACTGATACCTAAGAATCTGCTTTTTTGACTGGCGGTTACCCGTTATCGGTCCCGTTATGGTTATATATCGGCAAGCGACTTACACCGACAAGTGACGCAGGACCGACATGTGATTTCTGATAGTGGCCCGATTAGATTTGCCAACATCGGTCCGAATTCGGAATCTTTAGACTTAGCCGACATTTTTTTTTCTTTTTCGAGTTTGAGGTTTGATAAGAGTATATTGAATGCATATTTTTTAAATAATGTATATTATATTTTTTTTGCTATTCCTTCGGGAAATTAACACTATCGGAAAAACCCCACTAGTATTATATTCCGCTTTTATATGTTTATGTATTTTCCATGTTTTAAATAAAGTGTGTTGTGAAAAAAAATGATATAATTTTTCAAAATGAAATTAAAAATGTATTCAATATTTCGCACAAATTTTAAATAAAAATATTAGACGTGAGAACAACCACACTGTACAAGCCGCTTTCTTTCTTTCGGAGAGGGAGGGGGGGGGGAGATTCAGGGCCGAAACTAAGGGGGGGCATGTTCCCCGGGCGCCAGAGCCAAGGGGCGCCAAGTGATAGATTATACCTTTGGAATCGATCATTTTCTTCTGATGGACTGATGGATTTCATTATTATGAAACAGCCATTATAAATGAAGTGTTAGGTGAAGATGAAAGAGCAGTCGTAAAAAGTTTGAACTCTGATTTTCTGGTCAGAATGGGGGGAAAAAATGGCCATAATTTTTTTCTCTGATTTTCTGGTCAGAATGGGGAAAAAATGACCATAATTTTTTTTTTGAAAAAAAAAAAAAAATGCCATTTTTTTTTTTTTCCATTCTGACCAGAAAATCAGAGTTCAAACTTTTTACGACTGCCCTAACACTTCATTTATAATGGCTGTTTCATAATAAGGAAATCCATCAGTCCATCAGAAGAAAGTAACTCGGTTAAAGCGGAAACTCGGTTAAGCGGGACTCGGATAATCGGAACTGTACTGTATAAGCAAACACTGTAAATAGCCGGTAATACATGCGAATTCTTTTATGTGAATGAACTATAATTGCAACAAACGTCACATTCAATTTACGTAGTTCAGTATTACATATTTTAAATTTTAAAATAAGTCGGCCATTAGAAAATTAGTAAAATTCTCTTTGTAAATATATTTTGAGGAAGAAATGGGGGGGGGGGGGGGGTGCCAAAATTCATGTTTGCCCCGGGCGCAAAAAAGGCTAGTTTCGGCCCTGGGGAGATTAACATTTCAGGGAGAATTCTGATGAATTATTATTATTATTATTATTTTTTTTTTTTTTACAAAGTAAGAAATGGGATAGAACATGACCAAAGATTTTTAAAGCTTTGGGTGCCGAGGGGGGGGGGGGGGTGTTGAGTAAAGAGGGGAAGAAAAAAATGGAAGGGAATAATTTATTTGATGATGATTTAATATTTATTTAGGAGAAAGTAGAAAATATGAGAGAAATATTGAAAAATTAAATGGTTTAAATAAAATAGTATTTAAAGTAGATGGGTGGAGTCGAATGGAAAGTCAGAGAAAGCTGAGGGAGGGGGGGGGGGGATTTAGATGATTTATCATATATTAATTTTTACAACAAACTAACGATGATTTTTTTTCAATTAAAGATTTTTAATATTTTTTTATTTTTGGTGCCAAGAGGGGGAGGGTCTAGAGATTTAAAATGGAAATAACAGTGAGGGAGGTGTTAGATAATGAATACTTTAGATGAATATCAAATGAAAATCCACCAAAACGCTGAAGTATCTTATTCCAAAAATAAATAGTTTCTCAAACCTCCTGTGTTTCATAAATTAACCAGTTTTTGATCAATTTTCAAAATATAACATACTGGAAACCTGTGAAAACGGAACCTGTTTATAATGGAATCTGTCTAAAAGGAAAACATTCATCGCCCCGATGACAAAAAGAGTGCCACACAATTGTACCTCTTAATACTAAAAACTGTTTACAAAGGAATTGTTATCTGTTCGCAGCGATTCCGTTATCATAGGCTTTACTGTAGTAATAGACATATTAACATGTAAAAATAATTTGAGATTTTCAATTAATAAAAATATGTCAACATTATGGCAGCGCGCCAAGTGCGTAATTCGATGCTAACTCGCCAAATCTGCATCGCCAGGAGGCCATGCAGGATGTCTTGGCTAGAGAAACTTGGCTACTTAGGAGGGTTGTCTTGTTTTGTTTCTTGAAAAATGGCTGAACTGAAAGAGTTGAATTTTGCACGTGGAAAAAGAAATTGAAAAAAGTCCAGGAAAATCAGGTAAGATTGATTCTATCTATTGTTATTTGTTTTCTTACTTCTATTATTAGTTTTATTTTGCTTTTGCTGTTGTTTTTAAGTATTTATTGACAATAAAAAGGTCGATTTCTTGCCCCGATAATCACAAACATTATACGTATTTTACTTATCTGAAAAAAAGCATGATTTTCCAATAATGTGTTGTTGTTGTTTGTTTGTTTGGTTTTTTTTTGGGGGGGGGGGGGCGGATGGGGGGATTTTTTTTAGTAAATAAAATAGCATTTTACTTTTTAAAGCAAAATTTTATTCGGGATTCATTTATTCATTATATATAACTAAACCTGATTTTTTTTTTCTCACATCACTAGTAGGGTTCGTAAATATCATTATAATTTCAAAAATATTCGATTGATATAGATCCGAGATTTTCAAACTAGTCAACACACTGCTGACAATAAATATTTTCAATTATACTATAAATTAGAAACTAAAACCTACTGAACTTAACATTGAAAACTTTAACAATATTCTAAAAATGCATTTCTGTATTCCTTTGTTTTTCACTTAGAACAAAACTGAAGATTAACTAATTGAAAACAGATGCTATATGCTTTATACTACACTTAAAAAAATACAGAATATAGTTTTCAATATCAAGAAATCAGAAATTTATAAACAAAATTTTAAATACAAAATAGTTTTTTTTAATTGAAGAATTTTAACATAAATGTAAATTTATCTTATTTTTTATTCCCTAACGTGTTGTACAGTTTAGACACAATTAAACCAAAATCAGAAACGATTGTTTTCTAATGAAGCTGTGTACATACTAGTTATCTAAAGTAGACAGTTTATCTTTCAGTGGCTGTTCTGAATTAATCATCTCACATAATTATTAGTTCTAAATTTAAAAATAAAAGCTTCAAACTAAAAGCTCGGAAAAGATATTTCTTGCCTTTGGCTAAGAAAGTCACTGCCCGAGACAAAAGTTCTCTATGATTTATGTAGATAGTAAATAACAGTTTAAAATTTCATTTACACTTCTTTTGTCCGAAAATATCAAAATTATCTTGCACAGTGATATTTAAAAAATAAATATCAAATATACAAAATAATACATGAATCTAAATAGGGTAGATGTGCCAGTAATGTATACCCCTTGATGTTTTTGGTTCAAAAAAAAAAACTAATAAATATTTAGATTTAATTATTTTTTTTTATAATCCCCCCTTTGCATGTTTTATAAAACTGGGTTATTGTTGACACTTTTAATCAAGCCAATCAGGAAGCAAAAATAAGGTTTCAAAGTTCCGCTGTTTTTCTGTGAAAATCTCAATGAAGAGGCTAAGAGCTGGCTTCGTTAATTGATTTATATATTATTTATTTTCTTGCAAAATTTGAATGTTTTTGTTTGAGTAGCAATAGAAAACTTAGAATTTTATATACTAACGGCCATTTACAAAATTTTATTTATTTTTAAGGTTTTAAGACAGGGTTGCTGGCTTTTAGCCAGGCCAAAAAAAGCCGGCCGGCTTTTTTTGGTTTTAACCACTTAAAAAAAGCCGGCTTTTATTGAAAAAAGCCAGTTTTTATTTTTTAAAGTTGGTTTACAGTAAATTTGTTTTAAATTTGGATCAATTAATTTTTAATACACTTATAAATATTTTCTACTAAAAAAAATAATAGATTTCTATTAAACTTTATCAAATAAATAAGTCTTTGTAACTTCTAGAAGACAGCTGAACGCATTATGTCTGAAAAAAAAAAAATATAAAAACATTGAAAAGGATATAAGTTAGGCTCCGAACTGGTGTTTTGAAATTCTATATTATATAGCTCCACATATACTACACATTTTAAAGATTATATTTAATTAAAACTGTTTTTAACTGCTCTGCTTAACAAGCGCAAAATGTTTTGACACATTTACAAATTCATTTTTTAATGGAAAGATGTAAAATTCGAAAGCCTGACCATGGAAGCGATTTGGAATCGAACCTGTGTTTTCCATTTTTTGATCCATCAATTACCTATTGAGTTATAAAGAGATTTTGATTACGTGACAAACATGTTTTTCACCCTTTTCTGAGTGGTTTCTTCTTTTGTGCAGAAATTCAGTTCAAAACACTCACTTTGACAGTATTTTCTGAAAAATCTATAGCGTTTGCAAAAAACCCCAGAAAAAACAGTGCAATTACATAGTTTCTGAACAACATCTGCTAGTTTCATGCATTTCTGGACAAAAATAAATTAAAACTTATGTCAGAAAGTTGCCCTTTTGGATTTAACAGCCTTAATGACAAAATGTAACGCATCAAAATGGAAATGAGGAATTAGAAAAGATGTTTTATTTGAGGAGAGTGGTACATAAGTGTATAAAAAATAGAGCATTTAAACAAGAAAAAAAAAATTCTCAAAATAAAATTTTTAAAAGCTTGTTGCTATGCATATTCATGCATATGCTATTCATAATGTTTTTAATAGTGAGAAATGGTGTTTTTATTAATATGACTGTATAATTTTAAATGTTTGCTAGAAATAAAATAAGACTTGTATTAATAGCTCTCAAAATTAAGTAATAAAACATATAACTAAGTAACCATTGTCCTCTTTAATTTTATAAAGCAGTAAAAATGAAAAAATTGGCAGTTGGTATGGCACTTTTAAAATTTAGCTGACATATTTGCAATTCTGAATACAAATCACTGGCAAAATCATCTAAGTTTTATTCCAGTATTAATGTCCTCATTATTGAGAAATTGGGTTACTTGTTAAACTGTAAATCAATTAAATGTCATTAAAACTAATTAAAAACACTTTAAAATGTGTAGTTTATAATTACAATGCTTTATTGTATAAAGGCCAATTATGGCCAAAAAAAGCCGGTTAAAACCAATAAAACCCACCGGCCTGGCTTTTTTAAATTTTAGCCGGCTTTTTTCAACCCTGTTTTAAGAGGGCGTGTCCACTACTGGGATGGTTAATTAGTCGTTTTCCAGTAATGGACACCCCATGTAGACATTGCTAAAAATGCAATTTCAGTAATGTTTAGTGCATAAAATATTTTAACTTCAAACCTAAATAATCAAATTTAATTTTTAAATTATGTTTACCAAAATGTAACACCACCAAAACTTTTATAAATAGCTGATTTTAAGTTATTTTATGTGATTTATAAAATGTCAATATTTTATGCCTTTTTTATGCGTATGTATCTTGCATATTTTATAATCTGGCAATCAAACAAGCCAGGAAGCAGAAAATATTGTTTAAGAGCTCAGTCAAAGAGGGGCTCATGGGGCTTAATCCCTCTACGTTTAAATAAAAACAATTAAGTTACAGAAGCTATTAAAAATCTATTTTCTGTTTTAAATTTTTGCTTATTTACCTCTGACTTGTCAGAGGTAAAAAAAAAATGTAATATTAATGAAAGTTATGGGTAATATTCATAAAATTAGTAAATCTGCAGATCAGTGGCCTCAAATATCAGCTCTACAGTTTTATTTTGAAATTATTTTATTTAGTATTTAAAATATTCAACTCACAATATCATTTCTTTAATATTTGTAATATTATTATAAATAATATATCAAGTAGTCTCTGAAAGATTAATTGCTAAAAATAGTGAGACAAAACTAAACACTAATATTCTAAAAGTTTTTTTTTTTTTTGCCTAATATTTAATATTTTAAACTATCCATCTATAATAATTAAAACATTGATCTTCTGATAATTACAATAATTGATGCAAACAGTAAATGATTATTAGAAATATTTTATTAATTACTGGTATCCTAATTGTTATATTTATCCGAAAATAACTATTTTCTTTCATTAGTAAGTATTTATTAAATTCTGGTTCTAAGTACAGTCATAAAAACAATTATATTTATTACTTTTTATGGGGTGTCCATTACTGGAACAGAGGGTGTCCATTACTGGGTTTTTGGGTGTTTTAATATAGTATTTCTGTTATTTAAAATTAAATTCCAATTCATATTGGGAAATGAGGCTATAAGAATGGTTAAATATTGTTGATAGTTTAATATAATATTGAAAAAACTGGAATATAATAATTATAACTATTAATAAAAGAATAATTTTAAAAGAAATTCCTCAAAAGTGTCCATTACTGGCGCATATACCCTATCAAGTATTTGAAAATATCGAAAGTATTAAAAATCTTGATATTTAAAAAATAAATATTGGACATATATATATCAATGAACCCTGATCACTTTCACTAGTCAAGTTTATTTCATTTAATATGATAATATTCATTATGATATTATTCTGCAGATTCCAATTGATTTTAAAGTTATCATTGTTTCTTGTTTTATGAAAGAAAAATAAAGGCATAATTAAAAAAGTTTCTTCAAAAATCACTAAACTGAAATGCATTTATATTTTAATTGTATTTTGTGCTCATAATGCATGCACATGCAAATTTTGTGATATATCTGATTTTTTTTTTTTTTTTTTTTTTTTCATATTTGCATACATTTTAACATAAGCAACGGTCTGTCCACATTTTTCACAGGGTCCTGTTTTTGTGTAATTATGAAATCGAAAGTAGCGTTGTATTAAGGTTTCTATTATTTATCTATTTTTAACAAGAATTTTTATGTACAAAAAAGCTAGATAATAGGTTCTTTGTCGGCTTCAGCTGTTTGACAGATGTGATTTCATTTTTAAAGATTACTACATTTGTGAGAGGTTTTTTTCAATGGAGCAAAAACATTTTGTCAAATGTCAATTTTTTAGATTAAAAAAAATATATTGTGAAGGATTCTGTTTAAGATGAAAATAGTTGTAAAGGATTCTGTTTTAAGACGAAAAATTGTGGAGTTGTGAACAGCGTTTTACATTTGTGAAAAATCTAGTCATAATATTGTGAATTTGAAATAATCATTATATTCAGGTTCTTATTAAATACATTTTTAAGAAGATATATATGTATGTAAAATACACATATTTTCTTTGCATAGGTAAAAGTGACAGGTCAGATTTTATTTTAAATGATTAAATTTGACAAAGATTCAGCTTAGAAATGGAAAAATTTTGTGAAAGACCTATTTTTAAGATAAAGAATTTTGTGAAGGGTCCTGTTTTAAGTTTAAAAGTTTTGTGAAGAGTCCTATTTTTAAAATAAAAATTTTTGCAAAGGGCACTGTTTTGAAATAAAAAATTTTGTGAAGTGTCCTTTAAACAACCCAATTTCTTGCTAAATAGATCCGTGATAGTATAAATAAAGGAAATAATGGGGAATAAAAATAGTGGTAAATAATATTTTACTTTACCAGCATATCTGTTTTACATGTTATATAATGTCTAAATATGTTATTTTATGTATTTGTTTTGTTGATAATATTTAGTTTTGCATGTTTATGTGCATTTTTATTGCAATAATAACTTAGTATAGTATTATGTGCATAGAACAGAAGTTTAATAGGGTCAGGTGGGGGAAAGTGGTGGTAAAATCAAGCTTTTTTTAGAAAAGGCCCTAAAATCAAACTATTAAATTTATTTTAATGAAACTTTTGATGCATTTTCTATAGATTGGATTCATATAGATTAAACATGAAGCATAACCACTCAATTTTATTCGATTGTTTTCTGACAGTGATACATTTAAAAGAGCATGTTTTGATACCACCACTTTACCCCATGGTGGGAGAAAGTGGAGGTAGTTCCAAAATTAGTGTATATTTAAATAAAAATGTGTAAATATTGTTTTTTAAATAAAAATACACTGAAATAAATGTATCTTAATTGTTTTTAAAGGTACAAATGCACAAAAAAAAACATTTTTCAGATATTATTTAATTAAAGAAATAATGTCCATGACTATCAAAATTAGGTTCACTTAGTATGTAGCATATATTGCTGAACTCTATATAATCTTCACCACCAAATACCAAGAAAAGTTTAATAGTTCCCCAATGGTGACTTATTCAAATGCTTTATGCGATATAATGTATTAATTTTTATCACTTGGGCGATTATTTTAGCTGATCGACATTTTGACGGTATGCAATGACCATAAACAAGATAGTTTGTAAACATTAAATTTGTTTCCAGTTTCTAAAATTAAAATAATAATAGTTGCCATAATCTCAATATATGTCTCTAAAAAAGAATTAACAAAATATCTTAATTTAAAAGAGAAAATAGGTTTTTTTCAATATACCCCCCACTTTACCCATGGGCCCACTTTCTTTCACCTGACCCTATGTAAAAAATAACTTTTAATTTAATTGTATTATCATATTAAGATTAAAATTTATAAATAAAGCCTATTTTTTTAGTTAATACTTTTATTACAGCCCATTTTTAAAAATTATTCACATCTACAGTCTAAAATTGAATCATCATACAACATTGAGCTAAGCCTAACTATACCACCACTTTCCCCCACCTCAGAAAAAAAATCATAAAAAATTGAAATAATAAAATAATTCTTACCTTGATGCATGAATCTGTTTTTAAGAAGTTCTTCTACTGAAATGTATCAAAATATACTAATTTTTTCAAGTGAGAAAGGATCAAGAACAAAGTTTATCAATGCCATATGTTAAGAAGAAACTGCACATATATGTAAACAAGAAGATAAACAACAGTAAACTTGTTGCCAGATTTACAAATCTTAATAGAAATATTTGTCACAAACTCCAATTATGTATTAATTGAAAAAAAAGTAAAAATATGTACATTTATTGTGAAAAAAGTATATTTTTTTAGATTACCACCACTTTCCCCTACCTGACCCTATAATAAAAATGCATAAAGACGTTACAGGTAAGTGATTGTTTGTCTAATTAATGCTTCAGTTGTAAAACATTTTACCTTCAGATTATTTTCTGCCCCTGTAATATCTGTTGCAAACACTTTGAGAATTTTCTGCTCCGGTAGTTTTCGTAATTTCTTTATGGGAAGACAAAATCTGACCAGTTATTTAATTAATTTAAAAGGATGTTAAACTGCCAAAGCATTTGTCTTGTTTTGTTTAGTCAAAACTCAAAAGTTATTTTTACATGTAGTCCTCTTTGTGTTACAGTGGTATATATATTTCTTAAAAGTTCAATACTAATCACGCATTATTTAAAATAAAAGTTATAAATTGGCATTGCACCCGGTAGCAGAAAGTTCGAGACGGGAGATGGGCGTCGCAGATTTTCTTTCCTCTTTTGCAGATTCTTTTTCATCGAACCTTTTTATTTTGCTTTATCTTATATTTAGTTCTTTATAACTTAATACAAAAAGTTATTATTATTAATAAAAATTTATACAATGCCTAAAAGCGCTACAGGTAAGTGATTGTTTGATTAATTAACGCTTCAGTTGTAAAAATATTTTATCTGCAGATTATTTTTTGCCCCTGAAGTATCTGTTGCAGACACTTGGAGAAATTTCTGCTACTGGGGCATTGCATATTTATTATTTTTTCCAGTGTAAGGGCCTTGGCGAGAGAATGAAATTTGGCAATGAAGGGTAGATGTGCCAGTAATGGACACCCTTCAATGTTTTTGGTTCTAAAAATGCAATTTCAGTAATGTTTATAGTCCATAAAACATTTTGAATTACTAACTGAAAACCTAAATAATCAAGTTTAACTTTTAGGTTAGACTTAGCAAAATGTAATAACATCAAAACTTTTATAATTAGCTGCTTTTAAGTTATTTTATGTGGTTAATAAAATTTCAACATTTTATTCCTTTTTTTTTTTTTTTTTTTTTATCTCTGCCTTGCATGTTTTATAATCTGGCAATCAAACCAGTCAGAAGCAGAAAATATTGTTTAAGGGCACAGACAAAGAGGGGTTCATAGTGCTTAATCCCTCCCCTCCCCATTTAAATAAAAAAAAATTCTTGTGATAATCACAATAATTGACTTAAACAGTGAATAATTTTCACAAAAATTTTATTAATTATTGACAGCACCGAGCACATGAGAGAAAACTGCACCAGGGCAAAGTTTCAATTCCCCTCCTCCCCTCCTCCCCTCCCCCTACAAATACTTTGTGACATGTGTCACAAAATTGAAAAATGCAGAAACAGAAATAAATTCAATTGAATACATATTTCGAATTTATTTTGGAACTTTATGTTTAATTTTAATTCAGAAACTCCAAACAACTAAGTAACATAAGAGAAAACTGCATTTAAATTTTGGCATAGAGAATCTGGGAAATGAGTGTAGAAAAAATGTATCTAACAGTACAGTATAGCAGTTTACAACCCTTTTGTATTCTCAGAAGAAAACCCTATGTTAGTTTGACCCTATGCTAGTATGTTTTTATCACAAGAACAGAATGAAAATTACAGACTTAGAAAAGAGAAGGTTAAGGAAAGAGACTAAGATAAAACCTGAAACAAGTTTTGAACAGAAAGAAGTCCTTATTCGTAAATTTTGTATTTGGGTGCAGGGTAAGGGACCATGTTATGCACATATACCTTTGAAACGAAAAATGAACTTACTTTTATTGAGAAAACATTTCCAATACGTAATTCTTTTTACAAAAAAAGGGGTGGCTTAGATGTGTTATTATCCCGGGGTCTGCCATCTTGGATTTTTTTTCTTGCATGAAAACTCCTTTTTCGCCAAGTAGTAATGTCGCCAATGGTTAAATATTGTTGATAGGTTAATATAATATCGAAAAAACTGGAATATAATGATTATAACTATTAATAAAAAAATAATTTTTAATTCAAGCCAAGACAAAAATCCAAGATGGTGGACTCCGGGATAATAACACATCTGTTCCAAAGGGTTTTGTAGTATAAATTTGGCACCCCCTCATTTTCTGCACCCCGAGGTGAGCGCTCCCCGCTTCACACGTCCCTGATTATTGAAATTCTAATTGTTAAATTTATTTGAAAATAACTATTTTGTTTCATTAGTATCCTTTCATTAAATTCTGTTTCTAAATAGTCATAAAAAAAACAATTATATCTATTATTTTTTTGTGGGTGTCTATTACTGGAATTTTGGATGTTTTGATATAATTCCGTTATTTACAATAAAATTTTGATTAATATTGGGAAATGAGACTATGAGAATGATTAAATAGATTAATATAATATTGAAAAAAATGGAATATAATAATTATAACTATTAATTAAAAAATAGTTATTAAAGAAATAAAGGGGTGTCCATTTTTGGCATATCTACAATATAATATATATATATATATGTGTCGTAGGCTAATTCAGAAATCAGGCTCTTTGCAAAGAGCCTAGGCTGCCCCTTTTTCCAATTAGCCGGATATTTTTCAGGCTTATTGCAAAGAGCCTAGACAGCGTTAGGCTAATTGAAAAATGACCATTTTTTTCTCAATCAGTGTGATATTTTCAGGCTTCTTAACCCATAACGAGACCGAACACGAAAAAAAAAAAAAATACAACACATGGAAAAAAACGAAATCTGACATGAACCAAATCTGAACCCGGCAAAATGATTCCAAAGAACCATAACCCGATCCAAGTAAGACAAAATAATTTCTGGGGACATGTAACCTGACACGAACCTAAAAATTTTGTTTGAAAAAAAAACCGAACCAAATATGAGAACCAACAAAAATAGCCTAAAGTACCATAACCCGATTCGAGCAAGACAAAATAATTTCCGTGGACATGCAACTCGACCTCAACCTAAAAATTCCATTTGAAAAAAACCTGAATCTGACCTGAACCAAATCTGAATCCGACAAAAATATCCCTGAAAACCATAACCCGATCCGAGCAAGATAAAATAATTTCCGTGGACACACAAAACGACCAGAACCTGAAAATTCCATTATAAAAAAACCCGAAATTTTTTTTCCAAAAAAAAATAACCCGATCCAAGCAAGGCAAAATTATTTCTGTGAACACGCAACCCAATCCGAACCTAAAAATTTGTTTGAAGAAACCCGAAATATGTCCCGAACCAAATATGATAATCAACAGATCTATTCCAAAGAACCTTGACCCGATCTGAGCAAGACAAAATAATTTCGAGGACATGCAACCTAACTTGAACCTAAAAATTTTGTTTGAAAAAAACCCCTTAAAATGACCTGAACCAAATATGGTAACAGACAAAAATAGTCTAAAGTACCATAACCCGATCCAAGCAAGACAAAATAATTTCTGTGGGCACGCAACCTGACCAGAACCTAGAAATTCCGTTTGAAGAAAACTGAAATCTGACCTGAACCAAATCTGAATCTGACAAAAATATCCCCCCAAAACATAACCCGATCCGAGCAAGACAAAATAATTTCAATGGATACGCAAAACGACCAAAGCCTAAAAATTCCATTAGAAAAAACCTGAAATCTGACACAAACTCAATCTGAACCTGACAAAAATTTTCCAAAGAATCATAACCCGATCCGAGCAAGACAAAATAATTTCCAACATGCAACCCGATCTGAACCTGAAAGTTCTAAGTTAACCCGAAACCTGACCAGAACCTGATATAAAAATACATTAGGCCGTATCCCTATCTGAGCAAGGCTAATTTCTGTGTACACTCAATATGACGAGCATCTGAAAATTCCATTTGAAGTTAACCTGGAACCCGATCTGAAAACGACAAAAATATTTCAAAGAACCATTATCCGGTCCGAGCAAGACAAAATTATTTCTGTCGAAATTCAACCAGATCCGAACGTAAAAGTTACATTTGAAGTCAATACGAAAATTGACCATAACCCGGGTTCGGGTCAAGTTTCGGATTGAGTTGAACTAGAACTTTCAGGTTCTTATCCGGTTGCCTGTCGACGGAAATTATTTTGTCTTGCTCGGATCGGGTTATGGTTCTTTGGAATATTTTTGTCAGGTTCAGATTTGGTGCGGTTCAGATTTTGGATTTTTTTTTTCAAATGGAATTTAGATGTTCTGGTCGGGTAGCATGTCAACAAAAATTAGTGTGTGTTGCTTGAATCCCGTTATGGTTCTTTGGAATATTTCTGTCAGGTTCAGATTTGGTTTGGGTCAGATTTCGGGATTCTTTTCAAATTGAATTTTTATGTTCGTGGCGGGTTGCATGTCCACAGAAAATATTTTGTTTTGATCGGATCAATTATGGTTCTTTGCAATGTTTTGGTCGGTTGCCAGATTTCAGGTTTTTTTAAATGAAACTTTCAGGTTCGGATCGGGGTATGATCTGTTGTAATTTATTTTTCGGGTTCTGGGTTAACAAGCCTAAAAAATCATCCTGATTTGGAAATAAGTGATCATTTTTCGATTAGCCTAACACTGTCTAGGCTCTTTGCAATAAGCTTGGAAAATATCAGGCTAATTGGAAAAAGTGAGATGATTCTCCAATTAGCTGGGCTCTTTGCAAAGAGCCTGATTTCTTAATTAGCCTACGACATATATAAATTCTTTAACCCTCTAAGTGTTTGGGGCGTATTATTCCGTTCACTAAGCTCCAGGTTTCACAGCAATACAAGTATCATTTAAGATAATATAATTCTATAGATTTATGAAATTTTAAATACATTGAAGAATTATTAATACTCTTAAGGATTACATTCATATTTGTAATTGAGTTTTTTTTATAATGTTGAAAGAATCACATTTTATTAGCATTTAAAACAAAATGCAAAGAAAACAACATTACAATTTTACCCTTTTGCAAGACGCTCGGAGGGTTAAATACATATAATTCATATATAAAGAATCATTAAAAGTTTATTAGATTTGTCTTCATAACTGTTTATACCTATTGTTTGACATAATTTTTTTTTTCTGAAGCCTGAATTAAACTGAGTTATTTAAAGTAGAATATCAAGGCGTTACAGTCATAAAGTATTTTACCGTTTTAATAAGAAAAAAGATTTTGCAATGAACCGCGTTCTACATTATTATATTATTGCATTGCAAATAATAGTGATTTTTAAAAAATTCAAAATCTTTCTTTTGTGACTTATCATTGTTTATTTTATTTTAAATTTTAAGGTCTGTTACTTATTGCTGACAGCACTGTAAATGGAGTATCCTACAAATGTCCCATAGACAGAAAAATTAAGCCTCACGGATTCAGGTTTGTGTATTCTTTTTATATAACATATCAAATTCTACTTGCCTTTTGTTTTTATCACAAATGTATATTAATGTAAAAAACTTTAAAATAAATAATCTAATCATATATATTTTGAGGTAGAGGTAGCCATTGATGAGAGTTTACCCTAGATATTTTCATGGGAGTGCTGCAACCTGCTTGCCATTTGGTTTATAAAAAAAAAAAAAAAAAAAAAAAAAAAAAAAAAAAAAAAGGTGCATTTTTTTTACCACTTATTCAAAATGTAGTTTTCTTGGCCAAAATAGTTGTGGGCTTACTGGCTTATTTATATATTAAAAGGTTTGCTTGTAAAGTAAAAAAAATAGCTTGTTGTGTCTTGAAAAAATCAGCTTGATTTTTAAATATTAAGAGTGCTCAGAATAATTATGCTACTTTTATTGCAAAAACTTTGACATTTCTTTGTTATAGTGCCCTCTCCCCAATTACATTTATGCAAGGCATGGCTTAAATTGTGCTTGAGCTCAGCTCTTTTACTTCTCTGTTTTTGGTAAATATTTAAATATTGGTCGGAATTCACCAGAGCTCATAAATTACAGGGCTCCAGAGCACAGTAAAACAGTGCTTCCAAAAAAACCGAAGTGTAGATTACCCTTTCCCTCCCATCTCCAAGCTTTTACATATTTTTCTATCAAAACCCTTATATGTGGTGTAATGTATCGCACACGTAGGATAGGGCTGCTATAATAGGACACTTAATATAGGAGATTGAGATGAAACGGGCTCAATTTTTACATCAGTCTTTTGGCTTGGGTAGGAAGGAATCGATTACAGTTTAAGAAATGAACCTTTTATAGGAATTTGAAAATTTTCGTTCGATTCTACAGCATATAAATATTAATCTCTTTAAATTTCATTCTTTTTTTTTCATAAAAACACTTACCTGCAAACTATTCCCTTTTTTTTTTTGGTTAACAGAATTTCTTAATTATACTCCTTACCATATTAAATTGCAGAATTCTGCAATTAATTAACATTAAAATTAGGAAAAGCTTACTATTCAGATAGAGGGATAAAAGTGAAATAGTTGAAAACCTAAGTGTATGCAGATAGATATATTTAAAATTTTTATTTTGGTAAAGAAAAAAAAAATGCTTTAAATTTTGCAAATAATGTATGAAATATAAATATGCAGATTGAAGTGACGGAGAGGGGGGGGGGGGCTAAGCTACGGTTATTAGTACTGCAGAATATTAGGGCTCCGTTACTTTTTTTGTTAAAAATTAAGCTTTGATGTAAGGCTCACATTCCTGTTTAAATGTTTGGATTTTCCTAAAATTTCTAAAATTATATTAAAAATTTTATCGTTTCCTAAAAAAATTCATAATTGCTTTTTTTTTTTAGTGTATGATTTTTATTGAAGAAATCTTTTGAGCACTCTAAAGTCCCAAGGACCACTGAGCATGAGAATTTACTGGTCCGCAGTCATCATCACTAACCTGCTACATAAGATTCTTTAAGTCCATTTAACCCTTTGAGTCCCCCCCCCCTCTTAGAATATAAACCAAACTTCCTTTGCAGTTATCCAAAATTTTCAGCATAATAAAATGTAAAATTATAATTTATTAAAAATTAAATAAACAGTACATAGTCCGATTGAATTTTTGGTGGTCTTGGGCCAGCAGACCACAAGGATTTCGAACCCTGACAAATATTCTTTAACGTTACTACTTTACCCTAAAGGTCATTGCTCTTTTATAAATACTCTTAATTTTTTTCTAAAACTTTGCATTTTATCAGTGTGTGATTTTAATTGCGTTATTTTAAAAAGTGAAGCATTTCCACCTGTGAAAGAATTTTAAGCCGCTGGAATGAAAATGATGTATTTCTACAAAAAACATATTTCAGTTTTAAGACTTAAAATAGATGCTTTTATTTTATATAAATTGACGTCATTTGCATCCGTTAAAGATTTCCAAATTGATGATATAGTCTTAAACAACATCTATAGAAAAGTATACATATGTCACTATCGCAAATTAATACAGAAACCCAACAAAAAGCGGTGTCATAAACTCTACAAAAATAAAATCCGCTATCTAAGGATTTGTATGCCTTCATTTGTTTGGTGCATTACTATGGACACTAAAAATTAAATATATGGTTTATGGTGCTCTGTTTTATCAGAAATCATTCTTTTTTTTTTTTTTTTTTTTTTTTTTTTTCAAAAGAGCATGTATTTTTATTACATTTTTGTTAGTTGTTATGAGAAATGGCAACTAAAAGATATAGTAATCTACTATTTTTACTTTCAACAGAATTGGAGTACTTCAATTGTACCAGGGTTGGCAAAAAAATCCAGTTTTTTGTGGGTTTTATTTATTTTTCTGTATATTTATATAATATATGTGTGTATTCGTTAAAAAACATGTTAAGTTACATTTTTTTAATTTCATTTGATGTATTTATTACTAATTAATATTTATAATATCAGTTAATAAATTTATTCTATCCCAATATTAGTATTAACTTAATACTAATATCAGAATAAATTTATTAACTGATATTGTAAAATAATATTTATTATTAATACTATTAAGTGATAAAAGTGAGTTCTCATCTTATTGCTTTTAAATACATTTTAATTGTCATAATGAATAATTAATTTTTATTTTTGTAGTAACTATACTAATTAAAGTTGCTGTATAATAATAAGTAACTATAATAATTAAACTAGTTTGCTTTGCTCGCTAGCGGGGCCCCTCCTTTTATCGCGGCCTCTAATTATACAGGGTTCCGAGCATCATGGAAATTCAGGGAAATTTCAAAATATATAAGAAAAGTCAGGAAATTTACGTATATTTCCTAAAAAGTCTTGGAGAAAAAATTAAAAATGACACAAAATTCATCAAATAGTCTCGGAAAAAAATCACAAAATTCATCAAACGATTGAAAAAAAAAAAAAAAATCTAGAAATTTGAAGAACGGTCACAGAAAAAAAATCTCTAGTTTTGACAAGGGATTGTGAAAATAAGTAGCAAATTTTGTTGTGGCCCGTTTAATCAGAGAATTTTTTGAAATTTGGTCAGGGAATTTTTCGAGATTTGGTCATGGAAAATCAGGGAATTTGCCAGTCTTGTTTTACTGAGAACCCTATAATATGAAATCTCAAAGCGAGCGAGTCCCCTCTGTGGCGTGCTGCGCACACAGTGCAAAATCTTGTGAAAAGGCCAAGTGTGCTCGAACGAACCTCGAAGCGGGTTCCCACTGCCTATGGCCCTGTATAGCAGGCATGCTGGGCATGTACTGCATGGCTCCTCCTTTGAAATGAATCTGATGTATACATAAATCTCGTTCTGTTGAGATTTGGAAGAAATTGATGGAATCAGAAGAATTGAAACAACACAAGGAAGTTATACTGAAATGCTACAAACAGATTATCGGACTTGATCATTTTTTAGCTAATACAATGGATGCAAAGTTTAGAAGGGAAAGGTTTAATTCAATGGAAGAGGAAGAAGCTGAAGCATGTATAATGCAGTATCATTCAGAGTGGTTACTTGCAATATTGGGATTTAAAATTAAAGACAGACTATTTTCCTAAATCACTTTTCTTAGAAAATATTGTGCCTCAGTTTTTAGCTTCAAAATGGTGGGAAATTCTTAAAGAAAAAGAAAAACAACAAGTTACATTCTGATTTTTGTAATTTTTTTCCGATCTCTGTATTCTATTCCATCTAGCTCTACTTCCATCAAGAGGATTTTCTCTACATTTGGATTCATATGGTCTAAATTGCGGAACAGGCAGTGTGAAAAACTAGTAAAGATTTATAATAAATATTACCATAAAAATCAAAGTGAATGTGATTTTGATAGGTAAACTTTAAAAAAGATCAATTATAATAATTTTAAATACATTACATTATGTAAATCATTTGAAATATATTAAAAAAATAAATAAATATTCTGAAAAGAACTACCACCTGATTACCACAAATACGACTGATTTTTATTTATTTCTTTTTATGTAATTTTGATAAAAGAAACCATCTAGGTTTTAGGCTTAAGGTATTTTGTATTTCTAAACACTATAGGGGAGATTTGTAGACTCAGAAATGATTTTTAGCAAAAACCCAGGCAGGTTTTTGTTGGTGGACCTACCCAGAAAAACCTGGGTCTGGTTTCTGGTCTGGGTCCACTTTGCCAACCCTGTTTGCTACCATTAATTACTGAAACAATAATAAGAACTACAAAAAAAAAAAATTAATATCTCAAAAATGTTGATGCGGTTTTCAAACAAATTGCTGTTAAAAGTACTTTTTTCCCCCTATACCTATACAAAGATGTAAAAACTGAAAATGTGCGATGTTTAAAAGTTTAAAAAAATTGCAGTGGAAATTATCAATATTTAACCATACAATGTTACATCTGCGCTTCATTTTATGGCTGATTTCTGTAATGTAACATTATTTTTTAGAGGTGACACTTTAATTGTTGAACGAAAGAAATAAGATATCGGGCAAAAATAATCTATACAGAATTATGTATGATAACTGTCCATATTTAGGATAACATACCAGTTTATTTAATTTTTTTTTCTTTTTTTTTTCAGTTGCTATATGTTCCAACTGAGAATTCAAGGAAGTGCCTACAACTTTGACGACAGTTGCATTATGCTGGAAAGATTTAAAAAAAATGTGTGATGAAGATGATTTAAATTATTGTTATTTTAATTTATGTATTTTTGAAATATCTTCAATGGATTATGATTTAAATAAATATAGAATTTTAAATTGTTTTTGATTTTAGATATGTTTTCGTCTTTTTTTTTCTTTTAACTAGCAATGCTTATTTTCATCTTTTTTTTTCGGCAAAAGCTATTGTGATCGAGTCAAAACACTGTATTACAAAAAAACTAGTGTCGTGAAGGAATTTTCACCTTGTTATTAATATAAACTTTAAAACATTATAATTACTTAAAAGGTGACACAAACATATAAAAATATTATTTAACAGATTTTAAATATCTTTATATGTTTGTGCCACCTTTTAAGTAATTATAAGTATGTTTTAAAGTTTATAATCTGTTTAAAATAGCAAATTTGTTATTTACATCTGACTATTAAGAGTATTTGGTAAGCGTCACAATTCTTATTATTTTAAAATATTTTCAACTATAGAAGCGTAAAAAAATAACGTTAAATGCACCAAAAATGTAAAAAAAAAATTCGTGCATTTAATGTTATTTTTTACACTTCTATTATATTGCACCAAGCTCCTTCTTGATAATTATTGCTCAACTATTTCAGAAACTGTCTTTCAATATTTGTGGAAAAGGACCAAACATAAAGTGTGGATAGACAATAAATGATATAATACAGCTTATTTATATTACTAACACTGACTGCAAAAATTTGATAATCTAATAAAATATTTCTCCTGTAGATAACAATTCAATTCTCTTTCGAAAGTATTTTTATGTGATTCTAAACCATTTAAAAAAATTTAGACTACATTTTGTTTATTAAAAAGCAAGGTTTTTTTCCCCTCTTTTTTTTTTTTTTAGTTTGTGAATAAATAAAATTTTCACTTTGAGCCCAAGTATTGGTATAAATAATTAAGCTTGTGCCAAAACTGTCTCATTTGTAATATATTCCTGTAATTTTAACAGAAACTATATTATATGAATTTTGTCAACAGATAATGAAATATCAGTTGCATATTTCAATTATATCATTGTTTTCAAAGAAACTCAAAAAGCAGTCTGGTCTTAAAGCGATATATTATGCAAAACTTGGTTTTACCTTTAGTTAGATACTTTTTCTCATGGTAAGTTTGCTATAAAGTACAGTTGTTTTTCAGCATTTTTAATGGTTTAGATACAAAAGTACTTAAAACCATATGTATAATATTTGTAATTTTTTTTCTCACTTTATCATTTTAACGCCGCATTGTTTCATTGAGAGGATATCTTTGATAAATGTAGGTGCAAGAGCAAACAGATTTCAAAGTTACAGTATTGCTGAATTAAAAAGTAAATATTATGGGAGGGGGGGGGGAGGAGTAAATGCAAAAATGCCACTCTGGGCACATGCAAAGTATCATATCATCTAACCATCTTTTTTTTATTTTAAAATCAGATATATATAATTTTTCGTTTAATAAAGATTATATATTTCCTTCCATGACATACATAGTTGTATGTATTCATTCATTAAATAAAATTTTCGTTTGAAATATTAATTTCATTTGGAGGAGAAAAGAAAAAAAAGGAAGATTGGCATCTATGTAAGTGTATTTTTTTGAATTATTAACGTAAAAATATCATGTAGTAGGACTATTTAAGTTGGTAGATATTGTAAAGGTACATTAACAAATGTTTTTATTATTTTTCATTAAAGTGATCAAAAGTAAAATATGGGTACTCTAAAAACTCACTAATTTATATTCAACCAGTCTGAGTCTAAGAATATAGATAATTCAAATGCCATTCTTAAAATAATTTCTTTATTTGCAGAAATCATAGCTGCTAATCTAGCTTTTTCCAAATCTAATAAAATCAGAAATTTTATTAAATAGAAGAAATTAATTAGTAATAACATAGAAACAAACATTAAATGAAATAACTTTTCAGACTCAAATTGTTAGATTTGAAAAAAAGTTTGACGGTTTGAAGAATTTATTTGACAAAAATTTATCTTTGTCCTCCTGCTCTCCTTTCATCTATTTGTATGAACTATTAAGGGGCCATCTGCATATGATGTCACGCTTGGAGGGGGTGGGGGGAGGGGGCTCATGAAATTGTGACAAGGGGGGTAGGAGGGGAGTAAGAAGAAGTGTGACATCACACATTTTGGTTAAAATAAAAGCATTAAAAATCAGCAGATTAAATTTTAAAGTTATTTTGAAATTAAAGTATTTTGTGTTCATACAATAAACATAACATTTAAAAAGACCTATATATTAAATTCCAAAATACTGCGGTTTTTAATTGTTCTTTCATATTAATATTTTATTACTATTATATATTAAGTTTTTTGTTGTAAATCTTAATCTTATTTCATACAAAATAAGTACACGAATCATTTTTATTACTATGCTCACAAATGTCCTTAAAACACATATTTAAAAGTTTCAAAATAAAATTTGAAATATGATCTATAGCATAGTACTTGGTTTTTGAACTGCAAGTATATGTTTATGTAATATAGCGTGACATGTGACAAGAGGGAGGGAGGGGGTATGGTGAAGTGTGCCCCCATCCACTTTGTGACAAAAGGGGGGATGGGGCTCAAAAATATTGAAAAAAAGTGTGACATCATATATGAAGACCCCTAAGGAAGCTAATTAATAGGCATTTTAATGAAAAAATAGGTGAGAATTTTGTCAATTCTCTTACTTGGCTAGAGGTTAATAGGTAAAATTCAATTAATTATATTAGATTTGTCAAAATGTATATAAAAAAATAATTAAAAAATCTTATTACAAATGATATAAAGTTTTTAGACAGTAAGACTTTGCATATAATTGCACACTTATTTACTATCATTATGCTGGTATTGCAGAAATAAATCTCTAAAATGAAAAGGGATATTTCTATTAACATGTTGGCCGAGGAAATAATTATTGGATAGTTTAGAAACATGAGGTTTGGGTTATTAAATGGAATTATGGTAATAATTCAAAAATGCTCTTAAAAAAAACAACAACAACAAAAAAAAAACAAACACCTAACTAATGCAAAAGCAATATGCTTTTGCATGAGGCAAAAAACCCTGCAAATGAGTAAACTGAACCCTACTTAATATATGCTGTAATGTAGCTGCTTATTTAGCTCATAAAATATGAAGAGTGGAAAAGTTTCTTATTTGAGATGCGGGGGGGGGGGGGGGGGTGCAGCTTAAATGTAAAAAATTAAATTTCGCCTTTTCTAAAAAAAATTTAAAGAAATTTAATTATGATCAAGTGGGGTATAACCTCCACACACACCATTTCTGCTGCTAGCGCCCATGAGAAGAAAAGGTTATATTTAATTTAGAAAAATGAAAATTGAAATACTGTCATCAAGATGGTGAATAAAAATGTCTAAAACGGAAATAGACAGTTTTCTAAAGCAAATCACTCTTGTACAAAAGCAAAGAAAAATGCTTTTGAAGAAGGCAAAAGAAAACATTTAATGCCTGCTTAATATATGTTGTATCTGCAGAAACAGTTTTTATAATATCGGAGGTCAATATAATAATGAGAAGAAGCTGGGATTGCTTAAACTCAAAAAAATAACTATCATTATTTTGAGAAGAAAAGTGATTTAAGAAAAATTTTATTAAAATAAAGCTGAGATTATGCTCCTCACGCCCTGCTGCTAGCACCCATGCAAAAGGGGTGCTTTCGGCATTTTAATGTTTGCTGATATCGGACCATATTCGACAATAGTACGAATAGTTATCGCGGTACGGTCGGCACAGTATCGCTGCCGCCGTTGCTGGTACCGGACCGTGTTCGAAATGTATGCGGACTACGGTCGGCACAGTATCGTTGCCGGTACCGGACCGTGTTCGAAATGTATGCGGACTACGGTCGGCATGATATCTCGGCGTTGCCGATACCGGACCATATTCGGTAGGTGTGCGGATAACTGTCGGTGTGCAGTCGGCACAACATTATGCCGACGGTGCTATCGGCATTGCCGGTACCGGACCACCTGTGCGCCTATCTGTCGGGCGTCTCTCGCCCGGCGTGTCGAAAAAGATACGGAACCGGTACGGCAGCCGGTATCGTGCCGATACCGTCGGTAACGGCAAAGCGGCTGTCGGCCGATTGTTTACCGATAGCTCTGTGTTTGCTGGGTGCTTTCCAGCAAATATTTTTTTCTATTTGGCTCTTGAAATTATTTAAATGTAACACAAATAAAATAATGAGTAAATTTGTTTGTGTTTATTCCTTTGCGACGCGACGCCGCCGGCCCACGGACAATTATTAACTGTTAATATAGAAACACCTATCGCATAACCTTTTCTGTGCCTTTGGCTGTACTTAAACTGAATTGGTGTTGAGTCAGTATCTCTATAAATAGAGCAATGTAAAGTCCACGATGCAATTGAACATCTAAAGCGACATCAGTCGTTCAGTAACGTGGAATATTGATTCTATTGGCACGCCACACTCACAAAACATAAAAAAGCAGCAACTGAGCACTCGAAATTTGTCGAATTTGATTGTTCGTTTTCTCGCCAAATGAAGCATTTTGTTGCGATTTGGCGCAATGGGGAATGGCAACGAAAACCCCGTGTTTAATCACAGCATAGCCAGTTTTAGAAATAAATATGTTTGCTAAAAACCATATTATTTCTGACATTTTTGAAGATAATAAAAAACAAATAATGTATTTGAAATTAACTTCGATATACTTTTTTATCTTCATAAATGGTACCTTTTGATCTCAAGTTTTATCATCACAATTGGTACCTTTTTGGCTTAATTTGTATCTGTTTACCTGAAGCTGAATGTTTCCTTTGATCTTTTTTTTATTTATTTCAGTGTCAATTATAAGCTATATTAATAAATTAACCTTTACATGTTTAAGTTTTATGTAAGTTGCACCATAGAGCTGTGAATTGCAGTAAAATCTTTGCGAGCATTTGAACGTTCCTTTGTGTTTCAGAGTGTTCATTCAAATCAAGCAAATAATAAGAATGATTACAAAAAAATGGAATCTTTATTTTATGAAATGTACGGGTAATATACGGCCTAATTTTATAAACCTCGGCGCAAAATTCAAACATTTGGTACATTTTTTAAGTGAAAAGATTAGTAATAAAACAACAGTCACTTTCTCAAAAAACCAAGAGTTATCGTGAAAATAATTCATTATCTTATGATAATATTTTAAAAAGTTTTCTTGCATTAAACACAGATGCTGCTAAATCGAATTCAAGCAGCAAGTGAAGTAAAAATCGAATTATTTCCACCACGTGCACACCAGTCAACAACAACGCGACTTTAGACAGACTTGAGAAAATTTACAGCACTTTTAAAAACAGCAGCTTGTAAATTTTACAGAAACTGTATTGGCTGTCGTGGTGCCTGCAACTTTTGTTGTAAAATACAGAATTTACAGTTAGTTTTGCAATATATGTAAATATGTGTATATATATATATATATATATATATATATATATATATATATATATATAGCTGTATCAAAAGTAAATGATTTATGAAATTTATGAAAAAGAGGGTGCAAAGCAATAAAAAAATCAATGAAAATTTATAACTAAAAAACAATAAAGAAACCACTCCTTGCTCCTCGGAAAGTGGGAGGAGTGAAAAAAAAACAAGTACCAAAAAAATTGGATCCTCACAGGTTTCGCAAGATATGACCAACCCACATACTCCAAAAGTGTAAAAATCAGCAAATAAACTTAAACTTTCAAAAACTCAACAGAACAAAACTACTTTAAAAACACAAACAACCAACCAATTCAAAATCAAAAGAACCAATTTTAACTTATAAAACGTAAATAATAATTCTTTTATAATTAAATCATTAAGCAATTAAAAATACTGAACATGTGAGAAGGCCATACCCCCACCTTGACCCGTGAAGACTTGAAAAAAAAAACTTGCTACCTTTAAAATATCCACTACGCTCCACATCTCTCCAACGACAGGAGTTGCAAGCAAGGCCATAATCCAAGTTAGACCAGCGTCATTCAGACTTGTCTTTCCGTTATCTTCATAATCATAGATTCCTTTCCATATCACCTCAGTTCCTACTTGAAGTTAATCAACATGCAGACGTTCTTAAAAAGACTTTAATCCACACCTTTCATATATTCAAGTAGTTTCATCGGCATCCATTACGGTGTTTGATCGCTTAGCTGTTGCCACTTTAAAAAACCTTTTTCAAGCTGATTTACATAATGAAAAATAAACTGGTATGGAAATAAATTTTTGTAAAAAAGATTAGCAGTAAATTTAAAAATATGTGAACTCAAAAATTCTCTATTACTACAAATTCTATAAAATCTATTAACTTGTCCCAAAATAACTTGTCCCATTTTAATCTATAAATCCTGTAAATCAGCTTGAAAAAAGTTTTTTAAAGTGGCAACAGCTAAGCGGCCAAACACCGTAATGGATGCCGATGAAACTACTTGGATATATGGAAGGTGTGGATTAAAGTCTTTTTAAGAACGTCTGCATGTTGATGAACTTCTAGTAGGAACTGAGGTGATATGGAAAGAAATCTATGATTATGAAGATAACGGAAAGACAAGTCTGAATGACGCTGGTCTAACTTGGATTATGGCCTTGCTTGCAGCTCCTGCTGTTGGAGAGGTGTGGACCGTAGTGGATATTTTAAAGGTAGCAAGTTTTTTTCACGTCTTCACGGGTCAAGGTGTGGGTATGGCCTTCTCACATGTTCAGTATTTTTAATTGCTTAATGATTTAGTTATATAAGAATTTTTATTTACGTTTTATAAGTTAAAATTGGTTCTTTTGATTTTGAATTGGTTGGTTTATGTTTTTAAAGCAATTTTGTTTCATTAATGTTTTTAAAGTAGTTTTGTTCTGTTGAGTTTTTGAAAGTTTAAGTTTATTTGCTGATTTTTACACTTTTGGAGTATGTGGGTTGGCCATATCTTGCGAAACCTGTGAGGATCCAATTTTTTTTTGGTATCTTTTTTTTTCACTCCTCCCACTTTCCGAGGAGCAAGGAGTGGTTTGTTTATTGCTTTTTAGTTATAAATTTTTATTGATTTTTTTATTGTTTTGCACCCTCTTTTTCATAATTTTTATAAATCATTTACTTTTGATAGAGCTATATTCACTTAGTGCATATAAGAAGCTGCGTTGCGCCTCATGCACTGGGTTGTTTGTTTTACACCATTTAAAAGCATTATATATATATATATATATATATATATTTGCAATTACATTGGGTAGAATTTTGACATAATGCGACGGATTAGCAGTATGTTCCTTTGCTTTTTATAAGAACAATCGTCTAATTTCTGTATACTTTGTCTGATTATCCCAGATTTTGAAGTATAACTAATAAAGAAAATTATAGTTTACCAGCATTATCGCGTGAATAAAATATAGCTAAAAATACGCTATATCTGTAATAATTTTATATTTAACTGTAAAAAGTTACCACATAGATAAAACAAACAAAATAATTTAAAATTTATTAATTCTTGCATTAAATTACATTATTTAATTTCTTCTTTCTCCACTCACAATTATATATAAAATGAGTAAGTTTTATGGTTTATGCTAAAAGAAATTTTACAAAACAACAGCATTAATTCAAAAAAATTATAACATCAATTTCCTTTCACTATTTCATTGATACTTTATTTGTAATACCAAACATACCTCTGCAGCCTTTAGTATGATCATACTTTGCTCCATCAGGGCATTTACAAACAGGTTCGTGATCTTTATCTAAAATACAAATACCTTCAGTTTCTACACATTTCTCCATTTTTTTTCTGCAATCGCCAATCGAAACTGTAACATACATATACATATTTAATGTCGTAAGATAAACAATAAGATCAATGCACTTAGAATACATCAAAATCTGAATAAGTGCTCACTGGGCGATTCTCAAAACGTGTGGGCACTGGAAACAAGTCATAACTTTAAGCCTTTCAAACATAACTTTAATTATCATTGACTTTATTATTATTTTTTTTTACACTGAGTTTTTAATTCTATTCAGAGATAGAAAATGACGTAATTTATTGTAAAAGCTTTGTATATATATCTTAAAATTTTGTTATATTATGCTAAAGAGGCCAATTTCGGACATTCATAACGTCAACTGCTCCAATGTACCACCAAGAAAGAGAGTTTTAACTTTTTTCCAGGTGGTTCTAATGGTAAACAACGAATGCATAAAGGAAACGGATGATTTTTTGATGATTTCGTTAAGAGATGGCAGGCTGATTTATTGCTTTTTTGAAGATAGAAGGACTTTTCTCTAAAGCATTTTCTGTATTTTGTTATGTCCGAAAGTAACGTACGTAACAAAGCATTTGATTTTATTATTATTATTACTGCATAACAAAAAGTTAATTATACATATATATATATATGTATACAGATACATTTACTACATTCTTAGTCTTAAGAATTTTTTAAATACTAAGAGTAACGTCCAAAATCTTTAAGTCCAAAATCTGCAAATATCCAAAATTTGTAACGTACACAACTGGTAATTAAATGCTTTAATCATTAATTTATCAGAATAGTTGCTGTCTTTTAATATTTGTGTATAATTTTGTAGACATACTATTAAAATATTTATATATTATATTTATAGACAAAATACTATACTATTAAAAAATTTGGCCTTAAATTTGGAAATTTTAAAAATTACATATAGTTAACGTTTAATGATCCCACCTTTTGAGAATATCCCCACTATGAAATAGCTTTCGAATTACCTCATCAGTTATATTTTTTCATAAAATTAATCAATGCGACAAATGTTAAAACTGTTCATTTTATCGTAAGTCGGCATCTGTAGCATTCTCTTAAACTTCTCATTTTTTGAAACAAACACACTAAATTTGTCTGAATATTAAAAGAACACATTAAAACAATTTCTCTCCTGCGATATAATTATTCTTTGCACGTACCAGTTGAAACTGAAAAACAATAACGTCACCTAAGTTTTCTTAGTCGAATTATAAAAAAAGTATTATTTGATAGAAATTCAATACTTTTAATAAAATATATTATATAGTCGATAAATAAAAATTAGAATTTTAATCCTTTGTATCACCGTCTTGTATATCTGCAAAAATTCAATGGTACTCAGACAGCGGGATTTAAGAGGACAGTTGACGTTAACAAAGTTTATTTTTTATTTTCGTCATAGAGAAGTAAAATTTTGTGGAAGTATATATTTCACCATAAGCACTGAGAAAAATGACGTTTTCAAATCTGAGCAAACCGATGTTTTCATTTTGTTACGAAATTTTTTGTTTCAAATATGACGACTGAATGCTTTCAATTCTGAAATACCGAAAATACTCAGTTTCAAACAAAATTACTTTTAATTCGTTAAATATAGTTAATTTCACCTGCGTAATTGAATTTATTCATATTATTTCATTTGTTATGATTTCAGACGAAACGCTCCTATCAATAATATTTTATTAGATGAAATGTGGCGAACTACATTTTTATCGTAATCGCGGAAAAATTCTTAAAAGCCTTCGTAATGTGATCGTAGAAGCTTAGCGTTTGCTCTTCTGCTATTGAAATCGAAGAATGGAGGAATTCGTAAAAGAAAGACTTCACAAGATTTCACTGAAAAAACAGAAGGTAATTTCATTAATTTTGTTGTTTCGAAGAATTTATCCTTATTTTTACTGTACGAACACTTAATTTCTATAAGTTATGATTAGGGTTAGCTGTGCACCATGTTACGTACACTCTAAAAACAGCATTTTCAAGACGGAGCAAAAAATACTCAAATATGAGTATGTCGCATAGTGAAAATCGCTTCGAATTAAAATTACTCAAGTTTGAAACATGCATGTACTCATTTCTGAAAACATGCACACACTCAAGAATAAACCATCATGTGCTCATATTTGAGTATGTCCGTGTTTTCATAAATGAGTATATACGATTTTCAAACTTGAGTATTTTTAATTCGGAGCAATTTTGATTATGCGGGGTCAATCCATTTCAAGTAGTCCAGAAAATCATTTATTCGTTGCTCGACCATTTGTAAAAAATCTGAAATTTTTTGTACAACAATCCTAACATAATGGAAGTTCAAATTGACTATTATTTTAATTTTATTAATTTTTGTTTGTGCATGGCGGCTATCTTTGTTTCATCGTCTGCAGCAATTTTCTCACAAGAAGGGTTTACGGAATTGTAAGTAATTCATCGTTTATTTATCCAATTCAACTGCGGATTAAAGCAATTTGTACAGAATACATTGGGCTAATAATTTGGTAATGGAGTAGTTTCCGAAACTAACTGCTTATTGGTAAAATTTAAGCATAAAGTTACAGTTTTTTTTCCAAAATTTGTCCGTTTACAACAGGAAATTTTTCTAGCAAGGAATACTGTCAGCATGACATTTTTTTTTTTACAAATAGGCCGAAAGTACTTGTACTCACACGCCGAGTTCCAGATCTGGGACTTGATTTCTCTCCGCTAAAGAAAATCCCAAATTTTTCAAAAATGACTAAAATCGCACTTTTCAGGCTTTGATATCTCTGGTGGGGCACGAGATAAAAATCTGAATTTTTTTTTATAAGAGTATTGTTTGGTAGTGTTATGCACAAGAAATTTCAAAATGGAGATTTGAATACAAGCTGAGATATGACAAGGGCAACATGTCAAAACAATACTGCCAAACTATTGTTTTGTTGTAGTCACAGCTAAGTATTTATCTCAGAGTGTCATTTAAATTTATGTTTTTGATTATCTTAAAATAATAGTAACAGAATATAAAGCTCTTTGCAAAACTTAAAAAATTAATTAAAAAATAATTATGCCTAAGGCCATACATTTTGTATGGTTTCAGTAATTTTTGTTGTACGTAATTTTAGAACTAAAAGAAACCTCAGCACTTTTACATAAAGAAAAAAAAAATATTTTTTATAAAAGACCTGAGACAAAAACAACATAGGGAATAAGAAAAGCTATTAATGTTGCCATACTTGTTGAGACATGATCAAACGTGTCAAAACACATTCTTGCTTGTTGGTTCAAAAACCACAAATTTGATCTTTCTCAAAATTTTATTTATAGGAACCATGTCTTTTAATATCTTGATAACTTGATTGAAGATCTTGGCCCTGCTGACTCATAGAAATATACTTTGAAATCACTATGTGCAAGTCTCAATTCATTAATAATTCCTAGCTTACTTCTTAAGCAAAAATGTGATTTTTCTGCGGTATAAATTTTGAAAAGGCTTTGGGTATCTTTACTTTCTGAAAATTACTTGAGGCTGATGCATGGTAACATCGCATAATGTTTCATTTACAGGAACATACTTATGGTAGGATTAAGTTTCAGGGACTGACAAGCAGCATTAAAATTATGGTTTTTAAACCAACAAGCAGGAATGTTTTTTTTTTTTTTTTTTTTTTTTTTTTTTTTTTTTTTAACAAGAATTTTAGGAACTATAATAAGAAATAGATTTTATTTGCTCACTGCATAACAAAATATGGAATTTCGCAAGCTTCCAAACAAAACAAAAAGAACAAGTGTCAACAATTGAAAAAATAAATCTATATTTATTCTTAAACAGCACAAGCGTTGTCATCTACATGTTGAAAATTGATTTAATAATATTTTCAGAATGTATTCTATTGACAACATTAGGCATTATACCTTCAATATTATTCTAATAGTTTTTTAGAGCCTAAATTGGGTATGTTCCCGAAAAGCAACACCCGGCATTTAAGAGTTAACATTTCATATTCAATTCCGATCAAAACTTCCCCGAAACCTAGTTCTTTTAACACAATGAAAAATATCAAAATAAAAAATAGTTATTAGTCTATCGTTCAGCTAAAGAATATAGAAGTATTATGGAACGCAATATTTCTAGATGTAGTTCATGTATATTGCAAGAAATGGTACGATTCCGATAAATAATTTAAAACAATTTTCGATGCCAGTATTTACCTAACATATTTTTATCTCAATTTTCCGAATTTTCTCCCTTAAAATAGATTTTGCTTATTTTACACACTAAGAGAAAACTGTAAATTTATGAGCGTTTGCTCTTTAATTTTCACGGGCAACAGCCATTTTTGATGAAAAACGGTCTGATCCATTAAATAAGCGGCCTTATCCCTTAGATACTCAGAAAATTAAGGGCAATCCACATATTCTTACAGTTCTAGCATATCTGTTAGCAAAAATGCGGCCATACGTTTTCCTCCGCTAGCATGTAAGCCTTCATTTTAGTCGTGTTTCGAAAAATTGTGTGACGTAACCGCGACCGCAACTTATTTTTCAACTCGCCAAAAAAGCGATTATGTGATGGTTATCTAACGTGCCACGTGCTACGGAACAGTAAGTAAAGTGTTATTGTGTTTTAAAGTGCATTATATCTTTGCCCCGTAAAATTGCGGGCTGTACAAAATGATGGGAATGGATTTTTTTTTTCTTACGGGGTACGACTTGAATTTCTGCTGCCGGCTTCAACCCGTAATTTTACAGGGATATTTGTAACAATGTGCAGGAGGTACAAATTTTTTCATTTTGATTTTCTGATCAAAAACAAGGTACAAAAATAAATGATGTTTTCCTATGAAATCGAAATTTTCATTCCCTATGTTTATATTCATTCTTTAAAGAAGAAATAGGATTCAAAGACCGGCTGCGTAAATAAGATTATTACAGCTTTTTCAATAATACGTTCGCTGCAATATACGTTAAATATATCATTAAAATTTACCTTCGGTAAATGAATGGTAACAGAAGCATTCACTAAAGTTTTCGTTGCCAGTACAACTGCAAGCTAAACATGTTTATACATGAGGCTACTGTATAGTGAAGTGTTATTAGTTAAAATAGTCAATAGAACATTTTTGAAGACTCCGTAATATGGATCGTACTGTTTGTTAAAATAATGTAGGATCAGTAAAATAGTTATACTATTCAGTGATGATGTTTGCGTAGAGACAATATTTAAAACAAAAATGTAAACAAAATTTTCAATGAGAGAAAACATTGAAGAAAATGTAAGTTTTTACTATTTTAATAAAGAGACAAAATATATACAAGTAAATATAGGTCTCGATAATATAAATTCTGAGTCAAGATTTTTTCAACGTATTCATAGTTGGAGTAGCAGAGTTGAGGTTTATTCAAACAGAGTGAAAAATGTCCTGACCAGGATTCAAACCCGGATACTTTGGCTTACCGTGACAGTGTTCTACCATTTGAGCTATCCGAACGGTACCTGGCTGACATATTTCACTCTCATTTGTTGAACATAGTTACGAACTGCAGCGCTAGATTCATTCATATAACTATAGCATTTACGTGACGAAAGCGTGTGGAAACACAGAAACTTCTGTATACAATGTAATTAGATCATGTAATGAAGGAAAGTTCTTTCAACTGGATACATAATATTAATAGCTGTAGTAGCACAGTTGATGTTTATTCCAACAGAGGAAATTATAATTCAACCAGTTGACATAAAAAAAAAAAAACTCGACATTCGGATCAAAAACATGTTGCACACTGTAAAAGCATAAATAATGTTTTAACATCAATTTGAGGTCTTATCTCCATATCTATGGAATCTTTTCATCCGCAAATGTGCCAAAAGTTGGCACATGAATCGCATTATTACAGTATTTTCAATGATGCAATTGATACAATATATTTTAAAGATATCACAAACATTTGTCTTCGGCAAAGGAATGGTGTCATGGATATTCACTTAAGATTTTTATGTTAGCAAAAATGCAGATAAAGCTATTCTTTGAATGAGAAACTAGTGTACAGTTCTGCTCGCGAAACTCGTCAATAAGACATTTATTTTCAATCCTTGGTAGTGTGGGTCATGTTATTTGTAGCATACATTGGAGTTCTCTAATTTTAAATTAAATTTTTCTGTTACTTCGGCCCTCTATATGATTTTTAGATTTCGTTACTATTAAGCAAAAACAATCCAATACTGCACACTGTTAAATATCTGCAGCTTTAGCTGCATATCATTCCATCGCTTTTATTGAATATCTCTATTTGACCAATGAGAATGCTTCATATTATAGTCAAGTAACCGTTTTCTATAAAAGCGGTGAAGTGACTGTGCAGCTAAAGCTGTAGATTTTTAGAATGTGTATGTAAATAAAAGTTTCACAGCCATCCAGTTTACACACAAAGCAACTGTTAAACTTTGTAGCTATTGCCTTGAACGAAGCAAATTATTATTTTTTTATATCATTTTCTACTTAACCATTAACCGGAAACGTGAAAATCACGTGCAGAAACAGAAACGTGCCGTCTGTGAGACTGCTAAATAAAAAAAAATTCCTATAAAATTTTAAAAAGAAAATAACTTTTAATAATTTACCAAATAGTAAACTTAAACTCTTAATATTTAATAGTAATGCATTAACAGGACCACTTTTTTAATTGAATACCGTAAAAATAATTTTTGAATGTCGGAGACAGAAAATATTTTAAAATTACACATTACTGTTCAAAATATTACATTTTCGAAATAATAATTAAATAAATGTTAATATTTTTGTATATTTCGCTACAAAATTAATTAGAAAAAAAATATTAAGCAGTAAAATTAACAAAACATTTAATGGCATTTGCAGCATGTTCTAAATCTCTGCATTTTTAATGAATTTTCTAATTAGATTGACTCACTTTCGTGTTCAGAATTATCAGAAATACTTTCAACATCTCTTATGTCACTTTCTTCACCAAACCATCACAGTACAGTTTCTTATTCTTCAAAGTCTTTATCACCATACTGTACCTGGTTTTAAAGCCTTTCATTTCAATATCCCATAGCAAAAAAATTACATAAACGGAAATACGCCGGCTCACATTCTGCGTTGAAAATAAAATAATTTCTCTTTCAATAACTAAGAATGCGCAGGTGTTACAAAGGGTGGGGGAGGTAGAGGACTAGTTGCGTAAGGATTAGATTGCGTGATAAGCTTGGGAATGCGTCCATGTTTGTGTAAAGTGTAGATATGTAGACGCAACCATCTCACAGATGGTATGTTTCCGTTTAAGGGTTAATAATATTCCAAAATAAAATCGTAGAGAAAATGTAGTTCGATTCATTTATAAATGTTATGTATCAGGGTACTAACATAAAATAAATTCCTAACCGAAGCTGCACTAACGTATGTAATGGCACTTATTTCATTTATTTCACAACTGCTTAAAAACTATCAAAATATTGGATTCCGGTAGCTGACAAATTTTCCCTCTTTCTGTACATTTTTTATATAATTAGGGAGTCTCCGCCCCCCCCCCCCCCCCACACACACTGCTCGCTTCGCTCACCAACCCCCTCGTAATCGCTTATGACTTGGACTATTATAATATAGATGAAATGATGGCGATGGAATGATATCCCTATTTTCACGAAGCAATCCCTATTTTCTAGCCAACCCCAGACATAATTGTTTCGAGTTTCCATTATGGATCTCTTCGATATCCCTTATTTTCTATGCATTCAATTTTTAGATTCCATTTGGTATAAACGCCTTCTTCCCCAACTCCTGAAAATTTTATTTCCTTATCTCCAAGCACATAATCATTAGAGCTGACCGAGTTTCATAATTATAAGAATTTTTAAATATAAAATTACATACAAAGTGTTACGAATAGTGTAAATAGTTAATGTTTGTGCTTAAAAATAATGTAAATAGCTTAATTAAGCTCTATTCATAAACTAATATTAGTTTTTGTTGCATTGAAATATCTCAATTTGCTGATTTTCTACAAGCAAGTAAACCCTATTGGATTTCAATGGGAGTCGAAATACTGGAGAAAATGAGAGCGAAATACTGGAAATAGCACCAAATTGCGTCGCTTTTGGCGGCTAATTTTGGTCGCCAAATTTGGCGATATATCGCCAAGTTTGTCTCAAACTTGGCGACAGAGCCGCCCCCCTTGGTCAGATGAGTTTTGCTGTATCTACGCAGAATTTCATTGGTCCATTTCAAAATCAGTACTTTTTTTTAAATGTAGAAGGATTACTCATACTCTGTCGTGCCCTTTTAAAATGTGCAGTTTACTTTTTCTAGTTTAACGCTTGGTAACTAATTCATGGATAATCTCCTCCAGTTTAGTTGCCAATTTTTTTTTTCCTTTAAAATTAAATTTTTGAACTTATCCCGAGTTGCTATTTGTAACGAAACTAAACAAAATTTTAAAGAACTGTCCTATAAATTACTGCTCCCGACGCGATATGTATTTCATTTATATGTTTAATCAATGTACATATATACGTATAAAACATAGTTATGAAATGCGTATACCATAGCTGCCAACCTTTACGCTTTTTTGCTACCAATAAAATTTAGAAGAGATTTTCGCCTTGTTTAATCGTGAGATTTCGACCATTAATTAAGGCAATATTTACAAGAAAATTTTAGTGGTAGGAAGAAAGCGTAAAGGTTGGCAGCTATGGTATACCTTAAGCTATACGTGTAAGTGTATGTTCGTTAAGGTGCTGTTCATCCAGCTTCGGAATTCTCATCCGTAATGTTCAGTCTATTGACTTTTGATGCATTAAAATATCTTCTCGGGAAATTCATGTTTTTAACATCTTTTTTCTGTGTATGCTTCTTAAAGGACGTCTCTTTTTTTCTTGTTTTCAAAATATTTCTAAAATCTATGCTGAATTTAATTATTTTATGCGTTAAAAGTCGGCGAATTGTGAGTAAGATTTTAACACTTCCTATAAAATTAAGTCTATACTTTAGAAATATTTTGAGAACTAAGAAAAAAATAGACCTCTTTCAGGAAGTGTGCACAAAAAATAGAATTTAAAAATGTTAATTTTCCGATTTTAAATATACGAATGTATCCAATGCCCATAGACTTTACATTAGTGAGGGGAAATCGAAAGCTGACTGACCAGCCCCCTGAAACCTATATTTCATGTATACGTATGTTTCAAGTAGTCTTATTTACTTTTAATACCAATTGATCTCATCAGTCTTATGTTGTTAAATGGAGAAAAAGCTGAAAATCGGTGGCGTACCGATTACACTTTTGCTGCGTATTATGCAGACCGTAGTAATCTGCATAATGTGCCTTGTTAATTTTCCCTAAAAATATTTTAATTAATTTATGTTATTTCTAATTGTTATTGAATTAAGTGATAAAATGTGACATGCTGGAACAGTTTAAATTGTTTTATATTTCTTAAATTTGTCAAATTGTTGTTTTAATATATTCCCATAATGGTAAAATCGAAGACAAAAAGAAACACGGTGGGGGTATTATGGCACGTGATAGTGTGACGTTTCCAATGATTAGGTTTTAAGAGCAACATTTAACCGGTATACACATAGTAAGCCATTTCATAATTAATAACGGAAGGATTAAAATATCACACGTGTGTCTGTCTGAGCGTCTGTCGCAGCTGTTTTTCTCAAAAGCATGGAACGTGGAAAGTTCAAATTTGGCAGAGTTAAAAGAGCTATTGAACCACACACTTATAGATTATTAGCCATTCACACATATTTTTCTGAAAAATTTAGAGAGCTAAATAAGTTACTTGATTTTTATTTTCATTTTCCACATCGTATAGAGTATCGTTAGAATGATCTCGTAACGTCGAACACAAAAATATATTTGTTTTAATTTTAAAAATTATATATTTAGAAATATTGTCGAAAATGCACTGTAAAAATTTGTCCTCCCCCCTTATTTCCGAATACAACAGAGACTACCAAGACAGCAAAATATATCGAAATCAATTAGGCCGTTTATCCGAATTATCGGCGGAAAATCGGTATTCGCCCAGTGACATTACTATGATGTCAATAGATCATACTCTGTTCAAGTAGTCCAATGCTGGTATCGGCACGAAATCGCACTAACTGAAAGATTTGAAATGTTAATATTTACTTCAAATATAACACCAGTCGACATTCCTGGAGCGACTAATGCCCGACAATGTGTGTCCCCTCATCAATATCCTCTGCAGTTTCTGCGTATTTTCGAATCACGTGACTGCCCACTCCCTTTCAAGATTTTTATCTCCCACCTTACTTCCCCTCAAAGTTCTTTCTTACTATGTTGCAAGCAAGGTAATTTTTATCCAGAAGGAGAAGGGATGCGGGGATGGAAAGAAGTTATGTAAAGTGTGAGAGTGTGAGTATAAACTTTTTAGCATTTTCTTCAAAAGTTAGTAATTTTTCACCTTTCAAAAATAAACGAACGTTCGGTATATACCGCAGAAATATCTAGAAAGTAAATAAACTGCAAAACCAAGAGGGCAACAAACCTGGGAGGGAGGGGTAGAAAATAAAAAGTAAACAGCCTACACTCAGTAGTTAAAAAGAGGTCGACAATATCTCCAAAACTTATGCACAACATATCAGGATCCTACGATCCTCAGACCGTTTGCGAGCGGCCAAAAAGCCTTTATTTAAAATTAGTCAGATTAGGACATTCGGTGGAGGTTCGGCCAGGGATTATTTGCTGCTTGAGTAAAATTAGTAATAAATTAGAGTTAGTAGAAGTTTATTTAAACCTTGCACAAAAACTATAACTATTGTCCTACACTGTAAAAAAAAACAAAAAAAAAAACAAAAAAAAAAAACAACGGAAATACTACTGGCAATCTAGACGCCAGTACTATTTCCGTTTTTTTACCGGAATTACAGCCATAAATTACAGAAAAAATTCCGTTTTTAATCAGAAAAACGGAAAATTTTCTGTAATTTTTGGGTAAAAATTCCCGTAAAAAACGGAAATGGTACTGGCTTCTAGATTGCCAGTAGTATTTCCGTTTTTTTTTTACAGTGTAGGTAACATAGATTTTGAGAAAATCGCATTTTTCTGTTGCACACAAACTTTATTTTACAGGCGCTCAGCGTGTAAATTGAGAGTGGTCAAGGTAATAGAATAATCAAAGGATGGTCAATAATGAGATTTAAAAAATTGTCATTCGTTAGTTAGATATTAATTAAAAAATATATCCATAAAAAGAGTCACGGACTGATGTGGCGTTTCAATTTTGAGATATCATTTCGAAGCGCGCTTGGTACAATGCCATGTTTAAACTTTGAACGAAATCTTTGTTTTACGTAATTCGAATCATTGTGATAAATAGTCAACGTTTTTTATTCAAATTTCATTGAATTATTGAAGGCAATTATTTAAAATTAATTCATACAAAAATCCCAAGACATTAAAAGTCAGTAGTTTCGAGACAGCAATTGCTTAAAACTCATTACATAATTCATTTAATGCTAGAAATTTCAGATTACAAAACACTTCAGTTTTATAATATTGTTATACATTTATTGTACAAAGTATTAAAAGCTAGTAATTAATAAATGTATTGTACGGAACCCTTTGTGCACGAGTAAAACTTGATATATTATTCTTTTTTTTTTTAAGTACTCTTACCTGCACAGGAACTACAAGGAATCCAAATCCGGGGGAATCGCTGTTCTTTCATCAGGAAAAACTTAGGTTCTGGAAAACCTCGAGAATGCATGTCTCAAGCGGGCGTTTCTCAATGACTCTGATTCGGAAGTCACCAGGAGAAAAGTATCTTTTTTTCACGCAATGAACAATAGTCCAGGCAATATGGAATTTTACCTAGCAAAATTAATGGTAGTTCTGGAAATCGGCTTACATTATGTTTTTTGGGTCGCTGAATCCGAATTTGTAACTTCCCACCAAAATTTCCCCCGGCAACTCCCCAAAATTTTGGTAAAAAGCCCCCAAAAAAGGTTTTAATTAAAAAATTCATTTTTTTTATTGGATGTTGAGAATGCCAACTTGGCGATGCTTGCCATTTTCTGTTAGTCGGCATTGTGGCAACCCCCTTTTTATTGTTTTCCGATTTTCTTTTCAGTGTAGATGTAAAGTTTGTTTTGAACCGGTCTGACGGTAATAATGGAACTCTCAAATGAGAGTAATAATAATATTAATATACCTATATATTTGTAAATAAAATGTACATAGTTGTTTTTTAAGAAAGAAGTTTAATTTGAACTGTAGAGTGTGTTTACTTATTCAAGTTACGAATTTTATTTACAATATATTAGAACTAAGTTATGAAGACGTTTTTATTCTTCGAAGCACTATGAAATAATTTGGATTTACCGAACCTGCATTCTAACCGACAACGCAACATTTATCTGGCGTCAAAGCTCCAGGATGTCTGGATTTCATCATCGATTGAGGTAAGTACCTCAAATTAAATTATATTGAATAGATAGAATTATGAATATATTTATTAACTGAACTGTATTGAATAAATTGAATTCTTTATTTTATGATGGATTTCGAAACATTGAAAAAAAAAAGAGCTACGATTCGTAGTCAAACAACAAAAATATTTGATAAAATAAGGGATTTATTAGATAATACACAAGAATTAGAGCTTGAGAATAGAAAATCACAGCTGGATCTTTTGAAACAGCAATTGAATGACAAAATGAAAACTTTAAAATCATTAAATTCTGAAATTGAACCACTGGTTCCAAGTACTGAATTTGAAAAAGAAATCGAGAAATCGGAATCTTATAATGAGAATATTATTGAATGGAAATATAAAATTTCCAAATTTTTAAATGATAACACAGTTACTCCTGAAACTAAACAAGATTCTTCAGACATTGAAAGTGATAGTAGTAGCAACAATAGTTCTCTACTAAAAAGTCAGAAAATTCTGAATCAAAATTTGATTAAACTTCCTAAACTTAATATATCTAAATATTATGGTGATTCGTGTTTATGGCTCGAATTTTGGAGTCAGTTTTCGAATGCGATTGACAATAATGAACATTTAACTCCGATTGATAAATTTTCCTACTTAAAGTCACTTTTGGGCGGAAGTGCTGCAAATACTATAGCAGGCTTTTCGCTGACTAAGGAAAATTATGCTCATGCTATAGAATTATTGAAAAATCGTTTTGGTCGTAATGACCTGGTAATAAATAGTCACATGACTAAACTGCTAAATTTGAAACCAGTACGAAATTCTAGTAACATTAAGGCTTTTAGAGATTTGTATGATGAATGCGAAATTCAAATAAGAAATCTTAATTCTTTAGGTGTTGTATCAGGTTCATATGGGCACTTGTTATGTCCGATTCTTCTGAAACTTATTCCATCAGATATTGCACTAGAATTTAATAGAAAACGAATTAAAAACACTGACTGGGATGTTAATGAGCTGATAAATTTCATTAAAGATGAAATTGAATCTCGCGAGACCACTGTCCAATTAAACCATTTTGAAAAAATCCCTGAGAAGCAGGAAAATTATAAGAAAAATTATAAAAAATTCATTCCATCAGCTTCTGCCTTAACCACAAATATTAAAAATAACTGCATATTTTGTAATCAAACTGATCACGATACTGAAAAGTGTAAGTCTTTCACCATTCCGGAAATGCGAGAAAAATTAAAAAGGGAAGGAAGGTGCTTTAAATGCTTCCGTAAATTTCACATCGCGAATTTTTGTAAAATTTCGAATGAAAATTGCAAAGTGTGTGGTAAAACATATCATCATACTATACTTTGTAATTCTAATAAAAAAACAGAAGTATCAAAAAATTCAGGTAGCATTATTTCCTCCGTATCTCATTGTAAAAGTAATATAAATAATATCAGTAGAGAAGTAATATTGCAAACAATTCATGTAAAAGTGGAAGCGGGTGAAAATTCAGAAACTGCTCTTTGTTTATTTGACTCTGCTAGTCATCGAACTTTTATTACAGAAAATTTAGTTTCAAAATTAAAACCTGAGGTCATTAGAAAGGAAAAATTAATTGTCTATACTTTCGGTTCGAGAAAATCTGAAGAACGATGTTATGATGTCGTTAAGCTAAAGCTAATTCACTTGACGAATAGAAAACGTAGTATAATAATTGAAGCATTAGTCACACCGCTAATAACTAATTCTTTGATACAAATTCCTCCTCTTCCAATCAAAATTAAGAGAAAACTTTCCAAATTTCGTCTTGACACGTGGGAACATTTGGAAAATAGTGATGTTGATATATTAATAGGAGCTGATTATTTATATCAAATTAATGACAAAACATACCCCATAAATAAATCATTGTTCGTCTGTGAAAATTTATTTGGGCATTCCCTCTGCGGGACAATTGACGTAAATAAAAAATAGTGAGAGTAAGCAAGCTGGGGTCTTGTCCACTCAGGTTATGAAACCTATTCAAAATGATTTGAAAACATTGTGGGAGTTAGAAACTTTAGGGATGAACACTGAAGAAAATATTTCTGAATTAGATAAAGAGATAATCGAAAAATTCGAAAACAATTTGCATTTTCTTGAGCACCGATACGAATCTAAATTGTTATGGAAAGATGATAGAAGAGATTTAGGAAGTAATTATAACAATGCTAGAAACCGATTTATTAACTTAAATCGAAAATTGCTTAAAGATAAGGAATTATTGCAGAAATATAAAGAAATTGTGATTGAACAGGAATTAAATAACATAGTGGAAGCATGTTCTAATAAAACTGTAAATAGCGGTTATTTTATGCCCCACCGACCTGTCTTGCGAGATGATAAACCCACAACTAAAGTTAGAATGGTATTTGACGCTTCCTCAAAAGAAAATAGCAAATCATTAAATGATTGTTTGTACGGTGGCCCAAATTTGAACCCCGATTTATTAGAAATTATTATTAATTTCAGAAAATTCAATACTGCGTTTTGTGCAGATATTGAAAAGGCCTTTCTTCAAATTTCTGTAGCTGAAGAAGACCGAGATTACCTTAAATTTCTTTGGTTCGATAATGACACAAACAACTTTTTCAAAATTTTAAGATTTAGACGTGTACCATTTGGCGTTACATGCTCACCATTTATTTTGGCTGCCACAATTAAACATCATATAAAGAAATATCGAGATCAACATCCAAATGTTGTATATATGTTAGATAATTCCCTCTATGTCGATGATTTAATTTCCGGATCAGATTTAGATAACGAAGCTTATTATTTATCAGTTACAGCTTCTGAAATTCTTAAAGAAGCTGGGATGAATTTGAGGAAATTAAAAACAAATTCTATTAAACTTAGGGAAATGTGGGAATCTGGTAACTTAGGTATAAGGGAGGAAACGACAGGTAGTATCTTAAAAGTGCTTGGACTGATATGGAATACTGAATCTGATATTTTGATGTTAGATGCGCAGCCCTTTGAAGAATATTACATCGATGATCCCACGAAGCGAACAGTTCTTAAAATGTTACTGAAAATTTATGATCCATTAGGATTTTTGAATCCATTTGTAATACGTATTAAAGCCTTGTTGCAAGAAACATGGCAAAGAGGTTTAGAGTGGGACAATAAATTACCTGAAGATTTGAAATGCGAGTGGAACACTTGGTGTTCAGAAGTTGTACATTTACGCACATTTGAAATAACCCGAAAATATTTTCCTAATATGATAAACATTTCTGAAAATTCACAAATTCACATATTCTGTGATGCTAGTCCCAAAGGGTATGGAGCAGTTGCTTATTTGCGTTCCATTTCATTAACTGGCGAAATTCAAACTAGTTTTGTTTGGAGTAAATGTAGAATAGCCCCCCTCAAGAAGTTAACTATTCCACGGCTGGAATTGATCAGTGCAGTAGTTGCCGCTAGAATGTGGAAATATTTAAAACAAAAATTACATATTTCGAATTTAAATATAAAGTTATGGTCGGACTCAGAGATAACTATTTGGTGGATTAAGGGTTCTACTACAAACTGGAAACCCTTTATTTCCAATCGTGTAACCGAAATTCAGTCATTGACAGATCCAAAGGACTGGAATTATTGTCCCGGAAAAGAAAACCCTGCAGATCTGCTTACGCGAGGGGAAAACTTATCGAAGTTAATGGGTAATAATGTATGGTGGTGCGGCCCACCTTGGTTATCACTATCAAAAGATATGTGGCCTTCAAAAAGGGCTATAGAAATGGTTCCCGAAGCTTTTAATGAAATGAAAGCAAAACCAAATTTAACATTATTGTGTAACGAATCAAACTCTATTCCTAAGCCAGTATTTGATATGGCAAAGTTCAGTAGTTTAAATCGCGTGTATAATATTACTGCTTGGATAATGCGTTTTATTCATAATGCCAATTCGAAAAACCCTAAAATTTTAGGACCTTTAACTACCTCAGAAATAGAAATAGCAGAAAAATACTGGATAAAACAAACTCAGGAAACTTCATTTAAAGTTGAAATAGAAGCACTTAAACAAAAAAAAACACTTAATAAAGATTCTTCTTTGTACAAGCTTAATCCACAATTCGATGAAAATGACTTACTTGTTTTATCCGGAAGACTTCGGTTTTCTGAAGTTACAGAGCAGGAAAAACATCCGTGGATACTTCCTAATAAATCTTATTTTGTAAAATTACTAATTAAGGATGCTCATGAAAGAATGTACCATTTTGGTGTAGCTGTCACTTTAGCTCACCTTCGTGAAAGGTATTTTATATTAAAGGGAAGAAGATTTGTAAAATCCGTCTTAAGATCGTGTATGATATGTCGAAAACTTAATGCTATTCCTGGAAAGGTGGAAATAGCACCTTTACCGAAAGATAGAATCATCAAAACACCAGTTTTTGAAACCTCTGGTGTCGATTTTGCCGGTCCGATTTATTATAAAACTTCTGAAGGCACTGGAAAGGCTTATATTGTCGTATTCACATGTGCTGTAACCAGAGCGATTCATCTAGAGTTAGTCACCAATCTAAGTACTGAAACCTTTATCTTAGCACTACGAAGATTTTTCTCTAGGAGAGGTTTCTGCAAAATAATGTACAGTGACAATGCCAAGACATTTTCTAAGGCTGATTTGGTGTTAAAAGATGCTTGGGAAAGAATTTCTAAGCAAGAAATTTTTGATTACTTGAGAAAGAATAAAATAATATGGAAGTTTATAATTCCCAGGGCTTCCTGGTGGGGCGGCTTCTGGGAAAGGATGGTCAGATCAGTTAAAACACCTTTAAAAAAGGTTCTAGAAAAAACTTGTCTCCGTTATGAAGAGCTAGAAACAATACTTACAGAAATTGAAGCGGTGATTAATTCACGTCCTTTATGTTATCTCTACGAAGAAAATGCTGAACCATCACCTTTAACGCCATCTCATTTTTTAGTTGGTAAACGATTAATGTCCTTACCTTCTTATGGATTACCAGTCTGTACGCAAGAGAAATCCAATAAGATTTTGTTGACGAGAAAATATAAATATAAGCAACAAATTACTGACCACTTTTGGAAAAGGTGGAGAAACGAATATTTGTTAGAACTTAGATCTGCTTTTCAAGTGAAAAACATAAATTCATCGCCTCAGTTCAAAGTTAACGATATAGTGATAATTCATGATGAAAAGCTCCCAAAACATATGTGGAAGTGTGGTCGTGTTAAAGAACTCATATTTGGTCGTGACTCGAAAATCAGATCATGTGTATTACAGACTGCAAAAGGCGATCTTAAACGACCTGTGCAATTGCTATATAATCTTGAATTGGACTTAGTGGACTAAAAGACACTAAAACTCTTATACTAAAAATAAGAACTATTATCGAACATTTAATTTGTTTTGTTACTCATATTTACCCTTATTATTGTTTAATTTTCATACAATTCATGTGTTTTATTTTCTTTCGTAGATTGCAGCATTCTTATTATTTTTGCTTTTATATCTGTAGCTGTATGTATCTGAAAATTTGTCATGTATGTAAGTATATTCTTATGTTTATTAAATTGTTTAATATAGATGCTGAACTAAGTGTTCAGCCCGGGGCAGGATGTTGAGAATGCCAACTTGGCGATGCTTGCCATTTTCTGTTAGTCGGCATTGTGGCAACCCCCTTTTTATTGTTTTCCGATTTTCTTTTCAGTGTAGATGTAAAGTTTGTTTTGAACCGGTCTGACGGTAATAATGGAACTCTCAAATGAGAGTAATAATAATATTAATATACCTATATATTTGTAAATAAAATGTACATAGTTGTTTTTTAAGAAAGAAGTTTAATTTGAACTGTAGAGTGTGTTTACTTATTCAAGTTACGAATTTTATTTACAATATATTAGAACTAAGTTATGAAGACGTTTTTATTCTTCGAAGCACTATGAAATAATTTGGATTTACCGAACCTGCATTCTAACCGACAACGCAACATTGTTTTAGGGGAAAAGTATATCAATACAAAAACCCTTAACGGGTTAAAAGTTTGTGACGCAGCGCTTTATCTTATGCTCTAATAATTTTAAATATGGAACTTAAAAATAATGATATCAAATTTTGAGTGACACTATGCTATTAATTATAATATCTATATACATTTATTTCATCATTTTATTTTTTTATAATTGCATGTGCAAAAATTATGTTCATTTTAAAAAGATGTATAAAAGTTTATTCATTGATGCATTATCATCCGTATCTCTCATAAATTCAAAATATGAGTTTTAAAAGATATGATATCAAAATTTAAGTGACGCCTTGATGTTGCTTAAAACGATTAGTTTTAAAATTCAATTTAAATTTTCTTTTGGCTAAATACATTTACATATCTAAACAATACTTTTCATTTTCCAATGCACTGTTGAATATATTACTTTCATTGAATCTATATAATGCACTGAAATGTATTCATTTGAATAAATTGATTTATCTTTTGTGCCACGCTATCCAAAAATCAAAAGTAAAATTTATGTAAATAGTTTTTTTCGTCATATTATCCATTTGCATACATTTAACTTAGTTTGGATACAATGACGCAAACACTATTTACATAAATTTTACTTTTGATTTTTGGATAGCGTGGCACAAAAGATAAATCAATTTATTCAAATGAATACATTTCAGTGCATTATATAGATTCAATGAAAGTAATATATTCAACAGTGCATTGGAAAATGAAAAGTATTGTTTAGATGTGTAAATGTATTTAGCCAAAAGAAAATTTAAATTGAATTTTAAAACTAATCGCTTTAAGCAACATCAAGGCGTCACTTAAATTTTGATATCATATCTTTTAAAACTCATATTTTGAATTTATGAGAGATACGGATGATAATGCATCAATGAATAAACTTTTATACATCTTTTTAAAATGAACATAATTTTTGCACATGCAATTATAAAAAAATAAAATGATGAAATAAATGTATATAGATATTATAATTAATAGCATAGTGTCACTCAAAATTTGATATCATTATTTTTAAGTTCCATATTTAAAATTATTAGAGCATAAGATAAAGCGCTGCGTCACAAACTTTTAACCCGTTAAGGGTTTTTGTATTGATATCAGTACTTTTTTTAAGTTAATGATAAAAAAAAAAAAAATAAAACAACAAAAATTAAAGACCAGACAAAGAATTCATAGTCAGGATTTCTATTCACCTTCAATCTCTCCCCCTCCCTCCCCGCAAAAAAAGATGCCTCATATTTCAATTTTAAAGAGCACTGTGCAATGAGATTTTTTTAAACCACTCATTGGTAAATATGGAAGTAATTCACAACATGCATGTTTAGATGGTATTTCTGTTGGTTTGTTTCAGAGATATAAAAAGCTATGTTAAATTTTACTAAATAAAAAATTTACTGTCTTAAGAAAAATAGCAAGAAATATTGCTCTTTAAACATACATATATATATATATATATAAATTTCCACCATCCTTCTTTAAAGCTCTTTATTGGCAATAATAGTAAATCATATAAAATAATCTCCTGAGCCCCAAAAATTTCACTTCTCCCTTCTCACCCATCTCTCCAGCTTACCTAAATAATTGAAATCTTTCAAACTTTAGTTTGAAAAAAAAAAAAAAAATCTGCAATATTTGTTGCTCACTAACATAAATAAATAAAGCCCTAACTCCCCAAATGTACAATTCTCCTCTCCTCTCCCCCCCCCCTACTGCACAGCATAAAAAAAAAAAAAGCACTCGCAGATATTAAATCTTTAGGGTTTTTGGTGAGTGAATTACATATGAAGATAAATACGATAGATCTTTATAACACACCTTGGGATGAGAAGTTCTGCATATTACAGAATTTTGCATTATATAGATCATATTTCATTCATCATTAAATTTACCTTGTAAACGTGCTTTAAATTACATTCCTTGGAACTAGAAATAGTGAAAATTATAAAATTTTACATAATAGTATAGGTGCAGATTCCCAATATCTGGAAGGAGAAAGTGGCTCCTAAACCCAAAAAGTCCAGTGGTCTCATTATGAAACAAACACATAAAAAGAATTTAGTGTTTGTAAGGGACTGAATTCAAAGTGGAAAATAATTTATTTTATATATACATATGTCTATGTACAAGAAAACACAGACTAATTACATCAAATGGGTTTGTTTAATTTAATCACAAAATTCTTTAATTATTAAGTGTAATACAAATCTTAAACTATGTTCATTCAGAAGATATAGTTGGACAAGATACATTTAAAAAAAATGTAAAGCTAAGCAATCATGGTAGTGGGAAATATTAGGATAACAATATTTCTAATTTTGATTTTATCGTATAACATTACATTAAAAAATTTGTGAATGTGAAAAATTATTTAGCGCTATAAAAATCAAAACACACTTCAGACGTTTGTTTTTCTATGTAATACAATAGTTTTCTGTGTTAAACAGATCATTCAGGACTGTAGGAAGGAAAATACACTGATTTCATCTTTTTAAAAAGGTAGAAATCCACCATTAGCAGAAAAGGAGCATCCCTGTATAGCGTATGGCGACTGAGACAATGAAAGTTAGCAGCCGAAGCAAAAAATTTAGTCGTCACATGGCGACTGTGAATCTGCACCTATACATAATAGGATCACAGGGCCAAAACTAGCCTTTTCTGTACCCGGGGCAAACATGGATTTTGGCGCTTCCCCCCCCCTCTTCTGTAAAGTATATTTACAAAGATAATTTTATTAATTTTCTAATAGCCGACTTATTTTAAAATTTAAAGTATGTAATCATAAGACATGTTATTCTGAACTACGTAATCTACAATGGCGGGTCCAAAGGGGAGGTCACAGGGGTCATGATTCTCCTCTGAACACCAACAAAAATTTTCTAAAGAGCATTTTAAAATGAAATATACAGTAGAGTCCCGATTATCGAAGTCCTGCTTAACTGAGTTATTTTCTTCTGATGGATTGATGGCTTCCATTTTTATGAAACAGCCATTATAAATGAAGTATTAGGTAAAGATGAAAAAGCAGCCGTAAAAAAAGCTATTTCCCTTGCCCCCCCCCCCATTCTGACCAGAAAATCAGAGTTCTAACTTTTTATGACTGCTCTTTCATCTTCACCTAACACTTCATTTATAATGCCTGTTTCATAATAATGGAAGCCATCAATCCATCAGAAGAAAATGATCCATTCCAAAAGTATAATCCTTCATTTGGCGCCGGGGCACAAGCCCCCTTAGTTTTGGCCCTGATAGATCATGTCACACATTATTAAATTACCTTTAGCTCGTGACTGACAGTTTGGGTGCACTAAATGCATGGCTGGCAAATTTATTCCTTTTTCACTATTTTTAATAATGAAATCTTTGCCTTATTTTTGGCAGAAGTTTCTTATATTAAATAAGGCAAAAATTTCTTTTTAAAAAAATATTACTTTTGGAAGGCATGAATTTAGTGCCTAAAAAAAAAAAAGAACCCGTCAAGAGCTGCCACCGATTATAACACTCATTTACAAAAAAATTTAATATATTGTTTTCATTGCTCCAAAATAATGCGTTAAAAGAAGACAATGTATCAAATTTAGTGTTTCAAGAAATTAGCAATATTTGTGAAACACATGTGCTTCTTAACTGCAAAATTTATTGTTTACATCTGAGAAAAACATTATATGCATCTTCTGTATTAAAATTTTTTAGTGGCAGGCTTTTGTGATTGAACAAGGACTGCTTGCAGAATACTTTAATAATTTTACAATATAAAATTATGGCTCTCGAACTACTATTGATGAAATACAGTAATAGGGAGGAAAAAAAAAATCATTAAATAAATATAGTTTATTTTTAAAAAATTAATTGAATTTTCATCAGATATACTGATTATTACTACCATACATTATATGTAACATATTTATTAGAAAAATTACAACTATTTAGGTGAAGTTTTAAAATGTAAACAAAATGATGCCTTATAAACACATCAAAAATACAGTTCGTTTTCGAAAGCTGTGCCTGACACTCTGAGACAATTTTAAGATCCAAAGGGGTAATGCTGAGATGGGTATTTGCCGAAGTTCCAGTTGTATGTTGTCACTCAGCTAAACAGCCTCCGATCATCCTTATTTTGATAAAATCAAAACAGATCTGATGCATGCACAAAAGCACAGAAGGTTTCGCTTTACGAAAACAAACAGTACCTCTGAACAAAATCATTATACAGTAGACGTCCTCAAATCCACTCAACTTGGGACCAGAGGTTGTGCAGATTTTAGAATTTCGCAGATTTCTGGTCCTTGCTTTGTTTACAGTTTTTAAACAGTCATTTGAATGTATTTATGCAATCAAAGTTATAAAATATCCTTGCAATATAGTAAAATATTAAAATAATTAATTACAGTAATAAACTAAAATGATAAGAAGTAAGATAGTTTAAAAAATGATTAAATTATTAAAGATAAATATCAAGTAAATAATAATGTATAATTAAATCTGCATTATAAAGATAAGAATCATTTTCCTTGAATTATTGAATGAAACTTACCTCCTTCCTAATGGTACCTATTAATTTGCATCAAAATTATAAAGTAAGGAAGTTTTATTTCAGGTTTAGCCAGTCTTAATAGTCAAAAAATCTGGATTAAAATACATAAAAAGATTTGATAAAAAGATTGTGATTACCATTTTTTTTTTTTTTAATCAGAAATAAATTGTACTTCCTTCCTAAAAAATCATGAGTTCAGTCATATTATAGCGAATTAATTACATACTGAAATACAAACGGAATGATATAAAATTAAAAAAATCTGAAATTTTGCCCTTACATCTGAACTGAAAGTTTCATTGTTTACATCTGTAATGATGTGCAGATTTAACGCTGGTAGCTGGTTGGGTACCCGGGCAGATACCCACTACAACCCTGAAAATTATTGCTTGTTTTTAACACAACATATATTTGTTTTAAATGCTTTCTCGTCACTTCTTTATATGAAAAACAAATACAGGAATAAACATAAACATCGAATCTGATTTATGCCTAAAACTAAGATTGAATCAGATATGAGGAAGATGTGTTTGGTAAAGCAAGCATCAGCCTTATCATTAGCAATACAACAGAATTAATAGTCATCCTTGTGCATATGTATCAATCTACACCAATATGCCATTAAGTATTGTAGCTTTTTTTAAAAATCAAAACACTATATTTTGATAATGTACATATTAATAATATAGTAATAATAATACTAGTACTTTTTACTTGAATGTTAATATAAAGCAGTCAATCTAAGTATACCAATTTAATAAAGTAATATCCAATTAAATACAGTAAAATCTGCTTAGACGGAGCACAAAAGACTGCACAAATACCTTGTTTTAGACATATTCCATTTACACAGGTCTTTCTGTAATAGCATGGAGTTTGTAACTTGGTGGTATGCGGAAGTATGAACTTCTATTCAGTGGTACGTCGACCTAAAAGTTTGGGAACCCCTGCTCTAGAGGGTAGCAATATTTCTACAAAATGGATTGCAGGCTCTTTTTAAGAGTAAAATTCATTGTTTACATTAAAGAAGCTGTCTGTTATACAGAGAATTGCATTAAAAAGATCTTTTACTGCAACAATGCTTTTACTACAATGCGGTCCTTTGACGAAATTCACATTTATCTCGTGATCCTTTGATGAAATTCGTGTTTTTTTACAATCCTTTAACGAAGTTAGTGTTTTATCTGCGATCTTGTGTCAAAATTTGTGCTTTTTTCAACATTCTGTGACAAAATTTGTGTTTTTTCGCAATTATCTGACAAAATTTGTGTTATTTCCGCAATCCATTGACGAAATTCCAGTTTTTTGCGGCCTTCGGCTAAATTTGCATTTTTTTCCGTGTTTTTAATCAATCCTTTGGCGAAATTCACGTTTTTAACCAATGCATTGACAAAATTCCTGTTTTTCAGCATTCCTTTGACAAAATTCATGTTTTTCAGCGATCCTGTGATGAAATTTGCATTTATTTCGTGATCCTTTGGCGAAATTCGCATTTTTTTTATGATCCTTTGGTGAAATTATTGTTTTATCCACGATCTTGAGGCTAAAATACGCACTTTTTCTGCAATAGTGTGACAAAAAGTGTTTTTTCCGCCATCCTGTGACAAGCGTTTTTTCGCGATCCTTTGATGAAATTAGTGTTTATTTCGTCATCCTTTGGCGAATTTTGCATTTTTAACGACATTAGTGTTTTATCCTCGATTCTGTGGTGAAATTCGCGCTTTTTCCTCGATCTTGTGACAAAATTCGCATTTTTTCACAATAATCTGACAAAATTTACGTTTTTTCTTGATCATTTGACGAAATTCATGTTTTCTTTTGTATCTTTTGGCGAAATTCGCATTTTTCACGATCCTTTAACGAAATTCATTTTTTCTGCGATTCTTTGATGAAATTTGCGTGTTTTCCACGATGCAGTGACTAAATTCATGTTTTTTTCTGAGTCCTTTGACAAACTTCGCGTTTTTTTGTTATCCTTCGTTGAAATTCACGTTTTTCCAATATATATATTTATTTGGTGGGCAGGATGATCGGGGCCGTTTGCCCCCCCCCCCCCCGGGTTTCCGTTTGTTTGTATTTTCCGCAAAAACTGCCATAAAAAATTGGATTTATATTTTTTTTTGGAGGGGGGGGGATCAGCGTGATTATCCCCCCCCCCTGCACCTACCATAGGGACCTGCTGGATTCGCACCTGCCATATGGACACTAAATGGTAAAAAGTGACTAATAAGAAATTGTCAGCGGCTACCTTCCTACAAGGACAAAATATTTTTTTTCAAGAGAAAAACAAAAACTGCCTAATATTCATAAAATATTGGTTGACGGTTTTTCGGGTGCGAGGCCCTTTGCGGCTGCACCTGTCGCACACTTGTAGGGACGCCTCTGTCGGTATGAGGTAAAGGAGAATGCAATAACTTTGAAACGAAAGATGTTTGTACTTTCACTGAAAAAAAAAATTAACATGTAAATATACATTTTTTCAGGGGTGCAGAAAATGTTTCTACTCCCAACATTTCCCCCAATCCACATGAAAATTTCCCGAAAATTTTACAGTATGTTGTAGGTAAATGCTGTTATTATCGTAGGTTCCAATATTTCTCAACTTATGCGCGAGTATATATAGCAGAGGTGATTTTGAGTGAAAAGCAAGAATTCTGAAATTAACAGCAAATTTTCTGAAAGGTTACAGCACAGTGGAGGAAAATGGGGGGGGGGATCCACTCCCAGCACTATGTTTTTTTCGCGGCCCTTTGACGAATGTTGCGTTTTGTAGCGATCTTTTGACGAAATTTGCGGTTATTTTGCCTTTCTTTTGACGAAATTGGCGATTGTTTTGCAATCTTTTGACGAAATTCGCGGTTGTTTTGCAATCGTTTGACAAAATTGCGGTTGTTTCACGATCTTTTGACAAAATTGCGGTTGTTTTGCGATCTTTCGACAAAATTTGTGGTTTTTCCGCGATCTTTTGACGAAATCTGTGTTTTTTTCGACGAGTTTTGTGGTTATTTCACCCCTTTTGACGAAATAAATGGTTGTTTCGCGATCTTTTGATGAAATATGCGAGTTTTTTGACGAAATTCGCGATTATTTAGCTATGTTTTGACGAAAATCATGGTTATTTTGTGCCTTTTGACAAAATTTGCAGTTTTTTTGCGATCTTTTGACGAAATATGCGTTTATTTCGCCTTCCTTTTAACGAGTTTAGCAGTTATTTCGCCCTCTTCTGACAAAATTTGCGCTTATTTCGCCCTGCTACGAAATACGTGGTTGTTTCGCGATCTTTTGACGAAATTTGCGTTCATTTCGTGCACTTTGACGAAATTCGCAGTTGTTTTGTGATTGTTTGACGAAATTTGCTCTTCTTTCGCGATCTTTTGACCAAATATGCGTTTTTTTTTTGGCAATCTTTTGATGAAATTTGCGTTCATTTTCCGAACATTTTACAAAATTTCCTAGCTTTTTCACGTTCCTTTGACGAAAATCGTGGTAATTTTGTCCTTTTAGACGAAATTCGCGGTTGTTTCACGATCTTTTGACGAAACTCAATTGTTTTGCGATCGTTTGACGAAATTTCCGTTCCCTTCGCGCTCTTTTGACGAAATTCGCAGTTTCTTTGCGATTGTTTGGCGAAATTTGCTCTTTCGCGATCTTTTGACGAAATTCGCTGTTATTTCGCCACGTTTTGACGAAAATCGTGGTCATTTCTCCCCTTTAGACGAAATTTGTGGTTGTTTCACGCTCTTTTGACGAAACTTGGTTGTTTTGCGATCGTTTGATGAAATTTGTGGTTATTTAACGATCTTTTGACAAAATTTGCGGTTATTTTGCGATCTTATGACAAAATTTGCGTTTTTTCCGTAATTCTTGGACAAAATTCGCGGTATTTTTATGTCCGAATTTTCAGATTGATGAAAGATTTTTTAAATTTTCGGAACCGAATGCTTTAATTTTTTGGAAAATTGGGAACAGAATCACCCGATATACGGTACATATTATTCTGAGATTGATTTTGTGAAGGTCACCATACGGATCTTTTTATTTATAGTGAAATTTTTCTATCTCAGGAAATTATGGAATTTGTTGTTAAAACCGAAATCAATTGTATATGTTTCTGCAAAATTTCTACCGATCCTAGATCGCCGGATCGGACATATTCTGCACCCCTGCATTTTTTTTTTTTTTTTAAGGAAGAAAAAGACGAGGTTTGTAGTATAAATTTGGCGCCCCCTCCGTGCCTGCACCATTCGTACAGCCCTGCTGAGACATATGTAAATCTGACAGCATAGCAAATTGGATTAAGCTTTCAACCTGGTCAAGTTATGCTAATATATTATCATGATGCAAGAAGTTCATCCAAGCGAAGACTGACAAAATTTCTGAGCATTAGGAATAACCAAATGTAAATAAGGAAATGTAAATAATTAATTTCAAATCCATCTCCTCGCAAGAAGTACACAAATAAATATAGATTATCTATCACTTGAAAGTGACAGCACTTCGCACTCAGGAATTCACGTTTGTAATCAAAGATAGGTGGCGCTTTTAGACCTGCTAATGTTTGTAAACAGTTTACGTGAACGCGGTTATCACTGCTGGCTTTCGCTTGTGTCTTGTGTTTGCCTCATGTGAATTGGTTACTTGTGGAATAAATTTTTAGCTTTTTAAAGTCTCTTAATGGAAAATCAGCTTACTTTAGTATGTTTGTAATGTAGTGTGTAAAAAAACAAGTATTTTTATTATAATCATTAAAAATGGATTTTTATGATTGTTTTTCTGTGTGAACCTTTTTTGTGCCGACGATACTTTAAAGTACCACTGAAATTACTTTTCATAAAATTCATTTAATACATCGATTAGTAGTAATACAGTTTAGAATCAGCTATAGATACATTATTTTATCTTGTTTCAAAATCATTATTGGTTGCACAAAACAAAAATATTTTTAAAAAAAATGATTTCTTTTGCCTTTGCATCTTTTCAGTTTTCTTGACGTTAAAAGATTAGGGAGGGGGGGGGGGTAGTTTCAGTTCGGAAATATTTCTATTGTAAGAACATTATATTTGTACATTTCCTAATTCTACAAAATACTAAAAAATATTTTTTAAATAAAAGATTTGAATGGAGTTATAAATATTGCACAAAATCTCAATAAATTCAAATTTAATTAATTTTATTTGGCAAAATCCTTTTAAAATTTATTATATGATTATGTAAATCTTCTAATATAGTTTAAAAAATTCACGAAAAATACTTTAGAAGATGAAATTTTCATGAATTCATAATTTGGGACATAAAGGGTTAATCATCGTCAAAATTGTAGGTTTTTAAAACAACCAAACCGGTAATTAGGATATTAAAGAATATTTTTATCGTTAATTATTAAAATAATAGATGGTAATTGGATAAATAATAAAAACGATAAATAAATAACTTCATTAGGTAATTTAATGCATGAAATTAATAGAATTCTTAGAATATAACAAATAAAAGAAATTTCATGGCAGTTCTTTATGTATTTGTAAAATTATTGCAGCTGCATAATTCTAAGCTGATGCAGATATATGTGCATTAACAACAAAAATAATAATAATATCTGTTAATTCATACATATACAGAGACTAAATATAATCATATTAATGGTTAGTCATACATTCTATCAACATTAACTACCCAAAATATTAAAGAAAAAAAGAAGAAGAAAGACAGAATATATTAGTTTTCATGCTAAGTGCATTATGTTTCAATTTCTAATTTGTATGGACTCCGAAAATATTTATAATCACCGATATGTTGACCATTTTGAAATTATTGTGATATTTATTAACTTTGATTGGAACGTAGCTCTTCCAATTGAAAAGCAAAAAAATTTTGTTACTTTTCATCTTTTATCAATTGCTTTCTTTGATATGTTGTGCTAATCCAAAAGTAGAAAATATTTTATAACCTTTTACTGAAGTAGTTCTTCATAAACATTTTTATACTGATTTTTTTTTTTTACTTTTTTCCATTCTCTTACTATAACTGTATAACAGATGTTATCATTCTGAAATTTTCTTTTAGGTACCTGAAATTTATTATGTATTTATTTCTAAAAAACAAATAAGAATCTTTTATTTATTTATTTTATTTAATCTAGAAAAAATTATTTTATTTGTTGTGCTTATTTTCGATAAAAGAGTGAATAATTTGATTATTCAAAGAAAGTTTTTATGACGATGACCAGATTTAATTAAAGCTTTAAATGAAATGCTTTTTAAACCTGGTAACATCTATTTTAATATACTTTCACATCATTAAAAAAATATTTTAATCCATTATTTTTTTTTTATAATCTGATTTAAATCACGATTAAATTTGAACAAACTGTCAGCCTCAACGAGACATCGGATTTTCTGCTGATCAAAGTTTTGTTGCCGTTTTTAGAGACGACAGGTATTTTATTTTTTTCATTTGGAAATGAATGAAAGCTTAAATCGGGATTTTTCGATTATCTAGAGTTGCATTGGGGCACATAGCAGCATGTATTATCTTTTTTTTGCGGTTTTATTCATATTTATTAAGAATTAAAAATCCCAAATGATATTTGACTCACGGTAAGTAATGCCGGTAATGCTAACGCGATGAAAGAAGCAGTGGTACCCTTTAGATCGCTAGAGGGCGAGTTTTTTGTTACAAACGCGAATAACTAAATGTAAATAAGGAAATATAAAATAATTAACTTCAAATCCGAGAGGAAACAACGACTTAAAACACTAAATCCATCGTTATACCGTAATTTGTAATTTCTGCTCGGTACACAAATAAACATGGATATGGATTATCTTTATCTATCTTCTGAAAGTCACAGCCCTTCGCGCTCATTGGCGCGATGTGATGACGTCAAACCTACTCATTACGAGGCTAATGTTAGCCTCGCACTCACTAATCACAGACGAGAAAATTACCAGAGATTAATGGTTGACTGGGCATTAACGGAAACGAAAATGTCAAAAATAAAATGAGTTTTCCCAGATAAAAGATATATCTTATTCACCTCGCCTTAATCACATTTGTATTATGTATCAATTTAAAGATAATCGTAAGAACCGTTTTCGAGATTTTCAAATTAGGAACTTCCTCGATATTATACCAACGTTTTCACTTTAAAAATGGCTATTTAGATCTCAAAATATACTGCACGTAGAAATGTAAAAATTTCAGTATACGATTAGACTGCAGATATAAGATTGTTCTAGAAAATTCAGAACAATAGGACCTATATCTGCTGAGTTATTAAAAGGCGGCTTTTCGCGTTTTCTTTGATGTCGAGTTAGCTGTATATATGAGTTCCGCCATCTACGAATTCTACGATACGATACGATACGATTTTAACGATACGATACGATACAATTTTAGGCTTAAGGCTGCGTCACTCGGAATACTACCGTCTTCCATGATAAAAATTCAGAAAGTAGACAAAATTTGCAACAAATAAGATATATGACTTTATGACTTAGGATGAAGGGGAAGGGGGGATCTGCCTCGGAACATGCGCGCGGTGCTGCATCGACTAAGTTGTGCAATTCCACTTAACCACTCACACGTTTACATTCGCCCTCCCATCTCCCCTCCGAACTTTCCTTATAAGGTTTACTTTAAGTTTTTTGGGTCGCTGAATCCGAATTTTTACCCCCCCCCCCCAAAAAAAAAAATTGTTGTTATTAACTTAAATTTCTTATTATTTTAGGGAAAAAGCATTACGTCTTTCAGGAACTAGACAAAATTTGCAACAAATAGGATACATTACATTATGACGTAGGATAAACGGCGAGAGAGGGGGCTGCCTCGAAACATTCCCCGCGCGCTTTTCTCAAAAATCAAATGTTTTCAAAAAATCAATTTTTTGGGGAGTTGCCGGGTGAAATTTTGGTAAGAAGTTACAAATTCGGATTCAGCGACCCAAAATACATAAAGTGAGTCGAAATCCAGAACTAGTATTAATTTTTCCAGGTAAAATCACCTATTGCCTGGACTTCATAACTTAGTGCACGTAGCGTCGCAGTGCACGTTCAGAGAAAGCCCTCCCCCTCCCCGTTCATCCTACGTCATAATGTCATATATCCTATTTGTTGCACATTTTGTCTAGTTTCTGAATTTCGTAATGCTTTTACCCTAAAACAACAAGAAATTTAAGTTAAAAACAACTATTTGGGGGGGGGGAAGTTTTGGGGGAAAGTTAAAAATTCGGATTCAGCAACCCAAAAAACTTCAAGTAAACCTTATAGAGAAAGTTCGGAGGGGAGATTGGAGGGCGAATGTAAACGTGTGAGTGGTTAAGTGGAATTGCGCAACTTAGTTCACGCAGCACCGCGCGCATGTTCCAAGGCAGATCCCCCCTTCCCCTTCATCCTAAGTCATAATGTCACATATCTAATTTGTTGCAAATTTTGTCTACTTTCTGAATTTCTAGATACTTTTCCCCTAAAACAATAAAAAATTGATTTTTTTAATAAAAATCTTTTGGGGGGAGGCATTTTACCAAAATTTGGGGGGGGGTCGCCGGGGGAAGTTAAAAATTCGGATTCAGCGACCCAAAAAACTATAGTAAGCCTTTTTCCAGAACTACCATGAATTTTGCTAGGTAGAGCCCCTATAAGATCTCTATTGCCTGGACTTCAAAGAAAATTAAAAGTTTTATACGTCTAACCAATTACTAAAGTTCCTTCTATACGCTGTTTCTTATAATACGTATAACCGCCTTCGTCATATCATACGTGTTCAAAATACGTATAATACGTATTATACGTGAATTCATATAAATGTTTAATAAAGAATTTTCAAAAATGTATACTTAACACACTTTCGATTGAGTTCAGCATGGATTTCAAGAAACTTCGTAAGTATTCTTGAGTTTTCCTGCATCAAAAGACCTTTCGTAGTTTATATGTTCTGTCTTTTCTTTTCTTAACTGTTAAAACTGGCAAAGAAAAAAAAACTGTAACTTTAAGTAGAGAACAATGAGCTCGTGTATGTTCAATAGCGGTCGCTGTCGAAGTTGTAACCGAGATGGTTTTAGCGTTTTATTAAAGATTACAGTTCACGTTTTTTTATTGTGTATTTAATGAGTATATTTTTTTTCAGTTTCGGAGACATATGATTTAACAATAGTGGAATTATTGAGAGAATCAGTCGTGTTAACAGGGAACACTACTACAAAGTTGTTTCTTTCAGATCGCTCTATGTCTGCTGGATATATGAAATGCCTATGACATAAATTTTAATGTACTTCTATTTATGCAAATTTTGAACATTGAAAAACTTGCATGACATTTTGAATTATATTTTTAAAAATTTACTCTACAACCATTGTTATAATCATAATGTGTTTCACCTGGACATCTGCAAATAAGAAATCGTTCTTTGTCTGGAATACAAATTCCTCCAGTTTCTTCGCAATAGACCACTTTCTTTTCACACATACCATCCAGCACTAAAACGAAAATACAAAATAAATTAAGTACAAACATGAGGCATTCATACTTGTAGGATAAGGAGTTGCAAGAGAGTATACTTAAGCTATTTCGTTGAATAACACTAAATGAAGAGATTTGAGGGATGGTGTTACCTTTATTTATAATCTTAGATTATTAAGTTAACAAAAAATTGCATTCATCAACTTATACTTAACACTTTCGGTATTATTACTTTCTTCTATCTTTATAAGAAGAAAGTATTGGATTCATGAAAAATTTCGAAGGATTTACACGTTGTAGGGGTCAGATAACAAGAAAAACATGTTTTTACAAAAGGCCTGTCTGTCTCTGTCTGTATGTGATACAAATATTGTGGGCACTCTATCGCAAGAACTAATGAACGGAATTTAATAAAACTTCAGTTTCAGCTAGTTTCTTATATAAACTGTTGCTGATTACGTTTTGGTGTAAATCGCCTGAGAGGTGGCTCTGCTATAATGCATTTTGCAAGATTTGAGCATTAGCTATATCTCAAGAACTAACTCACGGATTTTAAGAAAACTTCAGATTCAGTTAGTCCTTGATATAATTTAGTGCTGATTGCTTTTTAGTGTAAATCGCCCAAAAGGTGGCGCTGCTATGCTGCATTATTCATGACTATCGCAATAGCTCTATCTCAAGAACGAATGAACGAATTTTCAACAATTTTTAGATTCAGTTAGTCCCTGATATAAATTAGTTCTGCTTAGTTTTTAGACTAAATCTCCCAGCAAGTGGCACTTCTAGGCTGCTTTTATCTCGATTTTTGCAATATCTGTATCTCAAGGAGTAATGCATGAATTTTCAGCAAACTTCAGATTCAGTTAGTCCCTGATATAAATCGGTGATGATTAGTTTTTGGAGTAAATTGACCAACTGCTATGTAGAATGTTTTATGATTTCCGCAATAGTTCTACCTGAAAAACTAATGCAAGAATTTTCATCAAACTTCCGATTCAGCTACAACTTGACATAAGTTGTTGCTGATTAGAATTGGTGCAAATCACCTAACCGGTGGCACTGATATGCTTTATTTTTCAGGAAATATTAACATGTATGAGATAGGAGAGTTTTGGTATTGCCACATCCGACTACTTTTTAAAAAGTTTATCCTTCTAAATGCGTACCCTTGTAGACTCGTTGAGGGGAAGAGTAAAAACTCAAGTGTGCTTAAGTGCGCAATATAAAAAAGGAAAAGATTCGCTTACAAACGTCACATTTGCACTGACCACGACCTGTGTACCCCGTACACTCTTTGCAATACCAGCCTCTGCAAAAAAAAAAAATGCACTCGATAAAATCCTCTACAATTGGTTCTCTATAGATTTCAAATCATTCTGAACATATCCACAGTTTTTCTTTAGTGCACATTTTGGTTTCTTGGGTTTACTTTTACTCTTTCTTTGGTAAAGGTTTTCGGCTTTTAACAGCAGCTTCATCTTTAACCTGCTTTTTGCATAATTTTTGTGTCTTTTGCTCCTGTTATTACAGTATCGCAGCACATCTGGATGCTGTGAGACTTTATTAATTTGGCATAAGTTGAAGTTGCTGAAGTCGAAGCTATACCTTGCGAAACTGGTTTGTCTTACTTCACATTGAGTGTGCGTCTTTTCTTTACAAAGCTTTTTTGTCTTTTCTGAAATTTCCTTTTCTATTGAAAACAATTCTCTTCGGTGTATTAACTGATATATGTTGTCCAAAAAGTTTATAATCTAACAGACTTCCAGTGGCTCTGCTTACTGATAAGTCAATACATAATAAAAAATGATTTTTGAAAGGCGATAAAACCGCTAATGCTAATCAAAAACTTATCAAACTTAACACTTGAGCGCACAGTTTACAGGAAAGTAAATAAGTCAAACAGCACCATTTCTTTTGAAAGTACATCACCTTTCAACTACATACTTGCTCCGTTCAACTTTTATATAAGACGATCATTTAGTGTTTGCTCTATTAATCATCTTGAAAATAAATTAAATAGCATTAAAAACATTGTAGTTGAGAACGCAGTTGCAAAATGTATTATTGTTAATTAATCAACTTTCACTCACAGAAGAACCACATGAAGATAAAAAAATTCCCCTGAGTAACAGGAGATATTGCAAAATGAAGTACATTCTATGACTTTTCCAAAAACTCAGACAAGCACTTTTTTACTTTGGTGTAAACTTCATCACCCCTCCTTCGATAAAATTGAAAGATATAGTTCGTGCCAAAATAGAAAAGATTCCAAAAGAGGAAGTTTCTGGGATATATATAATTCCACTGAAAAGAGAATATTTATCTCGAATACATAGGATTGACTTCTCGTAAAGTTAAAGACCGTATTAAAGAACATTTGAGGGATTTGAAGTACAGCCGGCCAACAACAGCCCTGTCAAGATTTAACCAAAAGCAGAATATACAAGTTAATTTAGACGATAAAAAATCATATGCCCCTTAAAGAGTTACCATGATTTAATTATTCGTGAATCAATAGAAATTATTACTAAAGAAAATACTGTTTGTAATGACGTTTTATCTTACAACACACCCAGAATTTGGCTCAGTTTTCTTAAAGAATCATAAAACACGCAATATTCCACTGCACTCTACATCCATATTTTTATTTTCCCAATGTTTTCCGGATCTAAAAATTGACTTTCACTTTCACTACTTTCATCACCAACTACGTGACATTTGGAAATAAGACTCTTGTATTTTTGTATTCTCTGACGGAGGCTATGTATATAGTTGAAAGTACTAAGGGTATTAAAGTATTTCAACACCTTTTTAAATATTTTTTCATCTTTTAAGTAATTTGCACATAGTGTAATTTTAAGTTTAGCTATAAAACCGTTTCATTAAATCCTGCATTAGCAATGGTAGCAGTTTTTTTCAAAGAGAGGTGCGCGCTTTTATACACTTAGGCACTGCGCAAGTTTCTCTATCGTAACAAATGACAGGAGTCCAATAATAATCCATAAAATCCAAAAAAGCAAATTAGCTTTGTAATCTTTATTAAGATCATATTTCCAAAAACCAATAATATTTTAAAGAGAAGGCCCAAATCCCTTTTCTCTTTTCAAAATCTTTAAAAAGTTCATCAAAATACGCAAATTCTTTTCATCAAACTCTACTCATACCTTTACATAGTTTATAACTATTTGTCACTAAATTATTTTTGTATCATATTTGTAGCTAAATGTAAAACTCTGTTTTGGGATTTAATAATCGCTCTGCGTAATCTTATACACCGCGAACTATTGCACCATCTTAGCCTGATACAGTGTTATTTATTCTATTATCCGACACAGAATTATTCGTTTTAATTTATTAATTACGTTAAACTGTCTTTAGGAATATTTTTATTTTATCTGAAGTTTTAAAACTTTAAAATTATTACGAATATATATTTTTAAAATTTAATGTTTTACGTCTTGGCTTTAAGATGGGTTATGAATTTAAATGTATAAATTTTAAAAATATATTTTACATATTATGCAATCAATAAATTTTTTTTTTAATTAAATTAAATGAACATTATAATTTCCATAATCTAAACATATAATTAAAAATGTGGATATCTATTTTTTTATCTGCAGTCAGATTTCATTAAAATTTTACAATATACATAGAAATGAATGTTTACACCGCGGAATTAGTAGAGACCAGCCCTCCAGGCGTCCGTCATAGAGCCCTATGCAGAGACACTTAACCCGACAGCAGAAAAAAACCCGGACAAATTTAAAAGCAAAAATTATTAAGTTAGTCATCGAAAAGAAAAATAACAGCAAATGAAATAAAATAATTTACTACTGATTATTCCTCGCAAAACACTTTAGTATTTCACGTTTCTAAACTCATATTAAAAAATAGTAAATTTTATGATTTATATTGAAAGAAATTTTGTATAAGAACAGCATTAATTTTATGCAAAATTAACATTAATTTTCTTTTATTATTTTTTCCATTGACAATTTCTATGTATTACCCGTACACTGTAAAAAAAATCTGTAGTTCTACAGATGTAAAGTTACATGCTTACTAAACTTTCACCTGTAACTGTACGAAAAAAGCTGCAAATCTACAAAACTAGTTTTTGTAAAGCTACAAAAATCTGTAACTTTACAAATGAATCTGCTAAAATTTCAGTAATCTTACTAAACTTTTATTTGTAACCCTTGTATATAACCCTTATTTGTAATTTCTTTGTAATGACTTTTTTACATGTAATGTATATTTTAGATTGCCCACTAACATCAAAAAGAATTTTTATCAGAAAAATATAAATTATGCAATCAAATAAAGGTCTAAAATTTATTAAAAACGATACTTTCACATGTCACCGCATGCCAGGAGTTATTAGCCCAAGATTTTGAAACTGGCGGCAGTCTTTCCGACCGATAAATTAAAAAATTAATTCATGCTTGAAAATCTATTTATATTATGCTATCGTACGTGGCACAGAAATCGCGATTATTTGTTAATGGTTTAATGGCAACACCTGAATGAAACGAATCACATTGGTTATTGTGTAATATTTTTAAAATAGGAATAATAATAAATTTTTAAAAAAGTTTAATTTTACTATAGAATTTTTACTATAGAACGAAACAATTTATATAATTTAAAAAAATAAAAGTAAATAAACAATTTATTAATAAATAAACAACAACATCCGGGTTACCATATCAAGCAAAACAACGACACTTTAGCCAGTGGTGGAAAATTGGCGCAGAGGAGGAGCCTATTGACACCACTAATATTTTATGGTATTCTTCATCTTAATAAAAACTGTCATTAGATAAGACGAAAAATTCTACTAAAATTTAGTGGTGTCAATAGGCTCCTCCTCCGCGCCAATTTTCCACCACTGCTTTAGCGCCAGTTAAGTATCCCAATGCGTACATGACATTGGCGTCAGAAAAATATCGCACCAACGTGGTGCATATATGACATCTGGGTACTTCTTAGTTATCTCGTCGACCAAATTACTGTCGCCAAATTGTAAGATTAAATGCCAATAAAGGTTGCCATTAATTAATTAATTGTAAGATTAAATGTCAATAATGGCTAATAAAACCATTAATCGATGTTTATTCGTATTTTCATTAATATTTTACTAATTTATTTGTTCTTTCGTTATTTAAAATAAAAATTATGTCAATGTGTATAATTTGGCGAGTGGTTTGGCGATTTATATAATTTTGCGGAATTGGTCGACGGGATAACTAAGAAGTACCGACATCTGTGCCATATTTTATTCATCTCATTTAATATACAATAAATAAATAAATAAATAAAGGTATTTTTCCAGTATAGGTACTTGGCGAAATAGAGAAAAGGTCCATGGTGAGAAAAGAAATTTGGCAACGTATTTTCGGGCAACCTATTTCATCAAAATATTTTTTTCGAATAAATCTACATGAAATTTGCTATGACCGTAAAAAGTTCGTACTTTTATGTTAGCTGGGCGCAATTCTAGCCAATAGCATTTTTTAACTCGCCAGCAGCCTTTTTTATTTTTCGAGGGGTAAATCAAAACAATTCTTTGATGTTGAAATTAAATGTTTTATGGTATTTATTCTTTTCTTTTCCTTTTCTTTTTTTAAAGTGAAGTTCATGAATTTGAAATGTTTCAGTTTTAAATTAAGTTATCCATTTTAAAATGAATGTAAGGATTATATTTTAATCTAAATTAATGAAACTAGGGGAACGTACCCGGGCTTCCCGGGTTAAAGAATATAGATGAAATCATTTTTTAAAAGTGAAAACTAATAATTTTTTAGATTCCATAATATTTTTAGATTGACAACTTACATTAAAAAAGTATTTTTCATATAGAAAATACGAATTATACAATCAAATAAATTTTTGAAATTTGTCAAAAGCGATATTTTCTTATTAGCCGCATGCTAAGAGTTATTTGCCAAGATTTTGCTACTTATGGCATCCTTTTATATTCTGATAATTTCAAAGCTTATACATGTCTGGTAAATTTGTGTTTTATTTATATTATTTTATTTATTTATTCATAGGGGATTTTTTTAATGGATATTAGCCGTAAGAAAATGATGAAGTCTGTATTTTGTTTTAAGGGCAAACGGATTAATCTTTCGTAATCGAGCTCCACGCGATATAGATAAATTAAAAATTATTTCATGCTTAAAAAGTGTTTTTAAAACTATAGACAATCAGTAAACTGAGATGGACTTTGCAAAGTTATTCCATTAAAAAAAAATCCTATTTGGTGATCTAAAAATTTAAATTGTACGATTATAAATATGTTAGATTTGTTGTTTTTTTTCAATATTATTCTTTTATTTGTTTATAAAAGAAGTATTAATTTCGTTAATTTGTCTTTCACAAATATGTTAGATTGGTGTTTTTTTTAATATTTCTTTTATTTGTTTATAAAGGAAGTATTAATTTCGTTATGCAAAAATAGTCAGAAACAAATGCTGAAAAATGTTTGTTGCTTTATGTGAAAAATGTTTATTATTATTATGTATTGAAACCGGCACGTGATAAGATAAACTTTTAAAAAAATCATGCTTAAAAATCCTTTTAGAAAATATAATACATCAGTCAATTAAGATAAAGTTTTTAAGCAAATTGCATTTGAAAGTAATTTTTTTCTCTATGCGACGAAAATTGAAAATGGTCAGAAGATTGAAAAATATACTTTATAAAGATACTCTAAATTTTTGTAAAACATTGTGTTTTATCAGTGTGTGATTTCGATTACATTATTTTTAAATATGAAGCATTTTCACCTGTGAAGAATTTCAAAGCAGCTGGGCTGTAAAAATGACGCACTTCTACAAAACATAATTCAGGTTTAAGGAATAAAATACACGCTTTTTTATAAAATGACGTCATTTGCATCCGCTAAAGCAATCCACTTTTACAATCCAGTTTTAAACTTCGTCTATAGAAAAGTGTGCATAAGACGTCATTATCACAGAATAACAGACATTTCTTGACATAGCCCATATTTTAATTTCAACTTTTTTTTTTTAGGTTTTATGAGAAAATGGCAACAGAAAGTTACAGTATCTCCTATTTTCGACTATTTTCCGTTTACTTTCAATGACTTTCAATGAAATGAGGTACTTTTGTTGCCACGATAAGAAAAATGGTATCAAAAACTACAAAAAAATTAATAACTCAAAAATAAATTGTGATACAGTTTTCAAACAAATTGCATTTAAAAGAGCATTTTTTTCCTTATACGACGGTGTAAAAATTTAAAATGTGCGATGTTTAGAAGTTTAAAAATTTGCAGTAGAGAAAATTGCAAAGCCAAAATTTTATTTCAAATTTCAAAGTGTTGCCATTCGCAAAATGACGTATGCGTTACGCACAGATATTTTTGTCCTTTATAATATAGATATGAAAAAAATGCGACGCGTACAATGTTTGGCGATTTATCACCTGTGCCTGACTAACAAAAATATCGAATTCTTGATTTCCCTATCAGAATCTTTCGATTTGGCGAAGGATTGAGCAAGTAAATTAAATTTTGAGAAAAAGTAACATGATACAATGCCTAGCATACCTTTAAAGAAGACCAAACTGGTCGTCACGGGCGGTTAGTTATTTTAAAAACCGTAATAACTCAGTCAATTAAGATACAATTTGCAAACAAATCGCATTTGAAAGTAGATTTTTTTCTCTTATTTGACGGTGTAAAAATTGAAAATGTGCGATATTTGGAAACTTAAAAAATCGCTGACATAGCACGCATTATAATTTCATTTTTTTTTTCAATTTTTATGAGAAAATGGCAACAAAAAGTACAGTAATATGTTATTTTCTTTCCTGCGTGATTATTTTCCCTCTACTTTCAACCCTCCATGACTTTCAACAGAAATGGAGTACTTCAGTTGCCACAATTACAAAAAAGTAATAAAAACTACAAAAAAATTAATATCTTAAAATTAAATTGAGATACAGCTTTCAAACAAATTGCATTTAAAAGAGCATTTTTTTCCTTATACAACTGTGTAAAAATTGAAACTGTGCGATGTTCAGAAGTTTAAAAATTTGCAGTACAGAAAATTGTGAAACCAAAATTTCATTTCAAATTTCAAAGTGTTGCCATTCGCAAAATGACGTATGCGTTACGCACAGATATGTTTGTCCTTTATAATATAGATATGAAAATCTGAATACGTTTTGACTCTGAATTCTTTTTTTTCAATATCTCGTCAATTTTATTTTATCATAGAATTTCTATACGCAACAAGTATTATAAACTGAGCAATTTAATCGAATCTCTTATACCATTCTCAAGAATATTAATTTTAAGAAGAAACACACACACTTTTCTTTTTGGCTATTAGAAATACGCAATCCTCGAATTTCTAAATTAAAACCCCCAATTAAAAAATAAAAATCAATAAATTAAGAATACATCAAAATCTGAATATATTTTTTATTTTATTTTTCCTTTAATTGATCTCTTAATAATGCGTTTGCTTAGAAATTCGTAATGCAACAAATTTTAGAAACTGCACATTTTAATCGTACCTCGACATCTAACATTCTCTTAAACTGTTCATTTTAGGTGCAAACTCACTATTTCTGTGCATTAGAACTATAGAAACCAACAATTTCTTGGCACAGATATATATGCACCACCGTAAAACGGGGTTAATCGGAACACTTTTCAACTTTAACTCCAAAAAAGAGCAACTACTGATTTTTTTATTCTTTTATTTTTTGACTAGAAACTTGGGTCTTGTTTTGTTCTTGAAATTTTAAGAGAAAACAAAACATTTTTTACAGTTTTTTTGTATATTTTTTATTTTTTTTAATGGTGTTCCGATTCACCCCACAGGTAGGGGTCCAACAAATATTATAATCTTTATTTGTTCCGATTCAGACTTTAATAGGGTTAATAAAATTAGGTAACAATGATAAGGGATGAATAGGAGCACGTAGTTAATATCAAACAAATCCATTATTTTTCATACAAGTAAAGGTATGACTTTTCAGAAATTAGAAAACAACTTTGAACCCAAGAAAGATTAAAATTTGTTCTAAGAAAATGTATTTTAATTGAGAAAAATGAGAATTCAATTCACTTATGTCGTTCACAAAAGTTGTCGTATCCTTCAAACGAGCAGATGTTTGAATGCTGTCCTTTAGCTGAAGTTTCTTTATGACATCTTCTGGAATAAATACTGCCTACTCTTCCACCGTTTCATGAAATCTCCAGGTATGGGGGACTCTTTTGTAAAATTTCCCCACATAACCATCATATCTGGGTACAGAACTTTGGTCACATAGAGTCTGTATGGCATTTTTCCATGCACTTTAACGACAAGGAAGTCTCCTAGAGCAAATATGCTCGAAAGTTGGGGATTTTCTAGGATTTCAAAATCTGGGTCTTCTTCTAAAGTAGTAGGCAATATGAACTCTTTATCACTGACTTGAACAGAATAATTGGAATCTGAATCTTCATTGATGATCTTCTGGATAGTTTCTTTCGTTTGTTTTTTTGCCCTTTAAAATCGTTGCATGTTTTAATAGGATCTACTAGTACGGCCTGTTTCTCAGCAGTTAGTACTGTTTGCCCTCCTCTCTTTTTTAATTGGTTTCCCATTTTTGAGATGTCTGTGTAATGTTGTGGTTGACAGAGAATATTTCTCTGCAACTTTTCTTAGGGATTTGAAGTTTTTAAATTCTTCTATTGCCTGTTCCATATCTCTTGGATTGGGGGTTGGCGTTTTTCGTCCAACTAAGTAATTTCTTGGCATCTTAAACTCTTCAAGTTAGTGGAACAAACAAAATAGTGTTAAATACGATATGACATGAAAATACTAATGCATGGAAGAGTAAACCATGACAACAAAGAGTATTCCGATTCACCCCGTAAATCTTAAACCTATGATGTTATAAGAAATTTTCCACTTTATCACTATGTAGTTTTAGAAATACATAAAATCTAATACAGGATATCGTTTATAGGTCTATCCCTAATAAAAAAAATACTACTCTTAGGTTTGGAATACCAAAACGTTTGTAGTTACATACAAAGTTTTACAGATGTTGAAAATAGGAGGTTTTCGAGGATCCACTTGTAATTTTTTAATATGTAATTTTTTAAACATGATAAAACTGAATTTTTCAACACTTCATGATGTTACCTTCTTAAAAAAAAAATTGGCAACTAAAAATATTCTCACGTATATTTATTTTGAATTTATTTGTATGACCGGGACGTTTCGTTCCTGTTCACCCCGCTGCTGTTCCTATTCACCCTGTTTTACGGTATATGGCCAAATGTGACAGGTCACTTGCGATTTTAGACGTTTTGTTAAATATCTAGAAAAATACCTGAGGATTTAACCTGAAAATGCAGGTGTGTAAACAGTATAGTATAGGTCATATATTTCAGCGAAGATTTTTTCCCGAAACCCCATGGGGACCGTCAACAAATTGAAAAAGAACGTATATCTTTCGGATAACCCTATAAAAACTAATGCAGCAAAAGCGTTCAAACTCGAGATTATTAATAAGTGGCTTATTGTAATACACTGTGTTCATTTTTATGAGTATAGCATGTATACTCGTAGAAAATTTAAGCTTTTTATAAAAACAGTCCCAAATTTCGCCAAGGTTTTTACTTATAATTTGCAGAGTTCTTCTCAGTTCTTCTCAGAAAATATGACAAACAATATTGTACATAATACCCTGCAATCAGATTTTTAAAAATAATAAAATTGGATGCAAAAGAGCAGGTTTACTAAAAAATGTTTCACCGCGCATGCGCGAATGCAATTAAAATATAATATGCATAATGTATTAGCTAAGTATATAGAGGAACTTTTCTGAAAGTCTCAAAATCATAGCTTGAAAATTCTGAAAATTATCGTCGATATAATAAGCTCGAAATCCGTTGTTCCCCAAAACAAGGAAAAAGATGACGGGTTGTATCAAATATCTGTTGATTAGTGCTAAGATAGCGTACACAATATTGCACGTACTACTATATTTGGATACAACCCCTCATCTTTTTGCTTCCTTTTGGGAACAACGGATTTCGAGCTTATTATACCGACGATAATTTTCAGAATTTTCAAGCTATGATTTTGAGACTTTCACAAAAGTTGCTCTATATACTTAGCTAATGTATTATGCACATTATATTTTGGTTGCATTCGCACATGCGCAGTGAAACTTTTTTTACTAAATCTGTTCATTTTTCATCCAATATTTTTATTTTTTTATTCTGATTACAGAGTATTATATTGTATGTTGTTTGTCATATTTTCCGGAAAGAAGTTTTTTTTATATTAAGAACTCTGCAAATTATAAGTAAGAAACTTGCGAAATTTGGGACTGTTTTTATAAAAACCTAAATTTCTCTACGAGTATACATGCTATCCTCATAAAAATGAACACAGTATATTACAATAAGCCAATTATTAATAATCTCGATTTTGAACGGTTTTGCTACATTAGTTTTTACAGGGTTATCCAAAATATATTCTTTTTTTTTCAATTTGTTGACGGTCCTCTATGGGGTTTCGTTAAAAAATCTTCGCGGAAATATATGACCTATACTATACTGTTTACACACCTGCAGTTTCAAGTTAATTGTTCATGTATTTTTCTAGATATTTAACAAAACGTCTAAAATCGTAAGTGACCGGTCACCTTTGACCTTATAGTGTATATATTTTTTTGCTTATAGAGTAACTCCGGGAGAGTCGCCGCATACGGGATAGATGCCGCACCCCTTGTATTTCTTGTAATTATAGATAGATGGTCGTCAAACGAACAGTATAGGCGCGCAATGAGATTATTTTAACCAATGTATAGCGTGAATCCCATTTCGATTTTTATTTGTAGAAGTACTATCCTTATTTTGTCGTAAGTACATGATTTCACTGTCCAAACTTTTAAACACGTTATGTTTAAATACTTTTCATACACTAATTACTAAATGCATACATGATTTCGAAGTCAAAACTAAGTGTAGCAATTGTATAGAGTACTGTGTGTATGGTTATGCCATCCCCCTTAGCGATGGCAGGTAACTGTGATGGCGTCTCCACCATGCAAAATGGGATACATGTCGCACTGCAATTCCGGTATACATGACGCAGTTTCTTTTGTACGGGATGAGTAAGTGTTATTAACTTTTCCTTTTCTTTTTGCACAGACTAATCATGTTAGGCATGTTATCAAGTTTACTAAAGCAAAGGGAGAAAAAGTGAAAAATAAAAAGTAAGAAGTGCAAGAAAGATGCAAGTCAGGATATAATAATGAAAAATTTGACTACGCGTAACACAGACGTTATTTGAAAGAATGTTTAAAAAACTACTCCAATAACGAGGAAGTGTAATTGGCTTCGTTGCATCATGTGTCAAATGTAGTTACATTAAGACTGTATTTTTTCCACAAATTTTCGGTAGATTGTAGTAAAAAAAACAGGTCTCTCAGCCCATTAGGAACCATAGGTGCATACAAGAACCTTCACAAAGAACATACAAAATTGGTTTCTGGCACCAGTAAAAAGGAAAATTAATATTCGCTTTCTTTGCTTAGAGCATTTTCATGAGTATTTAAATAAAGGTAACTTCTTTTTAAAAAGTGGTGCCAACTGAATAAAATTTGCGTAAAAGCCACCGGTCCCGAAAGGGTTAACAAATAAATTATGTAAACACAATTTTACTTTTTTTCTTTTCCCTCTCTAATACATCGATTTAACGTTGTTGCTGAAAAAACAATTAAAATTTAATGTAAAAAAATAAGTCTATAATTTTAATAGTGAAAGTAGGTAAACAATTATTAATTTGAATCTACTAATACCTTTCATTGTACTCTTTTAGCTTCATTTTGTTATTACATCGTTAATTATAATCCAGATATGAATATTTCTTTGAATATTTTTATTTATAATTTCATTATGTTCTTATTACAAGCGCGGCATAACTACCGGCGTCTCAGCCTCAATATACGGGTGACGGGCGGCAGTGTTATGTTTTAGAATAAAATTGCTAAAAAATATTAATTATTTGTTTTGAATTTTTTTGTCGCAGTACACGTGTTGTATATTCAACCTTAAATAGCACAGCATGATTTTTTTTTTTTTTTTTTTTTTTTTTTTTTTTTTTTTTTTTTTTTTTTTAATGTTCACCATGGGACTTTATACGCAATATCAAAAAAATGTGCGGCATAAATCCCGGAATTACCCTATACTTTGAAATAAAAAATAACTTTCCCTGAAAAATATTTTTTCAAATTATCTTTGCATATATTTTTTAATTAAATAAAAATTAACAAAGGATATTTTATACTCCATCGATAAATATTTCAATTTTAACACACGTGTTACTTTTATTAGATCTGGGCATCACGGTTTACAAAACAAACCGAACAATAAGCGCAAAATTGGCAAAACACTTTTAAATTGAAAACTATAATACATTTCATATATTGTATATATTTCCAATGATTGCCTACTAACAGCAGTAGAAAGCACTTTTATATGAAAATTATCAATTACGTATTTAACTAATATTGGGAAATGTATGGTAAAATATTTCGTATTAACTGTAATTCTGGGGATAATAACGGTACAATTCATGAAACATTTTACTTTTTAAAGTATTTTTATTGTTCATATACTTTAACTGTTTAAACACGTAATTTGATTGCATGTCTGTTTAGTTTGATTTTAATTATTCTATTTTATTTATTAAATTATTCCTGAAATTTTAATTTTGCTTTGGATACATTAGCCACAGAGAAATACTAAAGAAAAATGTATTATTTTATGTACAACCAGGTTAATCTTCTGTAATCAGGCCAAAAGTTTGTTTAAAAATAATCATTCTTGAAAATTCACTTGAAAGCTCAAACGTCTTCTATAAACTAACATACAAATTCCAAACAAAATACACTGAAAGTACGTTTACCTTCCTTTTAGAAGGGATAAAAATTAATATTCTGCGATGTTTAAAATTTAAAAAGGTTGCAGTAAAAGAAATATCTGTGGTTTGGTAGTAACCACTATCAATATAACGTCAAATTTATTCAGGCACATCATTTGCGTTATAATATTTCTTCACATGTTAAACAAATGTAAAATATCAGCAAAAATTAAGTACATATTTCACTAAATGCAATCGAAAATCGTTAAATGTAAAGTATCTTACTAACAATTAATATAATATAAATGATTCGTAGAATCTGATAAAACATAAAATACGTCTTTATTTGCCAAAGCATGACACATACAAATCAGTTTCGCAACGTTTCTATTCCACTGTCGGCTTCAAAATATTTATTTTCTAGTTTCTCCAGTCACAAATAAATAAATAAAAAAATTCTGTAATTTTTATTATTTATGCTAAAAGTAATTTTAAATAAGAACAACATCAATTTTACTCAAAAATTACGAAAATTTTCCTTCACTATTCCATTGACAGTTAGTATTCCATAGTGTATTTACGTGTACACATCCTTACCTCTGCAGCCATCACTATCATCATAGTTCATTCCTTCAGGTCATTTACAAACATGTCTTTTATCTTTGTCTAAAATACAAATACCTTCAGTTTTTTCACAATTCTCCATTTTCTCTTTGCAGTAGTCATTCGAAACTGCAACATATTTTTTTCGAATAAAAATATTTTAGTTTAAACGATAATGCTAATATGTAAAATATTCATTTAAATCAGAATATTTATTACCTGTGAGATATATATTTTTTAAATTTATTCCTCAATAATATCTTTTATAGAGTTTTTCAATGCAACAAATAATATCTCACAGAGGTAAATCTGGCGAGGTAAAATGTGCATTTTAACTCGCCATCTATTATCATTTTCATAAAGCACTCATTTTAGCAACAAACGCTAATTAATAATTTGTCCCTGCCCAAAAATTCATGTATAATGGGTATTGAGAAAGAGAGGAAGAGAGGAAGAAGGAAGATAAAAAAATTTTGAATTGTATTAAAACTAGCAAGAGATAGATTAAAGTGTTATATAGTAAATTTAGTGTTATCTGTAAAAAGTTACTATCGAGCTAAAATAAATAGAATATTTTAAAAATATTTTTAATTTCCGCATGAAAAGATATTTATATTTACTTACTATATTTCATTTCTAAATCATAATTTTATCATGAATCATAAGTTTATCTAGTCACAAATAAATAAAAAATGCTGTAATTATTATGATTTATGTTAAAAGTAATATTACGTTGAGTAAAATGTTATCCGCCAAGAACCTTTGCGCCAACAGCTGTCATTTGTGCGGTATTAATTTTTCAACCAACCAATTTTTGCATTCGAAAGTAGGGCATACGAGCTATATGACTGTGTAATTTGTTTGTTAAAAATTTATTAGCTTGTGCTTCATAAATATGTTTAAAATGGAGCTATCACTTCAGCAGTTCAGAACGATTATGTACTATAAGTTCCGTAACAAACACTGTGCGACTGAATGCCGCAGAAAAATGTATGAAAGTTTAGGCATCAATACTGTTTCTTATGATACAGTCAAAGTTTGGTTTCGGAAGTTTAAAGCTGGAAATTTTGACATTGAAGATAAACCACGTTCTGGCCGACTTATTGAAGTTGATTGTGAGCAGTTAAAGCAAATCATTGATCAAGACAGAGATGTTCCGACATGAACTATTGTGTTAGAGTTTAAAGTTTCTCAAAAAAACAATAGTTAACGCTCTGAAACATATAAATCTAATGTTTAAGTTCAACCGCTGGGTGCCTCACGAATTCACTGCTGAAGACAAGCACAAGAGAGAAAAAAACTGTTGTTTGGCTCTGCTAAGAGATCAAAGGAAAGAGAACATTTTCGACAGAATTGTGACCTATGATGAAAAATAAGTGTACTACAACAATACAAGCCGTAAAGGAGGGTGGTCAGCAACTGGGGAAGCAGCAGGATCGGTTTCAAAACGTGCCCTAACTAACAAGAAGGTGCTTCTCTGCATCTGGTGTGATTGTCGCGGAATTTTGTACAAAGAGTACCTGAAAAGCGGAGGGACTATAAACAGTGCAATATACAGCAACATGCTATTCAAAGTTCGCGAGGCCATTCGCAGAAAACGAAGAAACGAATTTAGAATGTAAGTGGTTCTCTTTCATCAAGATAATTTCCGGCCACACGTTAGTACGATGACCGGCTGGACGCTCTACAAACTAGAGTGAGATTTAATTCAACATCCACCATACAGCCCCGACATGGCCCCTTTAAAGTTCTATATATTTTCAAATCTGCAGCTGCATCTTGATAGAGCAATTTTCGATTCAAATAAGGAGGTCATAAATGAGGTCGATCTCTTTCTGGACTCGCGCACGGCCCAATTTTTCGCAGGAGGGATTGAAAAGTTGCCAAAACGATGGCAGACGATTGTAGATTTAAACGGAGATTACCATCCTCATTAGTTTTGGTAATTTCGTATGTATTGATCATTTTACAATAAAAAATATTGTGGCAGGAAACTTTTTATTCAACGTAATATTAAGTAAGAACAATATCAATTTTACTCAAAAATTATGACAATTTGCCTTCAGTATCCCATTGACACTTTATTTACACGAACATGCCCTTACCTCTGCAGCCATCACTATCATCATATTTCATTCCTTCAGGGCATTTACAAACAAGTCTTCGATCTTCATCTAAAATGCAAATACCTTCAGTTTTTTCACAATTCTCCATTTTTTCGTTACAATAGTCACTCGAAACTGTAACATATTAAAAAAATATTTTCTATTATAAACAGTCAGATAAATATATCAAATATACGTTTAAATCAGAATAAGTTCTGACTATCAGATATATTTTTTAATTGATTCCTCGGTAATATTTTCATAGAATTTCTGTGTGCGACAAATATTAGAAAATGTGCATTTTCATAAATGCTCTTTTTAGGCAAAAACGCCAATTAATATTTTTTCCTGTCCAAAAATCGGTATATATTATGTATTGAATGGGAAGGTCATACGGAAATATTCCTGTATAGTTAGAGGCTTTAAATAGATATAGAATTTGATGAAGCAATAAATATGAAATTTAAAAAAATATATATTGTCTTTTCCTTTTTAAATAATGTTATAAAGCATTAGCATAAATGACAATTAATTAATTTTAAAGAATATAAAACGTCATAAATAACAAATTTTTCTTTTATTCTTTTAATTGTTTATAAGTGACCGAATTCCGAATCATAAACACTATTATAACCAAATTTGTTACTTCTACTGATGGTGTAATTTTTTAAGCACAAAAGCAGTAAATGTTATTAAAAATATTTAGCTAAATTTTTAGTTTTCTTTTTTGACGTGCATAACAGATGTGCTCAGTAAAATCTCAACGAGTTTGCAATCAACTTTGTTTATTTTGTTAAAGTTGAAAGTTTTATAAACATTTAAGGCAGAGGTAGATATAACAATAATGAACATAAAACATGTATTTTTTTTGTAGTTGTTAATAATTTTTACAAATAATTTAAAAAATCAATATCGATTATCATTCACATCTTAAATTTGGCACTCTTACCTCATGAAACCCGAATGTTTTCAACATTACAAATGACATAAAAGCTGAACTATTTGAGTAAGGTTTCGAATGGTACACTGTCGAAATATGATGTGTTTAATCACTCCATAGATCATTGTAAAACTAAATAGTGTTACTAAAAGATGTTATTTTTGTAATATTTTTTAAGATACAGAAAAAAAACAACTGATGTGTTTGCTATTAACTTTGATATTCTATTCCATCAGTATAATTTTTTGTCTTAATCTTTATTTGTTTACCAGAATTTGGATGTTTATAGTTCTTTTGAGTGTTGTGCAGAAATTATATAAAACATTATTAAAAGATTCAAAATAAATTTACCGTTTACTGTTACGTAAGTTGCATCATACATTCACGAATTGCCGTAAAATATTTTTCAACATCCGAACTTTTCACAGTCTTTCTATCTGTTCAGCCAAAGCAAGGAAATTTTCAAAATGCACGATTGCGTAACTAAGTAACTATGAAATTTTTAAAATGAAATCTACAATTTACGGTTATTATATAGCGTACTTTTTAAGGCTTTCATTTATCTCACGAAACCCCTATAGTCTCGCTTCTCTGTCTGTCCGTCTGTCACAGCTTCGTACTCGAAAACTATTTAAGTTACAAACTTGATTTTTTTTTTCACATAGCGCTGAATACTTCCTGTCTTACCCAAAATAATAAAAGTTTAAAAAAGTCTTATATTATTTTAATTAAATTAGTTCATTCTTTTTCGATTTCAAATATAATCTGAATATCAGCATACATCGCTGAGTGTCCATAGTGTAGTGGAAAAGCATTCGTCTCCCGTCTCCCACACAGAAAATTCTGGGGTTCCAATCTCCCAGGCCGAACATTAAAATTTTTATTTTTATTTTTATAATTATTACATTTAATTAAATAAAATTCCTTTTCTTTGGACATTTTAAAGGCTTTATTTTCTTTTTTTCCCCAGTGGTTATTTTTCATATTCCTTTTTTTTTCTTTTTTCAGGCAGAGAAAGTCTGGAATTTCAATCTAGAACTTCCAGAATCTAGAACTTAAATCTAGAACTATTGTTTGCTGCTGCCATCTACTGGCCATTTTTTGAAATAATAGGCTTTTTTCATCGTATCATTAGAAGAATTATTGGGAAATTGAGATATCAGGGGCTAAAAATAATTTAACATTCTTTGATTCGTGCATAAAATTACTATTTACTTTTTTGTTTCTCCAACGAAAAATAAATAAAAAATGCAGTAAGTTTTATGATTTCTACTAAAAGTAATTTTAGGTAATAACAGCATTTTCGTTCGAATTACTTTTTCATATTATATTTAAACCGTTGCGTGCGTTATTATAATGGCGTGTTCATTTCGCCGAAAACCACTGAAAAACCACTGTTCTTAGCCACGTGGTTGAATACAAATGCTACCCAAATTTCATTGAATAAGATGAATTCCTCTTTGCCCATATGGTCAGAGTTTTAGTTCAGGGTTTAAACGATTGGTCAAAATTTTCATTATAAATTGCTGCTCCTTCTTGTGATTAACTTCACGCGTTATAAGCAAATGAATATGCAATCTTTACATCGAATGCCTCGGTTTAAACATACACTTACCTCTGAAGCCATCTCTGTCATCATAGTTCATTCCTTCAGGGCATTCACAAACAATTATTTTATCTTTGTCTGGAATACAAATACCTCCAGTTTTTTCACAATTTTCCAATTTTTCTTTGCAATAATCTCTAGAAACTGTAACATATTTTTAAATAAAAATTTCGTAGCTTAAATAACAAGATAAATATATAAAAATATATCAAATAATTACTAACCATCATTTGAGTATTTTTTAAAATTCCTTTCTAAATTATAATTTTCATAGAATTTCTCAATGCGACAAATATTTGAAAATATGTATTTTACTTTGTCATCTTATATCATTTTTATAAAGTGTTTATTTTAGATCTAAACACACTAATGATATATATGTATCAAAACGGCACAATACTCTGATTTGTCCGCATCAAGATTTTTCATGTTTACAATTACACTTTGAAAATGAAAATCAATCATTTAACTTTGGAAACTTTTATTATAAATTATTTAAGTAGAAAATAAAGTATTAGAAATTAAAAATCTTATTAATAAACAATATCATGTACTCGATCGATAAATATTTCATTTTTACCCGACTTCCAAGAAGGATTGTGTTTTTCACGCGTATGTGGATTTCTTTATACCTTCGAAACATCCCAACGGCTGGATGGATTTTAATGAATGAGGTCGCTATCGGTTCGTCTTAACCGTCCGATGGTTATTGGCTAGGTTTTGTTTTTATAAATTCAAAATGGCGGCCGTAAAATACAAATTGGTGGTAGAGACGAAAAAAGATTTAACGCACCGTATTGAGTGGCATATCATTGGATAGGTCTTTCAAAATGAAGACGATGTTTCATTGAAAAGTTTACAGTCAGAAACTCCGTTTAAAAATTACACAACCTGGAAGTTGTGTAGGTAGGATCTCTAGCTTTACTGCAACTCTAACCTTCATAGACATCTATAGGCCTCATCAAAACAGTGTTTATAGATAGGAACTAACAATTAAACAAAACTTAAAAGTCATCAATACAAGTAAATTTAAAAAAAAATAAGTAAGTAATATAAAAAATAGTTTCACATTGATGAGAACTAATGAATTAGTTCGCTTTTACGCAGTCGTTTTTTTTTATTTTTCAAATTTAATTTACGATAAGTCTTAGAATCAATGGGTTTTATTAACATTATGCTTATCTGTGCTACTATAATAAAGAGAGACAGAATCCTGAACGACTTAGTGACTCATAAAAGCAGAGCTGAAACGACTAAAGTTAGGATCATGGAATTTGGACATTAAATTGCAGTTATGACCTAGGCAAGTAATAAATAAGAAACGATTTTTGAAAATTCACCCACTAAGGTGGTTAAAGGTGGTTGAAAGATTAATGTCATTTTGCCATATCTCAGCAGCCATTTTAGGTAGGAGCGTGAAATTCAAGATGTAAGATCTACTAAATAAATAATTGAACATGTGTTACAGCGATATTAGAAATCCTCCTTCCCTTTGGGGTTAAATGGGTTCGAAAATTTTAGGTAATATCTATATATATTAGAAGCCGTTTTAGGAGCATGTCATTCAAGATAAAAGATCTACTAAATAAATAATTAAACATATGTTTCAGCTATTTTATAAATTCCTAAATGGGGGACGAATTCTTTAGGTCATTTCGCCATATCTCATTAGTCGTTTTAGGTAGGAGCGTAAAATTCAAGGCAAAAAATATAGTAAATAAATAATTAAACATATGCTTCAGCGATTTTATAAATTCCCAAATGGGGGCCGAATTCTTTAGGTCATTTCGCCATATCTCTTTAGTCATTTTAGGTAGGAGCGTGAAATTCAAGATAAAAGATCTACTAAATAAATAATTGAACACGTGTTTCAGCGGTTTTAGAAATACCCCTCCCCTTTCGGGGGTCAAATGAGTTCGAAAATTTTAGGTCATTTCGACAGATCGCTCACCCGCAAGAAAAGTGACACATCTCCAAAGAATTAATTTTGCATTTTATTAAACTAATAGGTCTGTCATAGGTCCGTCTTGCTACACAAAAAGTTTCATAAGTGTAATTATACAGAAAACCACTTTATTATGTTATATGTCCATTTGTGACCACAGAAGGGGGTTTGATTGTGTGGGGAGGTAAAATTACCCAAGTCTTCAAACCTCAATGTACAGTCGTGGAAAAAAAAAGTAAACACCCCTACTAACTCTTCAACAAATTATCGTAGACGGAAGTTACTGGTACCGAAAGATTTGAAATAAAGTCTACTTTTAAATGACGTATATAAAATTTGCTTACGGGGTCATCTACACATTAAAACGAACCCAAACCTCATTTTTTTTAATGGCAATACCCAATTTTAACGCGATATTTCAAATCTTCGGTTCAAAATAAGCCTAGATACTAAATTTCAAGCCATTTGAATGATAAGTTTTTGAATTATAAACATTCAAAATTTAGTGCTTCTAATGTTAAATTACATTTTCATATTTTTATTTATATCTTCTGAAATTATGCTCCTAATGTGCTAATTTTTTGTTTAGAAATAAAACTAATGTGCCCAAACATAAATACGCTGAATTTGCAATTTTTATAATTTTATGATATGAATTATGAATTATAAAATTAATATTCGAAAAAATTATGAATTGCAACCTACAATTTTTTTGATGGATTTACATTTATTAAGTCCTGCTTTATGAAAATCCCAAATTTCACATTTTTCTTCCAAGTAGTTTTCAAATTATGCTTAAAAAACGGCAAAATGATGGTTTAAGGTCGGGAAGAAGGGTCAAGGTCTATGATTGAAGTGAGTAGATATTTTGAAATTTCTTCTGCTGCCTTGTTATCTAACAGACTTCATTGACTGCTTGAGTGGTGCTTAAGGTGCCTTGATCAAGAAGGCGGCTCTCTCGGTTAGCAATCGAGAACCCAACTTCAATTTGGATACAGCCCTTAAAATACGCTCGTTTTAAAATAATTAATTTCTCGGAAACTTATGGTACGAATTGCATAAAAATTTGTTTTTAGGCTATTTGAAGGATGTAGAGTTCATTTATGCTGTCAGAATCGGGTACTGCTATTGAAAAAAAAATGAAGTTATGGTTCGTTTTAATATGTAGATGGCCCCCTAAGCAAATTTTATATACATCATTTAAAAGTAGACTTTATTTAAAATCGTTTGGTACCAGTAACTTTCTTCTACGATAATTTGTTGCGGAGTTAGTAGGGGGTGTTTACTTTTTTTTTTCCACGACTGTACGTCTTCATTCTTAAAGGTTTTACGCTTTTAAGCACGTTTTTATTCTTACATGCAGACCTATGTGCTGTAATTTCACATTATAGTATAATCATGCAAATTTCCTTTTGCGTCTCCTGTGAAATTTATTTTCGTCGAGATGTGTTACTTTTCTTGCGGGTGAGCGGTATATTAGAAGCCGTTTTAGGAGCATGAAATTCAAGATAAAAGATCTACTAAATAAATAATTAAACATATGTTTCAGCAATTTTATAAATTCCTAAATGGGGATCGAATTCTTTTGGTCATTTCACCATATCTCATTAACCGTTTTAGGTAGGAGCGTGGAGTTCAAGATAAAAGATCTACTAGATATATAATTAAAAACTTGTCTTTAATAAAACGAAATGAACTATATTGGGACTCTCAGTTTATTAATAATCCTTACTAGCGTATAGAATTTAGCGAGAACAATTGTTAATTGAAAACTATAACCGATATATTATTTTTATATTTGGCCCACTAACAACATGAGAAACCATTTTTATATGAAAACCATCAATTATATATTCAAATAATTTTTTCAAATTTGTTAAATAAGAAAAAAATTTGTTAAATAAGATTTTTGTATTATCCTTCTACCAGTGTTTAACACTAGAACGCCCGGAAATTCATAAAAATATTTGACAGCAGAATTTTTATTTAAAATTATTTGACTAATTTATTTAACGTAAATCTGCGTCGTTTAAATTTAACTTAATTTATGAAAGTGTTTCTGGTTCCAGTTGGAATTTAATCATGTGGTCGGAGCCGGATCGACTCTTTCCGGGCGTTCTAGTGTTAAAACCTGGAGAATTGGCTAAACATTACACTATATTGCATAACTTTATTCAATCTAGTTATTCAAACGTTTAAACGTATCTAATTATTCAAACATTTAATAACATATCAGTTAAGTTTCTGTTTTATTTATATTATATTATATTCTTTATAGATAAAATTTTGATTTCGGTGTAGATGATTAGACAAAAGCAGAACCATTTATCCTTTTATGCGCAAATAATTCAATATTCTTTAATCGGGATGCACGCCAAAAAGATAATTTTTAAATGTTTTATTTATATTATCTTATTATATTATTCATGGATAAAATTTTGATTTCGGTGTAGATTGTTACACAAAAGAAGGACCATTTATCCTTTTATGCGCAAAAAATTCAATATTCTTTAGTCGGGATGCACGCCAAAAAGATAATTTTTAAATAAATGACTCTTGAATTCTGTAAATTGAGAAACGGTTTTTCTAAACAGCTACTATCGAGATAAAATAAATAAAATAATTCAACATTTTTTAAATTTTTGTATGAAACGATATTCATATTTACTTTCTTGATTTTCCTGTCACAAATAAATAAACAAGTTAGAAATTGCTCATCAAACGTGACAAATGAGATGCGTTCGTACTATAACTAGTTTTATAATTTTTTTTTTGCACCGCGTATTGTATATTTTAGTGCACTTCATAAGTTCATATCAATATCATTCTGTTCGAAAGGCTGCAACATCATTAAAATGCACTTACAATAATTTTTCCCATTGGCTGTAATGTAACGGAAAACTTTTGAATGTCCCTGTAATTAAACTATACATCCGATTTTCATAAAATTTGAAATGACTCGACAAAATTTTTCAACAATTTTATATTTAAAATTTCAGGCCATCCGGTTGGGTAGTTTTTGCTCTGTTATATGCGAACGGACGGACATACAGACAGACGGACAGAACGACGACTATAGGTGCTACGTATTTATATAATTACGAACACACCTAAAAAGGAAGTAATTTGTATGATTTATGCTAAAATTTTACATAAGAATAGTATCAATTTACTCAAAGATTATGACAATTATCCTTTATTATTCCATTGACACATTATTCACACGAACGTATTCCTACCTCTGCAGCCGTCACTATCATCATAGTTCATTCCTTCAGGGCATTTACAAACAAGTCTTTGATCTTTGTCTAAAATACAAATACATTCAGTTTTTTCAGAATTCTCCATTTTTTCGTTGCAATAGTCAGTCGAAACTACACTGTAAAAAAAAATCTGTAGTTCTACAGATGTAAAGTTACATACTTACTAAACTTTCACCTGTAACTGTACAAAACTGGGATTCCTAGAACTTTTTATGTAACGGCAACAACAAACATTCTTGTAACAGATACACTTTTGCACCGAAAATCAAAAAAATGTTGTAATTTTTTGGGAAACTGGGATGCCTAGAACTTTTCATGCAACTGCAACAATGGTTACAGATAAAATTTTAGTAAGATTACTGTAACATTAGCAGATTCATTTGTAAAGCTGCAGATTTACAAAAACTAGTTTTATAGATTTACAGCTATTTTTGTACAGTTACAAATGAAAGTTTAGTAAGCATGTAACTTAACATCTGTAGAACGACATATATATATATATATATATATATATATATATATATATATTTTTTTTTTTGTTTACAGTGTATTCGACGAAATGAGAATGTAAATTTTGCAATGTTTGGAAATTTAAAAAGTGTCAGTGTAAAAATATTACATAGTAGCCACCATCATTATGACGTCAGTGTTACCCGAATACGTGTTCCTGTTACTTGTAAGAACTAGCCTCTGAGATATTATAGACAAGAATTTTTAACATTGATTGATTCTCGCATAAAACTAAAATAATATTTATTTTCGTGTTTCTACATCACAAAAATATACAAAATACGTTAACTTTTACGTTTTATGCTAAAAATAATTTAATATATTGAAAATAATTATAGTATAAAAACATAGCATGTATTCAAGTTTACTTTAGACGTATTATTAATGTACTGTGTATCTTTATATAAATTGGTTTAACGCATTATTAAACATACACTTACATTTGCAACCGTCAGTATAATCATAATTTGTTCCATAAGGGCATAAACAAATACGACCTAGATATTCGTGTGGGAAACAAACACCTGCAGTTTTTTCACAATTCTGCATTTCTTTGTTGCATATGTCATCCGAATCTGTAACATAAATTTCAATAAACATATCACAAATAAAATATTAAGATGAATTCATTAACAATAATTCAAAATCTAAATAAGTTTTATTATGATATATATTATTAAATTCTAACAAAATTTTTTCGTGGAATTTTGAAATGCGACAAACATTATAAACATTACATTTTAATCGTATCTTGATATCTTATAACATTCTCATAAAAATGGAATTTCATTTCGAAATCCGACAAACATTAGAAGCTTTTCATTTTAATCTTACCTTGATATCTTATATCATTCTCATAAAATAGGAATTTTGAAATGCGACAAACATTAGAAACTCTGCATTTTAAGCGTACCTCTATTATCTTAAATCTTTCTCATAAAAATGAAATTTCGAAATGTGACAAATATTAGAAACTGCACATTTAAAGCGTCTCTTGATTATCTTATATCATTCTCATAAAAATGGAATTTCGAAATACGACAAACATTAGAAACTCCTCATTTTAAGCGTACCTTGATATCTTATATCATTCTTATAAAATAGTAATTTCGAAATGCGACAAACATTAGAAACTCTGCATTTTAAGCGTACCTTCATATATTATAACAGTCTTATAAAAATAGAATTTCGAAATGAGACAAACATTAGAAACTCTACATTTTAAGCGTACCCTGATATCTTACATCATTCTAGTAAAAATTTCATTTTACACACAAACAACCTATTTTTGCTTTCTGTGCGTTAAAACTGCTTATAACTTTAATGTCAGCCTACTGAGATTTTTCATCTTTGAACGTATCTTTTGAAACAGAATAATAATCATTTTGCCTTTCAAATTTTAATTTGCATATAAAAAATATTTTTTCAATGAAATTAAAAAACTTTTTAAAAAACAATATTAAATCCGCGATGAACAAAATATTTGAATTTTGATACTCTAATTTATAATAAACAGAGTCGATGAAATTTGGGACTCACCATTTATAAATATAGTTCGCGGTTCATTGAACATAGCGAAAACAATTTTTTATTGAAAACTGTAATAGATTTTTTGTATTTTATTTTAAAATTTTTAGTTGGTGCACTAACAAAGTTAGATGTATTTTTATATGAAAATTAATAATTATATATTTTAATAAAATTTCAAAATTTATTAAAAACGAAAAAGCATTTTGAATTAGCCGCATTGAAAGTTTTAACAATCGGGAGAAGTGTCAAACATTTCACTATTTATAGTGTCTATATTTATCCATAACCTTTATTTATCCCATCATAATATATAATGTTTTAGAAAATAATTCGATATCCTATCAGTTATATATGTGTTTTATTTTGTTTGCTTATTTATTTACTAACGAAATTTTAATTTCGACATATTTTAATTAGACAAATGTTTATATCGACTATTTATATCGTTTTAAGTACGAACTGGCAGAGGAGGGATGGTATGAGATAGAATGGAATAATATTAAACGCATTGTATACAATGCAGCACATGATTCCTTGGGAAAAAGAAATAAAGCGAAAAAGACAAGAGAATTGAAAATTTGGAATGAAGAGATAGAGGAAGTAATAGCTGAAAAACAAAAAGCTTACCAGAATTTCCTCAAAAGTAGAAGTGACGAAACGGAAAAGATTTACAAGGAGAAAAGAAATAAAGCTAAGAATATAACACGACATGCCCACCAAATGTCTTAGCATAAAATTATTAGTAAAATAGAACACGATGCACAAGGCAGACAATCAATAGCTTACAAATTTCTAAAATCAATGAACTCAAAGATAAAAGATATACCAAATATAAATACTATTCCAAAGAATAAGTGGATAGACCACTACAAATCATTATGGTATAACCCCCAGATGGAAGATATTAATGATATTTATGATATCGATGAAAATGTTGACTTAATCACAATGTCAGAATTTCAAGCGACATTGAAGAAGCTAAAAAATCGAAAAGCAACTGGAATTGATAATGTCAATCCTGATCTTATAAAATATGGAGGATACGTCTTGCATCAATGCATCCTAAACCTATTTAACAGATGTTGTTTAAGTTGTAAAATACCAATGGATTGGTTGAAGACAAAAGTGATATTAATCTTCAAGAAAGGAGAGAGAAAAGATTGTGGAAACTGCAGAGGCAAAAGTTTGTTAAACAATACCTATAAGCTATACAGTGACATCATCAATAGAAGACTTGCTAAGATTTCAGACAGTCTTCTTCAAGACGGACAAAGCGGTTTTAGAATGGGTCGATCATGTTTAGATAGCGTTTTCATCTTATGCCAGATAATAGAAAAACGCAGAGAATTCAATCTTGAGACATACATTGCATTCATTGATTATGAAAAAGCATTCGATCTAGTGAATAGATAGAGACTGTGGAGTATTTTGGCAGAGAATGGATATCCATCACATTTGATACAAGCTGGGAAGAGCTTATATAAAGGAACAAGAATATTTATTGAGGTCGATAAATCACTCACTGGGGAGGTAATTATAAAACAAGGAGTGAAGCAAGGTTGTAGCTTATCACCCACACTCTTCAACATCTATATAGATCACCTAACAAAATCATGGAAACATTTGATACCCAAGGGTATCAGACTTGACTCTAAAACAACTATCAATACAATTCTATCTGCGGATGATCAAGCATTTTTTCAGGAAAATGAGGATTTCCTCCGAAGAGCAATTTATGAACTACATAAACTATGTGAAACTTATAACATGAAGATATCCATAAAGAAAACCAAGACGATGGCTTTCAGAGGAAAAGAGCCCATAAGAACTAAATTTGTCTTGGATAATAAGATAATAGATCAAGTCTCAGACTTCAAGTACTTGGGATGTGATACTACATATAACAAAAATAAAGACTTGGAAAGTAAATTGCATAAATTCCAATATATTTTTAGATCATTGATCAGAATTCTAAAAAATAAAACACGTATATAAACTAAGCTAAAATTTTATAAAGTAATGGCAACGCCAGCACTTCTGTAGGGTTTGGAGACATGGACTATAAATACCAAAGAACGGTCCAGAATACAGGCTTCAGAAATGAAGTTTTTAAGATCTGCAATGAGATGCACAAGAATGGAAACGCTTACTAATGATTCCATACGCTCAGACTTAAAAATATACAACATCAACCACAAAATAGTAGATTATCAGAATAAATCGAAGAATCACATAGAGCGCATGAGTAATGACCGATTGTCAAAAAAGCTTCTGAATTACAAACCCGGGGGTTACCGTGACTGTGGTAGACCTACGCTCCGATGGATTGATCAATGGACCCGGAACAGGCTGCTTTAGCCTAACCCATGCTGAAGATGATGATGATCATGATGAGGTATGAACTGGTTAATATTCTGTAATCGAAAAGTACGCGATAGCGGTATTTTTTTAATAAATCATGCTTGAACACTTTTCTCAACTCCATTAAAGAAAAATCAGAACATGTTTTCAAACAATGTGCATTTTAATATACATTTTCCCTCTACTTGACGGTGTAAGAAAGGAAATTGTGAGCTTTTTAAAAGTTAAACAATTTGCAGTAAAAGAGAAATGAATGGTCAGATCGTTGCCACCGCCAATATAGCTTCGCTGTTATTTACGGTCATTTCTCTGCTTTATAATATTCGTAAAGAACATTTCCCCAAAACATTTATAATGTATTTCAGATAATGTAACCGGCGCATCACTGAAATCTACAGCATGCGATAAAATTTAAATATAATGTAAACGATTTTGTCGAGCCTTACAACAAATAAAAGACATCTTCATTTGTTACTTCTTGGTATATACATATCTGTATTAACGCTGTGATGTTTTTATCCCATTCACCGACATAAAATCGCTCACATTTTTAGTCATTATCTCTATCTATATTTTTAAAAAATTTAAAACAAAGACGGTTAATCCAAAATTATGTTAAAAACGTAATTATACTCAACATTAAGAGTATTTTCAATAATCGTTTTTAGCCAAATTCTTACTTATATAAATACGTAGCACCTATATATAGCAGTTGCCTGGTCCGACCGTCCGCCTGTCCTCATATAACAGCGCAGAAACTATCAAACAGAATGGTTCGAAATTTAATATATACTATAATCGTCGCAGAATTTTGACAAGTCATTTCAAATTTTATGAAAATCCGCTTCAAAACTTAAAATGATTTTAATAAAAGTTATCTTCATTCTATTAAATCCTATCATGCGAAATGAATTCAATGATATTCCATGATAGTTAATGACTCAGGGTCCCATAGTGATTACGTCCTCTTTTATATAGAGTCATATTGTTTCCGTATTACTGTATTTAATATGTATAACAGTAATAAATTTTGTATGCATGTATTTTTGCATACTAGTGCAACAGCTATTGTCCCAAGATCTGAATATTTATAAATCTAGTTAATGTACGAACGCATCTCATTTGCTATGGTTCATGTACACTTTCCGACTTGTTTAATTTATTTTATTTCATGTTAAGTCAGCAATATTATGCGAATTTAAATAAAACCCACCTACCAAATTGCACTGAAAATTGCAGTTTAGTTAATAAAATATCTAGCGCGCTATTGAGTCAAATCTATGAAATCACAATAAATTTATTTTCTAGATTTTTTTAACGCAAAATGTATGATCGCTATTTAAAACAGCAAATTATTATTTATATTTTTTTAACATTACTTTCTTTATGTCCGAAGAGTTTCTGAAATGTAAATATTTAATGGAAAAAAAATCTCATAATATACTGTCATATGACTGCAGGCTTTATATTGGATATAAAATTTGATTAAGAAAAATAACTGAAAAGTTTTTTAAATATCCTCAATTTCATTTTAAACAGTTTAAAAGGTCATTAGCCGAAAGCCAGTTAAATACAATATAATAAAAAAATTTAAATAACATAATATACTTTAAATATTTTAAAGAGTATAAAGTATTGAGTTTTTAATCATGTGATATAAATATTGTTTTATGTGCAATTGGATTAATCGTCTGTAATCAAGCTGCACGCGATAGAGGAATTTTTTTTTAATATTGTGCTTGAAATCTATTTTGAACAAACATATAAAAACTCCGTATGAGACACGTTTTCCCAATTCGGTTGTGTAAAATTTGCAATTGTTGCTCTCAATAAAAGTGAAATTTATGGCCTGGTCGTTTTCACAGTCAATGTGACCTCAGATTTTTTTACGGGCATGTTTTTTTTTTATTTATAATATTTATTTACATATTAAATGTATAGAAAATATCTCTAAAAGCATACGTTATATATTTCATAAAATTCAATCAACATGTAACTTAAATATTAATATACAAATATGATAACGATTCATGTTATTTTTGTTTTAATTTTGAGGGAACGTACTACAAATAATATATTTTCTATTTACATCTAACCAATTGTATTATTCACGTGCTTAAAGAATAACTAATAAAAAAAGAAGATTTTAGTTTAGCTACATAATGGTCTAGGTAAAGGATAATTTTTGTAACTTTGTAATAATTTTCCTCTTATTTGTAAGAAGTAACTACGGCACTAAAAAATACCAAATAATTTAGCATTGATTCATTCTCGCATAAATCTAAAGTAATACGTATTTGCTTGTTCCTACAGTCACATTCATGCAAAATGCGTTAACTTTTATGGTTTATGTTAAAAGTACGCTTATATAAGAATAAAAATAATCCATACAAAAATATTGTGTAATATTCTTCTCTCTTTCAGAGATACCTTATAGATATTATACCTTGATTCTTAAACTTACACTTATCTTTGCAGCCGTTAATTATTATTAACAATAGCGGTTAGTTATTATTATTAATTATTTTTCAACTTAATAATTATTATTAACCATAGTCCTTAATTATTATTATTAATTATTATTAATTTCCTTTACTCAATCAGAGACGCCTTATGTGCATTATAATCTTGATTATTAAACTTACACTTACATTTGCAGTCACAAATTATTATTAACAACAACCTTTAAGTATTATTAGTAACTATAAAGACAGCCCGTCAAAAATGGCAGAAAATGAAACATATATATCTACCCTATATATATAAAATCCTAATGAAACGAATTTATGTAACGAATTTATGAAACGATTCTTTTAAACGACTGATTAAACAACTGATTATGTTTCACGGCGATTTCTCCTAAAATACCTCCTAAAATACGAAATACTTTGTGATGAAATTAACAACAAAAGTCCATATTGATCTGCATATCTCAAAACTGGTATTAGAATTTTTAAATTCGAATTAGTTTTCGAAATATTAATTTTTTTTCTAATTTTAAATACATTATTCTAATGATGGCAACTCAAATTTTAATCAGAACAGATTTTTTTTTCATAAGAAAAGCTTATTATTTTAAAGTCATTTGGCGACCAGTTTGGCCTCCCTTAAATTTATGCTAAGAAATGTATCATGCTACTTTTATTCATAATTCAGTTTACTTGAACAATCTTTCGCCAAATCGAAAGATTCTGATTGGCGCCAAAATGGCATTATTTTGATTGACATGGTAACCTGGCTATTGTTGTTTATTTAACAATAGATGTTTATTTACTTTTATTTCTTTTTTAAAATTTATAAATTATTTTGTTCTATAGTTATTAATTATTTGTTTTGTTATTTCCTTTTGAAAATAATAGAAAATAAAAAATACGGTACTACTTAGTTATTCCGTCGACCAATTTCGCCAAATTATACAAATTGACGTAATTTTTATTTTAAATTACGAAAGAACAAATAAATTAGTATAACATTAATACATATACAAATAAAACGTCGAAATAAAAATCACTTGATGACGTAAACATATGTAACTCACTTAAAGTCAAGTGAATGTGACATTTACGATCAACCAATATTGACATTTAATCTTATAGTTTGGCGATAGATTTTTGGTCGACGGGATAACTAATTAATACCAAAAATGCATATGTAACTGGTATTCGAAAGCAAGGTTATCGCCAAATTTTGTTTTAAAAAAATCACGCCAAATCTGCGGTGCGTATATGACATCTGGCCAAATGTTAAATAATGCGGGAAGAGTTCCATATTGTGTGTTGGTTTTTTTGGAGAGCTTTTTTTGGCATTAAATGAATCGATGTGGTTGCGATCTTCGGCCTTTGGGGTTGCTTTTTCTGGAATGGACTTTATTCAAATGTTTTTTGCGTAATTTTTTGCATTTAGCCTATATTTTTCGGAAAAATATAAAACTTTTCTTTTAATTTGACATGTATAATAAATCTAATAAATACATAAAATTATATATAAGTACATAATATTTATTTATAGGTGTATACATATTATGTTTGTATAAAGTATATCTCTATACGTAATATATATAAAACTATCTGTATAAACATCGTATTTTTTTTAGCATGTGAGATATATAACATTTATTAAATCTATCTATATTTTTCATCATCTATACTCCTATTATAAAGAGGAAAAAATTGTTTATTTGTCGGAGATAAGCTCAGGAACTACCGAACCGATTCCAAAAGTAATTGTATCAAAATGATGGTGTTTGTCCAACTTAGAACATAGGCTATATCTTATGTCGGTGCCACAACCCCAAAGGGGGTGGAGGAGCAAAAAACGTTCTAAAAATGCGATTTTTGCGTTACTGAAGGTCCTAGATATATGAAATTTGGAATATTAGTTACTTATAAGATAAAAATGATGTCTAAGAACAGTTCTTAAACAATTCGAAATTTGAAAGGGGTGAAAATGCACAAAAAGCGTTCTAAAAACGTTCTAAATGGTATTTTCTACATAAGCTCAGGAACTACCGAACCGATTCCAAAAGTAATGGTATAAAAATGATGCTGTTAGTCCAACTTAGAACATAAGCTATATCTTATGTCGCTGCCACAACCCCAAAGGGGGTGGAGGAGCAAAAAACGTTCTAAAAATGCGATTTTTGCGTTACTGAAGGGCCTAGATATATGAAATTTGGAATATTAGTTATAAGATAAAAATGATGTCTAAGAACAGTTCTTAAACAATTAGAAATTTGAAAGGGGTGAAAATGCAAAAAAAGCGTTCTAAAAACGTTCTAAATGGTATTTTCTACATAATCTCAGGAAATACCAAACCCATTTAAAAAATATTGGTGTCAAAATGATGGTGTTAGTCCAACTTAGAACATAGGCTATATTTTATTTCGGTGCCACTAACCCAAAGGGGGTGCAGGAGCACAAAACGTTCTAAAAATGCGATTTTTGCGTTACTGAAGGGCCTAGAAATATGAAATTTGGAATATTAGTTACTTAAAAGATATAAATGATGTCTAAGAACAGTTCTTAAACAATTAGAAATTTAAAAGGGGTGAAAATGCACAAAAAGCGTTCTAAAAACATTCTAAATGGTATTTTCTACATAAGCTCAGGAACTACCAAACCGATTCCAAAAGTAATGGTATCAAAATGATGGTGTTAGCCCAACTTAGAACATAAGCTATATCTTATGTCGGTGCCACTAACCCAAAGGGGGTGCAGGAGCACAAAACGTTCTAAAAATGCGATATTTGCGTTACTGAAGGGCCTAGAAATGTGAAATTTGGAATATTAGTTTCTTATAAGATAAAAATGATGTCTAAGAACAGTTCTTAAACAATTAGAAATTTGAAAGGGGTAAAAATGCACAAAAAGCGTTCTAAAAACGTTCTAAATGGTATTTTCTACATAATCTCAGGAAATACCAAACCGATTTAAAAAATACTGGTGTCAAAATGATGGTGTTAGTCCAACTTAGAACATAGACTATATTTTATGTCGGTGCCACTAACCCAAAGGGGGTGCAGGAGCACAAAACGTTCTAAAAATGCGATTTTTGCGTTACTGAAGGGCCTAGAAATGTGAAATTTGGAATATTAGTTACTTAAAAGATATAAATGATGTCAAAGAACAGTTCTTAAACAATTCGAAATTTGAAAGGGGTGAAAATGCACAAAAAGCGTTCTAAAAAACGTTCTAAATGGTATTTTCTACATAATATCAGGAAATACCAAACCGATTTCAAAAGTAATGGTGTCAAAATCATGGTGTTAGTCCAACTTAGAACATAGGCTATATTTTATGTCGGTGCCACTACCCCAAAGGGGGTGCAGGAGCAAAAAACGTTCTAAAAATGCCATTTTTGCGTTACTGAAGGGCCTAGAAATATGAAATTTGGATTATTAGTTACTTAAAAGATATAAATGATGTCTAAGAACAGTTCTTAAACAATTCGAAATTTAAAAGGGGTGAAAATGCACAAAAAGCGTTCTAAAAAACGTTCTAAATGGTAGTATCTACATAATCTCAGGAAATACCATACCGATTTAAAAAATATTGGTGTCAAAATGATAGTGTTAGTCCAACTTAGAACATAGGCTATATTTTATGTCGGTGCCACTACCCCAAAGGGGGTGCAGGAGCAAAAAACGTTCTAAAAATGCGATTTTTGCGTTACTGAAGGGCCTAGAAATATGAAATTTGGAATATTAGTTACTTAAAAGATATAAATGATGTCTAAGAACAGTCTTAAACAATTTGAAATTTAAAGGGGGTGAAAATGCACAAAAAGCGTTCTAAAAAACGTTCTAAATGGTATTTTCTACATAATCTCAGGAAATACCAAACCGATTCCAAAAGTAATGGTATCAAAATGATGGTGTTAGTAGAACTTAGAAGATAGGCTATATTTTATGACGGTGCCACGACCCAGAAGGGGGTGGAGGAGCAAAAAACGTTCTAAAAAAGCGATTTTTGCGTTACTGAAGGGCCTAGAAATATAAAATTTGAATATTAGTTACTTATAAGATATAAATGATGTCTAAGAACAGTTCTTAAACAAATCGAAATTTGAAAGGGGTGAAAATGCACAAAAAGCGTTCTAAAAAACTTTCTAAATGGTATTTTCTACATAATATCAGGAAATACCAAAACGATTTCAAAAGTAATGGTGTCAAAATCATGGTGTTAGTCCAACTTAGAACATAGGCTATATTTTATGTCGGTGCCACTACCCCAAAGGGGGTGCAGGAGCAAAAAACTTTCTAAAAATGCGATTTTTGCGTTACTGAAGGGCATAGAAATATGAAATTTGGAATATTAGTTACTTAAAAGATATAAATGATGTCTAAGAACAGTTCTTAAACAATTCGAAATTTAAAGGGGGTGAAAATGCACAAAAAGCGTTCTAAAAACGTTCTAAATGGTAGTTTCTACATAATCTCAGGAAATACCAAACCGATTTAAAAAATATTGGTGTCAAAATGATAGTGACAACGTTTGCTCCAAGGTAGGCTATGTTTTATGTCGGTGCCACTACTCCAAAGGGGGTGTAGGAGCAAAAAACGTTCTAAAAATGCGATTTATGTGTTACTCAAGGGCCTAGAAATATGAAATTTGAAGTATCAGCTACTTATTAGATATAAAGGATTTCTAAAAACAGTTCTTAAAGAATTCGAAATTTAAAAAGGGGGAAAATGCGCGAAAAGCGTTCTAAAAATGTTCTAAATGGTAATTTCTACACAATCTCTGGAAATATCAAGCATATTAAAAAAATAATGGCGTCAAAATGATGGTGAAAACCCTTGCTCCAACATAGGCTATGTTTTATGTCGGTGACACAACCCCAAAGGGGGTGCAGGAGAAAAACGTTCTAAATTGCAGTTTTTGCGTGAAGGAAGGGCCTTGAATCGTGAAATTTAGAATGGTAGTTAGTTATAAGATATAAATGATCTCTATGGACATTTCCTAAAAAAGTCAAAATTTAAAAGGGGGTCAAAATGCGCAAAAAGCGTTGTAAAAAACGTTCTAAATTGCGATTTCTAGCAATCTCAGGAAATACTAAACCGATTTCAAATATAATGGTGTAAAAATGATGGGTACAGATCTTGCTCCAATATAGGCTATATTTTATATCTGTTTCACTACCCCAGAGGAGATGCAGGAGCAAAATGAGCGAAAAGCGTTCTAAAAACGTTCTAAATGCCGATTTGTCACCAATATCTCAGGAAGATTCAAACTGATTTCAAAAATAATGGTAAGAAATTGATGCTGACAGCCTCTGCTCTAACATAGATCCTATTTCAAGTCGGTATCACTATCACCTAGACGTTGCAGGAGCAAAAAAGCGTTCCAAATTTGAATTTTGTGATCGGTAGGGGCTAGCAACTTAAAATTAGGCAAGATACATATTTATTATATATAAATGATCTTTAAGAACAGTTTCGGAAAAATTGGAAATTTAAAAAACGGTGAAAATGCACGAAAAGCGTTCTCAAAACATTCTAAATTGCGATTTCTACTCAATCTCAGGAAATTCCAAAGCTATTTCAAAAGTAATGGTTGCAAATCATTGGTGACAGTCCCTGGTATAACATAGGTTATATTTTATGTTCCTGTCACTACCATCTGAGGGTTGAAAAAGCAAAACATGTTCTAATTTGCGTTTTTTGCATAACTGAAGAGTCTAACACTTTGAAGTATGGCATGTTATTTACTTACAAGATGCAACTGCTTTCTATGAACTGTAGAAAGAAAATTTCAAATTTAAAAAGATGAAGTGAGCGAAAAGCGTTATAAATTACAATTTTTATGTAATCTTTTCAAATACCAAACCGATTTAAAAAATAATGATGGCAAATTGTTGGTGATAGAACCTGCTCAAACATAAGCTATATTTTATGTCTGTGCCACTACCACCAGAGGGTTGCAGTAGCTAAAAACTTTCTAAATTGCGAATTCTGTGATACTGAAAAGGCTAGAAACTTTAAATATGGCATGGTAGTTATTTATAAAATATAAATGCCCTCGAACTACTGTCGAAAATAAATTCGAATTAAAAAGTTGTGAAGTGAAGGGGAGGTGTGAAAAGCATTCTAAAAAAGTCCTAAATTACGATTTCTACGCAATTTCAGGGAATATAAACCAAATATAAAAGTAATAGTTGCGAATCAATGGTAACAGTCTCTGATCCTACACAGGCTATATTTTATGCCGATGATTCTACCACCTGGGGTTCACAGGAACAACAAACGCTCTAAAATAGGCCTTTAAAAGCTTTCTAAATTACGTTTCTGTGGAATATTAGGAAATAACAAACCAATTTCAAAATTAATATTGGCAAATTAATGGTGACAGTTCCTATTTCAACATAGCCCTTTATGTTGAGAGAGGTGGTAGGACTTGGAATTTGACATGATGGTTAATTTTGAGATGTAAGAAGATGGTTTCTAAAAAATTCAAAACTTCAAATGAATACTGAAATGAGCATATTAATTAAGCATAAAAGTTTCAAAATATTTTTTAAATTATTACTTATTTAGTTTTATTTCGTTTTATTAATTTAAGTCTCATTTCTGCCTTATGCAGTGTAACAATGATGTTTAATCATACTGTGTTTGAAATAATAATTTTTGAATTATTCCTGAAAGTAATAAGTACCTTTTAATAAAATAAAATATTACCTTTTAATAAAATAAAAATTTAGTTAGTACCTTTTAATAAAAATTAGACATATAAATATCACTTGGCATATCTCAAATATTACGCGAGCAAAGCCGCGGGGTTTGCTAGTCATCATATTATAAAGAGGTAAAAATTGTTTATTTGTAGGAGGTAAGTTCTGGAACTACCGAACCGATTCCAAAAGTAATGGTATCAAAATGATGGTGTTAGTCCAACTTAGAATATAGGTTATATCTTATGTTCGTGCCACTGTCCAAAAGGGGGTGCCGGAGCAAAAAACGTTCGAAAAGTGCGATTTTTTTGTTACCGAAGGGTCTAGAAATATGAAATTTGGAATATTAGTTACTTATTAGATATAAATGTTGTCTAAGAGCAGTTCTTAAACAATTCGAAATTTAAAAGGGGTGAAAATGTACAAAAAGCGTTCTAAAAAACGTTCTAAATGGTAGTTTTTATATAATCTCAGGAAATACCAAACCGATTTAAAAAATATTGGTGTCAAAATGATGGTGACAATGCTTGCTCCAAGATAGGCTATATTTCAGATCGGTGCCACTACCCCAAAGGGGTGCATGGGCAAAAAACGTTCTAAAAATGCGATTTATGTGCTACTGAAGGGGGTAAAAATATGAAATTTGAAATATTAGATACTTATTAGATATAAAAGATTTCTAAGAACAGTTCTTAAACAATCCGAAATTTAAAAAGGGTGAAAATGCGCAGAAAGCTTTCTAAGAAAAGTTCTAAATGTTGATTTCTACACAATCTCAGGAAATACCAAACCGATTTAGAAAAAAATGGTGGCAAAATGACGGTGACAACCCTTGCTCCAACATAGGCTATGTTTTATGTTGGTGCCACTACCCCAAAGGGGTGCAGGAGCAAAAAGCCTTCTGAAAATGCGATTTTTGTGTTACTGAAGGGCCTAGAAATATGAAATTTGAAATATTAACTACTTATTAGATATAAAGGATTTCTAAGAACAGTCCTTAAACAATTCGAAATTTTAAAGGCATGAAAATACGCGAAAAGCGTTCTAAAAAACGTTCTACATGGCGGTTTCCACACAATCCCTGGAAACACCAAACCGATTTAAAAAATAATGGCGTCAAAATGATGGTGACAACCCTTACTACTACATAGACTATGTTTTATGTCGGTGCCACTAGCCCAAAGGGGGTGCAGGAGAAAAACGTTCTAAATTGCGGTTTTTGCATTACGGAAGGGCCTAGAATCGTGAAATTTGGAATGGTAGTTAGTTATAAGATATCAATGATCTCTAAGGGCATTTCCTAAAAAAATCAAATTTAAAAGGGGGTCAAAATACGCAAAAAGCGTTGTAAAAAACGTTCTAAATTGCGCTTTCTATGCAATCTCAGGAAGTACTGAACCGATTTGAAATATAATTGTGTAAAAATGATGGTGACAGATCTTGCTCCAAGATAGGCTATATTTTATATCTGTTTCCACTACCCCAGAGGAAAAGCAGGAGCAAAATGCGCGAAAAAAGTTCTAAATGCCAATTTGTCAGCAATATCTCAGGAAGAATGAAAGTGATTTCAAAAGTAATGGTAGGAAATTGATGCTGACAGCCTCTGCTCTGACAAAGACGCTATTTTATGTCTGTATCACTATCACCTAGACGTTGGAAGAGCAAAAAAGCGTTCTAAATTTCGATTTTTGTGATCGGTAGGGGCTAGCAACTTAAAATTAGTCAAGGTACATTATTAGATATAAATGATCTTTAAGAACAGTTTCGAAAAAAATGGAAATTTAAAAAGGGGTGAAAATGCGCGAAAAGCGTTCTAAAAACGTTCTAAATTGCGATTTCTACTCAATCTCAGGAAATACCAAATCTATTTCAAGTAATGGTTGCAAATCAATGGTGACTGTCCCTGCTTTAACATAGGTTATATTTTATGTTGTCGTCACTACCATCTGAGGGTTGGAAAAGCAAAACATGTTCTGATTTGCGTTTTTTGCACTACTGAATTGTCTAACACTTTTAAGTATGGCATGATATTTACGTACAATATGCAACTGCTTTCTAAGAACAGTCGAAAGAAAATTCCAAATTTAAAAAGATGACGTGAGCGAAAAGAGTTATAAATTACAATTTTTGTGGAATTTTATCCAATACCAAACTGATTAAAAAAATAATGATGATAAATTGTTGGTGATAGAACCTGCTCAAACAAAAGCCATATTTTATGTCTGTGCCGCTGCCACCAGAGGGTTCCAGGAGCTAAAATCTTTCTAAATTGCGGTTTCTGTGATACAGAAAAGGCTAGAAACTTTAAATATGACATGGTAGTTGCTTATAAAATATAAATGCCCTCGAATGACTGTTGAAAAAAAATTCGAATTAAAAAGGGCTGAAGCGAAGGAGAGGTGCGAAAAGAATTCTAAAAAAGTCCTAAATTACGATTTCTATGCAATTTCAAGGAATATAAAAGTAATAGTTGCGAATCAAGGGTAACATTATCTGATCCTACCCAGGCTATATTTTATGCCGATGATTCTACCACCTGGGGTTCACAGGAACAACAAACGTTCTAAAAAAGGCCTTTAAAAGCTTTCTAAATTACGTTTCTGTTGAATATTAGGAAATAACAAACCGATTTCAAAATTAATGTTGGCAAATTAATGGTGACAGTTCCTATTTCAACATAGCCCTATGTTGAGAGAGGTGGTAGGACTTGTAATTTGACATGATAGTTAATTTTAAGATGTAAGAAGATGGTTTCTAAAAAAATTCAAAACTTCAAATGAATACTGAAATGAGCGTATTAATTGAACATAAAAGTTTCAAAACATTTTCTAAATTATCATTTATTCAGTTTTATTTTGTTTTATTAATTTAAGTCTCGCGAAAAGCGTTCTAAAAACGTTCTAAATTGCGATTTCTACTCAATCTCAGGAAATACCAAATCTATTTCAAGTAATGGTTGCAAATCAATGGTGACTGTCCCTGCTTTAACATAGGTTATATTTTATGTTGCCGTCACTACCATCTGAGGGTTGGAAAAGCAAAACATGTTCTGATTTGCGTTTTCTGCACTACTGAGGGGTCTAACACTTTTAAGTATGGCATGGTATTTACGTACAAGATGCAACTACTTTCTAAGAACAGTCGAAGGAAAATTCCAAATTTAAAAAGATGAAGTGAGCGAAAAGCGTTATAAATTACAATTTTAATGGAATCTTATCCATTACCAAACCGATTAAAAAAATAACGATGACAAATTGTTGGTGATAGAACCTGCTCAAACAAAAGCTAAATTTTATATCTGTGCCACTACCACCAGAGTGTTGCAGGAGCTAAAAATTTTCTAAATTGCGGTTTCTGTGATACTGAAAAGGCTAGAAACTTTAAATATGACATGGTAGTTGCTTATAAAATATAAATGCCCTCGAATGACTGTTGAAAAAAAATTCGAATTAAAAAGGGCTGAAGCGAAGGAGAGGCGCGAAAAGAATTCTAAAAAAGTCCTAAATTACGATTTCTATGCAATTTCAAGGAATATAAAAGTAATAGTTGCGAATCAAGGGTAACATTATCTGATCCTACCCAGGCTATATTTTATGCCGATGATTCTACCACCTGGGGTTCACAGGAACAACAAACCTTCTAAAAAAGGCCTTTAAAAGCTTTCTAAATTACGTTTGTATGGAATATTAGGAAATAACAGACCGATTTCAAAATTAATGTTGGCAAATTAATGGTGACAGTTCCTATTTCAACATAGCCCTTTATGTTGAGAGAGGTGGTAGGACTTGTAATTTGACATGATACTTAATTTTAAGATGTAAGAAGATGGTTTCTAAAAAATTCAAAACTTCAAATGAATACTGAAATGAGCGTATTAATTGAGCATAAAAGTTTCAAAACATTTTCTAAATTATCATTTATTTAGTTTTATTTTGTTTTATTAATTTAAGTCTGGCGAAAAGCGTACTAAAAACGTTCTAAATTGCGATTTCTACTCAATCTCAGGAAATTCAAAAGCTATTTCAAGTAATGGTTGCAAATCTATGGTGACAGTCCCTGCTATAACATAGGTTATATTTTATGTTGCCGTCACTACAATCTGAGGGTTGCAAAAGCAAAACATGTTCTGATTTGCGTTTTCTGCACTACTGAGGGGTCTAACACTTTTAAGTATGGCATGGTATTTACGTACAAGATGCAACTACTTTCTAAGAACAGTCGAAGGAAAATTCCAAATTTAAAAAGATGAAGTGAGCGAAAAGCGTTATAAATTACAATTTTTATGGAATCTTATCCATTACCAAACCGATTAAAAAAATAAGGATGACAAATTGTTGGTGATAGAACCTGCTCATACAAAAGCTATATTTTATGTCTGTGCCACTACCACCAGAGGATTCCAGGAGCTAAAAATTTTCTAAATTGCGGTTTCTGTGATACTGAAAAGGCTAGAAACTTTAAATATGACATGGTAGTTGCTTATAAAATATAAATGCCCTCGAATGACTGTTGAAAAAAAATTCGAATTAAAAAGGGCTGAAGCGAAGGAGAGGTGCGAAATGAATTCTAAAAAAGTCCTAAATTACGATTTCTATGCAATTTCAAGGAATATAATAGTAATAGTTGCGAATCAAGGGTAACATTATCTGATCCTACCCAGGCTATATTTTATGCCGATGATTCTACCACCTGCGGTTCACAGGAACAACAAACGTTCTAAAAAAGGCCTTTAAAAGCTTTCTAAATTACGTTTCTATGGAATATTAGGAAATAACAAACCGATTTCAAAATTAATGTTGGCAAATTAATGGTGACAGTTCCTATTTCAACATAGCCCTTTATGTTGGTAGTGGTGGTAGGACTTGTAATTTGACATGATAGTTAATTTTAAGATGTAAGAAGATGGTTTTTCAAAAATTCAAAACTTCAAATGAATACTGAAATGAGCGTATTAATTGATTATAAAAGTTTCAAAATATTTTCTAAATTATCATTTATTTTGTTTTATTTAGTTTTATTAATTTTATTCTCATTTCTGCCTAATGCAGTGTAATAATGATGTTTAATCAAACTGTGTTTTAAATAGTAATTTTTGAAGTATTCCTAAAAGTAATAAGTACCTTTTAATAAAAAAAAACTTTCAATAAAATAAAATATTACCTTTTAATAAAATAAAAATTTAGTTAGTGCCTTTTAATAAAAATTAGACAGATAAATATCACTTGGCGTATTTCAAATATTTCGCGAGCAAAGCCGCGGTGTTTGCTAGTATATATATATATATGTTTACAAATATTTAAACACCATGTTTTTCCGCATCCTAAAAAAATTTATAAAATGCTACAATGGCTTTTTGACGCCATTTTGGATTCCTTCGCGAATCACGTCAACCAGCACACAATATGGAACTCTTCCCAATAATGCAACAAACCATGACGTTTAATTTCAACTTCAAATCAATGTTTTAATTTAGCACTCGAAAAAAAAAAAAAAAAAAAAAAAAAAAAAAACAATTTAACAAATTACAACGACCATTTGAAAAACGATTTTTTCAAAGACTAAAAGGTACTTCTTAGTTATCCCGTCGACCAAATTACTGCCGACAAATTTTAAGATTAAATGCCAATAATGGTTGCCATTAATTAATTAATGGTAAGATTAAATGCCAATAATGACCAATAAAACCATTAATTTGACGTTTTATTTGTATTTGTATTAATGTTTTACTAATATATTTGTTCTTTCGTTATTTAAAATAAAAATTATGTCAATGTGTATAATTTGGCGAGTGGTTTGGCGATTTACATAATTTGCCAAAATTGGTCGACGGGATAACTAAGAAGTACCGACTAAAATTTAAGACATACAAAATCTCACGTAGTTGATCATACATTACGTACGCCATGAATTAAACATTAATAGTGTTATGACATGTAAAAATTGCAAGATTTCCTGAAACTTACGTATTATCCACCTGAAATTTACGTATTATCCAAGCATTTCATTGGCTGTTCGGGAAAAGGCTTTTCCATCGTCAGATTTCCAAGAAATCTGACGACCCATTTTAAATGAAATTTCATTCATAAACTTCTAAACATCCCACAATATTACTTTTTACACCCTCGTATGGAGAAAAAAATGTACTTTTAAGTGCAATTTGTTTGAAAGCTATATCTCAATTTGTTTCTGAGTTGTTAATTTTTTTTTGTAGTTTTTATTATTTTTTTGTCATAGTGGCAACAGAAGTTTCCATCTCTGTTGAAAGTAAAGGGAAATACAGATTACTGTATAGACCAATCAGAAAACTAATAAAATGCGGATTAAACCAATAAAATGCTTCAAATATGCTTTTGATTTCCTACCCTGACGAGGACAATAACCATTTTTTCCAAATGGTTAATAAATGCTAACTGGCAATTTAAAAAAAAAGGTATTGGCTATATTTGCACCCGGCTAACGTAACAGTACCAAGAATTATTTGCGACCATGACAACTTTTATATAGTTTTATTCGAAAAAAAAAATTGATTTTTTAATCAAAATGGAAAACTTTCGGCACAGATGTTATATACGGCCCCACATTGGCGCGATTTATTTTCTATTGATTTTTTAATGAAAACGGAAAACTTTCGGCACAGATGTTATATACGGTCCCACATTGGCGCGATTTATTTTCTGACGCCAATGTCATATACGTAGCGGGTGCTTAACTGGCGCCAAAGTATCGTTATTTTGCTTGATATGGTAAGCCGGATGTTGTTGTTTATGCTGTTGATGCGTTCCCCAATTGGCGTCGGAAGAAAATCGTTCCAATATCGTATATGACTTCTCTGTCAAACTTTCATATGAAAGGTGAAGGGATTAGACCGTATTTCTTTATGATAGTTGATGACTTGAACTATTATAATATAGATGAAATGATGGCGATAGAATAATATTTGGCGACATATCACCTGTGCATGGCTAATATTAAAGTACCAAAATGCGAAGTGGTCCGCCCGGAACTATTGATGATAGTCACATGACTTAGGCTATTGTTATAGAGATTGTTTAAAATATCGGGAGACAAAGACTCTGTATACTTAATTCATTTTATTTTAGCTACTTTTCAAATGTTTAACTGGTCCTCTTTAATCAAAAACGAAAACAGCCATTGGATGTCTTAACAGCAACTGATTCGCTCTTACATTTTTCCAATCAAAGGGATTAAAATGGAAACCCATTTACAGGGACAACTGCACAGCTTTTTTCAGTATAATTCAATCTTCTCTTATATTTTTAAAACTCATCAGATTAGCGTGTTTGTAGATTCTGCTATGTCTCAACGGGGTTGGCGAGCGTAGCTTGCAGGGGGCAGATCCTTACTAGTATATATATAACACATGTGCAAGAATATGAGTTTTCTCGCTTCTTCCGCAGCGATAGATGAAAATAACACATTTTTAAAACGTAAAACATTTATAAAAATCTATACAGCAGAAGAGTACTAATCCGCACAGCTTGGTTTCAAGTGTGGTAAGGTTTTGAGGCTTTTTGCAGATAACAGGTCATGTCTATTCAATCATTGCAGTATATATACATTTAACGTCTGAATTTAAAAACCATTTAAACACCAAATAAAATAAATTAAGACAGACTTGAGCATAGTTAAAAAATAAAATTTATAAAAACTATACTTAAAACCAATTAAAAATATAATTAGTAAACGTTTCGCCAAGCGACACACGAGGCATCATCAGTACAAAATATCCATTGAATAGCAAACAACGGAACATATCAAGAACAGTTAAAGTTAGTTATTTTAAAAACAGACAATATTCACTAGGGACAGAACGAGCTTCATTCAAAGTCTGTTTTTTTTAAAGGAAGTCCTTGACATGTCCTGAGTCCATCAACAAGTGATTTACCATACCTTAATTTGTAGTATATATACATTTAACATCTTAATTTAAAAACCATTAAAACACCAAATAAAATAAATTAAGACAGACTTAAGCACAGTTAAAAAATTAAATTTATATACTGGTGTTTTAAAAAATGGTAAGTTAAATTCAAGAATTGTCCAGCATTCACTTCAAACGAATCACATCCCGCTAATTGCGAACACCAGTATTTTGAAATCGGGTTACAACAGTATCACAGTAGATTGTTCCTTGAGGGTTGGTTCACTAAATTTCGATAGCAGACTTTAAATGAAGCTCGTTCTGTTCGCAGTGAATATTGTCAGTTTTTAAAATAACTAACTGTAACTGTTCTTGATTTGTTCCGTCGTTTGCTATGCAATGGATATTTTGTACGGATGATGCTTCGCGTGTCGCTTTGCGAAATGTTTACTTATTGTAATTTTAATTCTTTTTAAGTATATTTTTTTTATAAATTTTATTTTTTAACTGTGCTCAAGCTTGTCTTAATTTATTTTATTTAGTGTTTTAATTATTCACTCTTTGTTCACGTTTTTTAAAATTCATACTTGGGACAATTTAGATTGTTAATTCTTAAAAATAAATAAATTACAAAGTGACATATATAACTAAAGTAAAAACTATTTTAATAATAATGTATATATTTTAAAACATGGCATCAATGGTCCTTTTTAAGACATTTAGTTTTTGTTGTTGAATATTATCTTGCAGTCTACAAAGAGTCGCAAGTTCCTGTTTAGTTACAAAACTTAATTTAAATATTTTGGGCCTAATGCCCTAAATCCTTCTATATATAAAAAAAAGTTTTGATTTGGAAATGGACCAATGAAAATCTGCGTAGATATTCCCGGCACATCGGCATCCAATTTGAATGTTTAAGTATAGTTTGTTAAGCATAGTCTTTGTTAATATTAAAAAACTGTTGCATACAAAAATATGAAAATCGGTAGTATTATAGAGAAATGTTTGATAAACACGCTGATGCAGACAGTTTTCAAATTGAAGAATGATTTTAAGAGATATCTAATGCCAAAGTTGGACAAAATCGATCCATTAAAAAAGTTTTATTGCAGCAAAAACTGTACATAGGAATTTAATCATTTTTAGATCATTTTATGCGTCAGAATTTCCCGGTGTGCAGACTGCATTTAGTTTTTGAATTTGACTCATTTTTTGAGGTTTTATTTCAAATATAAATTCAAATTTTCAGCATTTCGAGAGATATTTTTTTCATATTTTAGAAAATTGCATTAATTTAAACTGTTGCCAACTGTATAAATAGCGCAAACAATAATGTTTGCTTCAAATTAAAAATTTATTTAACACGTGACTATTATAAACAGAAAATATAAAAAGCAGGAACTCATTGAAAATTACGTCATAAAAACTATATTGACACGTGGATTTTAAAAGAGAAAGAATATTGTAAAATAATCAATTCATTAACAAGTCTTAAGTTAGAAAACTTACAAGTTAGAAGTCTTAAATAGGAGAATTTACGTCACATTTATGTCACATTACACTTACTACGTAAAATGAACAAAAAATAATATTGCAAAAGAGTTTAAATTTAAAAATTGCGCGAGACATTTATTTGATATTTTAAGATGATCATAATATTTCATTTCTAACAAAAGTACTTTTACGTGAATATTAAAAGGAGAAAGAAAAGTTTGGTAAAAATTACGTCAGATTATAATTGTCAGATTCAAATTATAATTCAATCTTCCGAAATTATTTTAAAGCCGATCAAATTAGCGTGCTGTTAGAGTCTGCGGTGTCTGAAAGGGGGTTGACGAGCGTAGCTCGTAGGGGACAGAGCCCCCTAGTATTACAAATTAATAAATTCCCGGTACTTTTCCGATATAGTGGATTTGGCGAAATAATAGCCTTGGCGAAAAAGCAAATAAAGTTCTTGATGAAGCTGATACTGATTTCTTCGTAAGAAATCAACCTGGCCGCGATCAAAGAGGATGTCCAACTAGAATTGTGAGGGACACACAGAGACTTGGATTTTATATAAATAGATTATTATTATTTCTTTAAGTTAATAATTATTATTAACGATATTTTTTAATTATTATTATTTATTATTAATTATTTTCTTCATTCTTTCAGATATGACTTACATGTGTTATAAGTTGATTATTAAACTTACACTTACCTTTGCAGCCGTTAGTATTACCATAGCTTTTTCCATCAGGGCATTTACAAACTGTTCCTAGTTCTCTGTGTGCTATACAGATACCTCCGGTTTCTTCACAATTCTTCCTTTCTTTTATACAAATACCACTAGAAACTGTAACATACATTTTTATTAAATATAGTAAAGCGAGGAGAGTCTGCGCACATTTCAAAAGTATAATAATAAAAAATCTAAATATTAATATTTAGCTAAACTATGCATGAATAATTTTGACTTCATTTGTTTTTTATGCATTTCCATTGTTATTTTATTGTTGTATTATACTGTAATTTAATAGAACAGCAGTAATAAAACCAAGAAAACTATTTTGCGCATTCTCTCCTTACAGGGTAGGAGAGAACGCGCACATGGGTAGGAGAGATTGCGCACATAGGTAGAATAGATTGTTATTAATAATAACTAAAATTAAATTGTTAACAATAATAATTACACTTAATCGACATTGTTGAAAGTTTTTTGTAAGTAAATATTATTGTATTAGGAATGAATATTTCAACCAAATGTTTAAATAATTAATAAAAGAAAGAATTACTTTAACAACAGTTAAAAATTTTAATTTAAGAAGATTAAAATATCAGAAAAAGCAAGCCCAACTAAGATTACAAAATAACATTAATCTAGTTGAACATGTTTGACTTGAAAATTATTTCATTTCCATTTCCACAGTTTCATTGCGAAGTTTGTTTGCTAACCGAAGTTGTCGTCGTCCACAATCGATGCACTTATTGTTGTAAATAGTGCATCTTTCGTGCAACCACTTGCAACAAGCAATACATTGAATCCAGCCAGTTGTCGAAGTTGTCTCCTGGTACGGTTACAGACATTCAGTGCACTCATCCTCATTGACCTTTGGTTCTTTTCCTTGAGTTTTTTTATCCCACTTTTTGTGGAAGTACCTTATCTTCAGCAGTTTTTTTGTAGCGGCATCCTTCTTAAGTCTTTTTTCATGTATATTTTGTGGATCAGTAACATTAGTTGCACTCTGTTTCCTATTGATTTCGATGGCATTACACTACTTAGAATGGGTGAAAGCTTTTCCAAAACATTGTATTAGAAAATTTATTTTAGTTAACAAAATTAATTTATTAGCAAATCAATTGCTCATAAATTAAAATATATATATAAATATTTAATTAAATTATTAAGAAATATATTATTAATTTATTAACAAAAGTAATTACATAAAATTTATTTAATAACAACTTATTATTAATTTATTAATAAAATTTTTATCTACAAAAGTATTTTTTTGCAAATAAATTTGTTGCCAAATTTAGTTTTGATAATTATGTGTTTTTCCGAAATTATTTCAAAATTGATTCATTCATATGTTTTACACGTAATTTGCAATTCATGCAAATATATCAATAAGCTTAAACTAGCACTTAAACTTATGGGGAAATGCGCCATCTCTCCTAAGTAGCAGATGCGCAAACTCTCCTATTTTGGTAGGAGAGATTGCGCGGCCTGTTATTTAAATATGGCCACCTCTAAAATGAATTTTTGGTGTTCGCATACTTAGTCCAGGTTATTAGTTTATAAGAAATCGTTTAAGTTCAAAATATTTTGCATTATTGACGCTCTATAAAAATTCTGACGAACGGTTATGAAAATTCAAGCACTTACTTTGGAAAAAAACAAACAAAATAGCACTGCTTTATCCAAGACGCTTGGAACAATCAATATGCACATTCATGTAGACACTGCACTAAAGCTGCTGTTCAACTACCTGGAGTCGCTGGGCGCCCACTCTACTCCTTCCCGTCGAATCTCTTTGTGCGCAATCTCTCCTACCGCGCGAACTCTCCTCGCTTTACTATATATCGTAGTAAAAGGGTCAAGATTATGATACATGTATTAAGAATTCATAGAAATATGAATAAGATTTGGCTATGCGATTTTATTTTGACATGTCTTCTAAATTTTATATTTTCAGAGATTTTCAATGATGTGACAAATATAAGATAGGGAGCATTTTAGTCGTACTCCTTACATCTTTCTCACTAACTGTTAATTTTACGCACAGACACACATTTTGTTTTTCATTCTGTGCATTAAAATTATACTCTTCTCTAATTTATATGCTGTGAAATTTTTAATATTTGGTCTTATTCTTTTTAACAGAAAAGAATAATTTTATCATAAAAATTTCATTTCGAATGATTTTACTGTAATCTCAAAATCATTTAATAAAAAATCTATTTAATAACTATAGCATATATTCGATCAATACATATTTCAATTTTAACACATTGCTAACTCTTGATTTATAAATAATGCTTCCCGATACTCCAAAATTAGTTAAATTATATTTTATTTTAAAATATGTAATAGATTTCTAATATTATGTTCGAATTTCGTTAGATTGTCAAATAGTAAGAAAACAAAGCTTTTTTATGAATAATAAAAATTTTGATTTCAAATAAAGCTTCGAAATTTATTAAAAGGGAAAAAATATTCCGTATTAGCCGCATGTCATGTGTTAACAACCGGAGAAATTGCCAAACATTTAACTATTCACAGCAACTCTGATTATTTCAGACGGTATTCCATAATATATCTGTTAATCCTTTAGCGGGCGGTGTCTACAAAAAAATAAAATAAAAAATAAAAAAAAATAAAAAACACCTAATTTTAATTCCAAAGTGACATATAGCCCCAAGAATATCTAATTAAGATTTATCTTTTATAAAGTACGGGAAAATAAGCAAATTTTTATTTTCTAATACATTCGATTGTAAATTCTGGTGTCTATCATCATTTTATCATTTTACAAACAGTAGGAATCCGCGCAGGAAAGGGTAAAAATTTGCTTTATTTATTTTATTTTATTTAATAATTTATCGATGAAATTATAATTATGGCATGGATTATTGGACAGATTATGAAATATTTAAATTGCTATGTGTTCAAACGGACAAAATTTCTGAATCAAGGAGCATGCGATAGAGGAATTTTAAAAAAATCATGCTTGACATAAAAAAATAGGTAAATTTATACACAATTTTCAAGTAAAATGAAATTCAATGTACATTTCCTGTCTATTCAACGGTAAAAAATGGAAATCGTTCGATATTTAACTGTTAAAAAAGTGGCAGTGATAGCGAAATTTAAAGTCAAGTCAATACCATCGTCAATATGACGCTAGTGTTCTTTATGGATATTTTTTTGCTTGTAACTATAGATTTGCCTATTAACTGCCCAAAATATGTTACAAAAAAGCTGTAACCTATTTTAGTAAATAAACAAATCATTAAAAAATACAGTATGTCACCAAAAGTAAATATTAGCTATATTCTAAATAAAAAAGTATTACTGCTGCCGCTATTGATTTATTGTGACCTTTTAACATTCACAGCTAAAAAAAAAAATATTCTTTATTGCATATTAAAACTAGTCGTTGGGGACGACCGTAATACTTGCCCATCGTGAATACGCATAAAATAAAATATGAAAATAAAACATAACTAAACTATTTATAAAATGCATGTCCAGGGATACCTAAGGTTGCTGAAATTTAATAGGCTTTCTCGCACTATTACACTCTAAGTACCTATCAAATTTCAAGCCTCTATCTCAGTTTGTTCGGTAGATAGAGTGTTTAAAATCATGGCTTAACAACGTCATAAACTTTAAATGCTCTATTACTGAATTTCGTAAAAGAAACATCCTTATAAAACTAACTAGTATGTTGTGGCCATCACAAAACTTTCTTCTATATAAATCACGTCAATTAAATCATTTAAGTAGTACAAGAAATTACATCAATTTAGCACCAATTCATATCAAAGTGTATCTGAATTTGAAGTTTGATGAAAATTCGTGCATTAGTTCTTGAGATAGAGCTACAGCGGGAATTCTGAAAAATGTAGCATAGCAGCACCACCTGTTGAGCGATTTACACTAAAAATAAACAGCACTAAATGATATCAAGGTATACCTGAATCTGAAGTTTGTTGAAAATCTAAGCGTTAGTTCTTGAGATAAAGCTATTGCGGAAATCGCAAAAAATACAGCATAGCAGCGCCACCTGTTGAGCGATTTACACCAAAAATTAAACAGCACTAATTTACACGTCAATTCATGTCAAGGACTAACTAAATCTGAAGTTTGATGAAAATCCGTGCAATAGTTCTTGAGATACAGCTCTTGCGAAAATCGTGAAAATGCAGCACAGCAGCGCCACCTGCTGGGCTATTTACACCAAAAATTAAACAGCACTAATGTATATCAAGGACTAACGAAATCTGAAGTTTGATGAAAATTCGTGCATTTTTTCTTGAGTTAGAGCTATTGCGATAATCATGAATAATGCAGCATAGCAGCGCCACCTGTTGGGCGATTTTCACAAAAAAGTAATCAGCACCAAACTATATCCTGGACTAACTGAATCTGAAGTTTTATGAAAATCCGTGCAGTAGTTCTTGAGATATAGCTATTGCAGAAATCGCGAAAAATGCCGCATAGCAGCGCCACCTGTTGGGCGAATTTCACCAAAAACTAATCAGGTCTAGTTTATATCAAGGTATAACTAAATAATAAGTTTTGTGAAATTCTGTGCATTAGTTCTTGAGATAGAGCGCCCACAAAATTTTTGTCACAGACAGAGTGACAGAGTGACAGAGTGACAGAGTGACGGAGTGACAGACAGACTCACAGACAGACATTTTCTAAAAACCATCAAATCGTGTTCTGGGAATTCTAAAACGTGTAAATCCGTCGAAAACCGGGAGTCGAAAATTTTCACGAATCCAATACTTTCTTCTTGTAAAGATAGATGAAAGTAAAAATTATAATCATATTAACTAACAGTATTCTGTGTAGGATTAAGTGTCTTATTTGCAATTAAAATATATCTTTGAATTGAAAATTGAATGAAATACAGGGTCATGAAAAATCGAAGATTGTGAAAAATAGGATTACAAATATCTGGGTAACTAATTATCCGATCGACTTCATTCTTCATGCAAAATTTATGTTTTATTATTGTGTTTTATATTCACTGCGTAAAATTTCGAAAAATTTTATATACCTTTTATCAGAACGAATATTTCGAGAGTCCAAAAAAAAAACTATTTCATATAATCGAGGTTAATGAAATTCAATAGGCTTCTTTCCATTATAACATACTAAGTACACACCAAATTTCAAGTCTCTATTTCAATTTGTTTGGGGGATAGAGCGTTTACAGACATACACACACAGACATACAGTCAGACAGATGCAAAGGCAATTTTTTTCTTCTAAAAATGTGTTTTTCGGAATCCCCAGTTTCTGAAATGTGTAAATCCCTCAATTTATTTTTTCGATTTTTAAAATGATTACATGATTTACCCTATTTTACGTAGGATGGGTAAATAATATAAAAATGGTAGTTTTATAGAAAATTGCTCAATTAATACTCTGAATAAAACAGTTTTTACACCAAAAAATTATTTCAGATGATATTTAATGTTGAAATCATTCAAAATAGTTCCGGTCAAAAAATGTTGTGGGAGCAAAAACTATGCAGAATAATTTAACCATCTTTCACACAAACATACTTGGCAAGCTTCAGGTGTGCAGTATGTGATTATTTTTGTGTTAGGAACGAATAAAAAATCAAGGAAAATGATTGGAAAACAAACTTAAGTAAACATTCTATTAAAACATACTCAAGAAAAGTAATCATCGACATACACTCATTGCCATAAAAATTTGCGCACCAAGAAATAATTGTGGGATCGTAACGAAACTTGGCATGAAGGTACATATTAGGCAGATATGCAAATGATTAGAAATGCAACGTGATTGCGCATTGCGTAATGCCACTAGAGGGCGTTGAACTTTGTCCTCCTTGGAGTATAAAACTGGTAAGCAGAACGTGTCTGAGTGTACCTTTTCTTTTACAAAGGAACGCTGAGGTAGACATGCCGTTACGCAGCCATCGAAGACAATATGAGCAGCTGTCAGAGTTTTAGAGGGGAAGAATCATCGGGATGATGGAAGCTGGGTGGTCAGCTCGGCGAGTAGCTCGTCAAGTAGGCCGTTCTGATTTTACTGAGAGGAGGTGTTGGGACCAGTTGACTGAAGAGACGTCATTTACACGGCGACCAGGCTCGGGACGCACTCGACAGACAAGTCGTCGAGAAGACCGTCACATCATACGAAACGCACGCGTAGAGCCAACTGTCTCAGTGGCCGCTATCCAGACACAGGCAGAATCTTCACTACGGATCCCTGCATCTTTCCGAACCATCGCAAGGCGCCTGGCCGAAGGACATCTGGTATCGCGGCGCCCATTACGTGTGCTGCCAATGACACCCACCCACCGACGCCTCCGTTTGGATGGTGTCGCTTACGACAGGATTGGACTGCAACGGAATGGAACCAGGTCGTCTTCAGCGACGACTCTAGATTCAATTTGAGCAGCGATGACAATCGTGTTCGTGTGTGGAGGCCCCGTGGTGAATGCCTCAATCCTGCCTTCGCTTTACAGCGACACACCGCTCTCACAGCTGGTGTGATGGTATGGGGTGCCATTGCTTACGATACACGGTCATCCCTAATATTGATCCGTGGCACACTGACAGCCCAGCGGTAAGTCCAGGACATTCTTCAGCCACATGTGTTGCCACTCGTGGCAGGGCTCCCAGGAGCCATTTTTCAGCAAGACAATGCTCGGCCACACACAGCAAGGATGTCACAAGCCTGTCTCCGCCACATTACCACCCTTCCCTGGCCTGCTCGATCCCCAGATTTGTCACCAATCGAGCATAACTGGGATCATTTGGGACGGCAAGTTAGCTACCCTACGAATTTGGTTGAATTCGAGGCGCGTTTCCAGTAACTGTGGAACGAGATGTCTCAGGACGTCATGCGGAACTTGTATGCCTCAATGCCCGCTCGTATCGCATCGTGCATTCGCTCTAGAGGGGGTCCAACAGAGTACTAAAATTCCCGTTCATTTGTACTTTTTTCTGCAATAAATGATCCTTTTTCTTTGGTTTTCTACTCACTTACTTATATGACAGTAGCACTTACGCGTGTAAAATTTCGTTTCATTTGGACATCTTTTTCTTGGTGCGCAAATTTTTATGGCAACGAGTGTAAATCTTCATCACCTCTTAACATAGGAGGAACTTATTTCAAAAACCAGATAATTCACTCTTTTGACGCAATACTCAATTACAGCTGTTAACTGACTTAAACAAACTTTTATAAGCGTGTAGACATTAACTCTAAAAGTGAAAATAATAATTATATCTAAATGGCTATTAACCCTTTATGTACTGAATTATGAATTCATGAAAATTTTATCTTCTAAAGCATTTTTCTTGAATTGTTTAAACTAGATTAGAAGATTTACATAATCATTTAATAAATTTTAGAAGGATTTTAGAAGGATTGGAGGATTTAGAAGGATTATCTAAATTTGAATTTATAGAGATTTTTGTGCAATATTTATAACTGCACTCAAATCTTTTATTTTTAATATCTTTCTTAGTATTTTGTAGAATTAGGAAATGTACAAATATAATATCCTTACAATAGAAATATAGAAATATTTCCGAATTGAAAATCAACCCCCTCACCTCCCAACGCCAAGAAAGCTAAAAAGATGCAAAGGCAAAAGAAATCATCCTTTAAAGAATATTTTTGTTTTGTGTAACCAATAATGCTTTTCGAACTAGAGAAAATAATGTATCTATAACTCATTCTAAATTGTATTACAACTAATCGATGTTTTAATGATTTTTATAACATGTTATTTTAATGGTACTTATAAGTACCATTAGGAAAAAGGGTTAAAATACCAGATGATATGATTCCCCCCCGTTTTGTTTCTACAATAACTGTTAAGAACATTAATAAAATCTCAAGGACGTTACGCATACATTTATGCTATAATAATGTCATTTTCTTATACTTATACCATGTAATGCAGTAGAACAAGGAGCTAAATGTACACGCTCCTGGCATCTGTTATATTTCACTTAATTAAATATTAATGTTGAAAAATAGTTAAATTATTTTTTGATAATATAATATTAACCTTCCATATCTGTACACGATGATTAGTGCTGAGAGTACTTCATTCTAAATCCTTGATATACCAACACAAGTGGTGAATTAAAGGGTCTCAAGACTCTTAAAGCTTCAAAATGTCCAAATTTTAATTATTTTAGATGTTAAAATCCTATCATTCCTGAACATTTTAACATAACTGTTTCCTTGAAATTCCCATTAAAACAGAAGTTATAGCTTTTAGAATTATACCCGCGCAATAGCGGAAGCGGCGTTTCCAAAACTTTCAAATAGTTTATCTCCAAATTATGTTTTTGGACATAATGCGCGCGATATCTCAAAACCTTCTGAATATTTTTACATAAAACTTTCAAAACATATGTTTCATGTTAGTCCGTATAAACTGATCCTAAAATTTCCTTTTTATTGTTAAAATAAATATTCTTTAGGCGATTATACTGTTGAAATTTTCAAACTTTTGCATTAAATACAACTTTGTATTTAAAATATAAAAATCCTTGCGATACAAATTTATTTCGGTTCAGGGTAATTCTTATAATCTGAAGTATAAGTAGGCACCAAAATTTTCGTTTTAGTTGCAATATTTATTTTGTAATCCTGCGCGTAATCTGTTATACCAATTTTTCTAACAGTTTGGAGTCCCCTGTAAATGCTATTTCTGCATCTTGCAATTTTTTAAATACATAAAATGAAAGAAAATACTTATATATTTCACTCCAATAAAAATTACGTTTTAAAATCTAATACATTTTAAGATATTAAATGTAGAAATTGGCCTTTTTCCCATTTTTTTCGAATTTTAAGAGTTCTGAAACCCTTTAATTAAAAAGATTAGAGAGCTTACCAGATAAAGTGCAATGAAAAATGTAAGCCATTGCAATTAACTATATACTTTTGTTGAATAAATAAACAAATTAAACGAGGATTAGATACTCACGCAAAGTGTTTTGTTAGTAATTAAAAGAAATTTTCTAACATTTTAAATGTTCTTTTTTAAAAAATATCAATATATCAATATCGATTTCTTTCATATTTTGGAAAAGCACCTTTTTTACCTATTTTGGATTTATTAACAAATTTTTATAAAGCACAAAATTCAATTGTTTCCAAAATTTTACTATTAAAAATATATCTACCCTATATATATAAAATCCCAATGAATCGAATTGAAACGAATTTGTGTAACGATTCTATGAAACGACTGATTAAACAACTGATTACGTTTCACGGCGATTTCTCCTAAAATATGGAATACTTTGCGATGAAATTAACACCAAAAATCCGTATTGATACACAGATCTCTAAACTGGTACTAGAATTTTAAAATTAGAATTAGTTTTCGAAATATTAATTTTTTTCAAATTTTAAATTCTTTTTTTCTAATGATGGCAACTCAAATTTTAATCATAACAGGTATATTTTTTTCATATTTTAGAAAAGGTTATTTTAAATTAATTTGGCGACGAGTTTGGCCTCCCTTAAATGTATGCTAAGAAATGCATCATGTTATTTTTATTCAGAATTCAATTTGTATTTCATTATCATTTTATTTAATACAAAACTTTCATTTAAAATTGAAACCTTTAAAATAAATGGCTTTTACTTCATTCTTTTTTTTAAACGAAACGAAAGGAAAAATATTAGACACAGATGTCATATACGCAATGGGGTACCTAATTGGCGACAAAATGGCGTTATTTTGCCTGGCATGGTAACCCGGCTATTATTGCTTATTTTTTAATAAATGTTTATTTGAATTTATTTTCTTTTTATTTACAAAAAATGTTATAAATTGTTTTGTTCTATAGTTATTAATTAGTATTTTTTTTTATTCATTGTTATTTCATTTTAAAAATAACAGAAAATAATTTAAAAATACATATGTAACAGGTATTTGAAAACGATGTTTTCGCCAAATTGTCGTAAAAAAAAATCACGCTAAACCCGGTGCGTATGTGACAATGCAACAAATCATGAGATTTAATGGTACTTTTCGGTTAGCCGGGCGCCAATGTTATATATACATATTTATATACATAGATATATGTAAATATACATGCATATATACATATATATATGTGTGTATATATACAATATATATATATATATATATATATATATATATACATGTATATTTAAATATATCTATGTATGTAAATATGTATCTATAACACTGGCGCTCGGCTAACCGAAAAGTACCGATTTAATTTCCACTTCAAAGCAACGTTTTAATGTTATTACTTCTCCCGTCGACCAATTGCGCCAAATTATATAAATAGCCAAATTATACAAATTGACATATTTTTTTTTATTTTAAATAACAAAAGAACAAATAAATTAGTATAACATAAATAAAAATATAAATAAAACGTCGAAATAAAAATCACTTGATGGCGTGAACATGTGTAACTTCCTTAAAGTCAAGTGGATGTGACATTTACGATCAACCATTATTGCCATTTAATCTTATAGTTTGGCGACAGATTTTTGGTCGATGGGATAACCAAGTAGCACCGTTCTAATTTACCACTCGAAAAATAAAAAAATGCTAACCGGCGAGTTTAAAAAAAAAAGCTATTTCCGAGATTTTCACCCGGCTAGCATAAAAGTACCAGGAATTCTTTGTGATCATGGCAACTTTTATGTAGTTTTATTCGAAAAAATAATTTTGATTCTTTAATCAAAATGGAAACTTTTCTTATGAAAAGCGAAGGAATCAGCCCGTTGTTTATGGCAGTTACATGGCTTGGACTATTATAATATAAACGAAATAATGGGGATAGAATAATAATCGGAGACTTATCACACCTGTGGCTGGCTAACATTAAAGTACCAAAATGGCCGCCTGGAATATAAAAAGCGAAGGGATCCGCCTGGAGCTGTTGATGATAGTCACATGACTTAGGCTATTATTATAGAGATATTATAGAGATTGTTTTCAATTTTAAAAATAGCGCAAAGAATAATATTTTCTAACGATTAAAAATTTATTTTCACGTGACTATTAAAAACAGAAAAAAAAAACTTTCAAATTACTATTAAATAAGTACGTGTTAAAGGCAGGAAAATATTGAAAATTATGTCCTGAAAATTGTATTTACACGTGAATATTAAAAGGGAAAGGAAACTTTAAAATAATAAATACATTAATATGCGTTTAACCCTTTCACAGACAAGGCACTTCTATTCGTAAAATCTTGAAATCAGTGAATGGCACCAGAATTTACAAACAAATTTCTAAATACAAAAACGCTTTTGTTCACTTACTTAATAAAAGGGATCATCCCAATACTCCGATGCTAATGCGGTATTTAAGAATTAAAATTAAGCGGTCCAAAAATGAACCATCGCCCTTGAAGGGGTTAAAGGAGCAAATTTTAGTAATTGTTTTATGTCAATCGTTTTACAACGCTGTTAAAAAATACAGAGAGACAAAGACTCTGTTTACTTAATTCATTTTATTTTAGGTTCTTTTGAAATGTTTAACTGATCTTCTTTAACCAAACACGAAAACAACCATTGGATGTCTTAACAGCAACTGATTCTACCTTAAATTTTTGCAACCAAAGGAATTGAATGGAAACCCGTTCACAGGGAGATCGCTACAAGTTTTTTCTGTATAATTCAATCTTCTCTAATTTTTTTAAAACCGATCAGATTAGTGTGCTTTTAGATTCTACAGTGTCTGAACGGGGGTTGGCGAGCGTAGCTTGCAGGGGGCAGAGCCCCCTAGTTTTATATACATATGAAAAGAAAAAAAATAACTATTGCGCAGGAATATGGGGTGAAAAACGTGACTTTTAAAAATCCGAATTTAATATCTGGAATATCTTTACTAGTGAAATAAAAAGATACAGAATTTTTTTTAAATATTAAATTACGCAGAAAAAGCATTACGTGGGAAAAATTAACATGTATTTAAAACAATGCCACTAAATGTCATATTTAAACAATTTTATTATAACGTGTCAAATAAAAAATTTCTTTCCAATATTTAGGAAGTTAATATGAAAAATATACATAACGTTGAATTAAAATAGGAATGAGAATCCATGCATATACAATACCTGTTTCTGAAATATCTCAAACCTGATATAAAGATAAAACATAAAGATACATTTTCGAATCAGGATAAGCATTAAACAAGCATGTTGTAAATGTACTAAAAGAAGCGAAATTTTTTAATTATCTATTACATTAATACAGGTTGATTTTAAAATTTATGACTTACATTTCTTATCCAATCTTGAAAAAGCCATCGGCTGTCGCGTAAAGGGTGGACGCGGGCTTGACAACGGATAATTCGACCGTCAAAAATAAATAAAAGGCCCCCGATTACAGAAGATCGCCACTGTTGGTGATATCATTGAATCTTTTATAATTGTTCTAATCCTTAAAAAAAAGCATCTTACCGTATTTTTAGAGCTTGAGATGTGTAGGCGAGTTTAAGTGAGTGTAGCTCGCCGGTGGAAAAGCCTACTTTTTAAATGTAAACGATTCCATCGAGTAGTACAACATGTAGGGGAGACCGGGGCTAGTTGGCCACAGGAGTAAGTAGGCGCAGTCCCCATAAATCGCCTGTTTGTGGATAGATTGTGTAACCAGTCACAGAGTACATTTCTGCTTGTGTTTTACAATCCTCATTGTAGTTTTGCAGCGTTACCTACTTGCAGTGGACATTTATTACGATTTTTCTGTTTTTTGCGCTCATAAGTAATTTTTTGTTGCTTCATTCTTTTTCTAATTTCTAATACTTATCTTAATAATTGCGATTTAACTCTTGCAATTTTTCTTAGTGTACGATTAACTGTACCTACCCCATATGTGATTTACTTCATTTATGCTTAGATAGTTACGTGTTCCTTTTGTGAAGAAATTTATTATGGGGCTAATAGGCACATTGAACACGGGGCATGTTGGCTTGCTGCCTGGTGTATGCTGGTAGCTTGAAAAACAGCAACAACCGAAAAAAGTTGTTGCAATGCAAGATTTTGGGCACACGGGGCTTGCCCAAACGGAGACACTCGATTTTTTATTTCTGACAACTGTAACTCTGATGATGTTATGGAGTAGGATAGAAGTTACTCAATGTTAATGTTTCATTCATTATTTTTCTGTCTGTATAATTTAGAATTTACATTGTATGGTGATAACGCCTTTGATTAAACCTACTGGTAATAAGGAAATTGATTTCTCTTAACTGCGTGTCTGATTTAAATTTTTATAAAGCGTGTTCCAACTTACCCCTTAGGTATATGCAACTTGCCCTGTGACGGGGTAAGTTGGCACACAATTTTCCTTTTATTTTGGCTTCCGCTAAACATAAACTACAAAAGCTACAAACTCAAAACTCCGGGTATTTATAGCCCAATGCCTGTTCTTTAAAAGTACAGTTAAAGTTTCATGAAAAACTTAAACAAAAAATTAATAAAAATCACTAACTAAAAACTGCGCCTACTAGCCTAAGTCTCCCCTACAAGACATTTTTATTTATCAGAACGATATTTTTACACATCTGTTTCGACGTTTCATTCCACTGACTGTCACAAAAAGTGACAGAATCTTTAACATTTTTACCAATCTATATTTTTGTAAATGGTAAAACTAAGACGTGTCACTCTAACATGAGGTTTAACACAGAATTATGCATTTAAAGTTAAACCTTTCGATTAGCAACCATCAATTAATTTTATAAAACTCATATGAACTTGTAAAATTATGCGAATTTAAATGAAACATGTATTTCGCTGAAAATAACAGTTAATTTATTAACACATGCACGAAAGCAGGGAAGCGGAAAACTCGTTATCTTGACAACGAACGACTGATGTGAAAAGACTACGTCGGCATCATAACGTACGGTTGCTCTGAACGCAAAGCAGTCTGATTCGAAGGTTAGAAATATTTAGTCTTAATATCTTTCAATACGAAAACCAGTTTCTTTTACTCTGTGTGTGTGTAAAATTAAGTCAATTCTGGTTTTAAAAATTATGTGTTCTTAAATAATGCGATTGTCATTAACGACACTTATTCAAGTTAAGTTAAAACATCTTTATTGTTAATCTTCAATCAAACGAAATCTCTATAATAATAGCCTATGTCATGTGACTGTCATCAACAGTTCCGAGTTGACCGCTTCGCTTTTTATATGCCAGGCGGCCACTTTGGTAATTTAATATTAGCCGGGCGCAGGTGATAAATCGCCAAATATTGTTTTATCGCCTTCATGTCATCAGTATTTTAATAGTCCATAAGACTGCAATAAACAATTTTTCGCTTGGTAAATTAAAACAAATCTTTGAAATTGAAAGGGAGACTTGGTTGAAATTAAATGTTATGTTTCATGGTATTATTTATTACTTTTCCTTTTTTTACGAAATTAATTGAGAGTCACAAATTTTACATAAAGCGAGTGAAGGCATTATATTTTAAATTAAATTAATGAAATACGAAAAAGTACTACAGGAACAACGTTTGGCGATTTATCACCTGAACCCGGCTAACATACTACCGAGTTCATGATTTCTGCATTAGAATCTCCGATTTGGCGAAGGATTGAGCAAGTAAATTAAATTATAAATAAAAGTAACATGATACAATACTTAGCATACATTTAAGGGAGAGCAAACTGGTCGCCAAGGGCGGCTAGTCTTCATATATGTGTCCAGAAAGAAGAATGCAATTAAAATGCTATTGATAAAAGGTCATTATTCAACATTATATTCTTCAGTGTTTATTGTCATCTGTGATAAATAAAAATGTGCGAAGTGTACCATGATTTCTTATTCAATAGAGTTCGCCTTATTTTGTTTTTAGGAGATGGCTAAGTAACGCATATTTAAATTTGTTTATCGTATTCTACTAGTTTCAAATAGCATTCTTTTAAACTCGAGTAGTGAAAAATCTGTTAAGTCCCACTTCTTTTATAATATTTTTCATATTTATTTTCGCTAACTTAAATTTCGATTTATTCAAAATTTATTCTTAAAATCTTCTATCCAATATATACGGGACTTAATACCGGGAAGGTTAAAGAAATCATATTAAATTTTTATTATAGATTTTTTCAACGCAAAAGATAAGATATTAATTGTACACGAAAATAACGTCTATTTTAATATTTAATATTTAAGTGAATTTTTTATCTTTTATTAAAGCATTATGTATCTTTATTATTTTAATCCATCATTTGATATACACTTACATTTGCATCCGTCAGTATTGTCATACTTGGTTCTATCAGGACATTTACAATCAATTTTTAAATCACTGTCAAAGAAACAAGCACCTTCAGTTTCCACACAATTCTTCTTTTTTCTTTTGCAAATGTCACTCGAAACTGCAACATAAATTTTAATAATGGCATCGTAGTTAAAAGATTAAGATGAATACATATATACAATAAGTATGAATAAATGTTAATTAAGAGAGTCCTTTCTTATACTCATTCAAATATATTTTTTCGATGTAATTTCTCAATGCATCATATATTATAGATTGTTCATTGAGTCAGTTTTTCGAAATTTTTTGAATGCACCATCTATAAAGTATTAGCAACAATACTCCAAACCGAAAAAAAGTTTGTCTTTTCTTTTTCTTTTTGCGGTGGATATACATGACGTGTTCACAAAGTTTCAAGACTGGTCTGAGAATATAAAATTTACTAAACATTTTTGTACAGTAAACTGAAATTCTTCGAAATATGACCCTTGGACATCAACGTACCGCTGCCAGAGTTTTTTTTTTCATTTTTCATAGGCTCCCTGGAAGCCTTCGCGTGCAAGGCTATTAAGGGACCTCGTTGAAGCTGCCTGGATCTCTAGAATCGTGTCCAATCTCTTCGCTTTCAGGTCTTACTTCATCCGGTGTAACAAAACAAAATCACTGGGAGCAAGGTGGGGCTATAGCGGGCTTGCGGCAGCATTGCCACATTAAAATTAGCCAAAATTTCGGCGGCGGTGAGGGACATGTGGGAGGGCGCGTTGCCGAGATGTATAATGCAATTGTCTCTGATGTCTGTTTGCACGCGCCGGGTAAGGCCAGTTTTATGCTAGAGTGCTCCACCATTTGAAGGATCGAGCCCCTAAAGCCCCGACCTCGCCCTCAGTGACCTGTTTTTGACCTGTTTGACCCCCACCCCCCCACCCCAGGTCAAGAAAGACCTGAAAAGGAAGGCACTCGACACGATTGCAGCGATCCAGGCAGCTTCGACGAAGTCCCTGAATAGTCTTTCGCGCGAAGACTTCCAGGGAGCTTATGAACAATGGAAAAAACACTGGCAGCTGTGTGTTGATGCCCAAGGGTCATATTTCAAAGAATTTTAGTTCGCTGTACAAAAATTTTTAATAAATCTTGTTTTCTCAGACCAGTCTTGAAACTTTGTAAACACACCCTGTACGAGAGAAAATTTGATAGGATGACACGGTTGTTGATTTTTCAACCATATTTCGTTACCTTGTCTATAAAGGCTATTTGCAGCGAGAAAAGTATTACCTCTTTATGAATTACTGTAATGGTGACGATCTTCCCTGCAGAAGTGATTAATGCAAATGTTCAGATATTGATGTTATTGCAGACGCTAGAAATATGCAGGAGGTGAATATGTTTCTTGAATCAAATATTTTTTTCCAATAGGGCAGAAATGCATGTTTCAATTTTCCAGAGCTGTTTCAAAATTATTTGACAGAATAATTATTTTGTTAGCGGTTTAACTATTCACTGTTTTAAATATATTTCTTTATTTTTAAATATATTTATTGGCTTATATTAATAGAAGTAGAAACCTCACTGCCTTTTATCCGAATTTTACTTTCCATTCATAATACTGATGAATAGCACAAAAGTATTATTTTACTCCAAAAGAAATTATACGACTACAACTTCTTTGTTTTTACATTAACACCAAAACAGCGAATGTCTTAGTAAAAAAAGTACAGAAAAATTAGAAAAATATTTATTCAATAAAATTTCATTCATTAACATTGTCAACTGTCAGTTTTAGAATTTTACTGAGTCCGCCACTTAATGGATAACTTTCTTCTTTATGGAGTCGCATGACCCGTTTTGTAGCATTGTAGTGGGCAAATATTATATTAAAATATCCATATTACTTTTTACTGAAGATATTTTTTTGTGCACTGAGGATATCACAAATGGGTAAAATCGAAGATACCACAAAGGATTTCGTTTAATGTTCTTTTGAAATTAACTTATCCTTTAATTAATAAATCAAAATCAATAAATTATAATTATCTTTATTATTTATCGATACATTTTATCAATAAGAACATACACGACAGCAATGTTAATTTTTTTAGTCTGTACTTATAAAAAAATCATTCCGCGAAACATAAACGATATCTTAAGACTGACAAATCAAATTTGTGTTTTAAAGAAATTTAACTAACATTAATGTATGACTTGATAGAAAATAATTACTACCTTAAATCATGAACATACAACATTAGTATAACAGTGTATCTATTTTTGCAGTTGATTTAAGGTAGTAATTATTTGCAGCAATAACAGATACAATGTTTTTTTTTTCCCCCACTTAATAATAGATTTAAAAACATAAAATCTAGGTATCTTGAAATAAGTATAAGTAGTGTTAATTTGGGATTTAATGCTATGCATGTATATACTTTCTGTGTACTAGCAAAATAATTTAAAGCCCCATTCTCAGATCATTTATAATGTATCTTAAAGTTTTTCAAGCGTAGAAACACTATAAAGAATAAAAAAATTAAATTATTACTAAAACAATTGTTACCTAAAAGCGGTATATTGCAAAAATAAAAAATAATTAATGTAATGCTAAAAACAGTGTCATAAAACAGTAGAAAATCTCTGGATTATTCTACCAAACATAAACGATAGCTAAAGACTGAAAAAACTAATCTGAACTTTAAACAAACTTAACTAACATTAATTTATGACTTAAAATTAAAATAATATATATTTTTATGGAGAAATTGTAAAAATTAAAATTTATCAATTTAAAAAGAATTTGCAGTCAGAACATGTCAAGGTGGAAACAAGTTTTTCGGATTCAGTATTGCCAGATCAGTTTTGAAAAGTAGCACAAAAAATTTCGAAAGTAGCAAAAATTAGGCCAAGCTGTGAAAAAAGTTGTGTCATCTAATGGTACTTTTTGAAACTACTTATTTTAAGTTATTAAAATCAATTTCTTTTATAAGGATACAGAGCTGTTAAATCTTCAGTACATTCTTTTGTGTTTCTTACCAAGAAAATGTACATAAAAGAGAAATATCATTTTTTCATAAAAAAGATAAACAAAAAAACTATTTCAATTATGATAATTATGACAAAAATGTATTATGCGTTTTCTATAAAAGATGAGTCAAACAGTACTTTAAAATGTTGTTTTCTTTTTCTTTTTTTTCTTTTTTTTTTGGGGGGGGGGGGGGTAGAGTGCACGCAATACCTTCCAACGCTACTTTTAAAAGGCATTCAGCTAAAATCATTTCAAGTTTATGTTCAGAATGTGTTAGTGGTAAGATAGAGATTTTTTGTTAAATTTAGGATATTTCAAATAACCACGTTCTTACATATCGTTTCTTAATAAAAATTTACTGATTATTTATAACTTTTAGGGGGCACAGGAAACTTTAAGATTGTCGAAAAAGATCAAAAACATTACAACATTCAAAGTACGAAAGCTCAAATAATATGCAATTAAGTTTTTTTCTTTTTCATTTCTGTCTAAAGTATACATTCTTAAGTAATTTAGAATGAAAAATAAATGATGTATATACGAAAGTAATATTTAAATTTTAATTTTTTAAATTCGTATCACTATTACGTGAATAAAAATCATTAAGTGTTCCGCTTAGGATAAAAATGGAAATTATGCATATAGTAAGCTATTATTGTCCAAAACAGAATCATAACACACTTAAGTCTAACATAAAACCAAAACATACGTAATTATTTTTTTATTTACATTTAGTACACAATTTAATATTTAAAAAAAAAATCGTATATTTCAAGTGCAAAAAAATAAATAAATAAAATAAAAGTATGTTAACTATTTTGGTTTTAGCATGTAAACTATGAAGTAAAGCATATAGTTAAATTAAAAAAAATCCCTGCCTAATACGTGTACGTATATAATGTTTTAATACGGCTTGGGCCTACAGGCGGAGGTAGATTTCGAAGTTAAGTACTAAATTCACCAAAAAAACTTAAATCAAGATTAGAGATAAACCCAGTTCCTTCACTAAGAATGAACTCTAGGGAGCTAAACATTTTGTGAAAATTCTAATATACACGAATACACACAGGCATGTATATGGAATAGGTTTAAAAAATAGCTAAAGCAAATTCAGAGAACCTCAAAGCGCTAAAATAAGTTAATATTTCCAAAGTCGGGTTTTTATCATGTTTTAATACGTTTCTTCAAACTCACATGGCGTTACATATTCACCTGCTGAGGTACCTTTTATTTCCAATATGACGCAATATTTTTTTTTTTTTTTTAAATTCGTCAAACTATTTATTTCATTTTGAGTTTTCATGCGGAAATATTGCTCTAGAAAACTTATGACGTAATATTCAATTTATTTTCAATTCGTCAAGCTATTTATTTAATTTAATTTTTCACGGGAAAAACATTCAATAGAAAAACAATAGTTGTAGTGAGAATTTTATTGCTTTTTTTTAATTGTTGGCAACTGCTATAACGAAAAATATTTATTTTTCCCTGTCATTGTTGTGTAAGAGCTGGTTTTATCAGAATTATGTTAAGATGGTATTCAAAATTTTGAACCCCTACCCCCATTTCCATTCCCTTGGGCCGATTTTGCCCATTTTCAATCCCCGCTGAGATATTAGCCATCTCAAAGTTGTTGGCGAGTTTGAAGACGATCCGTGCATAATTGCGACTTTTATCGTGCGGACAAAATTTAGTACATACATACACACACAGACATATATATATATATATATATATATAAACTTTTTAGGTGAGGGTGGTTTGGGGTTCCTGGGGTCCTATAATGAAAAGTTATGAAGGAATTTTTCAAAAGTCGCACCATGGTAACGACTGCAATAGGTAGTATTTCTTACGAAATCTACCTAAAACTGTAGCTCATGCAGTTAGAAAATAACAGTGCACACGAACTGAAATTTACTAATCTGGGAAAATCCATCTTAAACTTTCAATACCCGAATACCTTCCATTATACAAGCTATCTATAAAAGATTATAACTCATAAAGTAATCAAGATTTTTTATTGCAGGTTTTTGCATATTTTTTAGATAGTTTAAAAATTCAGAATAAATTAAAAAGAGAAAAAAAATATTTTCTGAAAGTTTAAAGGTCCTCTACACCTTAAAACAAAAATGACAGTTTGTATTAAAAAGTTAGTAAAGGTACTTATTTACAAAGTATACGTCTGTTATTTTCTGTATTACCAAAAACAGAAATGAGATTTTAAAAATGAGCGCTGTGCAAAAAATAAAATAATCACTTAAAATGGCAGAAAACAGGAAATTTCTTTTAATTAAATCCATCGGACAACGTAATGTGAAAATTGAGTCTTCCCTCGACGAGACAATATAGGAAATAGCAATCTTTCACTGGCAAAGCGGACTCGCTACCTCCGAGCCAGCAATCTGTCGCTTGCAAAGTGGACACGCTACCTCTGAGTTATGTATCCTATGCAATAGCTGCTGAAATTAAGATACTGTTTTGAGAAATAGTTCAAAGAAAATCGGGGAAATGGTTGGATGTATTCAATAAATTGATTTTAATAAAATTAATATAAAGCTTTTTATAAATTTTATGATTTGTTGTGTGACAGGAGGTGTTCAGCACTACGTACACAAAATTTCAAATTTGTAACTTATACAGTTTATGCGTACGAACTCTACGACTGACAGACAAAAAGAGGAGTGAGGTGAACAGGGTTTTGGTAGATTTACGACACCCTAAAAAATAAAAAAATATATATTAAATGTAAATAATATCATGAGACGAAATGCAATATTTCATCTTGATGCAAAAATAAAATACATTATATGAACTTTAAAAACTTCACTGTTTTACTTAAAAAGTGACTAAAATAATTAAAGCGATGTTACACGTTAAAAAATATACATTAAAAAATTCTTCTTAGTACTTTCAAGCTTAACCAAGCCTTTCATCATTTACTATATTAATAACCAATTGCTGTTTATTTATACTAATACGTCACTTCGTTTTGAAAATGACAGAGCCGATAATTATTAGAGATGAAAGTAGAAGTAGCAATTTCTTGGATTGAAGTTAATTAGAGAACATATATATTATTATTAACTGCGGTTCTGTTTATTTTATCACTCTGTTCTCTTACGTCACTTTTCTTTGACTTTCCAGCCACGCATTTAAAAAAAAAGGTAACGTATGAGAACACAATGATAAAATAAATGGAACTGAAGTTAATTATAATATATATTTTCTCTAATTGAGTTCAATCCAAGAAACTGCTACTTCTACTTCCAACTTTAATAATTATTGGTTCTCTCATTTTCAAAACGAAGTGACGTATTTTTATAAATACGCATATAATATAAAAAAACAGCAATTAGTTATTAAAATATTCTCTGATGAAGAGCCTGGAACAGCTTGAAAGTACTAAGAAGTTTTAAATAACCGTTTATTTTCTAACTTGTAACATCTGTTTTATTATTTCCCTCACCTTTTAAGTATAGCAGTGAACGTTTTAAAGTTCATATAATACATTTTGTACATTAATTGTGTTTAATAAGTAGCAAACAGGTCGAAAGTATGAGGATTACATTTTCTAACATTCACTAAAAAAGTAAGAAGTTTTACAATCTAAGAAAAAGAGGAAAATAACCTTAAAAGCTTTAACAGTAATGATATAACAATCGAGTCAGTATATATTAAACATTATAGCAACGATAGAACTTACTGAAAACTACTTTTTCATCAATTTATATACATATACAACTTTCGATTTTTAATTAAAAGAATAATTGTGCCAATGATTTTATTTTAATGTATGCTTCATGTATTTTAATTTAATGAAAATACATTAATTTTTAAAGATGTTTAAAATCTAATTAAAATGAATTACAAACTTACTGGCTGTCACTATAATAGAGAAAAACACAGCAAACAGTACTATTAATATAGTGCTTGGCAATCTTTTTAAAAAATCCATAGAAAAAATCCCAAAATAAAAAATATATTAAACTTGTTTTTAAGAATGAGTAAAATAAAAAGCAGTTCGTAAAAATATTTCAGAAAAATATTTAGGACCTTGAATATGAATGTTAAATGTTACTAAAAGAAAAGTGAAAGATAAAGATAATTTTCGATTTGATAATAAAACAGTTTTCGGCAACCGTTAAACATTTTTTTTTTTTTTTACGCGACCAAAAAAAAAAAAAAGAAAAAAAAAATCTAAATTTGTTTCCATTATGATAAATTTTAATAAGCTTATTAAGAGTTCATTTAAACTATGTTTACTTTAGATTAAAAGAAGCTTTTAATAGAAATTTAAATGTGTCTAATAGCACAGTCAGTTGATATGATGTCACAAACGGCTACTAGTATCACCGTGAAAACGATCAAAATCTGCTCATCAAATAAAATTATCAAAATCTGCTACCTTTTATTTGTCATTTTATGACACTCAGAAGAACACCAGTTATTTATTTCATCGTGAATTTACCATCGGCAACTGATTTATTCACTCCTTACAAAAGGACCAGAAAACAAAATCACATGCAACTCACATACTGACGTCGCAGGGATGTCGTCACATTACACTTTCCTCCTCACGCAAAGGCAATGTGGACAGTGAGATATACAGGGTGAATCTAAGCTCTTGGGCAACACTTTAAGGGGTGATAGATGGGTGATCAAGACAAACAATATTAAATTGGAAACTAAGGATCCCAAACGTCTTCCAAAGGAGATAGGCGCCATTAAAGTTTAGGGTCCAAAATTTCAAATGATTATGAAAAACGGAAAAATTGATCGATTCGTTTGCGGTTTTCACTAAAACTATTGTTTATGTCAATATTTTCTCGAAGATAGATTTTAAAGATAAATTTCAAAAAATGCCGATAAAGGGCGCTTTAAACTTTGAAGTAACGTACAACTATTTTTACCGCTATTGTTACCGTTTTTTACCGTTATCTCATTAAATGCTTTCAAAAGCTTAGACTTAAACTTAAATTTTGAGCTCAAAATCTGAGCGCAAACTGAACTGTGTTCAGGAGTTGAAATTTGAAGCCCCCGCCCACTCCTGAAGATAGTTCAGTTTGCGATACTTAACCACTCCCAACGATTCAGATTTTGAGCTCAAACTTTAAGTTTAAGTCAAAGTTTTTGAAAGCATTTAATGAGATAAAAAAAAAAAAAACGTTAAAAGTTGTTGTTCGTTACTCCAAAGTCTAAATATCGACATTCTTTGAACTTTATCTTTAAAATCTATCTCCTTCGGAAGACGTTTCAGAACCTTAGTTTTCTATCTAATATTGCTTGTCTTGATGTACTATCCCCCCTTAAAGTTTTGCCCAGAGTATAGATTCACAATGTATATTTGTATAACACTTCTTCTTACCTTCTCCACCCCTTTGTCACAACCTGTCACAATTTCACGAACACCCTCCCCCCCCCCCCCCCCCCCGCCGTCCAAGTGTCATATCATTTATGGGCCGCCTCTTTTTTTTTTTATCCATTCTCGTATGTATGTGATTGAACAGCATAGTACACATGCAAAAACTATGCATTCGATTAAGATCCTAGGCCACCGACGAAAAAACTGCATACATTTTCAAAGAAATTAGCCGACTATTTTTCTATCTAACACATAATTCAAACATTTTTCAACCATTCTGTGATATAATTAATACAGAAAAATATTTTATCTTCATCTCAACTATTCAGTTAAAAATAGTTTTGTATGGATTCAACAATTATGTTTCACCTGATATTGACTTAATGTCGAAAGTCGGTTTCCTTTACAAATAAAAACAAGAAAGAAAAATCATGCTTTGAACAAAGATTATGAAACACTTTCCAACACATTTAGAATAATGTAACAAAACTCCGTCGTTTAAAAAGTTAAAATATTATGTATAATTCAACCATATTGAAACGTATAACAGATTTGAAAACCCAAATTTCAGCTGTTGCATCTACAATTGAAAAATTATCCTAATTCTTTAAGAAGCCCTGTATTGAACATATAGTCTATTAACTACATGCATGAAAAATTAAGTTAGGAAATACATATATATTTTAGTTGAAATTTTCTTTTCAGCAATTTCCGCTAATATAGAGAAACACGGAAAGAAGGCACGTGAATTCTTTTTGCAGCCCTTTAGATGAGCTTTATAATTTATATACAATTAGTAAAATGCAAAGAAATATTTAAATTAAAATAGTTAAATTGAAAAGCGCATGGCGAAATTGAAAAGGCAATTCAAGCAATTATTACTCAAAGCCAGTACTGTAATCGATTTCTTTTGTGCGTCCCTGTAAATGAATGATATTTGCTATGAATGCCCTATTCTATCTTTATCATATTGTAGTGAAATATTCAGTGATTTATATCAGTTTCAATACATATACAATAGCGTAATGTCATTAAAATACTCTGGAAACGATTTTCCTCCATATATCATAATCTAATGGAATTCTTTTGGGTGTCCCTATAAATGAACTATTAACCTCACATACTTCATATACAATACCGAACATGCCTAGGTGACCATAAATAACGTTTATCGATTGTATGAAAATCCGAGTATATTTACGGGAGCGTGAACAGGCGGACAGATAAACCGAATGCATAAACACGTTTTAACTTGGTTAGAAAGTGTTAAAAAGAGTTTCATTTATCTAATGAAAGATTCTAGAAATTTTTATTACATATTTTAGAGAGGGAAAAGCGAAATAGCTACATTAAGCAGCCTAAAAGTCCCATATGTCAGGCTATATAAACTGAAGAAAATAAGTTAAAACTGGTGTGAATGACTAAGAACAAACAATCTTCTTGAAACACCATCAAAAATTTGTAAATGCGCTAGGCCTTTCGAAAGATCTGAGTCTTTCTTCGTCAGGCGCAAAAAAGACGTCCTTCTACTATGAAAGCAGAGGCAAGACTGAAATGAGAGACAAGTGAAAGGAAACAAGCTGAAGAAACAGCCAATAGGAAGTTAGAAATCAACAGCCAATAGGAAAGTAAAAGACAACAGCCTATCACAGAAGAGAATAATCAAAACAAAAGAACACAAAGTAGGAGGAGCAAAAAATGGGAGGGGGAAAAATACACCAAAAATTCCCCTCCACTAAATCTCCTGTTCCTGATCTTCGTAAATGGGGAATTTATATAGTTCCTTGTAATGGCTGTGATTTATCTTATATTGGTCAAACTAAAAGGAATCTCGAAATCCGCTTAAAAGAACACTCGCGTTATGTAATCAATCAAGAATTTTCTAAATCTTCTATTGTCAAGCACTCTTGGGATTCCGGCCATAGTTTTAATTTTCAAAATGCTAAAATTATCTCTAATGCCAATAGTATCTCTGAATTGGACTTTCTTGAAAATTTAGCTGTTTATCTTAATCGTGATGTTATTGTTAATGATAAATCTGATTCCACAATGCTCTCTGCAGCTTGGAAAAACCTTTTCAGTACAACCATTTAATTTATTTTTGTATTATTATTAGTCTGTTTTTTTTTTTTTTTTTTTTTTTTTTTTAATATATATTATTCATTTATTTGTTCATTTTTAATTTCATGTGTTCCCATATTGTATTTTCCCCCTCCCATTTTTTGCCCCTCCTACTTTGTGTTCTTTTGTTTTGATTATTCTCTTCTGTAATAGGCTGTTGTCTTTTACTTTCCTATTGGCTGTTGATTTCTAACTTCCTATTGGCTGTTTCTTCAGCTTGTTTCCTTTCCCTTGTCTCTCATTTCAGTCTTGCCTCTGCTTTCATAGTAGAAGGACGTCTTTTTTGCGCCTGACGAAGAAAGACTCAGATCTTTCGAAAGGCCTAGAGCATTTACAAATTTTTGATGGTGTTTCAAGAAGATTGTTTGTTCTTATATAAACTGAATTCAAATATCTTTTGTAATAAAATTAATTTGCCTTAATCTCAGCACAGTCGGGATTCCATTTAATTGAAAAATATAAATTGAAGTGCACGTTTTCAATAGCAGTATAATTTGGATCTAAATTTTTATTAATTAGTATATTATTAAACATTTGAAAGAGCAGTGTTCTTTAAAGTGTTCGGAATGGCGAGTAGTCACTACAGATTTATCTTTAAAGGAAACGTATAATTTCATTCAGAAAAATGTCTACTGTGATGACTTGAAAATAATACCATTTGGCAGGCACTTTTATTTTAGACTTTTTTTTTATGTGTCTCCGGATTTGGTATAAATCGTAAAAATTTATGACACGCATCTAAAGTATTGAAACCCTTAGCCGTAACCAATAGCTATAGTACAGAAACTAAATACACCAACTGTTTCGTTATAATTACTTTGATACTCGTACAGTCATGGAAAAAAAAAGTAAACACCCCCTACTAACTCATCAACAAATTATCGTAGAACAAAGTTACTGGTACCGAACGATAGGAAATAAAGTCTACTTTTAAATGACGTATATGAATTTTTCTTAGGGGGGCATCTACATATTAAAACAAATCCAAACTTAATTTTTTTCAATAGCAATACACAATTTTAACGAAATATTCCAAATCTTTGGTTTAAACTATGCCCAGACACCAAATTTCAAGTCATTTGAATGATAAGTTTTTGAATTATAAACATTCAAAATTTAGTGCTTCTAATGTTAAATTACTATCTTTATTTATAACTTCTGAAATTATGATCCTAATGTTTTAATTTTTTGTGTAGCAATAATACTAATATACCCAAACATGAATACGTTGAATTTACAATTTTTATAATTTTATGATATGAATTATTAATTATTAAATTAATATTAAAAAAAATTATGAATCGCAACCTGCAATTTTTTTGATGGATTCAGATTTATTAAGTTCTGCTTCATGGAAATCCAAAATTTCACATTTTTCTTCCAAGTAGTTTTCAAATTATACTTAAAAAACAGCAAAATGATAGTTTAAGGTGCCGTCTATGATAGAAGTGACTAAATATTTTGAAATTTCTTATGCTATCTGTAATCTAACAGGCTTAATTGACTGCTTAGGGTGCCTTGATCAAGAAGGGAGCTCTCTCCAACAATCGAGTTACCAACAATCGAGTACCGAACTTCAATTTGGATACAGTCCTTAAAATACGCTCGTTTTAAAATAATTAATTTCTCAGAAACTTATGGTATGATTTGCATAAAAAATTGTTTTTAGGCTAATTGAAGGTAGTAGAGTTCATTTATGCTGTCAGAATTGTGTACTGATATTGAAAAAACAAAGTTATGGTTTGTTTTAATATGTAGATGCCCCCCTAAGCAAATTTTATATCCATCATTTAAAAGTAGACTTTATTTCCAATCGTTCGGTACCAGTAACTTTCTTCTATGATAATTAGTTGAAGAGTTAGTAGCGGGTGTTTACTTTTTTTTTTCATGACTGTACATCATACTCAACGCATTAAATAAAATGTGACGTCATATTTACGAAATTATTCTTTTCTTTTTTTTCCTAGAATAATTTTCTTGAAATTTATATGCCTGATTTAAAGTACATGCCTTAACATAAAATACATTTAAATGAAGGTACTAAGTTTTTTTTAAAGTTTTTTTTAAATTATATATACGAAAAATTCGCATTATCTTCTCAGAATAAAGTCAAATTCGAATTTGAAAAAATAATGAGTGGATTTTGATATCTGTTAGTTCATAAAAAATTTGACTATATGCAGTTTCTTTTCGTAACAACGGTAAAAAATAATCACAAAGTAAAATTGAAATCGATTTCTATTTAGATAAACTTCGGACAATAATTTTTCCCATTGTCTAAACTTATAAACATAAGTTGAAGACGGATTATATTTGTATTACTTTTAGACAGTTAAATTAACCTTTGAAGATGTTATTTTCAGATGCTGAATTTTGGGGCAAAAGTATTGAAAAATAACAGAAAACGTAAGTTTTTATTCAAATTAAAAACATCAATCATTCGACTTTTGCCCAATGTGCCTTTCATCTTGTTACAACACTGATTTCTACAGTTCTGTAAATTTCAGCACCATACGTATATTTAAATATTCTCGTCCTGTTAAATGAGAGAAATTAGGAAATTAAATGGACAAGGAATATTATTCGGAAATAATGGTATTCAAATTCAAGGAACTTTGATAATCTTTACTAAGAATGCAAAAATGGGAATAATCTCTACTAAGAATACAAAAAAGAGAAATATTAATGATTATTTCTTGTATCGTTGATGTAAATATGTTTATTATAGAGAAATTATATTATTTTTGCTTTTAGCAAGTTCATATTACTAATATTTTTTTTCCAAAAATTACTTAGCATAGAACCTACATGTAGTCATACATCATATATGTCTATTTCTTTTTATATCGTATTCTTTTTATTTTTTCAGTACTACTTGCTGCAGCATCCAAAAAGAACATGAAAGGTTCAACCTTCTTTCCTTTTTCAGACCTAAAATTTCTATAAAAAGACAATACCGTCTTTCAGACTTTTTTAATATTTTCTAACGTAATTGATAACTGTTAATAAATTTAGCTTGTCTATCTATCACTATTTTCTTACAATTAAGTCGTAAATATGCTTGGACTGCCATACAATTGACATATGTTATTGAAGTTTAGTATGGCATATTTGAATATTGAAAATGAAGAATGTAATATTTATATTTGATTACAAGCAACCCTCAAAAGAATTCCGTTACATTACAGTTTATGGAGTAAAATCACATGTTGTTAATTTTAATAATGCTACAATATTTCAAACTGATTGTAGCTCCACTGAAGTGCTCTACAATAGCTATACTATAATTAATGGAACTCTAGGCACAGATGTCATATATGTACCTCATTATCGCAAGTTTTTCCTGACGTCAATTTGGCAAAAATTTCGGTTTCGAATACCAGTTACATATTTAACAAAATGGAATAACAATAAATTTTAAAAAAAAGTTTAGTTAACAAAGTTAAAAAGTTTGTTTTACAAATTTTATTTTAAAAGTTAATAATAACTAAAGAACGAAACAATTTATATAATTTAAAAATAAATAAATAAATAAATAAAACAATTTATTAATAAATAAACAACGACATCCAGGTTACCATATCAAGCAAAATAACGACACTTTGGCGCCAATTAAGTACTATAAGCATACATGGCATTGGCGTCAGAAAAAAAATCGCGCCAATGTGATGCGTATATGACATCTGTGCCGAATTCTATACCATAGACAGACAAAATATTTCGGTTGCAATATGCTATATGAAGTACCGGGTGTCCTAAAAAGGACTGACTGATTTTAAAATTCAATAACTTGCAAACGGTGACAGATATTTAAAAAATTCTTGCAGGAGCGTTATGCACAAGGTCAAAAGTTTTTTTTACAGTGATTTTCGATTTTAGTTCGAATTACAAACAATAGATGGCTCTGTAAGCAATAGACGCTAAAAACAGGCTTAATTTTTTGGTCGATCTCTTTTTTCATGCGGAAAAAGGAGATGGAAATGTATTAAGTGGGTCCAGAAGGACCAAAAATCTAGCCTGAATTTAGCGTCTATTGATCGCAGCGCCATCTATTGTTTGTAAATCGAACTAAAATCGAAAATCGTTGTAAAAAAAAACTTTTGACCTCATCCATAACCCTCCTGCAAGAATTTTTTAAATATCTGTCACCGTTTGCAAGTCATTAAATTTTAAAATCAGTCAGTCCTTTTTAGGACACCCGGTATGTATATTCCAGTTGTGCTACCTTTTATTTATTTTTTTTTATTTAACTATTTTTTTTTGCTATTATGTGTTGTGTATACATTCTGTAGAACATATACAGGACAGCAAGAAAGATCTCGTGTACAATTTCATTTACAGACGAAAAATACAGAAGAAGAATTTTCAACTGTGCTGTGCGTTTCCAAACCGAAGTAAATAGTAGCACACTATGTAATATGCATGGAAATCTATAAGCAATACACAGGAATGATTTCGGATGTTTTTGACGAATATTGATATTAATACATGAAACTGAGATTTAAAATGCGTTATGAGTTTTATAAATTGTTTACTTGGATATCATCTTACAACTTATTAAGCAGTTAATTTCTGTTAAAGTATTCTGCAAGTTTTAGGAAAGTATATCATAAAAGATGGTTCACGAATGATTTTTTTGTTCTTGTTATTTATCCCATCTTTGTATTCATTGACAAAATAAATGAGGGATTCTCAACCATAGTAGACCAAGTCCATTTTGAAAAAATATATATATATATATATATATATATACATAGTCGCTGCCATTGAAATACTCAAAGCCTGAGGACACAAGTTGTGACGCCATCACTATTTGACCGATTTCTCACTAATGTTGGAATTCACACCGGGACATTTTGAATAGAAATTTCTTTTTATTTTATTTGTGGAATATCTAAAATCTTATAAAACAATAGTAACTACTTAAACTTACTGGTGAGAATTTGGAATCTCCTAATAAAAAATCAGCCAGATGCAGCAACACTATGGAATTCCGCATCTGGCTGAATTTTTATTTATGGTTTCCGAATCTTCACCAGTAATTTTAAGTAGTTACTATTGTTTTGTAAGGTGATTGATATTCCACAAATAAAATAAAAGTAAATTACTATTCAAAATTGTCCGGTGTGAATTCCAACACTAGTGAGAAGTCGGTTGATTTGTGATGACGTCACAACTTGTGTCCTCAGGCCTTGAGTATTTCGATGGCAACGATATAGTCCATTTAACCCCTTAACAGCGATATTTGTTTTCTTACAAAAAAATTAAAAATGGGGCTGGACACCACTTTTCCATACTAAAATATTTACATTACTTAATCGAAAAACATCTGACAATCAATAAAGATAAATTTACAGTTACAAATTAGTGGTATCAAAATGTTTTTAATAACGAAGCAAGCAAAGTGTTCTTGCCCGAATCCAGTTCGGGCCACACTGTTAAGGGGTTAAAAGGTGCATAAAACCTATTTTATCTACTCACAGTAAACAAAGCCAGTTTTAACATACTTTCTCATATACGTCATTTGTTTACAGACTTCTTTCACTATGGGGGTGAATAAAAGTGGTTTTATGCATCTTCTAAATGAACTATATCTTTTTTTTTTTTCAAAATGAACTTGGTCTACTATAGTTACGAGCTTCTCAAATAATATTCTAAAGTTAATAATTTTAAAATTCTGCCTTGTACTCACTATGGCATTTTTACCAGTGGAAAATGGACTAATTGTATTTTCTGTCATATCTGTATTACTTTTAACCTTTTAATTGTTGCTATCTTATGGAAGTACTGACAGTGTCGGATAGCGTACAATTAATAGAAACACTTTATTCGAACAAAACAAATACCATTGAATATAAACGTAAAGATCTTTTTTCTCTCCAATTATATTTGCTTTTCTGTGCTTTATTACAAAGTTTTTTTTTAACTACTATTAAACATTGTACTTTAAAAAACTGACTTTAATTTGATCAACATCATTGCAATAAACTTATACATCATTATTCAGAATTAATTTTTTCGACAATCTACAGACTCGAACATATATTGCTGCCGATTCCATCCATTAAATTTTTAACACTTTTTTTTTTTTTTTTTTTTTTTTTTTTTTTTTTTTTTTTTTTTTATAAAGCAATTTCTTTTTCTCTAGTTTACCAATAAATATAAAATTCAAATAACATTACTTCTAAAGAAACTTCATATAATTATTCAAATACAATGCTTTTTTTTTCCTCGTCACCTTTGCATTCTTTAGTATCCTCTTCAAACAATAGTTCTGTATTTTCACATTTGCATTGAATTTTCGATACGTCTGTCTTCACTCCTTTGCATATTACTCCCTTTTTGACTCCACAAACTGTTGCACAAAGATTTTCTAAACGGAAGAAAATGTTTATAATTTTATATATATATAAAACCTTAAGTGTAACACGTGACTGAATTTTCTCGTGTTTTTACATATTTAAAAAATATTATAATATCTTACATCTATGCAAGTTACATTTTAATTTCAAAGAAAGTCAATAGGTGAAAAATACATTCATTTAAATTCTAAGAATCGATTATGATAAATGTCCAATGTTGAAATTGTAGTAAATAATCTATATAATGTTTTACTGCCGATTCTAAAAATTACAAACGAAATTTCTTTTTCCCTAAATTTGAATTTATTAAAAATTTTTCTCTGATAATAAAAAATGCTCGAAATACCAGAATGTAACTTTTCTGAAATTTATCCAATATCTTTAGAGTATTTCTAACTTTGCATTAATGTAAATTATAAAATTATTGTAGTAATATAATATACCTTATCATTTATTAAGAAAAAAATAATTTAACTAAAAATTATCATTTTCTAATATTTTTAGCAGATAATTGTTCCTGCAAATTTAAATGTATTTAGTTCAATGTTGAATTTCATAAAAAGTTAAACAAGGTTGTAAATATATATGTACAAATTTTAGATCTTTACGGCAATGTTTTTAAAATTCTATATCAATTTTTAATTCATTTAAAATTGCAAAATATATGTTTATTACGGTCAGAACAAGTTCCGTTTTTGAGAAACTGAATATATAAAAATTTGGTACTTGTTAGTTATCCCGTCGACCAATTTCGCCAAATTATATAAATCGTCAAACCAGTCGCCAAATTGTACAAATTGACATAATTTTTATTTTAAATAATGAAAAAACAAATAGCATTAGTATAACATTAATAAAAATACAAATAAAACGTCGAAATAAAAGTCATTGGATGACGTAAACACGTGTTGTCAAGTGAATGTGACATTTACGATCAACCAATATTGACATTTAATCTTACAATTTGGCGACAGTAATTTGGTCGACGGGATAACTAACATGTACCAAAAATTTCAAAACGTCAATTTAAGACATAAAAAATGAAACTTGCTATGGCATTCAATGTTTGCTACTAAATTTAATACAAAATGTAATTTAACCGTTCAAATTTAAACAAGGTTTGAAATATATATTTATAAATTTTAGATGTTTACTGCATTGATTTTTAAATTCTATATAAAATTTTAATGCATTTAAAATGTCAAAATATATGTTTATTACGCTCAGAGCAAGCTCCGTATTTGAGAAACTGAATATATAACAATTTAAAAACGTCAATTTAAGGCAGAAAAAAATGAAAATTGCTATGGAATTCAATGTTTGCTACTGAATTTAATAAAAATTAAAATTGACGTGCAATTTGTTTTCATTATACTAATTTAAAATATAAATTATATTATAATTTCAAATTTTTAAAATGTAAAGTATGTACATTTAAAAAATACCCTTTAAATAATTTTATATGTGCATTTACTCAAGTTTAAGAAAGTTGGAAATCATATTTATTTTTCAATATCCTCTCAATTCCAAATACAAATTTAATTATCAATATCACATTAAATTTACCTATATTTCAATGCTAATTTTTTTTGTTCGTGCATTTATAAGTATTTAATATTATTTATCATAATTGCAACAGAGAAATTCCTAATCTTTTTACATTACATATTATTTAATTACCGAGAAGTTCATTTCAAAGTATGCAATCATTACGTTTATCATTCCTGTGTTACTAATCATAACGTTATGAAAAATATATCGCTCGTATTTTTTTTCCTCCAGTTATATTTGCTTTTCTATGCGTTATTTCAAGGTGATTTTTTAAGTAATGTTCTGTTTCATCTACTATTAAACATTGTACATTTAAAAAACGACTTCAATTTGATAACCATCTTTGCAATAAATATATACTTCATCAATCAGAATAATTTTTTCAACAATCTTCAGGCTTGAACATATATTGCTGCCGATTGCATTCATTAAAATTTTAACACAAAGCGTTTTTGTAAAACTATTCTGTCAATTTTTCTGTAGCTTACTAATAAATATTAAATTCAAATAACATTAAGTCTGAAGAAACTTCATATGATTAAACTATTGAATTTTTAACACAATTTTTTTAAACTATTTATTTTTCTGTAGTTTACCAATAAATCTAAAATTAAAATAGCATCATTTCTAATAAAACTTCTTATGATTATTCAAATATAATGTTTTTTCTCGTCACCTTTGCATTCTTTACTATCCTCTTCAAATAATAGGTCTGTATTTTCACACATGCATTGAATTTTGGATACGTCTGTCTTCACTCCTTCGCATATTACTCCCTTTTTGACTCCACAAAGTGTTGAACAAAGGTTTTCTAAACGGAAAACAACATTTATAATTTTAACTATTTAAAAGAAAATTAAGTGTAACACATGACTGAAATAATTTTCTCGAAATTTTACATTAAAATATATATATATATATATATATATTACAATATCCTACATGTATGCAAGTTTAATTTCAAAGAATGTCAATAGGTAAAAAATGCATTCATTTAAATTCTAAAAATTGATTATGATAAATGTACAATGTTGAAAATAGTAAATAATCTAAATAATGTTTAATTGCCGATTCTAAAAATTGTAAAGAAATTTCGTTTTTCGGTAAACATGATTTTTTTCCCTGTCAATAAAAAAAGCTCGAAATACCAAAATATAACTTTTCTGAAATTTACGCAATATCTTTTCAGTATTTCTATCTTTGCATTAATGTAAATAATAAAATTAATGTAGTAATATAATATATGTGTATCATTAATTACGAAAAAAAGAATTAACTATAAAGTGTCATTTTCTAATATTTTTTAACAGATGTAGGATAGTGGTTCCTGCAATTTTTAATGTGTTTAATTCAATGTTGAAATTCATAACAAGTTAAACGATGTTTTAAATATATATTTATACATTTTAGATGTCTGTTGCGCTGTCGTTAAAAATCTATTTCAATTTTAATGCATTTAAAGTTTTAAAAAATATGTTTCTTATATATATATATATATATATACCCTCATAACAAACTCCTTTTTTAAGAAACTGAATATATAAAAATTTTAAAAAGTCAATTTGAGACATAAAAACTGAAAATTGCTATGGCATTCATTGCTTGTAGTATGTATTGAATGTATTTTTCATAAAAACTTAAAATTGACAGTGCATTTTTTTTTCATTTTACTCATTTAAAATATAAATTATATTAAAATTTCAAATATTCTAAATGTAAAATAACACAAATTTTACGTGCATTTTAAATTATTTTTGATGAGCATTTACTCAAGTTTAACAAAGCTGTAAATCATATTTATTATTTACTTTTCTCTCATTTTCCAATACATGTTTAATTAACAATATCACATCTATTTAGATGAATATTTCATTGCTGCTTTTATTGTTCATGTATTTATAAGTATTCTGTATTATTTACCACAATTAGAAAAAAAGCGTTTCTAATATTTTTATAATACATATTGACTAATTACCACGAACCTCGTTTCAAAGAATGCAGTCATCATCATTATCATTATTATGTTACCAATTATAATGTTATGATAATTATATAGCTCTTTTTTTCCCTCCAATTATATTTCCTTCTGTATGTTTTATTTCAAACAGTTTTTTAGTATTTTTCTGTTTCAACTTTATTAAAAAATTGTACTTTAGTAAACTGACTCTAATTTAATCAACATCATTGCAACAAACTTATACTTCATTAATCAGAATTAATTTTTTCAACAATCTACCGACTCGAATATATATTGCTGCCGATTACATTCATTAAATTAACACAAATTTTTTAAACTATTTATTTTTCTGTAATTTACGAATAAATCTAAAGTTCAAATAACATCACTTCTAAAAAAACTTTATATGATTATTCAAATACAATGTTTTATTCTCGTCACCTTTGCATTCTTTACTATCCTCTTCAAATAATAGGTGTGTATTGTCACACATGCATTTCATTTTGGATGCCTCTGTCTTCACTCCTTCGCATATTACTCCCTTTTTGAATCCACAAACTGTTGAACAAAGACTTTCTAAACGAAAAACAACATTTATAATTTAAAATATTTAAAAAGACTTAAGTGAAACACATGACTGAAATAATTCTCTCGTGATTTTTCATTAAACAAAAAATTACAATATCTTATATCTATGCAGTTCTAATTTCAAAGAATGTCAATAAGTGAAAAATACATTCATTTAAATTCTAAAAATCGATTATGAGAAATGTCCAATGTTGTAAATAGTAAATAATCGAAATGTTGTTTAATTGTCGACTCTAAATTTGTAAACGATATTTCTTTTTCGATAAACTTGATTTTTTTTCGCACTTACAATAAAAAACGCTCGGGATATCAGAATATAAAGAATATAACTTTTCTTAAATGTATGCATTATATTTACATTATTTTTATCTTTGCATTAATGTAAATAATAAAATTAATGTAGCAATATAACATATGAGTATAATTTATTAAGAAAAAAAACTGTAAAGTGTCATTTTCTAATATTTTTTAATAGATGTAGGGTTATTCCTTTTAATGTCTTTAATTCAATGTTGAAATTCATAACAAGTTAAATGAGGTTTTAAATATACACTGCTCAAAACAATTAAAGGATATTTGAAGTTTTATATAAAATAAAGATATAAACGAAACTTTTTTTGCCGAAAATAGAAGAAGAGAATCACAAATGCAAATTTTTCTGGTTTTCAAACTGTGGAGTATGCAAATTTTGAGTTCGACGTCAAAAACGTCGCTTCAGCGGCAGCGAATGAAATTTGACTTTCAACTGGATAAAAGAGAATAAAGACAAGGATGATCGGCATTCAGTGATTGCTTTGTTTCGATGAGTACGATGTCTCAGCGAAGTCATTTGACAGATTCAGAAGCTTTGAGAATTGTTGGTAGGTTAGAAGGGGGCCAAACTCAAGCCGAAGTAGCGCAAGCTATTGAAGTGTCACAAAGTGTCATTTCCAGGATCTGGAACCGTTTTTTGGAGATTGGATGTGCAGGCCGAAGACCAGGGCAAGGTCGTAGACGGGCAACAACGCCCAATGAAGATCGGTATTTAGCGTTAACAGCTCGGAGACACCGAACCATGAACGCTACTCTTCTACAACAACACCTTCGCTCGGCTACAGACACCACGATTTCAACTCAGACTGTCCGAAACTGGCTCCATGCTGTAGGTCTGTATGCTCGCCGACCGATGGTATGTGTTAGATTAACATCAAGGCATCGTCGCGACCACAGGGAGTGGGCAACCGAGCATGTCAACTGGAGAAGAAATGAATGGAGCAATATTCTGTTTTCTGACGAGTCCCGTTTTTCTGTGCATCCGGATAATAGGCGTATTTTCATCTGGAGGGACCGTGGCAGTAGGAATAATCCTGCGTTCGTGCACGAAAGTGTCAGATTTGGCGGTGGAGGAGTGTTGGTGTATGGTGGCATCTCCATTGACGGGCGCACTGACCTCTACATCATTCGAGATGGAGCTCTGACTGGTCGCCGATATAGGGATGAGATCCTCAGACCTATTGTAGTCCCTTACGCTGCAGCAATCGGAGATAACTTCATTTTAATGGACGATAACTGCAGGCCACATCGTGCAAACCTGGTGGAGGATTTCCTTTTCGAGGAAGGAATCGTTCGAATGGAATGGCCAGCGTGTTCTCCAGACATGAATCCAATCGAGCACGTTTGGGACGCTCTAGGAAGACGCGTTTCTGGCCGCCAACAACCCCCACAAACTCTCCAAGAACTGGAAAGATCTCTTCTGGAAGAGTGGGGCAGAATACCCCAACTCGTCATTAATAGCCTCATTGAGTCCATGCCTCAAAGGTGTTCAACGTTGCTGGCCGCCCGTGGAAACCATACCCCCTACTGAAAATGATTTTCTTTGAAGAAAACACCTTTTCTTATTCTTTTTTTCCCATATGCACAAATTGTGTTTTTTTTCCTTTAGTACACAAATGCGGAATAAAATGCATTTTTTTCTGCCAAACATGTGTAAATTATTCTCATATAACCTACTATGTCTATCGACTATGTATCAATCAGCTAAACAGTTTACCAGATACAAAATCCACATAAACTGCAATATCCTTTAATTGTTTTGAGCAGTGTATATTTATAAACTTTAGATGTCTATTGCGTTGTCTTTGAAATTCTATATCAATTTTAATGCATTTAAAGTTTTAAAAAATATTTTTCTTACCCTCATAAAAACTCTGTTTTTTTAGAAACTGAATATATAAAAATTTTAAAAAGTCAATTTGGGACATAAAAACTGAAAACTGCTATGGCATTCAATGCTTGTTATTGAATGTAATTTTTTATAAAAACTTAAAATCGGCCGCTTTTTTTTTCATTTTACTCACTTAAAATATAAATTATATTACAATTACAAATATTCTAAATGTTCAAATAACATCACTTCTAAAAAAACATTATATGATTATTCAAATACAATGTTTTTCTTTTCTCGTCACCTTTGTATTCTTTACTACCCTTTTTAAATATTAGGTCTGTATTTTCACACATGCATTGAATTTTGGATGCGTCTGTCTTCACTTCTTCGCATATTACTCCCTTTTTGACTCCCCAAACTGTTGAACAAAGGTTTTATAAACGGAAAACAACATTTATAACTTTAAATATTTAAAAAAAAATTAAGTATAACACAATTCTGAAATAATTTTCTCGTGATTTTACATTTTAAAAAATTTACAGTATCATACATCTATGGAATTTTAATTTCAAAGTATGTAAATAAAGGAAAAGTACATTCATTTAAATTCTAAAAATCAATTATGATAAATGTCCAATGTTGAAAGTAGTAAATAATCGAAATCTTGTTTAATTGTCGATTCTAAAAATTGTAAATAAAATTTCTTTTTCGATAAACTTGATTTTTTTTTTCTCTGACAATAATAAAAGCTCGAAATACCATAATATAAAAAATGTAACTTTTCTTAAATATATGCAATATCTTTTCAGTATTTTTATCTTTGCATTAATGTAAATAATAAAATTAATTTAGTAATAATATATATGTTTATCATTTATTAAGAAAAAAAAATTAACTATAAAGTGTCAATTTCTAATATTTTTTAACAGATGTAGGATAGTTGTTCCTCCGATTTTTAATGTGTTTAATTCAATGTTGAAATTCATAACAAGTTAAACGATGTTTTAAATACATATTTCTACATGTTATATGTCTATTGCGCTGTCTTTAAAACTCTATTTTAATGTTAATGCATTTAAAAGTTTTAAAAAATATGTTTCTTACCCTCATAATAAACTCTTTTTTTTAGAAACTGAATTTATAAAAAATTATAAAAGTCAATTTGAGACATAAAAACTGAAAATTGCTATGGCATTCAATGCTTGTTACAGAATGTAATTTTTATAAAAACTTAACATTGACCACGCATTTTTATTTTCATTTTACTCCTTTAAAATATAAATTATATTACAATTTCAAATATTCTAAATATAAAATAACACACATTTTACGTACATTTTAAATTATTTTTGGCAAGGTTGTTGTTTCTGGCAAGGGTCCAAATAAGTCTATTGAGAGGGTCTCAAATCTTTGACTATGAACAGGTGTTTGTAAAAGTCCAGCAGGTTTTCGGTTACTCGCTTTATAACGAATACAGTCTACAGAATTTTTAACATAATCTGAGATATCTTTTCTCATTCCGGTCCAGTAATATCTCTGGGATACCCTTTAATAGGTTTCCTCGACTACATAATGGCCTGCGGTCGGTGAATCATGGTAATTCTTCAAGGCTTCTTTCCGTTCTTGAACAGGAACAACCAATTGTGCTTCATCTGAATCTGATTCTGGAGAGTAACAATATAAGACTCCTTGGTTTAAGAGGTAGCCACGTTCAGTCCAATTAGCAAAATCTGTATTATTTTCTTTAGATTCAAACGCTTCGATAATTTTCTTTAAATCTTCATTCTTTAATTGCTCTTCTCGGATATTTTTAGGAGATCCAATAGGCATATCAATCGAAATTGTGCAAATTTCACAAGAAGGTTCTTCATGATTGCAAATAGTGCGAGACAACATATCAGCAACTACGTTTGCTTTTCCAGAAATATATTCAAGCTTTAGGTTGAAAGATTATAACTGCAAAGCCCATCGGGCTAGTCTGTCTGACGGTGACTTTAAACTCATCAGCCATTTTAGGAGTTGATGATCGGAGGCATCTGTTATTTCATGTCCTTCAATATAGCCACGGAATTTATTTAAAGCCCAAATGACAGCAAGTGCTTCGCGCTCGGTGGTAGAATAGTTTCTTTCTGGTGCCGTTAACAAACGACTTGGAAAAATCTATTGGATGCTCTTCTTCTCCCTGACCCTGGAGGAGGACAGCACCTAGAGCATATCCACTGGCATCTGTACGAAGAAGATAGGGCTTGGTCGGATCATTTTGTTTTAGTACTGGAGGATTGATTAATGAACTTTTCAATGTTTCGAAAGCGCTTTGTTCTGCTTCTTCCCACTTTCAAGTTGCATTTTTCTTCGTAAGATTACTTACAGATTTAGCTATATCTGGAAATTTGGGAATGAAACGTCTGTACCAGGAGCAGGACTGCAAAAAAGATTGAACTTGTTTTACAGACTTAGGAGTAGGCATTTGTTGAATTGCAGCGGTTTTTCCAAGATCAACTTCGATTCCAGAGCTTGTTATCCATTGTCCTAAATATTGAACACGGGGGCAGGCAAAATTGCATTTTTCACGATTAACATACAATTTGAATTCCGATAGTTTATTAAAAACTGCTTCAAAGTCAGACAATTGTTTCTCAAAACATTCCGACAAAATTATAATATCATTTAAATAAGACAATATAAAGATGTCTTTGAGGGATTTTCTAAGTTATCTATTAATCTCTGAAAGTTGCTAGGGCATTTTTCAATCCGAAAGGCATTCTAATGTACCGAAAAGTTCCGAATGGAGAAATAAATGCAGTTTTGTCTCTATCAGCAGCATTTACTTCAATTTGGGGGTATCCAGACTTCAGATCAATGGTGGTCATGTAAGGTGTATGTTTGGCTTCATGGAGCAAATCATCTATTCGCGGTAATGGATAATTATCTGTATTTGTGATGGCATTTAATTTTCGATAATCGAGGCATAGGCGAATTTTTCCATTTGGTTTTGGGACCAATACTACAGGAGAGGCATAAGGAGACTCACACTCTTCTATTATACCTTTAGAGAGTAATTCATGTAATTCTTTACGCAAAATTTCCTTTCTCGCAGGTAACATGCGGTAAGGGGGTACTGCTACAGGAGGATGTGATCCAGTATCAATATAATGTTTAACTTTAGGTGTAGCCTCTTCCCCTAGTTGGAAGCTACTAGTAAATTTTTCAAGCAGTTCATTCAACCTAACTTGTTGCTCTGAAGTGAGATGTCTACCTTCATCTTCTCTAAGAAATATGGTGTCTAATTCAACGGATTTTATCGCTAATTCACTGGGAGGTCTATATGTATCTTCAGCGAATCTATACTTCCCCCTGCATCTATCAGCAAAAAACCTTTCTTGATTCACTACATCCAAAACAATTTTTGCTTTGCGTAAAATATTGATTCCCAAAATTGTACGATTATTTCTGGCATTCGGCAGAGCATAAAGTATTGTTTTAACGTCGCGACATTCAATTTTAACATGAACTTTTGTTTTATATACTTCGGTAGTGTCTTGTAGCCCATCCGCTAAGACTACGATCATTTGAGTTTTTTCAAACTTAACACCTTGGTCTTTTAATAAAGAATACAAAACTTCACCCGCAACGCAATGTGTTGCGCCAGTGTCAGCACAAGCTGTGCCAGAGAGACCATTTATGCTTATTTTTACCAATAATGTTGGTGATGTTTGCATATTACAGGTACGAAATTCTAGTGATTGAAAGTGCACCGATACATTTTTCGGAGAACAGGTATGACACTTGGATTTAATAACTCCATGGTTTCCACAACCATAGCAACTTAACATTGGTCGATTTAGATTCGAAGGATAATTAATTTTATTTCTCTTGGACTCCTTTTGATTGCCAATTTTACCAAACTCATTTCTTTTAAAATCTAAAGGCGTTTTCTCAAAGCGATTAGAATTCCCGACCTCACTGATTTTATTTCATCTCTTTATTTACTTTGTGTGACCTCAAATTATCATATAAATCTAACTTTTCAGCTAATTCAACAGGATCTGTTAAATTCTCCCATTGGTCTAAATAATGTTCTTTGCAATCAGGGGAAACCTTTTTCTTTAATTGGTCAGCAATAATTAATTCCGATAATTTTTCAAAGGAATTTATATTTCATTCGGATAGCCATCCCTCAAAATAGCTTCTAATTTCAAAATAATATTATTTCCAGCTAATATCGGTTCGCTTTGAATGTCGACTAAACAAAACTGTAAAACTTTCAGCAGTTAACTTGAACCTCTGCAACAATATATCTTTAATATAAGAATAATCCTCAAATTTTTCTTCAGGTTCACGCGCTATTAATTTACCGATTTCATTTGGACGGACTCCAATTAAATACGTAATCCAAAGTTCTTTGGAAACCTTTAAAAGTTTCATTTGCCTATCAAAAGTTATTAAAAATAAATTCATATCATCCTTTTCAGGATTGAAATCAGGTAAAACCTTTTTCAAGTCAACGCGGATTGAAGAAGTTTCTAGAGGGTTGCTTGTACTTACAACAACATCTCTTGTTCCTGCTTCTAACCTGAGCTTCTGTAGCTCAAATTCTCTTTCTTCGGCTAAACGTTTCTCTTCCTCAAGAGTCTTTCTTTCTTCTACGATATTTTCAAAAATTCCCTGTACAAAATCTATGTTATAAGTAAATGCCTCACTATTCACAATTTTATCACGAAATTCGAGGACTTTATCATCGCTACTTATTTCTACTTTTAATTCTGAAGCTAATGTGATTAAATCAATTTTCTTACCCTTAGAAAGAAACGCCATCATTTGATTTTTACAAAATAATGTCAAACATTATTTGTGAATAATTTAAATCAATTCTTAATATAATAATTAAAATAATGCCAAGCCCTCATTTATAATAATACCTTCAATAATAATATAGCTCAGTGCAACTATATAAATATATAAAATAAAGCAAACGATTTTTATTTTTCAATAATAATTATTAGATACATTTCTCTTATGAATATCTTCATTTAATTCAGATACTAAAATACTTGAAGCGGCAGACGATTTTTCGTATTTTAATTCCAAGGAAAATATCATTCAGGTTGAACAGAATAATTCCAAAATATTTCGATTCTGGACGAATGAAATACAATTTTCAAAAATCCTCAGATTCCGGATGAATCAAAAGTATTTTTGTATAAATTTTTGTACTTTAGTATCTAAATATTCTTATTAAAACAGTTTAACACAATTTAAAAATAATACTTATATTCATATCTTGCTTCTGTTCAAGCCCGACGTCGGGGAGCCACTTTGTAACATATTATTTAGAATCCGGGGTGGAAACTATCTTAGTTAAAAATTAAAACTCGATAATTTTTCATCGACTAATAAATTTAATATTTACAACGTATTTAACCCATTCGCGGTTAAGCTGTGTCCATTTTTTTGGTTCGGAGATGTTTTCACAGGGAGAACCTTTGTGTGTTTATAAATGGTTAAAGATTTACACTGTAAAAAAAATTCCGCAACGTTCCTGGGAAAAAATGGGCAGCTCAGTTGCCCATTATTTCCAAGAAACATTTCTTGAAAATGACTGGAACTTTACTGTATATGTTAAAAACTTTCTACAGAAATGCCAGTAAGTTTCCTGCGAAATACCAGGAATATTTCTGTTGACAGCAAAACATTACTGACATTTCACGGCATGCGGGATCCGCAGACGGTTTTTACATTTCCAGTTGACAATTTTCGCTTTATTATCATTATTTGTTAGAATGAAAAAATATTTTGAAATTGACATCAAAATTATTATTTATAATTTACACGAAAAAATAAATCTTCAGTTAAAATTCAATAAAGTAAATATATATATGATATATTGTTTCTGAACTTTGCTTAAAATATAAAAATATATAAATGTAAATAATAATTAGAAAAAAAATCTAGACATAAAATATTTTGGATTTTTGTCAGTAATTATGTTAGTTTACAAGTTAGATAAAATACATATAAATTTTCATGAAAAAAAAAACCTAAACGTAATTGTATATTTTTTCCGAAAATAAAAAAAAAATTCAAATTTGCAGCAATTCAAAGTGTCAAATATATATCAAATTTAAATCAAATTGTAATAAAGTGTTAAAATATAAAATTAATTAAAAAAAAAAGTCCAGAGGTAGCATCGAACTCGGGCCGTACGAGCTTTCTGCGTCCACACCACGAAAGACACGTTGAGAGCTGCAAACTAATGGGTATTTGAAACGTATGCTAAACCTCGGCATCTAATTTCTGAAAATCTAAGTCCCATTTGAAGAAATCCTTTCACAAGAATAATTAGAGATAAGAACTCTAAAACATACTTTAAATTAATCAAAATCGGTGAGAATCATGTTTGATGGTCCCCTGGTTAATGGAGATCCAAATAATAGGTGTATTTTTTTTTTTACACGGTCTGCTCCTTAAACATTCCACAGACAAGTACGAGAGATAATATCTTAGCGATGTCACGGAGGTATTGTATTTTCATCTGAATTGTCTTGATAATAGAGACGTAAAGGATTATGTCGTCTATTGATTTATTTGCATTCCATATTGATTTTTTTACATTCATTCAAGGAATTCTTTTTCGACACTGGCGCGCGAGCAACGGATTATAGCAAAAAAATAATAAATGGCGGCTGCAGCGTTTTGCTGTTTCCAACTTTTGTGTCAGGAACGTTTCAGATAAGAAAACCAGAATTTCACAGGAAAGAGCTAAATTATTCTGAAAACCTGAGAAAAGGCGAAACGTTCCTGGATTTTACATGGAACGTTACCATTTTTTTTTTTTACAGTGTAGTTTTCAAAACGTTTAGCAATGAGTCTGCGAAAACTGCTTTCCCCCTCTAGTATTTTCTAGCAAACAATAACCTACTGAAAGCCTTTGTGTGTACTTCTAAAGGGTAGACCTTCCCACATTCATGATTGATTACCACCCCTACCCTGAACTAATCCCTTTTCAAAGAACGAATTCTGCTAAAGAGGTAAGTTTCTGTTAGCACTGAAATAAGCAAAGGAAATATTTTTCTGAGTCGATTTTTAAAAGTTATCAAACAATAAAGTCTAAACTATAATTTGCTTTTTATAAATGAGTTATAATCCAAGGTAAGGTGTCGATATTTTAACTTAAGTAATTATTGTCGGAGCACAGCTCCGGCTTCCCTGCAAAAATTACACTTATTGTTAACACGATAGCGTCCAAAATATTTGACGCATCGACACAAAAAAAGGAGCTGGACGTTGGTAGGGCCAAAATATCGGTGCGTATTGAAAATCATAAATATTCGTCAACCCTAACAGCCTGAAATGTCGGCTCAAAAATTTCCCATAGACATAACATTGCGAGTTTAATTCTGTATATTTGAAAGATAAGGCTTTCTTTTTTTAGTCATGTACCTTGAGCCTTTTTTTTGCTCCAATTTTAACAATTCTTTTTTTTTAATGAAAGCTGTTTCTTTGTAGATTTGCCCGCACTAACTATTTTATTTTTTAAATACTCCCATTTTTATATTTAAATTTAAAATTTAAAAAATTTCTATAAATTTATTTCAAAATGGTAGCAATTGGATTACTTCCATTGTTATAAATAAAGGAAAAATAATAAGGTTTGCTTATCTTTATTGATGCCATTTTCTCATAAAATTCAAAATAAACTTTCTGAAAAAATTGAACAGAACATGACGTCATGCTTTAATAAAATACTCATGTTTTCCGCAAAAAGATGTTTTTCATTCATTGAGTTTGAGACGCTTGGTGAAATGCTTCAATGAGGCAAAATGACATCATATTTAAATGGAAACGATCTTTTTCTCTGATAAATGTAAATATTTTACTACGAACGCCTCTAAAAGATATAAATTTCTGGAATTTTACTCGCCGATACAGAGATTAGAATCACAAGTCAAGAGTGCGAATTTTCACATGCAAAGTCGTAGTTGACAAACTTGATTTCAAGTTTAGAAATATATGTATTAATCACATATTGCGCATTGTAATATTTTTGAAATGGTGAATGTAAATATAAGAGATGCGTATGCAAATTATGAGACGGTGAAAATAACATAAAGTTTAGATTTTACGCGAAAAATAATTCCATGATTAACTTAAGGTGAAATCATTTTTTAAAAATTTTCAATCGGCAATTTTAAACGGCACAGATGTCATATACGCCCCATATTGGCGCGATTTATTTCTGACGCCAATGTCATATACGCAACGGGTACTTAACTGGCGCCAAAATGTCGTTATTTTGCTCGATATGGTTACCCTGATGTTATTGTTTGTGCTGCTGAAGTTTTCCCTGAATTGGCGTGGGAAAAAATCGCGCCAATATGGGGCGTATAAGACATCTGTGCCGTTTAAACATAACAACCTCAATGGGTAATTTCATCAAAATTACATATCTTGATGAGGTATAATAAATAGTGCAGTTTAATTTTTTTAATATTTTGAACAGTCGAAGTGTATGGAATTAGTATTTTGGTAACTTTATGTAAAAAATAATATTTGTTTTAAGAGACTAAGTAGTAACCTATGTATGAGTTCGTTTTTAAACAATTTCTTTCATCGAAATTCGACGAGATTCATCCCGTTATTAATTAAAACATTAGCTCCATTGCTGTAAATTATGCATTTTAAACTCATACGGATCATTATGGAGTCGAATGTTGAAGTCGATGTTCATATATTGGTGACCTGAGATATAGATTACCCCCCCCCTTTCAGAAGTTTTACGTTCTACGTATGTAACAACCACTATTTTTTTCGAACTTTTCATTCTTTGTAAGCTTCCAAATCGATGCAATTCATTTTGAATTTTAAATTAAGAGAAACGAAAAGAAAATCGAATACGGAAAATACGATTTTGGGCATTAGTCGAATGGCTAAGAGTGATACTCAAAGAAATCGAGAAAAATATAATGTCATGTATGTATTACTTATATGTATGTATTCTTATGTATGTATGTTTGTATTCAGACGAGTGTATGTTTCTATTGGGAAATTTTCGTAATCGGGTTTGTAGACAAATTCATAATTTACTGAGCATTGTTTGATGCGCAAATTTAACAATTTGGTAGCTGTCCCAATTACTGACGATTACTCAATTTTTTTTTTATTCATCGTAAATGAATATATTTCAACTGAAATGCAAGTGAACATTCTGAAATAAATGAGATAAGCATTTTTTTGTCAAGATATACACTAGAAAACAAAAATATGTAGATTACAAAATAAAAAAATCCTGTACGGGTTGGAAAGGGTAGCTTCCCTGTTTCTTGGTTTTAAGATTTTAGCTAATTTTACTGGAGAACACGAAGTTAAAATGCGAAGAACCCGGTTAGAGAAGAATCATCAGCACTGAATTTCAATGGAAATTTTGCCAAATTAGTTAGATACAGAAAAATTGGCTTAATTTGTGACGACATATTTTTGGTCGCCAAATTTGGCTATATTTCGTCCAAATGTCGCGAAGCTTATCGATAAATGCGACGTTAATCTATATGACTATGATCGCTTATGCTTATGATCGGAGAAATGGATACAACAATGAAAGATAATTCGTGAGAAATCATGTTCACTAAAAGTCATAAATTTATCCCTGATTTTTTTTAATCTGCTGCCTAGATTTAGTGTACATTTTAAGAAATATACATATTTTATATGTGTAACGTTATACACAGAAGTTTCGAAAATGACGGTTAAAAGAAAGTAATTCAAATGTATAGAGTTATTCAGCTAAATTCTATGTGGAAAAGTCGCATAAAAATAACTCAGATGGTTCCTAATATTTTCCTAATAACGATAGGACAACAACTCAGATTAATAAAGGTATCAAGTTTGATAGAGGAGTATAGCAGATTATCTATGAGTGTGTGTTACATACGTGTTATAAACCTTTACCTGTTGCCATATTAAATAAGTTTGGGCTGTGCCAGACGAGCAAGTCTTTGAAGGAGCTTTAAAGTTTTCTGCCGCAAACTCGATGGATCAAGTTCTCAAAGATCGGAGCTAAATTTAAAAAATCGAAATCTCTCAAATACATCCGGGGGTAATTCTTTATCTTTACCGTAGATTCTCTTATCCAATGGTTTCTCTTTACTTTTAACATTCCTGAATTATTATAAAGAACAACAAATTATGTTGCCTTCAGTTATTACTGAACAGCTTTTGTCTTTGCAAACAAAGGTTACAAATTTCCCTAAATCAGCTTTTATTATTGGAAAAGGAAGAGCAGTAAAATGTACAAAAATCAAAGAAATTAGTAAAACAATCATAGAGCAGTTAGGATCAGAAGCTATCATTCTTTTGGCACTAACAGGTACTGCTGCATTTAATGTCAAAGACAAAGTAACTCACTCAGTGCTTAAAGAACCAACGTGTTTTAAATAGTTCGCTATTTTAAAAAGTCAGCAATACATCTACAGCTCAGAATGGATACATTGTTATTTCTTATTATTGACGAATTTTCAATGATAGGATGTCGTCTTATGGCTGACCTTGAACAAAGATGTCGCGAAGGTAAAATAGATAGCATTTAGCCATTTAGAGGCTTATTTGTTTAAATCCTTGGACGTATTAGGTAGTTACATCGAGTAAAAGACATCCCTCTATATAAAAGACATTCTTTAAAAGTCATTTTGATTCTTCGCGGAGAAAAAATGCTTATTGCTTTTTAAAAATATTTCACATTAACAAACTCATTGAGATAAAACGACGATCAGCAGACACAGTTCCGAAAGACTCTGAACTCACTTTGCGTGAGTCAAGTTTTTGACTACCTCTCACCCCTTATGCAACGACACAAATATATACTGCTTTCGGCTAACTTGAATGATTTGAAGGTGCCATATGTCTTTTTCTCAAAACTAAGCAAGCTAAAGAATATAATCAAGAAGTACTTCTTATATCAAAGCGGGGACCAATTAACAAGAACTTTAGCAGATCACAATGATTAAATAGCAAGATGGAGTGCAGATGATCACGCGTCTGGAAACAGGGTTATGCATTATGCTACATACCAATCTCTGAACGGAGTGAGAATTGGTAAATGTAAGTACGGTAAAAGATATTGCCTATGGCCCACGTTTTCAACCTCGAGGTTTGCCACAGGCCATAATAGTTCATTTTGTTGAGTATCATGAGCCTTTTCTTACAGTAATTTTTTTTTTATCAAACCTATTTGTAAATATTGGAAAGAAGAAAAAGCCTCATTCACATGAAGTTAGTTACCTTTAACTGTTGCATACCTTGCCACCATACATAGATCCTCGAGTTTAACATTGTCAAAAACTACTGTGGATATCCATCTAAAGGTGTTGTCACATAAAACAACTTATGTCATTTTTACTGTATTTATTCATTTAGAGAAAGTTCTAATGGAAGCAATTTTCGCTAAGGAAAGGCTTTACCCAAATTAGAAGTATGGGAGCACTTGCTGACAGATTAGAATTTGTGCATTACCCGAGGCAACTGACGACTGAGTTAAACACTTTAAAATGAGGTATCGACGATTGTTATTTCAAACTTACTTTTATACTATTAAACAGCAACCTAGAAAATAAAACATTTTTTAAAATAATATCTTTTAAGTTTATGCGCCTCCATGCTCCGACATTTCGGCCTGACGGATACTAGTTAATTATATCATCACTATAAATATAAATTAATTAAAGCAAAAGATGCAATTAAATACAGATACAGATTCAGTTTTATTATTATTTTTATTATTAAATCAAACTTACAAGGAATAATTAGTTATGCAATATATCTTAAATTTAGAAATTTCTAAAGGCAATGATTTTAAACATAAGAAAACATAATTATTAAAAAGTAAGAATCACGATTCCAATGCTGTTTTATCGATACCGAAGTAGAATGTAACAATTTAGTTTTTAAATATTGTAATCTTCAGATCTAAAAAATTATAAGTTAAAATGAGAGACATTATTTACTTGAAATCAAATGTACTTAATTTCAGATGTGGGTTCATTTGTTTAATCAAATCAAACCTGTAAAAGACAGATCTTTAAACTAGATGAGGTGCCGTAGACTTTCTAAAGAAATTCACATTAAAAAAATCCATGGAAAAGTTGGTTTTTTTTTACATAACCATCAAAAGAATTAACGCAAAGAATACTGTTTTGCTGATAAAAATATGATACAAAGAATGCTCCAAAATTAAAATGGAATAACTTTCAGATCTAAACATTTATAAACTATAAATTATATGTATATATATATATATATATATATATATATATATATATATATCCAAAAACCAAACCAAAAATTAGAAACCACGGAACTGAACCAATAATAAATAAACTAAACCAAATGACAACGACAAAATAACTAAAAACAACTAACTTCAAAAACAACACATATATATATAATCAGATCTGATATCACACAAAAAAAGCTAAAATTAATCTTTTTAATTAAAATTTTCGATACGATATTACATGTTAATTAAGTTCAAATATGAATGTTCGTATGCAGAAGTTTCCAGATATTACCCTCATAGCATGCATGGTCACAGTGACGTCATTGTGACGTCACTGTAAGTCACTGTGGTCACGTCACATCTGTGACCAAAATGCCACCACTCAGTGATGTCACATTGTGACTGAGATGTGAACTTCTTAGAAAACTTTAAAAAATTACAAAAATTATTAAAAACATGTTATTTACTGTAAAATATATTTTTCTGCCGGATTAACAAATTTTTTAAACCGTGGTCCAAGTTGCATCTGTGCCTCTAACAAAAACTTTTTATTTTCATATAACATAAAATGTAATTAATTCATCAGCAACACAAAACGATTTCCTAATTATGAGAATTTCATATTATTAAAAAAATATTTTAGGTAAGCAGACCTCGACTTATCTTTTATAAAGATTTTTGTAAATGATCATCTGTTATACTAGAAGTTTCTCAAAGAGTAGTCGAAACATTTCTGTCGTTTCAAACTAAAAACTTTCTATTACAGTTAAGGCTGCAGCTTTTAATGAGCACGCAGAAAGCGTCTTCAAAGTTCAGTCATATATGCATTTCTTGCTTTATAATTTGCATTCAAGTCATTTTTTTCCCTCTTAGTGTTTCACTATTTTAAGTATTTTTTTTTTTTTTATTCTACTTCTTTCAAACGTTTAAAATAGAATTGACATTTTCCGAATATAAAATTAATGTACAAAATTTAGGCAAAGCCCACGACATAATTAATTATTCATGTTTTATTTTTTGTTTTCAAAATATATCTTTAAAAATTATTTTACAAGTTTTATTCTACAGAAAATTAATATTAAGAGAATGATAGATTGACAAAGAAAAACTCATCTCTTCTCGATAATCTTGTTGTATTTTTTAAGAAGATATTTTGTATATATATACAAAATATCTTCTTAAAAAATACAACAAGATTATCGAGAAGAGATGAGTGTGATACAAACTGATACCTGTGATACAAATTTTACTTTAAAAAAAAAAGGAGAGAGTCATCATTATTACCAATAAATTAATTTGTATACATTTTGAAAATTTAAGCAATGTTTTATCTAGTAAACTCTAATTATGGATAATATTATTATTATAATTTACGTAAATGAAACTTTACAATTCAATAAAACTGATAAAAATAAAAGATGAAATACAATAAAACATTTTCAAACAGGAAATTGAATTAGAGACAAATTGACAAAATTATTACGCATTTAATTTCCTTCCGAAACTGTGGTATAGAAAAACAAATAAAACCAAAAAACATCTGCTTCGAACTTCGAAACTTAAAAATCGTCTGCATCTGCACTATTTCAGTTGTTACCACTCGACCGCAGAATAACGGATAAAAGTAACAGTGAAACTTTTTAGAATAAACGCGGGACACTGGACAGTTCTGTGGACACTGTGGACACTGAAGTTCTGTGGACACTGGACAGCATAGGTGTGTTGACACGGATTTAAAAACTGAAACAAGAACGTTCTCAGGATCCAAGTTAGTTCAGCTAACAAAATATAAACCCGAGAAAATTACGGTAGCTTTGACTTGTTGAAGATGATTCAAGTCATTGCTATCGTACTTATAATCGGATTTAATTGGTTCCCCAAAATCAAAGTATCACGTACAACGTCAATGAAATTAGGTATGTAAAAATATTATTTTCCCTGTTTGCTTTTTTTTTTATTTTATTACAACAATTTTAGTTAGTTTCTCATTAACATGCTGTAGAACATAAATATTTCATTACATTTATTTTTTATTTTGCTGAAATATCTAAAATATTATTTTCCTTGTTTGCTTTTTTTTTTTTTTTTTAATTACAATGATTTCAGTTATCTTCTAATAAACATGTTATAGAACACAAATATTTCATTACATTTATTTTTTATTTTGTTAAAATATCTAACTTCCTTTTCAACAGCTTTGATCAGATTATTAAAATTAGTGATTTAAATTGCATTTTAATCTGGTTTATTTTCTTATTTAAATATTGGGTTAAAACCACATGGTGGCATAAATATAAAAGTATATGGACAAGTATTATCATCAATCATTAACATAATTAATAGACATTTAAAGATAATTAAATTATTTAAAATTTGTGGATGTTATTAACGTTTACCATAGCAAGACCCCTATTTGTAATGAAGTTTGTAGCATGTTATTTCATTTACAGGGACAGTCAATTGTATTCCATTACATTACGGCTTGTGGGAAAAAAATCGTTTCAAATGATTTTTAATGATTTTACACGCTTTCAAACAGAATAAAATTGATATGCGTTTATGAAGCGCACTAAAATGTGCATTCCATAGAATATGCGATGCAAAGAATAGTTATTGTTCATTTACAGGGCTAAAAAAGGAATTCCAATACATGATGATATAGGGGTGGAGGGAATTGTTTGCGGCGTACTTTATTTATGTTAATCTATTTGATATGTAATGAAATTGATATACGTCGTTGAGGTTTACATACTATGAATTATTTCATGTATAATACGAAGTGTATATAGCATTTACAGGGACACACAAAATATTTCAGATACTATATTGTATCCGAAGTACTGTTCATTAGCGATGATTTCTGGAAATACATTTTTAATTATGATATACACTTTTATGATTCACTACATTTATGCATAGTATATGGTGTATATATATATGCTATAATTCATATACAGGAATATACAAAAGTATTCGAAAGGGTTACTGGGTATTGCTTAAAGGAGGTTTTTAAATAAGTTATGCATTTTAACGCTGCACTGTATTTAATTTACTAAGAAATGTTTGTAGTATATAGATAAAATGATATAAAGGGTCACGCAAAGAATTGGATACGTTGCCATCTATGAATTATAATTTCTGGAAATGTAATTTCAGCAGTTTTAAGAGTGTTTTAGCTTGAATAAAATTTTAACTAAATAGTGGCGTGTAATAAAGGTTCTAGGTAAACTACAGGGTTGTACAAAATTATTTAAGTATGTTTCCATATATTAGTATAAATTGCTAAAAGAGAATTTCAACCTGTTATACGTTTCCTTGATAAACTAAATTTTTCCATTATATAGTATATATATATCAATCTACAGATCAAATACAGGACTGTTTAAAAGAATTAGAAAACATATTTGGCTGTGGATGGTAGGGTGTCAACGATTTTAATCGGTTGATTTAAATCAGCGATTAAATCATGATTTTAATCAACCGATTTTTAAAAAAAAATCATTGATTAAAATCAAAAATTTTCTAAATGTTTAAAATGTCAAAAAAAGTATTAAAATCTAACATGAACAAATTTGAAAGTTTCTACAGGTATTTTGACTTATTAATAAACAAAAAAAGAGCTTTAAATAATTGTTTCTAAGCTTAATTCATTAGTATTGTAAAAAAATTAAAAGCATTGTTTTTAAGTTTTTATCCAAATTAAAACAGTTTCATTTAAAAATGATATTTAAATCTAACCTAATTTGCAATGTCATAATTTCCTTTAGGTAATCAATTTATGCATTATTTTATATAAAATACACATAGCAAGTATAATTACATTTCTACAAGTAAAATAATAAATAGTAATTAATAGCAATCTCAAGTTAAAGAAGAATGAAAGAATGACATCTGCTCAGCAGCTAAATTGTAAATGAATGCATAAGAGAAAAAGAAATAATTGGTATAAAAATGCTAAGCACAGCAAGAGCTTCTTTGGTATAGGTTGAATAAATGTTTATTATTATTATTATTATTATTATTATTATTATTATTATTATTTTATTTATTTATTTTTTTTTGTAACTCATATATATTAAAAAATTGAACCATTGAAAGCTAATAGAGGTAATAATGCTGTTACTTAAATATTTTGAGGATTTCAGATATTAGTGGCTAACTTATATTTATTCTATATAAATGGGTTTAACTCATTTTCATTTTTTTCTTTTTGGTTAGCATACACGTACATGTGTGTAAGTATAGATTTTGGTGGTTTACAGAAATTTTCCTAAATACAAATGCAAAATGAGCTGCAAATAATATTTGTTAGTTTTGTTATTTGTGCTACTAACTAGTGAATTTTACTTATTTGCAGTTTTTATTAATTCTGTAATTACTTATACTGCTTCTTCTAGGCCATTTTGTTTAATGGTGCCACACCATGCCCCTTTTGAAATTGGCAAAATGCACCTTGCCTTAAAAAAAGAAAAAAAAAGTTGAAATTTACCTGTAGTTGTAGCCAGAGATTTCTTGTAAAAAACTTCCCCATTCAACAGTATTCTAAATTCATGTGGAAAAAATCTTGCAAAAATATAAAACTTTATTTCTTTAGAAAAAACAGGATATTATTAAAATATGTTATTTAATTGTATTTTTCAATTTGTTATTCATAAAATTATTAAAAATTAAGGACACTTTACTTTTAATGCTAAAAAATATTCTTTTTTTTCTTACATCATTACTAAACACATTACTAATATATTTCCTCATGAAATAGTGCCCGTTTTTTGAACTAGCATCCTGTCCCTTTTTCTTTCTAAAATGAATTATTATCATTTTAATAATTAAGGCTTAAAAATGTATAATATGTTCCTAATTAGAGAGTTGATTGCTTAATAATTAATTTGAAGTAATGTTAGCTATTTAGTATAAAATGCAGTTAATAATTTTCATAAATGTTAAGTATCTCTAGTATTTATAAAGTTTTACATAATTATTACAATATTAATGTATATAACATTATTGTATAATACTACCTAATGAAACTACTAATTTGCAGTTTTTATTTCTGTAATTACAAACTAACAATTATAATTTTATCAATTAAAGTGTAAAAACATAGATTATGTTAGCAATTAGTGGTGTAATTGTTTTGGAAACCTAAAACTCATGATAGCTATTCAGTATTTGAACGCTGGGGAAAAAATCATACAAATCTGATTTAAATAAAAAAAATCTGATTTAAATAAAAAAAAAACGATTTTTTTTATTTATTTTTTTAAATTATGATTTTTTTACACCTTAGTGGATGGTAACTGCGTAAGTCAGTTTTTAAATGTTTTACGCGTTTTCATGTTTACTTAGTTATCTTATTTACGTTATTTCCCCCGATGTCTTGATAAAACATTTAGGAAGAGTTGGAAAGTGTTTTATAATCTATGCCTAACGGATGATATATCTTACTTGTTGTTTCTATTTCCCAGATCAGTCTTTTCATATAAAACATACCAAATCTAATTAGCTCATATTCACAAAATACAATATATACGGGAATAAAAAATTTAAATAAAGAGGGCTTATCATGTAGTTCTATAAGTAACAGTTGTATTAATGTCCGTTAGACTCCATGTTCGTATTTAAAAAAGCAATGACAAATCATAACACATTAAAAAGCTTACACATTCTTAATATTAAGCTTGAATTCAAGATCAAGCTAACTTAATAAAAAAAGATGTCAGTTAATAAGCATTGTTTTTTAAATGGAAAATTAAAAATATTTTAGAAGAATAGGACTCCAAAATAGCGATATCTTGCTAAAAAGTACGGTAAAAAGATAAAATTTTATATTTCAAACAAAACTTTACTTTAAAATTATCGTAGTTTTTATGACAAGAATCATCACAGTATTAATACTTGGACATTTTTCCAGAGAGGAACATTCGCCTTGCATACAATATTTCAAATGAAAATCAAATTTCAAATAAATTGCTTAAAAGGCGCAAAGGCCAACATAGTGAAAAATATCCACGCCGGGTCTCGATCCCGGGTCATCAGTATAGCGCACTGACATTCTACCGACTAAACCACATGGAACGATACCCAGCCTGGAAATTTTCTCCTTATTACATGTTGGCAAGGCTACAAACGCCGCACAAGATGGAATATTTATCGTGAGCCACCGTCATGGGGCAAACACGAAACTTAATTAAACCAGCATCGATTAAATATATATTAATACTTGAAAATTTTTCCAGAGAGAAACATTCGCCTTGCATACAGTATTTCAAATGAAAATCAAATTTCAAATTAAAATTGCCTTTTAAGCTATTAATTTGAAATTTGATTTTCATTTGAAATATTGTATGCAAGGCGAATGGTTCTCTCTGAAAACATTTCCAAGTATTAATATAGTTTCAATCGATGCTGGATTTAAGTTTCGTGCTTGCGCCATGTCGGTGGCTGACGATAAATATTGCATCTTGTGCTGCGTTTGTAGCCTTGCCAACATGTAATAGTGAGAAATTTTCCAGGCTGGGTATCGTTCCATGTGGTTTAGTCGGTAGAACGTAAGTGCGCTATACTGGTGGCCCGGGTTCGAGTTCCAGCATGGAATCTTTTTCACTAGTTCGCCTTTGCGCCTTTTAAGCAATTAATTTGAAATTTGGTTTTCATTTGAAATCATCACGGAGTTTATGACAAGTTCGTCACAAATGACACATATTTCACAAATTGGTCACAGTGTGACTTCAAAACATAGTCACTTTCGTCACAGGTTCGTCACAAAGTTAATGCCAAAATAGTCACAAATGACACACTTTTCACAAATTAGTCACACCGTGACTTCACAGAGTGGTCACAATGTGACGTCACAAACGACCTCTAAAACGGCCATAACGACCTCACATTCTAGTCACTGTGACGTCACATCCACGTCACGTGACGTCACATCGACGGTCACAAAATCACAGTGTGACTTCACAACGACGTCGCCGTGACGTCACCATGCCTTACGGGTAAAATAATGGTAAATTCAATTTTTAAAATTATTATATCTTATAAAATAGAATTTTTTTCTCTTTAAATGTAATTTGTAAAAAAAATTTAGAACAAATGATGATTATTTTTTTTTACAGTAATTTTTTTTCTTTCTTCTTCTTCTTCTTCTTCTTTTTTCTTTTCAAACGATTTATTTTGTAACTTCGGGGTAATATACCTCTTCAAGGATACCAATCTGAGAGCGAGCTTAACGTTTGATTTTATGAGAAGCACAGTATTATTTTTGGGCCCCTTTTCATTTAGTAGATATTTTCTAAATTTCACCATACATGAAAGGCTCATCAATGATACTGTTATTATTCTCTGAGGTTCACAGACGAGTTCACATATATTTCATTAAACAGTTTTTATATGTTTCCTGTATGTACTACAGTTAATTTTAGTACATGTTGTTCTGTGCTCAGCTGACCAGGTCTTTCGCGATAGATTATACATTTTTATAACTTTAGCAAATGAAGCAGAATCTGGAAAGTTTCATTAATTAATTTAAACATTGCGAAAATATTCTTAAATTTGTTTCTTGAGGGGAAGGAGGGGGGAGCAGTCAGCGGCTAGATGTATGCAGGGCCATCGCTAGTACTTTTTATTGGTGGGGTAGAATATTTTAAATTGCCAAGTCAAATTTCAGTATTTACCAACTAGTTTTATAATTCCGCCAAGTTACCACAATTACAAAGTGGGATATAGTTCTTATTTGTAAAAAGTTTAATAATATTTAAAATTAGATTTGTAACTTTTGCCAAGTCTATCGGAAATAGAAAGTGTATTATCGTTTTTATTAAAGTTTTAAACAAAGTTGCTAACTGAGTTTGTAAATTTGCCAAGTATAACAACGTTCGCGAGCGTTCTTTTGGGGGGGGGGGAAGGGGGGGGGGTGAGTATCCCGCATACACCTCCCCCCCCCCTTAGCGAGGGTCCTGGATGTACGAAATATACTTCCTCCTGCATTTTACTGGAGTAAAATTATGAAAATTGAATTAATAAATTAAAATTAAAATTCAATTGAATTATAATTGATATAAAATTCAATTAGAAAATGCCTGTTTTAAAATCTCATTTTTCTCCATCATATTAAGAAAATATATACATATAATTCCAAACCGATCGGTGTGGGGAGATTAGAACACACACACACACACTTTGTTGCGCTTATGCATATAATGCTAGGAGCACGACCACGGGAGGGATACATATTTAAGTCTCTGTGCAATGATGTACAGGTATTTCTGTGGGAAAAAAGCCGCATGATTATTTGTAGGCTATACTTCAGTTTTTAAATTATAACTCAATATATTCTTACACGTTTGTATAAATATAAATTATGAATCTAGAAAGAAGTCGCCATTAAAAGCTATTTCTATAATTTAGTATTTTCGCCATAAATTTTGATTTGTTAAAAATGGATGATTTTGTTAAATCATGGATCAAATGTTATAATTTGCCATTTTGACGAATATAGATAAAAATGTCAAAGGTCAAAAAATCAATGGTAAAAAGGCAGCAGAAAAAATAGTAGTAATATTTATAAACGAGTGCAATCGGAATTATTTAAAAGATAAATACACTAAGATCGAAATAACTCTTTAAAACACCATTTCGTCAGTCTTGCTGCAGTTTTCAAAGTAGTAGGACGTGTTCTCTGCGCCTGATGAAGAAAGACTAGTTCGTTCGAAGAACTTTGCGCATCTATTAAAATAATTATGGTGTTTTAAAAAATTGTTTTTATCTTATCATTAAACACCAACGTCTTTAATTATTTAATAAATACATTACTCCACAGTTTTAAGTAAAGCATGTGCTAAGCACATTGAAAGTAACATGTACATACCATTATACTAAAGCATAAAAATAAATGGGTATTGTGTATTGAAGATGTATTCGCTCATTGGACATGTTCGCTATTTGTTAGAGAGTCCCTGAAAGTTATGAGTGGGGTTGTTTGGTCGGTTGTATTTATGACGGTCAATTATAAGCACGAGGGATATAGGCCCAGGGGGGAGTGCCCTTCGTGGGGGTCTTGCTAAGGGAACATAACCCGCATTAACGCTCTGAAATCCAAGGTTAGAAGAAAACCACGAAAATTCCGAACGATTAGGCCGACTGGCGCAATTGGGTTCGAACCCAGCACCTCCCGTCTACCAGCTTCGAGAGCAGAACCTCTCAGCCACCGGTGGGGCTATGAGTTGGGGAAGTGAGGGGGGCTTCAGTTTTCAAAAGAAAATACAAACTGTAGATTCTTACAACTCGCTACATCTATCGCTAATCTATAAGGACAGCAACTTACATGTATTTATAGAAACTTTGACCAATAGTTGCTTGAGGGGAATGAGGGGATGTGATACATGAAATTAACAAAAACAAAATTTTACATACAGATCTTTTGAAGAAGTTGAAAAAAAAATCAAATTTGAAATGTTCGCATTATTTACAAAGTACGGGTTGAGGGAGGGGGGGCAGAGTTAAGGCGGTTAACAGAAAATATGCCTCAGTTTTTTTTTAAGATTTGGGACAAGAAAACATAATTTAAGCAACACGCAGTCAGGGCTCGAAATATTTCGGAGCAAACCGGAATGATATTCTGATTCGTGGAGTTATGACAAATATTGTTCCGATTCGTGATTGATATTTCCGCTCCAACGTTCATCCGAAAAAATATATATATATAGAATGTTCGGCGATACACTTAACATCACTGTGATAAACACCACCCATACCACGGCCATGAAGCTATTGTGATAGTTCCTCACCAAATGAACGGCTCACGACACAAATGAGTATTAAATTTTAGTGACTAAATGAATGTGATAGACCACACATCTAAGCTTTTAACGAAGATGGAAGCAGATAAAATTTAGGCCGTACTGGAGACAGTATCGTAGCAATTTAAAAATCATATTGGGGGGGGGGGGGTGCTCAAATAGTTTTTAACTCAGTATGCTCAAAGTTACTACGAAATTGAGAAAACCAATTAATGATAAAGCATCTTAATAATAAGTAATTATATAGATTAATTAATTATTTAATTTCATTCATAATTAAAAATGTGTATGCGAAATATTTCAAAGTAAACATTATGGAATAAATTAAATTTTACAATTTTGTGAAATATGACAGTAGATTTCGAAAGAAATATTTCCATAAAAAAGAAACAAAATGCACTTACAAATTTTGGCATCATACCACAAAGCAGTGCGCTTCGCTGACATTGCGTTTAAAATAGATTCGGCATCTACTTGTATTTTCCGCAATTGTTTTTTCCGCGATTCTTTGTGAAAATTCGCGTTTTTCGCGATCCTTTGACGAAATTTGCGCTTTTTCAATCATCTGACGAAATTCGCGTTTTTTAGAGATCCTTTGAGGAAGTATGCGTGTTTTCACAATTCTTTAATGAAATTAGAGGGTTTTTTTCGTTATTCTTTGACGAAATTGGGGATTTTTTTATGCGAACGATTGACAAAATTCATTTGTTTTCTTCGACCACTTGACGAAATTTGCGATAGATTTTATGTCTAAATTTTCGGACTAATGGCCGATTTTTTTAAATTTTCGGAACCGAAAGACTTAAATTGTCGGAAAATTCGGAACAGAACTCCTGACTTTATTTCAAAGGGGGGGGGGTTGAGCCCCCTGAGCCCGCCCCTTTCCTACGCCACTGCCGGAGACAATATGTAGCTTATTGCGTTATCTGTAATTTTTTTCATTATTATTTAGAATCTTGAATGCATTTTTAAAATTGCCTTTACATGGTTAGAATTGAAATTGTCTATGCTTTCAAGAAAAAAAAAAAACTAGAAAACAGGAATTTTGTTTTTTCAGGATATAGTTTTGGGCCCGATGAATAATATATTTATATAAATAAAGATACAATGGAATCCCGCTTACCGAGTTAATATGGACCAAGCTCACCTCGGATAAGCAAAAAACTTGGATTAACCGGATTTACACAAATCGTCAGCCACTGAAGAGATGAAATGTAAATTTTCACTTAATTCATTAATTAGTTCATAGTTTTTTTCAATCGAACTTATACCTTTGGAATGGATAATTTTCGTCTGATGGACTGATGGCTTCCATTGTTATGAAATAACTATTATAAATGAAGTGTTAGGTGAAGATGAAAGAGCAGTCGTAAAAACTCTGATTTTCTGGCCAGAATGGAGTAAAAATGTTTAAAAAAAATTATGGTCATTTTTTTTTCCTATTCTGATTAGAAAATCAGAGTTCTAACTTTTTACGGCTGCACTTTCATCTTTACCTAACACTTCATTTATAATATCCATCATATACATAATCCATCAGAACAAAATAACTCGGTTAAAGCGAAAACCCTGTTAAGCGGGACTCTACTGTAGTACAAAACATATTTCAGTTTTAAGACTTAAAACACACGCTTTTATTTTATATAAAAGGACGTCATTCGCATCCTCTGAAGAATTCTTCAATTACCATGTTAACAACATCTATAGAAAACTATTCATATGACGTCACTAACGCTAAATAATACACAAATTTAAAAAAAAGAAAACCCAGAAACTCGACAAAAAAAAAATCGGTTATCTAATGATTCACATGGCTTCATTTGTTTGTAATATAGATAATTAAATTAAATTTAGTTTATAATAGCTCCATGTTTTATCAGAAATCATTCATTTTTTTTTCAAATTAGCACGGATTTTAATTACATTTTTTTCAGTTTTTATGAGAAAATGGCAACAAAAAGATATAATTGCTATTTTCCACTATTATTCCTTGATTTTCTACAGAAATGGAATACTTGAGTTGCCAAAATTAAACAAATGGTGGATAAAACTTCCAAAAAAAAATTAATATTTTAAAAATAAATGGAGATGCAGTTTTCAAACAAATTGCAATAAAAAGTACTTTTTTTTCGAATACGACGGTATAAAAATTGAAAATGTGCGATGCTTAGAAATTTAAAACAAATGCAGTAGTGTATTTAACAGTACAATGATATATCTGCTTTGTTTTACGGCTGGCTTATACAACGCAACATTATTTTTTGGAGACGACATAAAATAAACTGAGAGGAAGAAATAGCATTCCGGAGCTAAAAATTAACCAACAATAATTTTGAAATGGTGTTCCTTTTCGTGAAATTTCCCGGTCCTGCATGAAGCAAAAATAAAAATGTTTTTCCAAAGGTGCTTTGATATAAAATTTGGAATCTAAAACTTATTGGTTAGAATGGTTCGGGGAAAGAAAATGTGGATGTTCAGCAATGCAATGGAAAATTTCCAGATAAAATTAAAGGGTAATTTGTAAATATAAAAGCATGACACTTGCAGGCATGACCATTTAAATAATTTAAAATCAAATAGATTTTTGTTTTTTCTATTTTTTCAAGAAATGAATTACATTTTAAGTTATAAGTGGTCGTTTTCCTATTATGACTTTTGTTGGGCTGTCGAGTACAAAAAATCGATTCTAATCGCCCATTTTGACAGCATTTTCTAAAAATTATTTATCGAAAAATAGAAAAAATGTTCGACTTTATTCTTTCTGAATAAGAGCACCTGCCAATTTCATGTGTTTACGAAAATTCATGAATTCAGCAATATGTCAAAAAATAGTCACTTTGGATTCCAACATGATTGAAAAGATTGAGAAGTGCGATTTCTGTCTGGGCAAATGGGACATTTGCCCAAACAACCATAATTTAAGGTCCCAAACTTAGAAGTAGTTACAGTTTTAATAGGTATACATTTTTTCTTTTTTACTTTATTCAAAAGTATACTTAAGAACCATATCTTAAAAAAAATCATATTTCCATTATTAAATTTGTTTTAATCATACTGTTGTGTGTTGGGGGGGGGGGGGGGGGGTGTAAATTAATTGTTAATTTTTCGTGGTTAAACTATTGATTTTTCCAGCATTTGAACATTTAAAAAAAGGGGGGGGTTGATTAATCACTGTTAGAAGTTCTGGGGTTATTCCCCCCCCCCCCCCCCCGCCAAGTCTGCATTGCTGATGTAGACTTTTATCCCAGGTTTTCCGGCAAAACAAAATTTTGGTGGAGGTACTACTTCAGCTGTTTTGCCAAACTTACACCAGTTTCTTACATCCTCTATATCAGGGACGGCGAACCTATGGCACGCGATAGATTATTTTCGGCACGGCGGTGAAATCGTAAAACGAAATAGAATTAAGTTAAACAAAACACGCAAACTTTTACGATCTGGGCTTTTCTTTCTTTTCTTTTCTTTTTTTTTTATATTAGAAAGCAACTAATTGAATTTATAAATAATTTCAGCGTCGGCTCAATAAGTTATCAAATTTAGAGAAGGTTTGTAGCATATCAAAAAGAAAAATATCCGGCATTATAAGCAAAATTCCTAGTCATGAAACTAAAGCGACTTGGTATAAAATATATAATCTTCACAATTGTTCGCTCTATTTATTCCTGAGGATCATTATTTTAGGAAATGATACGAAAATCTTAAATACTAGAAACCCAAACCATTTGTTAGATAACCCGAATTCAGCTAGCATCCTATTAAAAGTGAGTAGGTTGAACACCGTATTAATATTTGGCATAACCGACATCACATTCAGCCTTTTATTACTTTGAAATATATGTTAGCCTAGATATTAGATGTATATTGCTCCATATTTTTAAATCCCAGTGAATAAAAATGTAGAAATTTTGATCTACTAAATTACTTTTTGGTGCTTGGCACGTCATGGTCATGTAAAATCTTTTTTGAAAGAAAATGGGCACGGGGATGTAAAAAGGTTCGCCGACCCTGCTCTATATCATCCCCACCCTCAGAATCCGATGAAGGGGATAAAAATGCTTCATCTGAAGAGCCAATCAAACTTTCTTCTTCTAATTCAGAATGCATTTTATAGCAATATCACGATATTATTTTTTTTCTTTAGTTAAGATAAAAAAGATTTTTTTCAACGTTATAGCTGGAAACAATTTTGTGTATTCATAAACCGTGTAAAAACTGAACTATTGTGTAAGTAATACTGACTCGTTTTTTTCTCGATACAGTGCAATAGCTAATCTGAAAAAAGACATTAGAAGATCTCTTCCCTGTTTACCTCCCTTATTTATTTTGTCACGGGTGGGACCTCCTGAGAAGTTTATTGCTTTGCGGTATAGTACCTTTCAAGACACGGGGGTTGGGAGGCATGTAAGACACCCACACTGTCAGTTTTATCGAACAAAGTGTCACTATGTTTTAAACACTACCCCCACTTTTGTTTTTTGCGGGTGGTTTTTTAGCCAGATGCAGGTTATTTTATGAAAGAATTTCCGCTTTCCCACTAAAAGAGCTACCCTAGATTGGTATTTTAGTATTGTTTGGTATATAGTATCATTTGACTATTTGATCGGTGCAATTTCAATCTGTGTTAATACCATGATTTTAAAATTTTCTCCCACAGGTGAATTATAGTAATAACACCATTTTAATCATTTTATATGTGAATTTCTCTAAAAAAACATGTACCGTAAAGCACCGAAAGTAAGCCCCCTTTAGCAGACAAGATATTTTAATGATTGTAGGAGGGGTTTATAATTGGAACTATAGAAATTGAAAGAATAGTTAAAATGGCAGGCCAGGGAAGGGGGGGGGGGTGCGGTATATTTGGAATTTATGAAATTTCACAGGATCTTTACAATTTTCAAAATAAAATCAGATCAAATTAATATTGTTTGGTTTTAATATCGCCTCCCGTAGGAGCTAAATAGTTTCCATTAATAAAAATAATAAATTAATAAAACAAACTCGTATAAAATAATTAAATTAGCTATCAAAGAAATATGAACAGAAATTATAAATCTTAAACCCTATATAAATATTATTTATTAAATCTTAGTGCATAAAAATCAAGGAAAAGATTAATAGTATACTTCGAAAAAAATATTCTTTTCAAAGGTATTGTAGCATGCATAGCGAAGTATGCCATTCAGTGATATAGTGATATGTAAAGAGATTAGATAAAAATAAATTTCATAAGATATATTCATTATGGAGATATAGAAACAAAAAAGTTAAAGAATTTCATCTTCAGTAAAAAACTTGAAGATGAGGTCTTATAAATGGCACTTTTTCAAAAAAGGAATAATTCACATATATGAGGAGGGCCGTTTTCGGACTTTCGTTATTTCGGCCGCTTACTTTCGGTACTTTACGATATATATACACGGTATAGTTTTAAAGTTACAATTAAATTTGAATAAAATTTGAGCAGCAATTATAAATAAGAAAATATTTTTAAAGTATAATATTAATTTGGGTTTTTGATATTTTAATTATTATTACACAGCAAAAGTGATGCAAGTAAGAAAAACGAAATAAAAAAAAACGGTTTTAAGTATTTAGTACTATAGTTAGATGAAAAAACATTGAAATACTTTTTAAAAAGAAAACAAAACAAAAAATAAATAAATAAATAAAAAGAAAAGAACGCATGTATTCATTCAAACAATAAATGCAACATTGCAAATTTTTTGAAATAATAATAATTATTATAATGAAATAAAATCTTATGGCAACGACTGATAAAATAAAATAAGTAAACACTGATATTCTATGATTTTTTTTTAATTCCACGCAAAAAAATGTATAACTTCTGTACTGTATGTATTCTATGAATTCACCCTAGTATCTGTTTTGAAATATAATGCCATTCTTATCCATTTACAGAAAACGCAATTCTCTAAGGCATTTTTCAAACAAATCTCTAAAAGCATTCGACTACAATAAACTACTTGACAAATAGTCCACGCCTATTATGTAGTGGAAAGAAGGAGTGGTTGATAAATGCCTTCTTTAACTCCCAGTCTCCAACAATGGGGGGGGGGGGAGCACAAACGCGTATACCCGACGATCACCATTTAGAGATAACAAATGCCGACCGCCTATATGCGTTAATAACGCTTTTAAAGCAGACATTTCTGGGCGCGTATAAGCGGCCATAACCCTTTAGAAGCACGTTATTTTGGCCGGGGATAAGCGGTCGTGAACACCAAAGGGTTAAATGTTACTATTTACAAAATAACTCAGTTAATTTAAAATTACGGCTTAGCTAAGATGCCTTGTCGGCAACAACTCTGCACACATTCTTCTCATCTCATAAAGTCTAATTTACTCAGCTTGTCAGTTCGTTTGAAAGAAAAAAAAAGAAAAGGAGAGAAAATATGATGGAGTGCGTATTGTTCGAGCGTTACAAAATATTATTCACTCACCTATTTCACAGTTATTTCCTTCATATCTCTCTTTGCATTTGCACTTTGGATTTCCGTCTTTAATTTCACATTCACCGTTTCCATTGCAGCCAAGTCCGTCGCATTTGTCTGAAAAAATGCGGGTAGGTAGAAAAATGACTTACATCGGTAAAAGATTATATTTGCAAGATAAATCACTTGTAATTCTACATGTTGCACACACATAGCTGAGAAAATTATAGAATTTCGTATTCCACATTTATCGAGTTGTCAAATCTTTGTCTTAATTATTTATAACTTTAAGTCATTATGTAAGCATATTTTTTCTACTTCGGGATAGTAGTCTTGAAAGATAGTAAGTTTTGGCAGGTATTCATATGTTTGCTGATATCTGAAAAACTAAATGTTTCCCAATTTTTCATATTTTAGCAATACTTCATGATTATTTTTTTATTTTTTTATTTTTTCCAGATGCGAATTCCTAGTGGACATATACAAGTCATTATTTAAACGAATGTAGTTGAAAGGCATTTAATAAATTATACAGCCTTGGCCAAAGTTACTAAGCACCCACTATAAAACACTTGAATTGAAGGGATATTAGAAACTTTAACAAAATCTTTATACGAAGGCATAAGCGGTGGTTTCAAACGTCACTTTCAACGTTGATAATCATTTAGGAAGGACAACTCACACCTGTCGACTACAACAAAAGTAAAATCATGAAATTTAAAATGAAAACAGATTTGCAAAGCTTGCTTATAGAAAATGGAAATATCTTTTTCATCTAAATGATAATCAGACAAATTCTATATGTGGCAAAATATACGTTATAAATAATATTGTACGTTTCTACAACTATGGCTCAAAATAAATTCTACACATGTATTCATTTTTAAACTGAAAAATTTTAGGAAGGAAAAAAATTGTAGTTTTAAAGAAACTACTAATAATTATAGAAGGAAAGTAAAATAAATTGAATTTATATCTTTTCGAATTTACACAAAAATATTCATTATTGGTTGTCATTCAAAATTCTTTCTTATACTTATCTTTCATTGCATTTACAATTTGAACATCTTCTTTGATTTCAAAATCACCGCGTCCATTACAATCTAGACCTTTGCATTTATCGGGAAAAAAAATTTGTAAACGTATAAATAATAAACAACATTTAAATAAAATATTTCTGATGTACATTACATGTAATCATACACGCACAAGCATAATTTCCAAAGTTTCGGATTTTGAATAGCACAATTAATTGAGAAAAATACCCTCATTTTAACTGAATGAAAATTTGTGTCTTTATTTAATTTCGACTTCATGTTAATGGTGCTCAACTTCTGGAAGTAATAGGGGAAATAATTCTATTCAACTACACTTCTGCATAGATAAAAATTATTTTGAATGTTCTAAAACTGTAATAAGTTACACAACACAAATAAAGTAATAAGATTCAGTATTTTTAAAATAAATTTTCTTGAATCAAGTATTATAAAAGCGACTTTTTTTACATTCGGCCTTTAATAAAAAATCATAACATTCTTATTATTACCGGGTTCATATTTTAAATAACTTTAATTACTCTATAGTAAATTTTAAACATATGTTTGATAGTTTATCTAAAAGGTAAAATCTACAAAAATTAGGGAATTATATCCCTATCCTCTCAAGTACTCTTAAATAATAAATAGATCAGATTTTAACAAAAAATCATATATTATATATTATTACAGTGATGATATTATAAATACATTTAATTCCTCTATTGTAATTTTGAAACATAGGTTTGATGATTTATCTAAAAAAATAGATACATTTTAGAAAATTGAAAAATTTCTATTTAAATTTGATGCTGAGTCACTTAGCAATAATGCAACAAGCGTAAAAATTAAAATCATATATATTTTTTAAAAATACATGAATATTTTTTATGTGGATAATTTTTAAATTGAAAGATTATTCACTCACCTGTTTCACAATTATTTCCTTCATATCTCTCTTTGCATTTGCACTTTGGATTTCCGTCTTTAATTTCACATTCACCGTTTCCATTACAGACAAGTCCGTCGCATTTGTCTGAAAAAATGCGGGTAGGTAGAAAAATGACTTACATCGGTAAAAGAATATATTTGCAAGATAAATAACTTGTAATTCTACATGTTGCGCACACGTAGTTGGGAAAATTATAGAATTTTGTATACCACATTTATCGAGTAGTCAAATCTTTGTCCTAATTATTTATAACTTTGAGTCATTATGTAAGCATATTTTTTCTACTTCAGGATAGTAGTCTTGAAAGATAGTAAGTTTTGGCAGGTATCCATATGTTTGCTGATATCTGAAAAACTAAAGGTTTCCCAATTTTTTATATTTTAGCAATACTTCATGATTATTTATTTAATTTTTTAATTTTTTTCTGATGCGAATTCCTAGTGGACATATACAAGTCATTATTTAAACGAATGTAGTTGAAAGGCATTTAATAAATTATACAGCCTTGGCCAAAGTTACTAAGCACCCACTATAAAACGCTTGAATTGTAAGGGATATTAGAAAATTTAACAAAATCTTTATACGAGGCATAAGGGGTGGTTTGAAACGTCAGTTTCAACTTAGATAATCACTTAGGAAGGACAACTGACACCTGTCAACAACAATAAAAGAAATGCAATCTTTTGAAAATCTGACAGATGCTGGATTAAAAGAGGGAAAGCCAGGATGAAACCGTCACTTTCATAAAATAACAAAAAGAATCGCTTGGATCGCGTTGATCGACATCAATATTTTACGGAAGAGAATTGGTTAAATGGTCTGTGGTCCGATGAATTTAACTTTGAGGTAAGCATTTTTTAAAAATTTTATAATGCAAAAAAGACGGCACTCATTCAGTATCGGATTAGGTAATAAAAATGAGAATATTTAATTATGTCTCATTTTATTTCCTTTTGAGGTATTTAAAACAAGAGGCATGGCATTTGTGAGACAACGCATCATCAAAGAATATCATCTAGAATATATAGCTTCTACTGTAAAACACGGAGGCGGTAGCATTATGATCTGGGGATGTATGACTGCTGATGGCGTTGGTGAAACGTTACGCGAATGCCGCATGAAAAGCCAGAAATATATAAGTGTGCTAGAAACTGTGCTGATGCCTTCGTTAATTCGCATTTTTTGGTTACAACGATTTACGACGCGTCAAGTACCAAAGAGAAAATGCTCCTTATCATAAATCAGCCACTACGAAGAATTGGTTTAAACACAGAAAAAATCTGTTGCTGTACTGACCAACGCAATCCCCCAAAATCTTAATCCAATCTAGTATTTTTGGGGCACATTAAAATGTAAAATTGGAGAACATAGCATAACACATACAACAATCGGTGAAAAATTCCTCTAATCAAGAGTGGAATGCCATATGTGCAGACAAATGTGCAAGCCTCGTACGCTATATGCTAAAAAGGACTGCTGTTTTATTGAAGCCAAAGGAGGATCCATTAAATTTTGATATTTTTATAATATTAGGATAATATAGTAATTTATAAATCAATGACACATTAATATTTTACCTTAAAAGACAAAAATTTATTTAATGTCAGAGTTCCCAACACTCTTGGCAAAGGCTGTATGTTTTTATACACAAATATTTTATAAAATGTTATTTAAAAATAACTCAAATTTTTACATAAATATAGTTATTAGATTTTTTAGACTTGAATACTTATTGTTATAAAAATTACAAAAGGACAAAATTTCTTCCTGTAACTTTTATCAGTAAATCAGAACGTAAAAAATGTTACAGCAAAATTTAGAAATATACTTTTACAATTTAAATTTTATTTTTAATACATTTATTTTCCACTAGATTAAATTAAAAGTAAAATTATGAAAGCAAAAATGAAAACAGATTTGCAAAGCTTGCTTATAGAATATGGAAATATCTTTTTCATCCAAATGATAATCAGACAAATTCTCGATGTGGCAAAATATTTTCTATAAATAATATTGTATGTTTCTACAACTATGTCTCAAAATAAATTCTACACATATATTCGTTTTTAAACTGAAAAATCTTAGGAAGGAAATAAATTCTAGTTTTTAAAAAAAAAAAAAAACTACTAATAATTGTAGAAGGAAAATAAAAAAAAATTGAATTTATATCTTTTCGAATTCACAAAAAAATATTCATTATTGGTTGTCATTCAAAATTCTTTCTTATTCCTATCTTTTATTGCATTTACAAATTGGAACATCTTATTTGATTTCACAATTACAGCTTCCATTACAATCTAGAACTTTGCATTTACCGGAAAAAAAAAGTTTTAAACGTCAAAATAATAACCAACATTTAAATAAAATATTTCTGATGTAAATTACATGTATTTTGATGTACTACACACACAAGCATAACTTCCAAAGTTTCAGATTTGGAATAGCACAATTAATTGAGAAGTAAAACCTTATTTTAACTGAAGTAAAATTTGTGTCTTTATTTAATTTCGACTTCATGTTAATAGTGCTCAACTTCTGGAAGCAATAGATGAAATATTTCTATTCAACTACGAATCTGCATATATAAAAATTATTTTGAATTTTCTAAAACTGTAATAAGTTACACAACAGAAATAAAGTAATAAGATTCAGTATTTTTAAAATAAATTTTCCTGAATCAAATATTTAAAAAAGCGAGTTTTTTTAACTTCGGCATTTAACAAAAAATCAAAACATTCATATTATTACAGGGTTCATATTATAAATAATTTTAATTACTCTATAGTATTTTTTAAACATATTTTTGATAGTTTATCTAAAAAGTAAATTCTACAAAAATTAGGGAATTATATCCCTATCCTCTCAAGTATTCCTAAATAATAAATAAATCATCTTTTAACAAAAAATCATAACTTATATATTATTACAGTTATGATATTATAAATACATTTAATTCCTCTATTGTAATTTTTAAACATAGGTTTGATGATTTATCTAAAAAAATTGATACATTTTAGAAAATTGAAAAATTCCTAATTAAAGTTGATGCTGAGTCACTTAGCAATAATGCAACAAGTGTAAAAATTACAATCATATATATTTTTTAAAAATACATGAATATATTTTATGTGGAGATATTTAAAATTGAAAGATTATTCACTCACCTGTTTCACAATTATTTCCTTCATATCTCTCTTTGCATTTGCAATTTCGATTTCCGTCTTTAATTTCACATTCACCATTTCCATTACAGTCAAGTCCGTCGCATTTGTCTGAAAAAATGCGGGTAGGTAGAAAAATGACTTAAATCGGTTAAAGAATATATTTGCAAGATAAATCACTTGTAATTCTACCTGTTGCATACACATAGCTGAGAAAATTATAGAATTTCGTATACCACATTTAACGAGTAGTCAAATCTTTGTCTTAATTATTTATAACCTTGAGTCATTATTTAAGTATATTTTTTTCTACTTCAGGTTAGTAGTCTTGAAAGATAGTAAGTTTTGACAGGTATCCATATGTTTGCTGATATCTGAAAAACTAAATGTTTCCCAATTTTTCATATTTTAGCAATACTTCGTGATTATTTATTTTATTTTTTTTCCAGATGCGAATTCCTAGTGGACATATAAAAGTCATTTAAACGAATGTAGTTGAAAGGCATTTAATAAATTATACAGACTTCGCCAAAGTTACTAAGCACCCACTATAAACCGCTTGAATTGTAAGGGATATTAGAATCTTTAACAAAATCTTTATACGAAGGCATAAGCGGTGGTTTCAAACGTCAGTTTCAACGTAGATAATCATTTAGGAACGACAACTGACACCTGTCAACTACAACAAAATAAATGCAAGCTTTTGAAAAGCTGGCAGATGCTGGATTAAAAGATGTAAAGCCAGGAAGAAACCGTGAATTTCGTAAAATTTCAAAAAGAGTCGCTTGGAGTGCGCCCATCGACATCAACATTTTACGGAAGAGGATTGGTTGAATGGTCCGTGGTCCGATGAATTTAACTTTGAGGTAAGCATTTATTTTAAATTTCGTAATGCAAAAAGGCAGCACTCATTCAGTGTCGGATTAAGTATTAAAAATGAGAATATTTAATTATGTCTCATTTTATTTTCTTTTGAGGTATTTAAAACAAGAGGCGTGACATTTGTGATACAACGCATCAGCAAAGAATATCATCTAGAATACATAGCTTCTACTGTAAAACATGGATGCGTTAGCATTATGATCTGGGGATGCATGACTGCTGATGGCGTTGGTGAAATGTTAGGCGAAGGTCGCATGAAAAGCCAGAAATATATAAATGTGCTAGAAACTGTGCTGATGCCTTCGTTAATTCGCATTTTTTGTTACATCGATTTACGACGCGTCAAGTACCAAAAGGAAAATGCTCCTTATCATAAATCAGCCACTACGAGGATTTAGTTTAAACACAGCAAAATTCTGTTGCTGTACTGACCAGCGCAATCCCCAAATTTTAATCCAATTTAGTACCTTTGGGGCACATTAAAATGTAAAATCTGAGAACATAGCATAACACATACAACAATCGTTGAAAAATTCCCCTAATCAAGAGTGGAATGCCATAAGTGCGGACAAATGTGCAAGCGTCGTTCGCTATATGATAAAAAGGACTGCTGATTTATCGAAGCCAAAGGTGGATGCATTACATTTTTATATTTTTATAATATTGCGATAATATAGTAATTTATAAATAAATGAGACATTTATATTTTACCTTAAAAGACAAAAATTTATTTAATGTCAGAGTTCCCAACACTCTCTGCAAAGGCTGTATGTTTTTATACACAAGTATTTTATAAAATGTTATTTAAAAATAACTCTAATATTTACATAAATAAACTTGTTAGATTTTGTAGATATGAATACTTATTGTTATAAGAATTACAACAGGACAAAATTTCTTCCTGTAACTTTTATCAGTAAATCAGAACATAAGAAATGTTACAGCACAATTTAGAAATATACATATAGATTTTAAATTTTATTTTTAATGCGTAGATTTTCCAGTAGATTAAAAGTAAAATCATGAAATTAAAAATGAAAACTCCAGATTTGCAAAGCTTACTTATAGAATATAGAAATATCTTTTTCATCTAAATCATAATCAGAAAAATTCTCGATGTGGCAAAATATATTCTATAAATACTATTGCATGTTTCTACAATTATGGCTCAAAATAAATTCTACACATATATTCGTTTTTAAACTGAAAAATCTTAGGAAGGAAAAAAATCTCTAGTTTTAAAGAAACTACTAATAATTGTAGAAGGAAAAAAAAATTGAATTTATATCTTTTCGAATTTACACAAAAATATTCATTATTGGTTGTTATTCAAAATTCTTTCTTATTCATATCTTTCAATGCATTAACGAGTTGGAACATCTTCTTTGATTTCACAATCACCGCTTCCATTGCGATCTAGAACTTTGCATATATCGGAAAAAAATGTGTAAACGTCAAAATAATAACCAACATTTAAATAAAATATTTTTGACGTAAGATACATGTAATCTACACGCACACGAATAACTTCCAAAGTTTCAGATAGGGAATAGCACAATTAATTGAGAAGTAAAACCTTATTTTTACTGAATGAAAATTTGTGTCTTAAATTTCGACTTCATGTTAATGGTGCTCAACTTCTGGAAGTAATAGATGAAATATTTCTATTCAGCTACGCTTAGATAAAAATTATTTTGAATGTTCTAAAACTGTAATAAAATACACAACAGAAATAAAGTAATAAGATTCAGTATTTTTAAAATAAATTTTCTTGAATCAAATATTAAAAAAGCGAGTTATTTTAACTTCGGCATAAAAAAAAAAAAAAATCATAGCATTCATATTATTACAGGGTTCATATTATAAATAATTTTAATTACTCTATAGTAATTTTTAAACATATGTTTGAAAGTTTATCTAAAAAGTAAATTCTACAAAAATTAGGGAATTATATCCCTATCATCTCAAGTATTCCTAAATAATAAATAGATCAGCTTTTAACAAAAAATCATAACTTATATATTATTACAGTGATGATATTATAAATACATTTAATTCCTCTATTGTAATTTTTAATCATAGGTTTGATGATTTATCTAAAAAAATTGATACATTTTAGAAAATCGAAAAATTCCTATTTAAAGTTGATGCTGAGTCACTTAGCAATAATGCAACAAGTGTAAAAATTACAATCATATATATTTTTAAAAAATACATGAATATTTTTTATGTGGAGATATTTAAAATTGAAAGATTATTCACTCACCTGTTTCACAATTATTTCCTTCATATCTCTCTTTGCATTTGCAATTTGGATTTCCGTCTTTAATTTCACATTCACCGTTTCCATTGCAGTCAAGTCCGTCGCATTTGACTGAAAAAATGCAGGTAAGTAGAAAAATGACTTAAGTCGGTTAAAGAATATATTTGCAAGATAAATCACTTGTAATTCTACATGTTGCATACACATAGCTGAGAAAATTATAGAATTTCGTATACCACATTTAACGAGTTGTCAAATCGTTGTCTTAATTATTTATAACCTTGAGTCATTATTTAAGTATATTTTTTCTACTTCGGGATAGTAGTCTTGAAAGATAGTAAGATTTGGCAGGTATCTATATGTTTGCTGATATCTGAAAAACTAAATATTTCACAATTTTTCATATTTTTTTGCAATATTTCATGATTATTTTTTTTTCCAGATGCGAATTCCTAGTGGACATATACCAGTCATTCTTTAAACGAATGTAGCTGAAAGGCATTTAATAAGTTATACAGCTTTGGCCAAAGTTACTAAGCACCCACTATAAAACGCTAGAATTGTAAAAGGTATGAGAAACATTAACAAAATCTTTATACGAAGGCATAAGCGGTGGTTTCAAACGTCAGTTTCAACGTAGATAATCCTTTAGGAAGGACTTCTGACACCTCTCGATTACAACAAAAGAAATGCAAGCTTTTGAAAAGCTGGAAGATGCTGGATTAAAAGAGGTAAAGCCAGAAAGAAACCGTGACTTTCATAAAAGAACAAAAATAATCGCTTGGATTGCGCTAATCAACATCAACATTTTACGGAAGAGGATTGGTTAAATGGTCTGTGGTCCGATGAATTTAACTTTGAATAAGCTTTTTTTTTTTTAATTTTTATAATGCAAAAAAGACTCATTCAGTGTCGGATTAGGTAATAAAAATGAGAATATTTAATTATTTCTCATTTTATTTATTGTGAGGTATTTAAGACAAGAGTCGTGACCTTTGTGAGACAACGCATCAGCAAAGAATATTATCTAGAATACGTAACTTCTACTGTAAAACAAGGAGGCGATAGCATTATAATCTGGGGATGCATGACTGCTGATGGCGTTGGTGAAACATTACGCGAAGGTCGCATGAAAAGCCAGAAATACATAAATGTGCTAGAAACTGTGCTGATGCCTTCCTTAATTCGCATTTTTGTTTGCATCGATTTACGATGCGTCAAGTACCAACAAGAAAATACTCCTTATCATAAATCAGCCACTACGAGGAATTGGTTTAAACACAGCAAAATTCTGTTGCTGTTCTGGCCAACGCAATCCCTAAATCATTATCCAATCTAGTAGCTTTGGGGCACATTAAAATGTAAAATCGGAGAACATAGCATAACACATTGAACAATCGTTGAAAAATGCCCTTAATCATGAGTGGAATGGCATAAGTGCAGACAAATGTGCAAGCCTCGTTTACCCTATATGCTCCAAAGGACTGCTGCTTTATTGAAGCCAAAGGAGGATTCATTAAATTTTGATATTTTTATAATATTACGATAATAAAGTAATTTATAAATCAATGAGACATTATATTTTACCTTAAAAGACAAAAATTTATTTAATGTCAGTGTTTCCAATACTCTTGGCAGAGGCTGTATATTTTTATACACTGGTATTTTATAAAATGCTATTTAAAAATAACTCAAATTTTTACATAAATAAAGTTATTAGATTTTGTAGATTTGAATACTTATTGATATAGGAATTACAAAAAGACAAAATTTCTTCCTGTAACTTTTATCAGTAAATCAGAACGTAAAAAATATTAGAGCAAAATTTAGAAAAATACGTTTACATTTTAAATATTATTTTTAATACATAGATTTTCCAGTATATTAAATTAAAAGTAAAATTATGAAATTAAAAATGAAAACAGATTTGCAAAGCTTGCTTATAGAATATGGAAATATCTTTTTCATCCAAATGATAATCAGACAAATTCTCGATGTGGCCAAATATACGCTATAAATAATATTGTATGTTTTTACAATTATGGCTCAAAATAAATTCTACACATGTATTCGTGATTAAACTGAAAAATTTTAAGAAGGAAAAAAATTCTAGTTTTAAAGAAACTACTGATAATTGTAGAAGGAAAAATAAAATTAATTTATATCTTTTCGAATTTACACAAAAATATTCATTATTGTTTGTCATTCAAAATTCTTTCTTATTCATATCTTTCATTGCATTTACAAGTTGGAACATCTTCTTTGATTTCACAATCACCGCATCCATTACAATCTAGACCTTTGCATATATCTGAAAATAATGAGTAAACGTAAAAATAATAACCAACATTTAAATAAAATATTTCTGATGTAAATTACGTGTAATCCTACAAGTACATGCATAATTTCCACAGTTTCAGATTTGGAATAGCACAATTAATTGAGAAGTAATACCCTCATGTTAACTGATTAAAAATTTTTGTCTTTATTTAAACAAATTATTTCAACTTCGTGTTAATGGTGCTCAACTTCTGAAATAATAGATGAAATATCACTATTCACCTAAGCTTCTGCATATATAAAAATTATTTTAAATATTCTAAAACTGTAATAAGTTACACAACACAAATAAAGTAACACGATTCTGTATTTTTAAAATAAATTTTCTAGAAACATGTATTAAAAAAGCGAATTTTTTACCTACCGCATTTAACAAAAAATCATAACATTCATAAAAATAGCAAATAAATCCTTTGTGCAACAATATTAAAAAGCAGAAAAACCAACGTTTAAAATGCACAAATAATACATGAAAAGCAGCACACAGCTGTTTCGAAACTTCTGTGTCTAACTTTACACATATAAAAATATGTATATTTCTTAAAATTTACACTAAATCTAGGCAACAGATTAAAAAAAAATCAGGGATTGTTTTATGACTTTTAGTGAGCATTATTTGTCATGAATTATCATTGCTGTATCCATTTTCCCGCTCATAAGCACAAAACTATATAGTCATATTAAAAAGCAGAAAAACCAACGTTTAAAATGCACAAATAATACATGAAAAGCAGCAAACAGGTGTTTCAAATCTACTAGCGATATTCTTTTTCAGTGCAATATACGGAAAAGCGAACACCGTGCTGGAAAAGCAAGGCTGAGCAAAATGATAGACAGAGAATCGCTGGCTTATATACCCTATGCGGGTAGCGAAGGCGCAAAAAACAGCCAATAAGCAGAAGCAGTGGAAACGACTGGGTGGACAAGTAGCGACATCTACCGGAGAAGGAGGGAAAAAGAAACCAAAAAAGGGGAAATTAAATTAATGCTTTCCAAATATTTGGAAAATCAGGAGTACTGGATATGTCATTGACTAAAGATGGAGAATTATTAAGGATATAGTAAGCTTCCCAAAAATCAACATCAAGGTTAGAAGAACATTTTTGGATAATGATGGCTGAGGAAAAATTGAACCTATGTTGAGAAGACCAAGAATGTTGAGCAATAGAAGAAAGCTTGAGCTCCTGATTTTTAACATAAACTTCATGCTGTTTTAAACGAAATCTAAGAGCACGCTTAGTCTGGTCAATATAAGAAAGGCCACACTGGCAAGAGATTTGGTAAATGCTCCAGTTATCTAGGCGATCAACGGGGTGTTTCAGATTTTAAAAAAGTGATTTTATTAACAGGAGAATAAATAAAATTAAAATCAAACCTTCTAAGGATTTTAGCAACTTGCTGACTGATTTTGGGGCAAAATGGTAACACAATTGAAGTATTATAGTTGGAATTGGAATGCTTTTCAGAATGGACGGATTTCGTCAATTTCTTATAAAAAAAATCATTAATATTGGAAGAATAGCCACGATCAACAGCAATAGCTTTGAGGTAATTAAGTTCAGCACTATGTTACTGAGGAGTGGAACAAATTTTGGTAGCCCGAAAAACAAAAGTATCGAACGCAACGAATTTCTGGTAAGGGGGATGAGAAGTATACCTTTAAGGTGGGAGACTGACAGCAAAAGGTTTACGAAAGACGGTAGTCTGAAAGCCATTTTCACAACGAATAACAAGGATTCTTTCCTGTATGGATAGAAAGAAAGTTATTGGTCTAAATTTCAGAGGTAAATTGAATGCAGGGATCAATGGAATTCATAATAGAGAGAATATGATTAATATCTGAATTCATTTTAACCAGGACATAAACATTATCAACATAACGAACATAGAACGGAAATTTTAATACTTCAAAAAGTTTGACCTCAAAATAGTGCATATAAATATCGCATAAAATTGAACTAAGAGGATAACCCATACCCAAACCGTCAATCATACGGAAGAAATTACCATTGAAAACAAAAGTATTTTGCGACAAGCAAGCGCGAGTGAGAAAGATAAGCTCCTCGATTTCAAAATAAGAGAAATGGAATTCACAAAACCTTTTCGTGAGTAAATCTAAAGCCCCCTCAAACGGAACGGTTGTAAATAATGATTTAACATCAAAAGAAACCATCATGTGACCCTGTGGCTTAAAATTATGAAGTTTATCAACAAAATCAAAAGAATTCTTAACAGTGAAATAGTTACTGCTCAAATGTAGGGAAAAAAACAGAAACTAAATATTTGGCAAGCCTATAAGAAGCTGTACCGATACTAGAGACAATAGGTCTAAAAGGAATGTCAGGTTTATGGACCATAGGTAAAGCATAAGCACCTGACGCAATGTGCAATAGACGGAATAAGAGACTTTTTAAAGTTAGCAGTAATAATGGAAGAAGACTTGATGGCAGTCTTAATAGAGTTAATTTCACTAGTGGAAGGGTGTTTGCGGATATCCACTTACGGACCATCATTAATCATTTAATTAATTTATGGAATTTTTCCAAATACGTAGATTTGTCAAGAAGAACAATCTGACCACCTTTGTCTGCCTTAGTAATAATTAAGTTTGGATCAGAACTCAAACTTTTCAGATATTGTTTAATAGGATGTTTAAGATTGGGCTTATAAACATTAGAATTGAAATCAACAGTATTTGCAATTAGATACCTAATGGACTCTTTTTGAGAAGAAGACAGAGCGCTATGCTTAAAGGCTCTTTCAATAGGAGCAATAAGATTAGGCAAAGAAGGAATAGCAGAGACAGAAAAAATTGTTATTCAATTTGAGAGCATCGAGCTGATTCTTACTTAACATAGCACTATAAATATTGGCAACGGCATTTTGACTAACAAGAGGCAAATTCCTGGAGTTATTAGCGACCGAACTTTCGCAAAGTGTATTAAATTTCCTCTTTAAAACCGAACAATGAACAGAAGAAGCTGTGAGAACTCTGCTCCATGACCTTCTGTCGATAGACTCATAATCAGGTATAGAATTAGCGAGGCTGATATGTAAAGAAGGTCTCATTGCGTTCTAAATTAGCTCTTTTAAGAGCTTTGATTCACGAGACTCGCCACAAAATTGCTCATATAGAGAGCGAGTTATATTCTTTACATATCAGCCTTGCTATTTCTACGCCTGATTTTGAGTCTATCGACAGAAGGTCATGGAGCAGAGTTCTCACAGCTTCTTCTGTTCATTGTTCGGTTAAAGAGGAAATTTAATACACTTTGTGAAAGTTCTGTCGCTAATAACTCCAGGAAGTTGCCTCTTGTTAACAGAAATGCTGTTGTCAATCTTTCTAGTGTTCTTTTAATTAACAATCTGCTCGATGCTCTCAAATTGAATAACAATTTTTCTGTGTCTGCTATTCCTTCTTTACCTAATCTTATTGCTCCCATTGAAAGAGCCTTTAAGCATAGCGATCTATCTTCTTCTCAAAAAGAGTTCATTAGGTATCTCATTGCAAATATTGTTGATTTCAATTCTAATGTTTATAAGCCCAATCTTAAACATCCTGTTAAACAATGTCTGAAACAATTTGCGTTCTGATCCAAACTTAATTATTACTATGGCCGACAAAGGTGGTCAGATTGTTCTTCTCGACAAATCTACATGTTTGGAAAAATCCCATAAATTAATTAATGATGATCCGTATGTGGATATCCGCAAACACACTTCCACTAGTGAAATTAACTCTATTAAGACTGCCATTAAGTCTTCTTCCATTATTCCTGCTAACTTTAAAAAGTTTCTTATTCCGTCCTTTGCGCATTGTGTCAGGTTTTATGCTTTACCTAAGGTCCATAAACCTGACATTCCTTTTAGACCTATTGTCTCTAGTATCGGTACAGCTTCTTATAGGCTTGCCAAATGTTTAGTTTCTGTTTTCCCCCCTTTTGAGTAGTAACTGTTTCACTGTTAAGAATTCTTTCGCTTTTGTTGAAAAACTTCATAATTTTAAGCCGCAAGGTCACATGATGGTTTCTTTTTATGTTAAATCATTATTTACAAACATTCCGGTTGAGGGGGCTTTAGATTGCCTCACGAAAATGTTTTGTGAACTCCATTTCTCTTATTTTGAAATCGAGGAGCTTATCCTTCTCACTCGCGCTTGATTGTCGCAAAATACTTTTGTTTTCAAAGGTAATTACTTCCGTATGATTGACGGTTTGGCTTTGAGGTCAATCTTTTTGAAGTTTTAAAATTTCCGTTCTATGTTCGTTATGTTGATAATGTTTATGTCCTGGTTGAAATGAATTCCGATATTAATCATATTCTCTATATTATGAATTCCATTGATCCCTGAATTCAATTTACCTCTGAAATTGAGACCAATAACTGTCTTTTTTTCCTGGATGTCCATGTTATTCGTTGTGAAAATGGCTTTCAGACTACCGTCTTTCGTAAACCTTTTGCTATCAGTGTCCCGCCTAACAGGTATTCTTCTCATCCCCCTTACCAGAAATTCGCTGCTTTCAATACTTTTGTTTTTGGAGCTACCAAACTTTGTTCCACTCCTCAGTTACTTAGTGCTAAACTTAATTACCTCAAAGCTATTGCTGTTGATCGTGGTTATTCCTCTAATATTATTGAATGTATTTATAAGAAATTGACGAAATCCGTCCATTCTGAAAAGCATTCCAATTCCAACTATAATACTTCAGTTGTGTTACCACTTTTTTCCTAAAATGAGTCAGCAAGTTGCTAAAATCCTAAGAAGGTTTGATTTTAATGTTATTTTTTCTCCTGTTAATAAAATAACTTTTTCAAATCTCAAACACCCCGTTGATCGCCTAGATAACTGGGGCATTTACCAAATCTCTTGCCAGTGTGGCCTTTCTTATATTGTGCAGACTAAACGTACTCTTAGATTTCGTTCAAAAGAGCATGAAGATTATGTTAAAAATCCGGAGCTCAAACGTTCTTCTATTCACAGGTAGCATACTGATATCGGCCAATGTCCCGATCAATATTGGTCGATATCGCGAAAGTCACTGAATGTCAGACGTCAAATTTACAATATCTACCGATATTCACAGATGTAACTTAAAATTAGTTTTTAAAAGAAAGCATCCAAACAATTTTTTTGCATTACTTATAACATTATAATAAGTAAGTAGTATTCTAAACAATAAAATTTAACTATTTTTCTATTTTTAGAAAACTTGTATTTTTAATGCCTTATTTTTGATATTTTATTTACATTGGCCAATGTCGTAAAAATGATATTAGTATTCCAACATTCAGAGATATCTGTCGACATTCGTAATCACAATATCATTTTTTTAGACATTTCAAGATATCTGTCGACATTTAGCATATCTGACGAAGTTTGTAATCTTGACGAAAGTGAATGGAAAGTTCTGAAGGACCGCCCACTTTTATAGTTTTCGTTGGCCCTGAAATTTGCGTTATATAAAAATTTTCTTTACAAATCTATAGTTATTTATATATATGTATATATTAAAAAAAAAAAAAAAAAAAAAAAAAAAAAACCATAGAAAAAATCTATATAATCTATATATAAATATATATATAGATAATATATATAAATATTATCTATATATAAAAATCTATATATAAAAAATCTATTGAGATTAGTATGGAGATTTTTCTGTAGTACAATTTATATAGAAATTTACAGAGATTGCAAAACAGAATTTTTTTTTTAGGAAAAGCATTTCATATTAAAATCTATTGATAGTGCTAATAAAAACTTAATACGGAAATCTGTAATTATTGCTCTAGAATTATTTGTATTTAAAATAATAATGTAGTGCCTATAACGATGTTAAAATATAACAATTGTTAGTTTTATAAAAAACGAAAGATGCTTTTTTTATTACATAAAGTTTTTCAATAAAAAAGAGACCAGTTTATGTATTTTTTAATGGATACTATGTTTATCTTATTTAAAATGCTCTCGAATTTCAGACTTTTAAAATAATTTTATTTTTTATTATAGAAAGAATACACGTTTAGTTTCAAAATTAGGTCATTAGTTTCAACATAATTTCTTTTTAAATTTCTAACAAACTTAATTATAAAAAGTGATATTTAAATAAATATATTTTAAAAGAATAAAAAAAAAAGTCGGTTGTGATTGAAAAAGTATGAGATAATTAAATTGTAATCTTGTCAGACATTTATTTCGTCACTAATAGAAAAATGTACTCCCACCACTTTCTATTGATAGTTTCTTATTATTACAATTTTAGTAGGTTTTTCTATTTCAATCTTTCATAAGACTGAAAATCTCTTTGAGCATCAACTTTTAGCTCAGTGAGAAGTATACTTTCACCACATTTGCAAATCGCAGTTGTTGGTGTTTAAAAAAGAAGTTAATGTCTAAAAAGTTATAATTTAATATTTAAAAATGTTATTCTGGATTTTGGAAAAATATATCACTCAATGTCAAATAATGATATTCAGCAATGCCAGAAAAAGATATCGCTTAATGTCACAAACTGATATTCAGAGATGTTGGGAAATATTGGCCAACATTGCCAAATATCAAAAAATAATATTCGTGGATATCTTTTTAGGGGGGGGGGGGGTCATTTAATGTTGGCCAATATTACATTTTGATATCGGCCAATATCTAATTTTGATATTGGCCGATATCTTTGTGCTACCTGGGTTGCTCAACATTCTTGGTCTTCTCAACATAGGTTCGATTTTTCCTCAGCCATCATTATCCAAAAATGTTCTTTTAACCTTGATCTTGATTTTTGGGAAGCTTACCATATCATTAAAAATACTCACTCTTTATAGTCAATGACTTATCTAGTAATCCTCATTTTCCAAGTATTTGGAAAGCATTAATTTAATTTCCCCTTTTTTGGTTCTTTTTCTCTCCTTCTCCGGCAGATGTCTCTACTTGTCCACCGAGTCGTTTCCAATGCTTCTCTCTCATTGGCTGTTTTTGGCGCCTTCGCTACCCGCATAGGGTATATACGCCAGCGCGTCTCTGTCTATCATTTTGCTCAGCCTTGCTTTTTCTAGAATTCCTTTTTCCCTATCTTGCACTGAAGAAGAATCTCCCTAGCATATTCGAAACTGCTGTTGCTGCTTTTTATGTATTATTTGTGCATTTTAAACGTTGGTTTTTCTGCTTTTTAAAATAACATTCATATTATTACAGGGTTCGTATTATAAATAATTTTAATTCCTCTATAGTAATTTTTAAACATATGTTTGATAGTTTATCTAAATTTAAAGTAAAATCTACAAAAATTAGGGAATTATATCCCTATAGTCTCAAATATTCCTAAAAAAATATATCAGCTTTTAACAAAAAATCATAACTTATATATTATTACAGTGATGATATTATAAATACATTTAATTCCTCTATTGTAATTTTTAAGCATAGGTTTGACGATTTATCTAAAAAAAATTGATACATTTTAGAAAATGGAAAAATTTCGATTTAAAGTTGATGCTGAGTCACTTAGCAATAATGCAACAAGCGTAAAAATGACAATCATATATATTTTTCAAAAATACATGAATATTTTTATGTGAAGTTTTTTATAATTGAAAGTTTATTCACTCACTTATTTCACAATTATTTCCTTCATATCTCTCTTTGCATTTGCACTTTGGATTTCCGTCTTTAATTTCACATTCCAATTCCATTACAGTCAAATCTTTGTCTTAATTACTTATAACCTTGACTCATTACATAAGTATATATTTTCTACATCGAGATGGAAGTTTTGAAAGATAGTAAGTTTTGGCAGGTATCCATATGTTTGCTGATATATGAAAAACTATAATTTTCAGAATTTTTCATATTTTAGCAATATTTCATGTTTTTTTTTTCAGATGCAATTTCCTAGTGGACATATACTAGTCATTCTTTAAATGAATACAGTTGAAAGGCATTTAATAAACTATACAGTCTTGACCGAAGTTATTATGCACCCACCATAAAACGCTTGAATTATAAGGAATATGAGAAACTTTAACAAACCCTTTATACAAAGGCATAAGCGGTGGGTTCAGACGTCAATTTCAACGTAGATAATACTTTAGGAAGGGCTATTGACACCTGTCGACTACAACAAAAGAAATGAAATCTTTTGAAAAATAATTTGAATTTTTTGCAAGTTTTTGTTTGACAATCTAGCTCAAAGTAAATTCTCTTAATGATCTAGTATCGAATTTTACATCATTTAATTCTAAAATGCCTAATTACAGATTAAAAAAAGGGTGAAAATTCAGGTGTTGCATGAACAAGACTAATCTGAAGTAGATATAAGCAAGTTAGGGAAAGGGTCACGATGTGAGCTATTAAAAGATTCACGGAGTCTCGGTCTCACGTAAATTGGTTGTTTGACATTCTAGCTCAAAGTAAATTCTGTTAATGATCTAGTGGCGAATTTTACATCAGTTAATTCTAAAATACCTAATTACAGATTCAAAAAAGAGTGAAAATTCAGGTGTTGCATGAACAAGACTAATCTCAAGTAGATATAAGCAAGTTAGGGAAAGGGTCACGATGTTGAGCTATTAAAAGATTCACGGAGTCTCGGTCTCATGTAAATTGGTTGTTTGACATTCTAGCTCAAAGTAAATTCTGTTAATGATCTAGTGGCGAATTTTACATCATTTAATTCTAAAATGCCTAATTACAGATTGAAAAAAGAATGAAAATTCAGGTGTTGCATGAACAAGACTAATCTCAAGTAGATATAAGCAAGTTAGGGAAAGGGTCACGATGCGAGCTATTAAAAGATTCACGGAGTCTCGGTCTCACGTAAATTGGTTGTTTGACATTCTAGCTCAAAGTAAATTCTGTTAATGATCTAGTGGCGAATTTTACATCAGTTAATTCTAAAATGCCTAATTACAGATTCAAAAAAGAGTGAAAATTCAGGTGTTGCATGAACAAGACTAATCTCAAGTAGATATAAGCAAGTTAGGGAAAGGGTCACGATGTTGAGCTATTAAAAGATTCACGGAGTCTTGGTCTCACGTAAATTGGTTGTTTGACATTCTAGCTCAAAGTAAATTCTGTTAATGATCTAGTGGCGAATTTTACATCAGTTAATTCTAAAATGCCTAATTACAGATTCAAAAAAGAGTGAAAATTCAGGTGTTGCATGAACAAGACTAATCTCAAGTAGATATAAGCAAGTTAGGGAAAGGGTCACGATGTTGAGCTATTAAAAGATTCACGGAGTCTCGGTCTCACGTAAATTGGTTGTTTGACATTCTAGCTCAAAGTAAATCCTGTTAATGATCTAGTGGCGAATTTTACATCATTTAATTCTAAAATGCCGAATTACAGATTGAAAAAAGAGTGAAAATTTAGGTGTTGCATGAACAAGACTAATCTGAAGTAGATATAAGCAAGTTAGGGAAAGGGTCACGATGTGAGCTATTAAAAGATTCACGGAGTCTCGGTCTCACGTAAATTGGTTGTTTGACATTCTAGCTCAAAGTAAATTCTGTTAATGATCTAGTGGCGAATTTTACATCATTTAATTCTAAAATGCCTAATTTCAGATTGAAAAAGAATGAAAATTCAGGTGTTGCATGAACAAGACTAATCTCAAGTAGGTATAAGCAAGTTTGGGAAAGGGTCACGATGTGAGCTATTAAAAGATTCACGGAGTCTCGGTTTCACGTAAATTTGTTGTTTGACATTCTAGCTGAAAGTAAATTCTGTTAATGATCTAGTGGCGAATTTTACATCATTTAATTCTAAAATGCCTAATTACAGATTGAAAAAAGAGTGAAAATTCAGGTGTTGCATGAACAAAACTAATCTCAAGTAGATATAAGCAAGTTAGGGAAAGGGTCACGATGTGAGCTATTAAAAGATTCACGGAGTCTCGGTCTCACGTAAATTGGTTGTTTGACATTTTAGCTCAAAGTAAAATCTGTTAATGATGTAGTGGCGAATTTTACATCATTTAATTCTAAAATATCTAATTACAGATTAAAAAAAGAGTGAAAATTCAGGTGTTGCATGAACAAGACTAATCTCAAGTAGATATAAGCAAGTTAGGGAAAGGGTCACGATGTGAGCTATTAAAAGATTCACGGAGTCTCGGTTTCACGTAAATTGGTTGTTTGACATTCTAGCTCAAAGTAAATTCTGTTAATGATCTAGTGGCGAATTTTACATCATTTAATTCTAAAATGCCTAATTACAGATTGAAAAAAGAGTGAAAATTCAGGTGTTGCATGAACAAGACTAATCTCAAGTATATATAAGCAAGTGAGGGAAAGGGTCACGATGTGAGCTATTAAAAGATTCACGGAGTCTCGGTCTCATGTAAATTGGTTGTTTGACATTCTAGCTCAAAGTAAATTCTGTTAATGATCTAGTGGCGAATTTTACATCAGTTAATTCTAAAATGCCTAATTACAGATTGAAAAAAGAGTGAAAATTCAGGCGTTGCATGAACAAGACTAATCTCAAGTAGATATAAGCAAGTTAGGGAAAGAGTCGCGATGTGAGCTATTAAAAGATTCATGGAGTCTCGGTCTCACGTAAATTGGTCACGGACGGGTAGAAAATGCGTGATAACGAAACGCCAGATGAAAATTTATACGAGAGTCTATTTGAGCTTACAAAAAATCTTCTTATGTGCTCGCTGCAGCTTACTCAAAAGGCACTGGAAAGACTATAAGTGCTCGAATGGGAAGTGTAATACTGGCAGATGCTGGATTAAGGGGGTCCGGGACACAAAAATCTTCAAGTTTTCAATTTTTTTTTAATAGGATTAAAAAATTTCTCTGCCGTTTTTTGCTTAAAATGATGTTTAAATCATGTTTCTATCTTAATTAGAACAGGAAATATTAATTTTTCCGTTTTGGTTTATTTTCAAAATCTGCCTTTCAAGCTATGGTACTCAAGGAAACGAGTTCTTGTGAAATTGTGTTTTTCTTCATGATAGGTTTTTTCACCATTTCTCATATTTAAATTCTTATAACTCGAAAACCGTTAAAGATACAGCGTTGAAACTCGGAACATATGTTTTACAATTATTTTACTTTACTTTTGAGCCAGCATATTTGAAAAAATATTTACTTTTGAAAATATGATTTTTTTTTTTTTTTGCACCACTTTTTTTGTAATTTTTTCGTTAAATATTTTTATTTTTTTTTTTTATTAATATTTTTTTAAAATGCTGGCTCTAAATTAAAATTTATATATTTCTGTTTATTTAAATGAAAAAAAATTGAAATTCTATAAATAATATTTCGAGTTATAACGATTTTAAACTACCCCACTTAAAAAAAAATAATATATATATTTTTTTTAATTATGAGAAGTTTTATCATGCGATTTTGTTTACAAATGATATGGTTAACCATCTCAAAAAAATTCAAAATTTTAACTCAATAAATAATTTTTTTTTTGAAAATGTGTCCCGGACCCCCTTAAAAGAGGCAAAGCCGGGAAGAAACCCTGACATTCACAAATAAACAAAAAGAATCGCTTGGAGTGCGCTCATCGACATCAATATTTTACGGAAGGGGATTGGTCAAATGGTCTTTGGTCCGATGAATTTAACTTTAAGGTAAGCATTTAAAAAAAATTATAATGCAAAAAAGACAGCATTCATTCAGTGTCGACTTATGTAATAAATATGAGAATATTTAATTATGTCTCATTTTATTTCATTTCGAGGTATAAAGACGGGTTACCATCTCTCGGTCCCAGGCCCTTAGAAGGCCCTTCTGTTAACGCAAGGAACCACCCGTGAGACGAGCCCCGCGGCGCGTCCCGAAGGTCACCGCCAGACAAGCCCCAACAGAGCAGAACCCCACGCAAACTCCGGTCAGGCCGGCGCACTGCCCAGCGCACGTCACGCCGGCTATTCCCAAGTTGGTGAACAATCGCTACGATAGTCCTCACCACCCAGCTAGAAAAACCAAGTGGTCCCTAAACTTGGTTACTCGAGCCGGTAGACCCCGCAAGCCATCGCAGGAACCAGACGCCTATAAAGACGCTGGCCCCACGGACTGAACCGAGGCTTCCCGACCCGAATTTAATTTACGGGAGGCCCCAAGATCAGATACCATTTTCCGGCAGAGACATTTTTGTGGGCCAGCCGATAGCAAAGTTATATAAGAGCCCTTAACTGGAAGACCAGGGAGGACGGGGAAAGTCCCTCCGGCCGTAAAGCGACCCAGCTCCTGGCTTTTCGCCTAAGTCACCCGGCTCAACCGACGGAACCCCGCGTGGATCACGCCGGGAACCAGTTGGCCCAGACTAGGTGCCGTTAGCGATCCCAGGCGGGCACGGAAAGCTCCACCTAGACGGAATAGACTCTGCCTCGCTAGGGGGTTGGACGAAACGGAGTCACGCCCGCCCCCACCGACTCGACCCCATCCAAAGACAGAGAAGCCAGTGGAGGCCGACAGAAGTCCGCCCGCCACTACCTTACCTCACGGCCGTCGAGGGTACCCAGGCCCAAAGGCCCCTGACCCCGTGCAGTGACCGACCGCTACCTTTGTTAGTGCGTTCGAAAGTTAGGTGGAGACACCTCTAGGTCCTCATCACCAGGCGAGGAAAACTCCGGTACCGCATAGACACGGAGGACCTGGATCGGGCCAAGAGTTCCCCTGAGGCACGATGAGCCGCCGCGTTACCGGCGAGCCTCCCGCCCGTTTCCCTGCGGGAATAGTGTTCGATGGTGGACCTGCCGGCCAACCCTCTCCCAAGGGTCACGGCACGACATGGAGCAAACAGTCCTCGGAGGGATGAGCCACCCAAGTCATAAAGTAACCTGGGCGCTGTCCGAAACCCTCGCCCTTCGGTTGCTCCGGGAGTCCATGCATGGCGGTCCCGCGAGCGCCGTCGTCACTAGCGAGCACCGAAGACTTCCCACTACAAAGCTCTCACTCATACTTCAGGCTCCCTCTTAGTCAATTGGTGGATGGGGTCCTATCGCCTTAGCTAGTCTTTGCCCGGCGACACCGTCCGGCCCTTAGATCGGCACCGGGATCGACCTATGGAACGTCGCTACCCGGCTTGCCCAGAGAACCCGGGTGCCACAGGACCGTACCTTTGGTACCCACCGAAGCGGGCTACGGCCCTATGCACAACGTCCGTTAACCGTGGCCACCGGACACAACGCCTGTCGGAGATGAGCCTCTCGAGGAGGTGGCGATTCGTCCCCAATCGGCCCCCTCGCATTCGTACACAACGAACTCTGCCGAGCTTCCGGTCACCTCCCCCACTCAAGGGGTCGGGTCGGAACCACCCGGAGGGGCGGCCACTTCATTTCGAGGTATATGAAACAAGAGGCCTGACCTTTGTGAGACAACGCGTCAGCAACGAGTATCATCTAGAATACGTAGCTCCTACTGTACAACACGGAGGCGGTAGCATTATGATCTGGGGCTGCATGACTGCTGATGGCGTTGGTAAAATGTTACGCGAAGGCCGCACGAATGTCCAAAAATACATTTGTGCTGGAAACTGAGCTGGTGCCTTCGTTAATGTGCATTTTTGCTGACAGCGATTTACGACGCTTCAAGTACCAATAGGAAAATGCTCCTTATTATAAATCAGTCACTACGAGGAACTGGTTTAAACACAGTAACATTCTATTGCTGTACTGGTCAACGCAATCCCCAAATCTTAATCAAAACTTGTACCTTTGGGGTACATTAAAATGTAAAATCAGAGAACATAGCATAACACATACAACAATCGTTGAAAAATTCTCTTTTTCAAGCGCGGAATGCCATAAGTGCAGACAAATGTGCAAATCTCGTATGCTATACGCTCCAAAGGGCTGCTGCTTTATTGAAGCCAAAGGTGGATCCATTAAATTTTGATATTTTTATAATATTACGATAATATAGTAATTTATAAATCAATGAGACATTTATATTTTACCTTAAAAACCTAAAATTTATTTAATGTCAGTGTTCCCAACACTCTTGGCAAAGGCTGTATGTTTTTATACACAAGTATTTTATAAAATTATATTGTAAAATAACTCAAATTTTTGCATAAATATAGTTATTAGATTTTGTAGATTTTATTACTTATTGTTTTAAGAATTACAAAAAAAAACAAAATTTCTTCCTGTAATTTTTATCAGTAAATCAGAACGCAAAAAAATTTGAAAATAATTTTACATTTTAAATTTTAAATTTTATTTTTAATACATAGATTTTATAGTAGATTAAAGTAAAAGTAAAATCATGAAATTAAAAATGAAAACTCCAGATTTGCAAAGCTTGCTTATATAATATGGAAATATCTGTTTCATCTAAGACAAATTCTATATGTGGCAAAATATACGTTATAAATAATATTGTATGTTTCTACTACTATTGCTCAAAATAAATTCTACACATGTATTCGTTTTTAAACTGAAAAATTTTAGGATAGAAAAAAAATTTGAGATTTAAAGAAACTACTAATAATCGTAGAAGGAAAATAAATACAAAAATGGAATGTATATGTTTTCGAATTTACACAAAATTATTCATTATTTGTTGTCATTCAAAATTTACTGAATATACACTCACCAATCTGACAGTTTTCTCCTTCATATCTTTCATTGCATTTACAAGTTGCAACATCTTCTTTGATTTCACATTCACCGCGTTCATTACAATCTAGTCCTGCGCATTTATCTGAAAAAGATGTGTAAATGTAAAAATAATAACCAACGTTTAAATAAAATATTTCTGATTTAAGTTGCATGTATTCCTACACGCACGTGCATAATTTCCACATTTTCAAATTTTGAATACCAGAATTAACCGAGAAGTAAAACCTTCAGCTTAACGGATTGAAAATTTCTGTCGTTATTTAAACAAATTATTTCTACTTCGGGTTAATGGTGCTGAACTCCTGGAAGTAATAGATGAAATATCACTATTCAACTACGCTTCTACATTTACAAAAATTATTTTAATAATTCTAAAACAGTAATAAGTTACACAACACAAATAAAGTAGTAATATTCTGAACATTAGCTTGTAGCAAGCTTAAATCTGATAAATAGGTAACTAATTGCGTCGAATTATCAACTAAAAATCCTTCATTCGAAATACAAAGTACATTACAAATTGTAATTAAATCATTTAGAGAAAAAAAATCTTGAATTTTTTTATTTTATATTTAAATTCGGAACTATTAGTTATATAACCAAAAACAGAAAATTCTCTTATTCTTTTCCTATTGGATCTGTAACCTTCTGCATCAAAAAGGAATTTGTGCAAAAGCTTTATTTTGCTCGCTTTTTTCATTTTTAATCGCAAGTTCCAGTTCAAGAATATCAACCAATTTCATCATGAAATAAAAATATATTACGTACAAAGTACTCACCACTAAGAATAATATCCACCTTGAATGAAGTATTTTGTAATTTTTCTATTTTATTACACCTTCGGCGATATTATCACACTCATCATACTTGTTGGCAGCGGTGTCAAAACTTTCGTCCCACTGCATCTTTATCACTGCTTATGGCCAATTAATGATAACATCTCATTTTCTTTCCTCCCACAAGTTGTTATTACATCTATGTTCTCAGCAATATCGCTCAGACAAATCCCTCTGAGGGAAGTTTTAATATTCAAAATATTTCTATAAACAATAACACTATTACTTGCAAGTCTAGATATTGTTTCATTATATCTATCTATTGATACATTAGAAGTCATTCGAACTGTTAGCAAGGAAATTGATAAACAGGTACATTTGGAAAATAGTGTAAAAGTTTCTCTAAAATCTAGTTTAAATTCAATCCTCCATAGTAATGTTTTCATATTAATAAGAAGTTCTACAGGCAAGTTAGTGGTGCACACATGAGGTCTCAAATTTCCGGTTTGCTGGCAGAGTTCAAGATACGACCACTGGAAGAGAAAATTCTTAACAATGTCCAAACATATGGTTACATTACGTTGATGAAATTTTTGCCGATTTGGAGTTTGGTCACCAAGCTCTTCTTGATTTCCTCACAGAAATTAATGAGACTGACAATAACTTTAAATTCACACTTTAAATATAGAATAATGCCACATTGCCGTTTCTTGATTTCTTACATATTAAATACAATAACACTCTCAAGCGTAAAATTTACGGAAAACACGTTAATATAGGCTGCGTTATACCCTTTAGGGCTTCCGCCCCCTCATATTATAAAATGGCCGCCTTTCATTCATTCATCAATAGAACATACTTCATATGCTCAGAAGAATATATCCAGAAAGAACTTAATAATATTATACGCTCGCTGCTAAAAGTTATGCACTCAGAGGTAAAATGCAAAAAAATCGACACGAAATGCGGCAGGAAAGTAGAAAATATGTTTATGCATGAAACAAACCAAAGGTTTACATACAAGGATGAAAACAATAATGAATTTACATAAATTATAAGATGAAGTCATATTGGAGTCATTAACAAAACGATGTTTAAAGTGAAAACAAACAGACAAAACTGACACTAATAGTGTGTGTGAGTACCCCTCTCCTACATGCAATGTTTACAAAATGTGATCATGCTTTCTATGAGGTGATCAACTAACCTCGAAACGTAATCGCCATTCCTCCTTTAAGTAGTTTGCAACTCTATGAGAGTGGACGGGAGTGAGAAATGAGTACACAAAGCAAGGCCGAGGGTATCCCAAAAATTTTCAATGGTATTAAGGTCGGATAGTATGCCAGACTCTCCAAACGCGCAATCCCCTCACTCTCTAGGTAGTCTTCGACGATGAAGACTCTATAGGGTCGTGCATTATGATTCGTTTAAACAACAGTAGGACAACTGCTGGAGCGTACTGTATCACAGTGTGGTCTAGGATTTCATCCCAATACATGGCAAAAGTCATAGAACATCTCTAAAGATATCCAGGTCGGCGCGTTATCAAAACGAAATCCCTGCCCAAGCCCCGATGCTTTCACCTTGGAATGCATCATATTCGGTGATGTACTGGGGCCGGCCTACTGTGTGTGGCTATTTCTCCCCAGCTCAATACAAACTTGTCATCTGGTTGCAGGGCAAATCTCGACTCATCCTTGAACATAACATTGCCCCAATCAGACACAGTCCATATGATATGTCACCGATACCACTTTAATGGTACCCCTCTGGATTGGACGGATGAACACAAACTCTGGTTACCTGGGATTACAGTCTATTCATGCATATCCTTTGGCGCATAGTAGTGAAAGATATCGTCCTACCAATGAACGCTGCAATCATAGATGTCACATGTGTGAAGGTCGCTCTTCGATTCCGCTTGGCTACAACAGCAATACATCGATCGTTCGAGGAGTCGTAACCATTGATAGACAGGCAATAAGTCATTGGACAACTGTTTGGCTGGCTAGGGATTATTTCGATAATCTTGAAATTACGGAATGATGAACGCCGAAAAAAGAGCAACAACTCTGAATGATTGTCCCTCTTCAAGGCGTCCGACGGCACACAACGTTCAGAATCTTCCATTTGTATTCTGGAACCCATAGAAACATGTCTGTTTTGAAAACAATACGTACGAAAGTTTTAAACACCTTTTATCAGCACTTACGTGCGACACCTGCAACCCTTCACAACGCTGGCTTCTTATACGACTACATTTTTCTGCATATTGCTCCAGACGAAGCCATGATTGGCCATTATATAACATATTTGTATACCTCCATCTAACTCTACAGTGAATTGCAGTGCCTCCAATACACGCTGGCTTCCGGAAATTAACATTTTCATCTGCGTGCTTAACTTTAGGCAGTGAGTGTTTGTATGTATTGCTAAAAATCATTTTCCCCTTAATCATATTTAACGTATGATTAAAAAGCACAACGTAACTCGTCACATTACCTCCAAAACCCAACCAGTCTACAGGAATTTTCCATGCATTCCTACAGTTATTGAGCATTTAAAGTGGTCACTGTCAAAATTTAATATACCTCTCATTGCTTCTCCCCCTTCTAACTTTTCCTTATCACTTTCTGCTAAATTGGACCCAATCCACCTGACCAGTTTTCGAGTGTCTATGAGATCCCTCTATTCTTTAACAATAATTGGAAAATTCCCTATATGTATTGCTAAAAGAAGATTTTTCGAAAGGTTAAAAGAGCATCAAAATGACATTCAATTTAATAGATTGACAACAGCTCTCGCTGGGTTATACGCCGATAAAATAATTAAAAGTATTGATTTCCGCAGTGCCAGAATTATTTTCCGTGAGTATAGAGCCCTTATAAAGCTCTAATTAGAGAGCCGATTGAGATCATCACGTCGCAGAATTATCTCTGTAATGATAATTTATCTTTTAACATTCCAATTATTTGGTTTAATTTAATAAAACACATTTTACCGCCACCCCCCTCACTTTTTCTGTTCAAAGACTGTTTTGATATTTATCTTTCGGCCACCTCTTTTTCTCGGTAGCGCCAGTAGTTGGAATTTATCCCTTGTTTCTTCCTTTTGTTCCGATTTTTCCTTCAGGTTTTCCCTCCATTTTCATCTGTTTGGAATTCGAGCCTTCAACAGTTCCTTCATGTAATACCTTCAGAATGGCCAAGTGTTTTTGGCCGAAACTGTTGGGAAGTTTTTTAACATTGTTTTAAGATTTTAAATGTCATGTATATTTTATTTCCTATGATACACTGATTTAGCATATGTATAAAAATCTGAGTTTTTTAGCTCGTTGCTCGTATATTGCTCACAGTGTAAAGTGAACTTTTAAAGTTTTTAAATATTATTCTTTTAATCAATAAAGCTTTTTAAAACACAATTTGAGCTGTCCAACATCTAAAGAAATTCCAAAAATGATTCCAATGCATAAAAAGCACTGATCCGGTAAAAAATTATGGAAATAAAATTTTGTTACTGAGAAAACAAAATTAATAGATAGTGAATAATCGATGTATAAAGCTAAGCAATTATTTCTCATTTTTATACTCACTTGTACACTTTCCTTTTTTATCTTCATATTCTTTTGGACAGATACATTTTTTTTTGGTTGAACCGGAAAATGTGCATTTGTAATTTAAGCCACAGTTACATACTGGAAAAAAATTACAAATTTTATTGTAAAAGTTTTTAAAATAAATTTCATAAATGATTTTCATATATGATCTTAAAAGAGTGTAAAACAATGAAATGATGCATAAATTCAAGTGCAAGATATTCATGAATTCTTTTGTTTTGCATCAAACTGATTTAACTTTTGAATAAAGTGAAACTAGAAGTCCGAGTTTATTCTGATGAAACAGAGATTTTCAAAAGGACTTAACTTTATATTAATTTAATTTTCAACATGAAACGAAAATAGCAAATTATGCATTTGTTTTTACATACTCTTGTTTACGAGTCGGCTTCGCTAGGATAAAAAAAAAGTGTATCAAATAACGATAGATTTGTTTTTGTATATAAATTTCCGAAATGGTTGTTTCTAAATAAGAAAATATAAACTTAAAGTTTGTATTTAAAGAAAGAAGAAAAACATCCATAAAGAGGAGGTAACACCCATGTGTATATCGAGTTGTATTCCAAGATTAAGGATTGCATAATGAGAAACTGTCCACTACTTATGATGTAGCTTAATTAAGTAATATTAAAGAAAAGAGTATTTTTCTTCGCTACGCTTTCTTCAAAAAATATCTGAAATTGTACGTCAAACGTGGCAATTGAGGTGTGTTCGTACTATAAGTAGTTTTATAACTAGTCAGAGCTCGGTGCAATAAATGTTACACTCTTATCCTAAAATGCATGAATGCAAATTTATTTCGATTATATACAGGGTGTTTCAAAACTATGTGTCAGAAATTTAAAGGCAGGTAGAGGAGACTGGAGTAAGCAGATTTCGTATAGAATAGTGGGTGCGGAAATGCAGCGTTGAGGCAGAAGAGGGTGCTGTTGAGTTCGATGGATAAAAGCACTTCGCTGGCTTGAATCGTAATTCTTCGCACTGATTTCGAGCAGCACACGTCGTTACATGAATGCGGAGCTTACCGACATGACTTTCATATGTGGAGATTCGCAAGGAAATGGAACGGCTGCTCAATGGATGTACATGGAATGATTAATGGATAGGAATCTACCGGATTTACGAACATTTGACAATCTTCATAGGGGGTTGTGCGTGAGTAGATCGTTTTATGCTTCGAGGCGTATACGGGAACTGGAAGATATCGCAGAATTCCCGCATTGGAAGTAGCACTATTACGCACAGTATAGTATAGTCTTTCGACAAGCTCTAGAGCTATTGGACGTGTGTTGGGTGTGAGCCATTTCCTTGTGCTGCCCCATACATGTAATGAATGTCCGCAAGTTCCGCATTGGTGTGACGATGCATGTTGCTCGAAATCCGTGTGGGGGAAATAACAATTCAAGTCAGAAAAGCGCTTTCATTTGCACAACTAAACAGCGTCCTCTACTGCTTAAACCCTGCATTTCCGCACCCGCTTTCTTATACGAAATCTCTTTATTTACTTCCTCTCTACCTTCCTTTATATTTCTGACATACAGTTTTGAAACACCATGTATATTAAATTCAACAATACGGAAATAATAGAACTCCTTCCGAAATAAGACGTAATCACCATGCAACGTAGAATCATTACCGATCTACAGATATCATTGAATTAATTCCATATGATAGGATTTAATAGAATGGAGAAAACTTTTATTAATATCTATTTAAGTTTTGATTCAATTTTCTTAAAATTTGAAACGACTTGACAAAATTCTGCAACTATTATATATATTAAATTTCAAACCATTCGGCTAGGTACTTTTTGCAGGCAGACAGACGGACAAGACGACGATTATAAGTGCTACGTATTTATATAATTACGAAAGCACCTAAAAAACTAATTAAGAACAACGCGGACCCTAATAAATAAAAGTAGTAAATTCGTATTCTAATTAACCTGTAAATGTTTTTATTCCAGTCACTGTTCATGATAGAAATGTAGGTTCTAGATCTTTTATCTATTTATATAAAATCCAAGTCTCTGTGTGTCCCTCACTATTCCGGTAGGACCGCCTCATTCAAATGAGTAATTGTTGAAAAATATTAATGCAGGGTTACCACAGTAGCGCCAAATGTTAGCCAACTTGGCGATAGCTGGATAATTTGGCGAAGTTCCCATTTAAAACCATTAATCTTTCATAATGGAGGTTACCGAAATTTAATTTAAACTCCACTCTTTTAAGATATTTTTTCGAAATCGATGGGTGAGAATTTAAAGTACATCTTTACATCTTCCATCCGATGCTACTAATAAAATAACCGCCAATATACAATGGTGTACTGTGTGAGCTCCTAACTGCGCGATTTTAATGTGCTTTAGGTACTTTTCCAGTATAGGTAGGTGCCTTGGCGAAAAAGGAAATTTGGTAACATATTTTCCGGGAACCTATTCACTGTTTCATTTTATATACACACGCGTTTTTTTCGATATTTATACGATTTATTTAACATAAAAAGCCGTTTCTCTAATTTTATACAGAAACAGATGTAATTTGTGCATAAAAACATCAATAATATACATATAAAACAAACAAGAACGCTCATCAAATTTGTTTTCATAGCTGTTTATATGATTTGACAACAAATCTCGATATTTTTCCGTTATACGGACACCATGCCAAAATGTATGCTAATGCGCCAATTATTTCAAAATGCTAAAAGATATTTGTAATTTTATGCCAGCAGTTTAATATGAGTTTTATTTTATAGCAGTTATTTGTTCACTTATTTTAAGTATATATTTGTGATTTGATGAAATAGTTCTTAAAAGTCTGGAATTTTCAAATGTTATATTTTTTAAATGCTCACTTTAGTATCGACAATGGTTTTTCTTTTATTTTTCAAATGCTTCAATTCACGATTTTGCGCCAACTATTACGCTTGGCGACAATGGTGTCCGCATAACGGAAAAGTACCCAAATCTCACTTTCTGATGCCCAAATTACACCAAGTTTTTTTCAAAAAAATGCCAAAGCTCCTACAGTGGAAAAGTGCCAAACTGTCTATTATTTTGCGCTATCCGTGTTATAGTTTGTACTATATGCAAGGAGAGTGGAGCGAAGAGTTTAAACATTAAATATTAAAGTTTCGGTACAGATGTCATATACGCCCCATATTGGCGCGATTTTTTTCTGACGCCAATGTCATATGCACAATGAGTACTTAACTGGCGCCAAAGTGTCGTAATTTTGCTTGATATGGTAATCCGGATGTTGTTGTTTATGCTGTTGATGTTTTCGCCAAATTTGCGTCGGAAAAAAATCGCGCCAATATATGATAACGTATATGACAACTGTGCCAAAGTTTCTATAAAGCAGTATAAGACTAAAAAATTAAGAATAAAATAAATGCAAAATAAGACTAAAGAAGAAAGAAAAATCATGCGTTAAGCATAGAATATGAAACACTTTCCAACACATCCTGAATGCTTTAACAAAACTTCCTTATTTAGGGAAATAAGGTAAATAAGATAACGTTACTTCTTAGATATCCCGTCGACCAATTTCGCCAAATTATATAAATCGCCAAATCAATAGTAAAACATTAACAAAAATATAAATAAAACGTCGAATTAATGGTTTTATTGGCCATTATTGGCATTTAACCTTACAATTAATTAATTAATGGCAACCATTATTGGCAATTAATCTTGCAATTTGGCGACAGTAATTTGGTCTACGGGATAACTAAGAAGTACCAAGATAACTAAGTAAACATTTTAGAGAACGCATAAAAAAATTTAAAAATTGATTTCAGCAGTTACCGTCCATAGTCAATAGTACCGTTATTACATGCCACTATTTAGCTAAAATTTAATTTAAACTACTCTTAAAACTACTGAAATCACATTTCCAGATATTATCATCCATAGACGGTTATGTATCCAATTCTTTGCGTGACCATGTATATCATTTTATCTATATTCTACAAACATTTCTTAGGAAACTAAATGCAGTTCAGCGTAAAAATGCATAACTTCTTTAAAAACCACCTTTAAGCAATTTACTCTCATACTCAGTAACCCTTACGAATTCCTTTGTGTAGCCCTGCATATGAACTGTAGCATTTATACACACAGTATAGTATGCATAAATGTAGTGAAACATAAAAGCGCATATCATAATTAAAAATGCATTTCTAGCAATCATTGCTTATGTACAATACTTCGGAGAAAGGTTTCTTGGCCAGAAAGAAGTTTGCCAACGTATTTTCTGGCAACCTATTTACTGCTTCATACTCACAAGCAATTTTTTCCATATGTATACAATTTATCACAGATGTCATATACGCCCCCCATATTGGCGCGATTTTTTTCCGACGCCAATTTGGCGAAAACATCAACAGCATAAACAACATTCGGGATACCATTACAAGCAAAATAACGACACTTTGGCGCCAGTTAAGTACCCGGTGCGTATATGACATCGGCGTCAAAAAAAATCGCGCCAATATGGGCGTATATGACATCTGTGCCGACAATTTAATATAAAAAAAGCTATTTACCCATTTTTATAAAGAAACAGAAGTAATTTTTGCACAGATGTCATATACGTATGGGGGTTGGCGTGATTTTTCTATGACACCAAACTGGCGTCATAGAGCCAATTTGGCGGAAATCTCGCTTTCGAATACCAGTTACTTATATATTTTTCAATTATTTGCTATCATTTTGAAAAGGAAATAACTATAAATAAATAAAAGTTTGAATAATAACTATTGAACAAAGCAGTTTATATAATTAAAAAACAGAAAATAAAAGTAAATAAACAATTTATTAATAAATAAAAAACAATAGCCGGGTTACCATAGCAGGCAAAATAACTCCATTTTGGCGCCAGTTAGGTATCCCGGTTCGTATCTGAAATCTGTGCCGTAATTTGTATATAAAAAAAATTATATATATTTAGAAACGATTTTTTTATGTATATAAGTGCATATATAAACAAAGATAAAAGTTCATTAGATTTGTTTTCATAGCTCTTTATATATTTTCGCAACATATCTCACTTTCTGATGCCCGAATCGCGTCAAGCTTTTTTAAAAAATGCGTTATAATGGAAAAGTACTTAAATAAATAATTAACAGAAATAACAAATTATACAAACTAAAACTTTTTTTTTCGAAATCAAAGCATTGTTTTTAATTTCGATTAAAAATACTTATATCCTTGGATAAGTTCAATTGAAATTAGGTTCACAGCTTAATATCTCATTCCATAAATCTAAACAAACACAAGTGATTCATTCATCGTGAAACGTCAAAAATATTAAATCATTGAGGTAATCATTCACAAAGTAAGTTCTCCAACAATCAATGGGTAATATTCTAATGACGTCATAGTAGGTAAAATGGTGGTGGTATCGTTTGTTTATGGTTTGTCATCACAAAGATTTAATTTTGCAATGTCTCTTAGTTACATTATTTTATTGTCATATTTATGAGCTCAGAACAAAAGCCTATTTTTTCCTTATTTAGTTATTAAAGACGGAAAAAAATTATAAATGCATGATTTGAAAATTTTAAATAATTTTCTTTCTTAATACTAAAAAATAACATCGGGAAGTAACAGCGGGTTTAAGTTAAATAAGTTTAACTGTTTAATTCTGTTGTAATATTCAAAATAACTGTATTTATTAGATTTCAGTAAACAACATCAGGGCCCGATTAAACTTTGAAGTTAGAGGAATTACAATGTCATTTCAGGACCTTTCTTTTGGAGAAGCTTTTCTAAATTCTAGATATACATGGAAAATCTTCAGTGTTAGAAATATTATTCCTAGGACTGACATAACTTGAGAACGGCCTGCAATCTTACACAAGTTTTTGAAAGCTACTTTATATCAGAAATTTTACTAAAAACTGGTTACTTTTTTGTTATAGCGGCCCACACTATTAGGATTATGACAAGTTGCAGCCAATTTCGCCAACGTCGTAACCAAGATCGTGAAGCACACACATATAATACCATATAATACCATTTCATGAAATCGCATAGGATAATTTAATAGTTTTTAACCTTACTTCAAGTGTGTTATTTATTTATTTTTAAGGCTCAACAATCTAAATTGTCCAATATATAAATTAAAAAAAAATGTAAACAAAGATTGAATAGTCATGACCGCAAAAAGCCTCAAATCTGCATGACACTTGGAACCAAACTGTGCAGATTAGACGTCTTCTACTATACACAGTTTTTCATAAATGTGTTTCGTTCTTAAAAAGTGTTATTTTCATCTATCACTGCGGAACAAGCGAGAAAACTCATATTCTTGCACATGAGTTCTATATATCTTTATATCTAAATTTCCGTCATTTTTGACGGCTACCTTTCTAGTATAAAAACAATAACCATATAAAGTATTTTCAGAAGAAATTTTTAAATATACTAGTAAGCTCAAATTTGTTCAAAGTACGTATACATTAAAATTACTTAAAAAGTTATTTATAAATACATAATTTGCTTTTACTTACTTTGACATTTGTCATTCCAAATTAAACTTCCCATTTTTAATACACCATATCCAGGACAGCATTTACATTCCCTTTTTTTACACGTGCCTATGTCACATGTTCCGTCTGAAATCAGAATTATTTATACACATAAAATTTCAAAAAATCTTCAATAATGATAGAAACAAGTAAGGAAACTAATATAAATTTGAAAATTAATTTAAATTCAGTTATTCTGAAAAATCTTTATTCTTCTAAACGATCTCAAATACACATTTACATATACAGGGTGATTCAAAACTGGAGGAACCAACAACTTCTAGGAGGTGTGGCATACGCCTAGACGACTCGGAATCACATAGCAATGCAGGGTCGGAAGTGTAACCATAACGAGATAGGGGTTGTTATAGGCTGAATTGGCAGTCAAAGATCATACGTTTAACCATTTATCTCCTGAATTATGAACTCGTTAAAATTTAATCTTCTAAAGCATTTTTCGTGAATTTTTGAAACTACATTAGAAGATTTACATAAAAATTTAATGAGTTTTAGAAGGATTTTAGAAGGATTGAGGGATTTAGAAAGATTAATTGAATTTGAATTTATTGGGATTTTGTGCAATATTTATAACTCCACTCAAATCTTTTATTTAAAATATTTTTTTTAGGATTTTGTAGAATTAGGAACTGTACAAATATAAAATTCTTACAATAAAAATAAAGCAATATTTCCGAACTGAAAAATTTTCCCCTCAATCCTTCAACGTCAAGAAAGCTGGAAAGGTGCAAATCCAAAAAGTCCTTCCGGCCAGTGCCGGGAGGAAGAGGTAGCTTTCATAATCCTTATTTAAAAAAAGCCAAATTATATCATTCACACACACGAAGCTCAATTTAGTGGAAACCGAATATAGGAGATTCAATACTAATTTTTATCAATATAATGAATGAGAATTTCGCGAAATTAGTCAGCTTTATCCAAGCTGCTTTTCTTTAAAGTAACAGATATTTGGCTGCCAAATTCGGCAATTTCATAAAGTGCCTGTCATTTTAAGACAACATGGTGGATTAGGCTAAGCAGTGAACTTGGTCGAGACCTTAGTAATTTCTGTGCACATGCTCACTCACATCGGAATCGGTTAATATATAGGAGTGCTGTCGCATGCAAAAAATCAGATTTTTCAAAATGTCACCCACAATAGAAATTGAAACTGCTATATCTGAGCCATTTTTTAAGGTAAAGACAAACAAAAAATGCTCCTGAATCCTTATATCAAGGTCAAATGCTTAAGAAAGAAACCTTTTTCAATTTCTAATTTTTTTGCACCTCACTTTAAATATATATATATATTTTAATTTAATGGTCGCCATTTCGAAACAAGATGGCTGATGAATCTGGCCAGCAAACTTGGTCGAGGTGTTGATGTATACTATCCACATGCCTTCTTACATCGAAATAGGCGAATACGTGTGTTATCGCGTGACAAATACAAGATCGTTTCAAAATGTTAGCCATGCTAGAAATTCAAAGTGCTATAAATCAACCATTTTTTAAGATATAAACAAAAGAACAAATTTTCAGAAACAAAAACTGCTCCGGAATCTTTGTATCAAGGCCAAACACATAAAAAAATCTTTTTCATTTTCCAATTGTTTAATACCTCATTTTGAATTTTAAATTTAATTTTTTTTAATGGCAACCCTTTTGAAACAAGATGGCGAATGAAGCTGGACAACGAACTCGGTCGAGACATTGGTATGTACTATGTACAGACCAAGTTACATTCAAATAGGTTCATAATTACGCCTGTTATCGCGTGACAAAAATCAGGTCGTTTTAAAATGTCAGCCACAAGAGAAATTCAAAATGCTATTACTCAGCCATTTTTTTAGATATAGACGAAAGAAAAACTGTTCCAGAATCTTTGTATTAAGTTCAAACACATACGAAAAAAATCTTTTTCACTTTCCAATTTTTTGGTATCTCATTTAATTTTTTTTATTTTTTAATTTTTTTAAATGGCCGCCATTTTGAAACAAGATGGTGGATGAAGCCGGCCAACGAACTCGGTCGAGATATTTGTATGTACTATGTACACACCAAGGTACATCCAAGTCGGTTCATAAATACGCCTGTTATTACGTGAGAAAAATCAGGACGTTTCAAAATGTCAGCCATGCTAGAAATTCAAAATGCTATAACTCAGCCATTTCTTAAGATATAAACGAAACAAAAACTGCTCCCGAATCTTTTTATCAAGGTCAAACACATAAGAAGAAAATATTTTTTCAATTTTTAATTTTTTGGTACCACATTTCAAATTAAAATTTTTCTTAAAAAATTAAATGGCCACTATTTTTAAACAAGATGGCGGATGAAGCTGACCAACGAACCCGGTCGAGACATTGGTATGTACTATGTATAAACGAAGTTACATCCAAATCGGTTCATAAATACGCCTTTTATCGCGTGACAAAATTCAGGACGTTTCAAAATGTCAGCCACGCTAGAAATTCAAAATGCTATAACTGAGCCATTTTTTAAGATATAGACAAAACAAAAACTGCTCCGAAATCTTTGTATAAAGGTCAAATACATAAGAAAAAATATTTTTCCATTTTAAATTTTTTGGTACCACATTTCAAATTTTAAATTAAAAAAAAAATTTAAATGGCCGCCATTTTGAAACAAAATTGCGGATGAAGCTGGCCAACGAACTCGGTCGAGAGATTGGTATGTACTATGTACACACTGAATTACATCCAAATCGGTTCATAAATACGCCTTTTATCGCGTGACAAAATTCAGGACGTTTCAAAATGTCAGCCACGCTAGAAATTCAAAATGCTATAACTCATCCATTTTTTAAGATATAGACGAAACAAAAAATGCTCCGGAATCTTTGTATAAAGGTCAAATACATAAGAAAAAAATATTTTTCCATTTTTAATTTTTTGGTACCACATTTCAAGTTTTAAAATTTTTAAAAAATTTTAAATGGCCGCCATTTTGAAACAAAACGGCGGATGAAGCTGGCCAACGAACACGGTCGAGAGATTGGTATGTACTATGTACTCACTGAATTACATCCAAATCGGTTCATAAATACGCCTTTTATCGCGTGACAAAATTCAGGACGTTTCAAAATGTCAGCCACGCTAGAAATTCAAAATGCTATAACTCAGCCATTTTTTAAGATATAGACGAAACAAAAACTGCTCCGGAATCTTTGTATAAAGGTCAAATACATAAGAAAAATATATTTTTCCATTTTTAATTTTTTTGTACCACATTTCAAGTTTTAAAATTTTTTAAAATTTTTAAATGGCCGCCATTTTGAAACAAAACGTCGGATGAAGCTGGCCAACGAACTCGGTTGAGACATTGGTATGTACTATGTACACACCGAATTACATCGAAATCGGTTCATAATTACGGGAGTTACAGTGTGACATAGTTCAGATATATATATCAATTTTGAACGGAGGGTGGTTTCGGGGTCTGGGGGTCATGATCGATGAAAATATACCAAAATTTTTTGAAATCGCTTTCCTCGGAACGGCTGCAATAGGTAGCTTTTTTGTAAAGAAAGCTACCTAAAAGAAAAATCATCCTTTTAAAAATATATTTGTATTATGTAACCAATAATGCTTTTGGAACAAGATAAAGTAATGTATCTATAACTCATTCTAAACTGTATTACTACTAATCAATGTATTAAATCAATTTTTAACAAGTTATTTTAATGGTACTTTAAAGTACCGTCGGGACATAAAGGGTTAATATAAACTCTGACTTTCCTGATAATGAAGGGCCCCGACGTTTCGTAATATGTACACCTCATGGAATCGCGGATATTTTGAATTACGCCGGGCATCCGTCGGATGTTCGCGGTAGCAACGAAAATGAACCATTTCAAAACAACCCTCCTACCTCTAATAAGCTGGAGGATAAACAAAAATGTAGGAATGACAAGCCTTCGAGGAACTTCGGGTAACTTCATTGTCAGGAAAGTTGTGATTTATTTGGAGCTTATGATCTTTGAGTGTCAATTTGCTATCACATTGATTCAGCTCGTAAAAACCCTGCTATTTGGTTAGGATTTCATTTTCGATCCTGCATTTCTGTGTGATTCCGAGTCGTCTAGGTGTACTCCACCCCCTCCTAGAAGTTTGTTTCTCCAGTTTTGAATCACCCTGTAGAATTAGAAAATACAATTTCAATAAAGTACTTTAAGTTTATATCTACCCACTATATATAAAATCTTAATGCAACCATTTTGTGAAACGAATTAAAGAAATAATTTTATAAAACGATTTTATGAAATGATTTTATGAAATAAATTTATGAAACAACTCATTTTATGAAACGATTTGATGAAAGAATTCATTTTATGAAACGAATTTATCAAACAATTCATTTCATGAAACGAATAAACGTTAAATGTCGGGCTTGTAGAACGCTGACGGTAATGTAATTATAGTTTGTTACTACTGTAAACTACAGAATGGTTTTCTTTGAAAAATGTGTATATAGCCCCTCTAATTATTGTACAGGACCTCACAAAAGAATTAGATAACACTAACACTACCGTCTATGGGCAGTAATTTCCCAAACTACACTTCAGTGATATTACGTCATTTTAAACGCTTCGAAATTTTTATACGTTACTGAGGCTTTCAGTGAATTGTTCTCCACTGAAAATATGGGATGTAAAATTTATAGTTGCTGAGTGACACAAAAGAATTTAGATACATTAACTTTATCGGCAATTACTATTGGAAGAACTATTTTCTATTACACTTATTTAACTTAGAATGCTTCGTGTATCCCTATGAATATATCTGTGCCATTAACTAATTTTCCGAAGGCATCTTAACGGAGGAATTTCTCTCTCTCATTTTCAGGAAAAGCTTCTGCCATTGTCAAATATATATATCATGATAAAATTATTCTAATTTTCTTTTCTTTTACGCGGGTAACGCATCTGCAAGGAAATTACATAAACAAAATTCTAAAATGAATATTTCTTATGATTTCTTATATGGGAACCATATGAGATTTCCGAATATTTAAAGATAAAATTAAATAGGATAGTCAATATGACTGCCGCCTCTCGCACAACGTGCGCGACCGTTCCCCTTCCCCTAAAAAATAACTGAACAGTAGAGAGTAGACACGATCATGGAAGACCCCTGTGGAAAAATTTAAAAACTAAATTCAATAAGTTCATCGGACATCGGACCAGAAGGTACAGGCTGATTGCGGCATTAAAATACGTTGGGCGACCGCGACATTTTCGAGATCATTATAATTAATTTTTCTTTTACGCTGGTAGTGTCCCTGATGTGGAAATACATAAACAAATTTTAAATTGATGGATGCTTTTGTTCTCTCAAATGGGAATAATACTTCAAGTTAAAATTAAGGTAATACAGATTCGAAAAAATGTCTTTTGCGTTTGTAGTACGTGGGAGAAAATGAGGAACAAAACATAAGTAAAATTATTTTTTTATGTTTCACTGTACGATAACTGTACTGATGTTAAAAATAATTAGTACAGATCGAAAACAATTTTTTTTTGTGCTTATAGCTTCGTCTGAACGGAAGCGGGATAATTAAATTTAAATAAAATTGATTTCTGTGTTTTTTTAAATAAATTTGCAGAATAAGCTTCTGAAACGGGGAAATTTATGCTTTGATACAAATTTTTGCGTTATAGGTTTTATTTATTTATTTATTTATTTATTTATTTTATTATATATATATATATATATTTTTACGCTGGCAGCAACTGTGGTGGGGAAAAACAAAAATAGACTCGTCGAAAATAAAACGAATATGCTTTGATATTGAAATAATATTGTCTTGGGTTATGATATTAATTATTATTATTTAAAGAAAATTGTTATCAATAGTTTACGGTTCGTCGTCTTCGTACAGTTAAGATGAAGATTTATTTTTTTAATTAAAAAAAATGTACGGCAAGTGAAGAGCAACTGGGCAATAATATGCACCGCATAAATATCCATGACGAAAATGACGTCATGATTAGCGGAAAATAATTGTTTGAATTATTAAAAACAAAATAAATAACAACATTGTCTGAATAATCATGTTCACAAATCCCGTTTGCTATTCAGTCAATTAGCATAGGACACGATGATAAATGATTACCCATTTGATTTAAAAGTCTCTAAACATGCTTATTATAAAGTGATTTTATTAAACTAATGCTATCAAGAAGATTAGGTTTATATTTAGATAAGATCTTATATCTAAATATTGTAGAACGGCAATAAAATCTATTTCTTGGAGACAAAAATTGTGCAAACATTAGATTTCTAAATTAGATATTCCGTTTATAATTGCATAAGTTCCTTATACATCAAATGCATTTGTTTGTGGTTGGCAGGTAAGCAAATATTCAATACTTCTATTTGGATATTAGGATAATATAAAATGCTTCTCCAAACTCCTGCTTATCCTCTGTGTAAAATGAAATCTAAGATATAATCTAACCAATCACACAATAAACAGAAAATTACGAATGTAAATTTATTGATAATACGGGCTGTAAATTTAGTGATAACACGTTCAAGGTGTCAGAGCCACCCCCCTGAAGAAATGTATTATGTAAAAATTTACCATAATAAGCAGTTCATCAAGAAGCCAGAGGTTTCTTTATATACATACGTGTTTAGACGAATAGATTTTGTTTTAAAATTTGATGTTTAAGTCAGTAGTTCGAATACACATCTGTTAAACTTGCGTTTAATTATTTGCTTGTTAGAGAAGTTTTAATTTTTTTATTTATTATTAACAGGAATCAAATGTTGAACTATTAGCATTATTTCAAATGCAAACATATTAATCTTCTGCAATCGTTGAAATTCGTATACTTTGTATTCATATTCAAATTTACCATAATATGCAGTTCATCATAGTTTTTAAATAACATTCATTAACAACGTGATTAATTTAACATTTCAAATTTCTGAAACTTTATAAGTATTTTTTATTCTTACAAATTTTGATGTAATTAGAAAACTGTGAATTTCTGTCTGTAGGAAGTTGAATAATGCGCAAAGTGTGTTAAAAAGCAGTGATTTCCAGAGCTGACATTAAGGCTCCTGACCTAGTCTTAAAAAAATAATGAAAAGAAAACACCCTTCTCCTCGCCGCAGCGTCATTAAAATCCAACGCAAACAATCTTTTTCCATAGGCCAAAATGCAACGGAATTGTTTTGAGTAGCCTTGTAAACGAACTATAAAAGCTACGTGTTTTATTAGAGAACGCACTTAAGCTAGTTGCAATATTAGTATGTGCTGTCTCAGTTAGGTTGGGATTGGTTCAGTATTTCGGACGTTTTCGCGATGTCACATTTAGCATTACATGCACTGCAAATAGAAGCGTCTTAAATTTAGACACATATGTGACTGAAAAAGAATTTTAGACACTTAAGTGTCTTAATCTGAAAATTAAGACACTATAGATGTCTTAATTTAAGATACATAAGCGTCTTACTATGACCATGGTGTAAACGAACTGAGAATAATGTCTAAAATATCCGCAAACGTCTTATTTTAAGACACTTCATTGCTTTAAACGTGTCTTAATTTAAGATGTTTTGATTCTTCCGACGCAATAACCACCAGGGGGCACTAGCACTCCCAGTTGCGCATGCGTTTTAGATGTCTTCGTTCGAAGTGGTATACGTTGTAATTCAAACAAAGTTTGTTTTTATGTACGCGTGTATTTTAATTCGTTTTTTGCGAAATGTGAAGTACTGTGATTTTAATTCGTATTAACTTGGAGTATTTATTTATTGAATACATACATCTGACGTGTGTGCTCGACATCAAATGTCTCTTAGAAGCTGTCGTCGATACAAGGGCGGGATAGACACAGAACAGAAGTAGACGACGGTTGAAGATTACACCCGGAAATTCTACAAAGCGTGTGCAATGGGCTTAGTGTTAACTCGTATAAATTTATATCAATAATATTGTGTTATTCATCTTCGTCCTGTCGAAGCTGGCAAAAAAAAGAAACTTTTGTCTGGCGGGTCCTGTTTTTAGGATGAAACATCTCATTCTTTAAATATGGCTAGTCGGATGTATTATGGGATTACCTTTTAAACTGATGAAAGTCTTTCTCCCTCACTGTGGTTGTGGTAGTTTTTAAAATTTCAAATCGAGGAATATTTCTTACCTCTTGCAGCAACTCAAGTAAGTTTCTTTATAGTAGTAAAATTAGTGTATTTTATGATTTTATTTATTGTACTAAACAAAATCCTGCATGAAATTTAATTAGTTTTGAATCTGTTCGCAAAAAACCCCACTAGTTCTAGAAGTATATATTTTTAAACTTATGACGTTCTTTTTTATTACGAATTATATATTCAATGTCAGTTCTTAGTTTCAATGGATAATTTTTATCTCGCAGTAAATGACGGCCACAAGGAAGTAAAGAAAAAAAAAAACTTTGAAAGATGACCTAATGCTTTCTTACTTCCTGGCATAAAACCGCAGATTAAAAAAAGATAAATAATGTAAATGAGACTGGTCTATTATATGAAGCTGCCTGTAAAAATATACATATGTATTTCATTTGCAATCAACTCTAATACTGATTTTTTTATTATTTTTAATAAAAAAGTAATTTGAAATTTATAATGGGAAAAAGTAAAAACCTCTAACTAGATTTCGTATTTAAAATTGTGGTAACTTTATTTATATGCACTTATACGAAAAATACAAAAATGACAGATGTTACTGTATATATTTAAGACGAAAGAAGTTTGGAAATCATAAGTTATTTTTTCCTCATGTTTTTAATATAGAATATGTACTTATTTGTTTTTATTGATAGTTGAATAGCTTTCGTGAGTACCCTCTGATCTACATAAAAACTTGCCCATGTGGAAATATAAATTTTTTAAAAACATAATTTTTAAATAAGTATTTTCATTTATTTTATTTTTTTTTTGGGGGGGGGGGGATTTTGCATGAATTTTTGTAAAGCTGATATCTTAAATCTTGCACTGATTATAATGAAAGTTTTGAACTTTTGGAGTAGGACAAGTTTAAAAACGCAAATATATTTAACAAAATACCAAAGTCATTTTTTCCCCAATGTTATTAAAGTAGAATATTTATTTATTTATTTTCATTATTCATAGTTAAATGGCTGTTGTGATTATCAAGTGATGTATATGTAAAATTGCCTATGTGGCAATATATTTTTTTATATTTTCATTTTTTTTTTGGGGGGGGGGATTTTTGCAATTTTCGTACATCTGATATTTTAAATCTTTTTCCACATTCAACCGAGTATAATAAATATTTTGATCTTTTAGAGTAGGACAAGATTATAAAATATATATATATATTTATCTATGTACCTTAAAAGCCCTTAATAGCGAACACTTCGGGACCGCGGAATTTGTCCAATAATTGGAGATGTCTACTTTTTTGAGGTAAAAATATACAAATATGTATGTCTGCTGATTAAAAAAGTATTCGTTAAATAGAGGTGTTCGCTATTCGAGAATGTCCATTAACCTCCACAACGGATACTCCCGAATACCGAACATCTCAATTTAGACAACTATAATGCAGGGTTGCGTTTTTTGCAAAAGTACTTCTTGATTAAAGGAAGGGCAAACTGGGAAGTGCCCCGTCCCCCTACGACTGTAGTGCCCCCAAATTTGATGTGCAATATTTGTAAAGCTTATATTTTAAATCTGTTTCGAAATTGTACTGATTATAATCAATATTTTGAACTTTTAAAGTAAAATAAGGTTAAAAACAAAATAAATTTAAAGAAATCTAATATTTAGATAAATATTTTTTGTTTTTTAATCTTGTTCTACTCCTGAAGTTCAAGATATTGATTATAATCAGTACAATGTCGTAAAAGATTTAAATTATCAACGTAACGAAAATTGTATACCAAAACCGAGAGCACCAAAAAAAATCAGGCTGTATTGGGGGGGGGGGGAGGGGCAGGACCACAGCCAAATATTTTTCCAGGATTCAACGTGGTCAAACATGGCTACGTATGATGCTTACAAAAAAATGGATGCGATTCAGACGTTTGAAGTGTCTGAAATTCAGACGCAAAAAGTGTCTGAAAAAATTCAGACATTTTAAAATGTCTGAAAATTGAACACTCCATTTCAGACACTTAAGTGTCTGAATTTCAGACATTTTAATTTAGAGTGTGTACCAAATAACCAACTGACATACCTTGATTATAGAACATGCAATCCAGTGTAAAGAACACCGGTAAAATTAATTTTTAATTGAAGTCTAATAAATCCTTTGCATTTAATAATTATTTTTAGACTGCTCATCCATTAGACAAAAAGGTAGTTTTATATGAATACACCAATTACGCATTCAAATAATAAAGTTTTAAAATCTATTAAAATCGGTATTACATACGAATTAGACGCATAACATCAGTTAAGAACTAAGGAAGAAGCCAAAGGTTTCATTATACATGGACGTGTTTAGACAAATAGATTTTGTTTTAAAATTTGATGTGTAAATGAGTAATAAGTACAGAACTTGTGTGAAAATATAAATTATTTGAAAAACAACGTTTAAACACACAATAAAAACAAACAGATCTGACCATACGTATAGGTTTCGTGAGTACTAGGGCTCACATCCTCAGTGTAAAACTGCAGTTGGGGGGAATATTGTTTTTAAAGTTTTTAAAGTTTTTACACTGACGATGTGAGTCCTAGTACTCACGAAACGTATACGTATGGTCAAATCTGCTTGTTTTTATTGTGTGTTTAAACCTTGTTTTTCAAATAGTGTAAATGAGTAGTTCGATTACACATCTGTTAACCACTTAACTGTTTTGCCCGAATTGGGTTCGGCAAGAAGACTTTGCTTTCTTCGTTAACACGTTAAGCCGTTCTGTCAACGACGACCGACAGTGTAATTCCCGTTTAAAACGCGTCATTCACCGATGACTGACATCTAAAATATGATACAAAACTAAACAAATGTGTATTTTTTTAAGTAATTACTGAACATTTATTTAAAATTTACCTACCTTTTATTTATTACAGGATTATACTTTCTTAAAAATTATTTTAAACGGTGTAAATTTTTCAGCACTTCAGTGTTAGTCATCGTGGCACTCAACATGTTAATAAAATCCTTTTGTTACCACTAATTTGTAACTGTAAATTTCTCTTTATAAATTGTCAGATATTTTCCGATTGTATAAGGCAAATATTTTAGTATAGAAAAAGTGGTGCGCGGCTCGTATTTTTAATTTATGGTGTCAAAAAATTGAAACAGTCATGGGGATAAATTTGCGTTTTATTTATTTGTTTATTAGAGAAGTTTTAATTTTTTTATTGGTTATTAACCGGAATCAAATTCTGAACTATTAGCATTATTTCAAGTGTTAGTTATTATATTAAACTTCTGCAATCGTTGAAATTCTTATACTCCGTATGCGTATTCAAATTATTTTCTTTTTTTTTTAATTTAAAGTTCAAACTAAATTATATCCATCTGGAAGTTCCAAAAAATGCAAGGTCTAAGTTGGCTACTTATCCTTTCGTACGAAAAAAAAAATGTTTTGTACATATGAAGTAAAATTTCTAAAAGTCAGTCTAATATATAATTCATAAATGTAAGCGCCTCAGTATGCTTGTCATAACGAAGCAGAAAAGAATGAGGTTAAAATGCAAAATTTACAACAATAATATTTTATTTAATGATTCAAAATTTCGCTATGTTATTTTTATCACGGCTGCAACGAGCGACTATTTTTTTAATTCTATTTCCCACCACTTTTTCAAACCAAAAATTATTTACATAAGCTTTGATAACATTTCGAAGAGAAGTAGACTACAAAATATATATTTTTTAAAAAGTGGTACGAACACAATATGAAAATAGTTGCCTGTGGCAGCCCTGCTCTTTGGAAAGATGAAAAATTCCTGGGCCGACGTTTCGGACGGTCAGGGTTCACGAATATTTTTGATTTTCAATACCCGGCGGTAGATTATAACTACAGAGTTCCAGTGCAAGTTTGGTGTCAATGCGACTAATATTTTGGGCATTGTCGTATTCGTAAAAGTATAAGTTTTCACGGAAAGCCAGAATTGTACTGCGACAATTAGTCATTAAAAATACTTGAAATGACATTAAAATGAATTTTAAACTTACCGGCAGTCATTGTAGAGAAAAACACAGCAAAGTGTATTATTAATGTAGCCGTCGTCAGTAGTTTAAAAAAATCCATGAGAAATAATCAAAATAAAAACACGATTAAAGCTGTTTTCAAGAATAACTAATATAAGAAATAATTCAGAAAAATAAATAGGATATTGGATATCAATGTAAAATTTTACTAAATAAAAAGTGAAAGATAAAGATATTTTTTTATTTGATAATAACATTTATGGCAGACGTTAAAGAAATCATCTTACGTGACCGAAAACAGTTAACCGCCATTAGTTTCGTTGAGATAAATTGGAGATAAGCTCATTTAAAGTTTGTTTAAATGATGTTTTCTTTAGATTAAGCATGATTTATTAGAAATTTAAATGTCTTTAATAGCACAGACAGTTGACATGACGGCATAAATGGGGAAAAGTATCAATGTGAATACGATTATCAAAAATCGGCTACGTTTTATTTGTCATTTTATGACACCCAGAAAATCACGAATATTTTAGTTCACTGTTAATTAACCAATACAGAGCGTCTCAAAAGTACATGGACAGGCGATTTTTTGAAATAACAGTTCAAAAAATGAAGCCAAAATTATGAAGAAAATAATAAACATTTGAAATCATAATTTACGTTTATGACAACAAAGAAATACAGTATAGGTTTCACAGAATTTTTGTATAAAAATAAAAATCAAAATAGATGTCCTAAAGCTATATGGACTTTTCGAGTAATTTGCATTTAAATTCAAATTTTGGATCAATTCCTTTGAATTATCTTGAACACCTTATCAGGTATGATTCAAACTAGTGTCTGGAGAATGTGTGGCTGTAATGAGAACCAATTCTGCTCTACTTATTACTTTAATTCTTGACTAATAAAAAATTGACGATCATGAGCATACACATCTGGTGCAAGTACGCTACGAAGATTTTTCAATTGGATTTAGGTCTGGGCCGATGACTGGCCAGTCTATAACAGTCACTTGACTATGGTAAACCGAGCTGTTGTTGAGTGCCAGGTGTGAATCGACGCATTGATCTTTGGGGATTTTCAGTTTTCCCTTCCTAAAACATTTCCAAATGGAAGAAGATTGCTTTTAAGAACTCTTTAATAATCTTCAAAGCACTGTCAACCATTAAGAAAAGAAATGTCCGTTGTTCCATTGAAACAAATTGCGCCCCACACCATGAGAGAATCCCTACTTGTTGTCGACTAAAGAACTCGCGAGATGCTTGTCGCAGATCATGTCAATAGTATGACCAGTTATCAGTGCCATCCAAATTGATTTTGTTTTCGTCACTGAAGAAAAATTTTACAATACATCTTCCCTAGGCATGTGTTTTCTAGTTCAAAGAATATCTGCATTTCTATGGTGAATTTTCAGCATAGGTGTCCAACACATTCTGCGATATTCATGAATTTTGCTTTCCTGTATGCAACGGGGAACAGTAGATCTCGTAATAGGACATGCTAAAGTCTTCGAAATATCACGAACAGAATATCTTTGGGTTGAAATCTCTCTGTCTTGTCGTAGAGATGTTTTTTCTTGGTTTACCTGAACGTTGTTTTGCAATCGCATTGTCACTTTTTGATACATTTCATAAGTTCCGGATGTTCCACTTTTCATTTGTCTAGTAATATCAGAAATATTAACATTTTGAGCCTTTAAACGCCAAATTTTATCTATAAAAGCAGCAGTTACGAGGCTTTTTCCCACTATTTGACAACTGAAGAGCCAGCAGTGATTTTATACTTCGAAGTGGTTACTTCACAAGTACAGAATGCAGAAATCACAAATATTTTCGGTATGGTGGTAATAAAAGCAATTCGCTTTATTGTCCATATATTTTTGGGACAGCTTATTTTGAGTTTTATTTATTTATTTTTTTTTTTTTACAAAAAATCTGTAAAAACTATACTGTATTTCGTTGTTCTAATACACTGATATTATGATTCCATATGCTCATTATTTTTTTTTCGTCATTACGGCATCATTTTTTGAGCTGCTATTTAAAAAAATAGCTTGTCCATATACTTTTCAGACACGCTAAAGCAAGACTGTTAGTCATATGTCCAAAAGCTACCACAGAAAGAAAGCACTTGCAACTCGTCACGATGAGAAACAAGTCGACGTCGTAGTGAAGTCACAGTACATTTCCCACATCACGTGACGGCAACGTGGACAGAAAAATTTGTGTTACAGTGCTTTCGCATTTTCGTCACATTCGGGGTTAGGGTGAAATTATTGTAATCGCACTTTATTTATCAACTTTTCTGAGTGTTTGAAGTATTAAGGTATCCGAACACCTTTAAAACGCAATTTTCGATCAAAATATTGATTTTTCATTTTTGCAATAATTTTAAAATTGAATCTTTTATCTATCTAAATCTGCTTAAACTTCGTCTGTATCTAAAATAGGACCCGAGTTACAGCCGTTTAAACTTACATCTATTAGGTTATTTACATTAAGTTATATCTATCCTAAAAGTTATTTTTAGCTTTTTTGTCAAAATGAGGTTTTTCAGATTTTTACTATACACAAAACATCCCAAAACAAAAAATTATGCATGAAATGCCACGAAATTTTTTGTACTTCTTTTACAAATGTCATTTGAGGGAATAGACTACACTCATGATAATATATTAAATAGTTTTATAGTTACACTGGTATAAATGACAAACTTGACACAAATTTTGCGAATATTACATTAGTACTTTAACTGCCATATCATCTGAGACAGAGATGCGATTATAATGTGTGTAGTCTAAGTCCTAGAGAAAGTTACTCTGTTTGTTATGCAATTTACAAAATGTCAATACATTGTTTTATTTTTGAGTTATCATGTTTTGCGGAAATGTCAATTTTGACTATTTTTCCCTTTAAAAAATTATTTCTGGGTAGTTGCTAAAATTTTTATATTTTTTTCAAAGTTTTAAAGTAAATGTCATTATAAAAAATGCATAACAACAGAAAATTTCAAAAAAAAAAAAACAGCTCCAAAGGTGTGCGTATACCTTAAATCTATTCTCTTAGCTCCTATTGAAGTGAATACGTATCATGCAATATATTATCATTTATAAAATTTCTCACTAACAGAACCATCCGGTTTTTTCGAGTTAACCTAACTTGTGATGTTTCCCAGTAAATTAAATAAAAATGCTTTATTTTAAAAATGCAGCGATCACAATAACGGAACTCTGTGTATTTGCGACCATAAATCGCTAAAACGTCAGTACGAAAATTATTATTTTACGCAATCATATTTTTCTCAATGTTATAAATGAGACTGAAAGTATTCTTCTGTACTTATAACAAAAAAATCTAGGATTTTCCTGTCGAAACGAGGGAAAAAATACAAATAAACAGCATAGCATTAACAGAAATTGTATTTCGTTTGGCTTGTCATTAAAGCTTTATTTTATAGATAATGAATAATAATTTAAGACGTACAAGTGTCCTCCGCTGATTATATGATTATAGAACATCATTAACTTCCGGACACATATAGCAGGAGGTATAATACAACAAAAGGATTGTAATCTTGGTAAAATCCGTCTATGGAAAATTGGTAAATTTTTACATTCATATATTCTCTGACTCCATTTTCGTTGTTTTTAAACATGCTCCTTGTATGTTTGTATAAGTATATTATCGTGCATGTTGGAGTTTGTCGATGTTTTAACCATTAAATTTTCGTATACCTTTTCGAAGAAATTATCCGAAGCGTTTTCTATCTAAAACTTACTTCAAACATTTTTCAACCATTCAGTGACGATAACTGATAATTGTTTTTGTTTATATCCCAACTATTCAAATAAATTATCTTTATGTGACTCCAACAATTATGATTCAAATAATGATCCTGACTTAATTTAGTAAAAGTTTTTTAACTGTGTTCGTAATTATATAAATACGTAGCACTTATAGTCGTCGTCTGCTCCATTCACCTGTCTGTCTGTTTGTCTGCCCTCATATAAAAGCGAAAAGACGACCTAACCGAATGGTTTGAAATTTAATGTATCCATTGCCTTAAAAATTGGCACCTCAAAAAGTAATAGTCTGATCGTAACGAAATTTGGCTAGCGGCTACGTTTCTGGCAGATATGCAAATGATTAAAAATACCACGTGACTGCGCATTACGTACTTCCACCAGAAGTCGTTGAACTTTGATCTGTCAGTTGTATAAATAGAGTGTGCAGAAACATTTTGATTGTATTTACTCTGTTGTAGAGGAGTATGTTTTCATCAAGGGCGCCGCTACAGCGCCATCGAAGGCAATACGATCCGCTGTCAGAGTTAGTGCTTGAAGAATCGTCGGGATGATGGAAGCTGGGTTTTCAGCTCAGCGAGTAGCCAGCCGCCTAGGCCGTTCTGACTCTATTGTGAGGAGAAGTTGGGAACAGTGGATAAGAGAGAGGAGAAGTAAAAATCGTCGTGACTCAAGACGCGCTCGTTAGACCAAGAACAGGGAAAATCATCACATCATCCGATACGCACATGTAGCCTAAGTTTCAGTATTTTCCAGTATAAAATCACAGGAAATACCTTCACCACAGGCCCTGTGTCTGTTCGTAAGGTTTAAGGGTGCCTTGCTGAAAAACATTTGATATCGAGGCAACCATTACATATGCTACCAATGACACCCGCCCAATGTCGCCTCCGCTTGGATTATTGCTGCGTTCGACGTGATTGGACCGCAACCGAAAGGAGCCAGTTGTCAGCGACGAATCTTGATTCCCTTTGGATAGTGATGACGACCATGTATGTGAGTGGAAGCCCCGTGGTGAACGCCTTAATCCTGCCTTTGATTTACAGCATCACACCGCTCTCACACGCTGGTATAATGGAGTGGGGATCCCTCACATATGACACTCGGTCACTTCTAATATTGATAGACCGCACCTTGACAGCCCAGCGGTACGTTCAGATATCCTTGAGCTACATGTGTTGTCGTTTATGGCAAGGCTTCCAACGGGCAATTTTCAACAGGATAATGCTTGGCCACGCACAGTAAGGGTTTCACAGGAATGTCTCCGCCATATTACCACCTTACCCTGACTCGTCTGATCTCCAGATTTGTCGCCAATCGAGCATGTCTGGGATCACTTGGGGCGGCAGATTGGGCAACCTATAAGTTTCGTTCATGAGTAACTCATGAATCCACATTACAGGAACTGTGGAATGTGATGACGCAGAACACCATGCGGCACCTGTATGCATCAAGGTCAATCAGTACCGCATCCTGTATGTAAGCTAGAGGTGGTACAATAGGCCATTCATTTGTAATTGTTTTATAAGGACGTTATCTTTTTTCTTTATTTATTTAATCACTTAATGATGTCAACGTTGTACTAACACATATAAAATTTCTTTGCATTGGGACAAATCTTTTTTGGTGCGCCCTTTTTATGGCAATGAGTGTATCGTTGAAGAAATTTGTCGAGTTATTTCAATTTTTAAGTAAATTGAATTAAAACTTAAAAAGATAATAATAAATATCTTCTCCATTCTATTAAATCTTATCATACATAATTAATTCCAAGATATTCCATAATAGATAATGATTCTAGGTTGCTACGGTGATTATTTTATTAAATTCTATCACACGTAATTAATTCAATGTTTTCCCATCATAGGTAATGATTCTAGGTTTACCATGGTTATTCTGTTCTATTTCAGATGAAGTCCTATTATTTCCGTATTACTGAATTTAATATACCTTAGAACTCCAATTAGCGGAACTCCGATTATCCGAACCACTTTCAGAATTCCAGAAAAAAAATTGACGGAAACGTACTGCGATTCGCAAAATAAATGATTCTGTCTACGCGCGGTATTTTCTCTCCCTTCGCAAAGCTAATGTAGACCCAGCGTGAAAACTATTGGGATAATGAGTCACCGTATCGTAGTGCATTTTGATTATTGGTTGTCGTCCACCACCAGGTGGCCGACCCAACCCGCTTAGCATGCAAAAGTGTTGCCTTTTCATTAAATTAATCAAAAGCTCTTTTTCTTTAAAAAAAAGTGTCTTCTCCCATTTTTAACGCGCATACAGTAATTAAATAAATAGACTTTTTTTAGGAAAAATCCAATTATCTGAATTTTTGATTATCCGAATAAGGTCCGTTCCCAATTAATTCGGATAATTGGAGTTCTGCTGTATATAATCGGAATAAATTTTGTACTCATGCATTTATTTCATAAGAGAACAGCAGCTATTTCACCAAGGTCTGAATATTTATAAAACTAGTTATAGTACGAATACACCTCATTTGCCACGTTTGACTTAAAATTTTCGCCTATTTTTTATGTACATTTGTAATTGTATAAATACGTAGAGCACTTATAGTCGTCGTCTGGTCTGTCCGTCTGACTGTCCGTCTGCCCGCATATAACAGTGCAAAAACTACCCAACCGAATGCTTTGAAATTTAATATATATAATCGTTCTAGAAATTTTGTGACAATTGAAACAAAACTCAAAGATATATTATTTTTCTATCGCTGAATTTAATATATGTAATCTCAATAAAATTTGTAGTCATGCATTTTTGCATAAGAATGTAACAACTATCGGACCAAGATCTGAATATTTATAAAACTAGTTACAGTACGAAAGTATCTGATTTGTGAGGTTTGATGTAAAATTTACGACTTGTTCCCCTTTATATAACAGAAAAAAGAATTTTATTTATGTGATGAAATGTTTTCGAAATTTATGTAATGCATATTGTAGAGGGGGAGTTGCAAAATTGTTACATTTAAGACAATTTAAAACTCCTATTAGCACAAATATGTTATCCCAATTTGAATATCTAGTTGAATTTATTTGTCTTAATCTTAGTACGACCGGAATTAAAAGTTAACCGGAATTGAAAATTATGAATAAAAATGCACGTTTTCACAAGTACATGAAGACACACAAGTACATGTGTTCTTTAGAGTGTTCAGGAAATCCTGGGGAATTTTTTTAACGGGAACTTAACAGGTCATTCATAAAAATTAATTGTTCAATAATTATCAGAAATTAATAACTTTTTTCAGGCGATTTTAATTCAACGCTTTACATTAAAAACATTACAAAAGACAATCGGACGAGTACTTTCAATCACTTCTGAAGTCTTTATTTTGTTTCCTTTCCCAAATCAAAGAACGATTCCCTACTAAAGGTCAATCCTTTTCAAATCACTAAGGTGTTGTCGCAACAAGTTGTTGTGTCAACATTTTTTATTTTCCTAATCTTTTAACCAAGTTTCCTTCATAGTTTTCTGAGTTTAAAAACATGATTAAATATTTTTTGATCATATAGTTTTTTTGGGTTGGCCATTTTTCAGAAGCTGTACAGTAATTTTTTGGTGAAAAACGTGTTTTACGAAAAATGCTTAACTGCTTTATTTTTATACCTTTTAAGATGAGTCGAAAAACAGACTGGTAAGCATACAATTTTCGAAGTTTTACGCAAGTATAAAATTTCTATTAGACTTAAAGATCTACGCCAAAAACATGCATAAAAACCGGAGAAATAAAAGGTCAAACACAACATTTCGCTGTCATTATTTTTTATGAAGGAGATCAGACTTATCTTAAATAATTTTTCTTGCACAGATCTCTTGTACTATTTATATTATTTTTGCAAATTTAAACCCTGAGAACCTTTTCTCTTTTTTTGTACAGCTCGTCAAAAACTGTGTGGTCTGTTTTTGGCAATTTTCACTAATTAATATTTTAAAAGGGACTGTCTAAAAAATTCCTAAACCTTAGGATAATAAAAATCTTTGCATTATAAAGTTGAATTGTAAATTTTATGAGTGAGACTTAACTGGTTTTTGAATTACAGTTCACTAAAAATTCACGCCATTTTCCTTTTTCTTTTGTTCCTGATACATAGCATTACAGGTACTTTTTGCTTAGGTACGTTCAAATTTATGATAAAGACAAATTTTACGCATTATTGCTTAGTTAAATATAAAACTAAGCAATATTCAAATAGTCTAAAATTTGTTCGGAATATTTTAAATAAAAAATATTATGATTCAACAAGAGTTAAACATACAAAAAAATCCCTTTAAGGAGTAAAATTTATTAAATATGATATTCGACTAATAGTTTATTCAGCAGGCGTCATACAATTTTTCAGCAGTGCTTTGTGTAATTTTTTCTCGATTTAAAATTTTATTTCAAATATTTTTAAGTAGCGAATAGAAGAAGATTTTAAGGAAAATTTAAAAGCTATTTTCAACAATTTCATAACATCATTTTTTTTCTAATTTTTCAATGTGTTTAATTATATAAAAAATGCCTTTCTGTCCTCGTATTTCAGATGTTTTTTAAATTTAAACAAACATTTTTGATCAAACCACCTAATAACATTTTATTCGACTTCCATATGAATCCGAAATGTCGGGGATTTTATTCTGAGATGGAGGTATTTGGGAAGGGTGAAGTCATAGTATAAGCTCTCAATACTATTTGATATAGAATTAAATTAATTCTGTTACATTAAATACTTAAGAGAATGTTGAAACCAGAAAAGAAGATAAAGAAGAAGAAGCAGATTTAGACCAAAAAAAAGGTGAATCTCGTTAATTTGAATAAAAGGTGTATTTTCAAAAATCAAATTGAGGCAAGTATGATAGTAGGCACCGGGTAAGGCAAGCGGCAGGGGCGTATGCAAACAAATATTTTATAAAATTTCATTAGTGGACGTGTGTTTTCGTGAAGTAGTTTCTTAGCGAATAATTAGGATAATTTAAAAAATATGTCAGAATAAAACTGTATCAGGTGCTCCTCGGCTGTGAAAATAAAATCAAAAGACCCCCCCCCCCATTTCCATTCAAGAAAGTTGTGAAAAGGTATAATGGTGCCCCTGCTCCTTTCATTACTCCCCTGCCTAATATCCTTTTTATATCTGGAAATACTCCTTTTAATCGTATAAGCAAAATTCATATTTTCATCTTTAATTATTTTCTTCTTTTTGCAGTTTGTAGAATATTTAAACGTAGCAGAATTAATTTAATTGTACATCAATTTGTATGGAGGGTTTATTTTGCAAATTCCTCCTTACCTCCATCTCAAAATAAACACCTTACCATTTTGGGGTCATATTGAGATCAATTAAAATGTTATTAGAAGTCTTGATGAAATATGTGACTTTATGTTTAAGAACTTCTGAAATACGATGAAAGAACGGTAGATTTTTTATATAATCACACGCATTGAAAAGTTGGAACAAAAAATGTTATGATATTATTAAAAATAGCTTTTAAATTCCCTTAATAAAAATTCTTTCTAGGTCCTCTTTAAAAACATTTGAAATAAAATTTTAAATCGAGAAAAGAATTATACAAAACACTGCTGAAAAATTATATGACACCTGCTGAATAAACTTTTAGTCGAGTATCATATATAATAAGTTTTACTCCTTAAAATTATTTTCTTCCTATGTTTAACTCTTATTTTCTAATGTTTTTTCACACCTTTTACAGAATTTTTTAAACTTTATCTTTTATTTGAACCCATTAGCTTTCTCTAGTGGTAGGACCAATGTTCATGAAGAACCCAGAACAGGTAGACCATCTGTGATCTCTGATGCCCTTCTTCAAAGAACGGAAATATGGAGTGTCACAATGAAAGAGTTGCATAAAATCACACCTGAAGTGTCTCTGACAACTTTTCATGACGCTGTGACTATGACTTTAGGGTACCGAAAATTGTGTGCTCGTTGGGTTCCGAAAATGTTTACGGAAGAACACAAAAAGAAGAGGATGGGCTATGCACTAGACTTCCTCACGTGCTATGTAAAAGCGGGTGATGAAATTCAAGTGGGAAGTTTTAACCCATCTGCCATACAGTCCGGACCTTGCACCCATTGACTTCCACTTACAACTTTACCTCAAGAGAGACCTTGTAGGACAAAACTTTCATGACGATGATGAGATCAAAATTGAAGTTGAAACGTGGTTTCGACAACAGGCGGCAAACTTCTATGACAATGGTATACAGAAGCTTGTACCCAGACTGAAAGAATGCTCGGACAACGGCGGCAATTATGTTGAAAAATAAGGTTAATAGCTGTAAATAATTAGTAATAAACATTTTATCAAATAAGATTTTTTTGAGTGTGTGGCGGTCCGGGGACACGGCACTTGCCTCTTGTGCTCTCTTCGACGTGTCAGGCGGGTCGTTCTGAAGTCTTCTTTCCCGGAGACTGGGGTTCTGGGCTTGTTTCCGCAGGTAGTAAAACTTTTCCCTGCCCTGGGCTTGGGGGTTACACCTAACCATAAGCCAAAAGCGGGTTCCCAGGGTGGGTGCTTACTTACTTACTTACTTACATGTCATCATCGGTAAAAGCGAGTGCCAGATATCTCACTAGTTGTAAAGTGGTGTTTTGATAATAATTAAGCGTATTTTTTCTTATATTTACTGTTTTAATCATTCTTGAACTTACAAACATTGGGGTTACCTATTCTTATTTTTGCTGATAGTGCATTCTTCGAAAGAAAATTTTCCTTTTTCATAGGATAGGATAGCCGATAGTTTATAGAAGTTATACAAAATTCCACACACGTATTAGATACAGCCTCATATTAGGTATTTTCGGAATTTTTTTTTTAATTTAATGGTGAGTCGCATACCAATAAAAGTTGGGAGCCGCTGCGTTACATGTATTTGTTATGTCATTAATTGATTTGTAATTCGACGTTTATTTGCAATGATTTTTTCATTTAATTATTAGTTATTTCAATAACTAAAATAACAGTTGCGTTCTTAAACGATTACTACATCATATTAAATTTAGAAAAAGCAATAAAAAATATTGGGATGCAAAACTATTGGTTACGTTCAATTGATTAGTTTCAACTCACATCTCGAACATATATACCAGCAGAGAGAGATAATTAAGAATAATAATGTAAAAGAATATCCCAGATTATGTTTTTCTTCTTTTCATTAATATATTGTAAAATGTAGTGTTTAAAATCATTTATAGTTGATATTTTAGTGTTGATTTTCCAAATTTTCAGTATTTATATAAGATTTCTATGTTAACATTCTGCCATTTGTTTATTGGGCGTTAGAGTCTGGCGCATTATTTGACAATAGTTTTTCTTTGTGAAAAATGGTCAACGGGAAAATGGAGAATTACAATGTTTTGTTTGAAAGACTGTGACATTAACACTTGACACCATGCTTTTTATCTTTTATGATCATTAGAAATGTAGTTACAACTTTTTTGGTTTCAGCTCTCAAAACGTAAGTGAGTATTTAAGAAGCCGAGAGACGGAATATATCTTCTAATATTGAGATTAAAAACACAACAGAGAAATACAGGAAGGTTATCAATTTCAGGCGAATTCCAGGTCTAAGAGATTTTTGGAAACAAAAATATAAATGCTTTATCTTAAAAATATAAATTTTAAGAATATTCAGTAGCGAAAAACTTTATATTTCAAAAACGTGTTATTGTATTTACATATCGTTTATCCTTATAATTAATATAATGCTGTGAATGTTCAGCTCATATTCAAAATATTAGAATAATTACTTTTTTTTTCACAAACTGGAAATATCGTTTGGTAATTTAACATCTTTTAATGCAAATATGCAAACGATATATTTATTAAGAACTTATTGTTGATTAAACTTATTTATTATCTTAAAATTAATATCATTTCTGAAAAGTTTAATTGAAAAAAAAATTATTTTGAAAATTCAAAATATTAGAATATTTATTCAAGTGGTTCAAAATATTAGAATATTTCCCATTAATTCTCCTTTAATTATCACCAATTCATAACTGGTAGCATCATTGATTAAATTTAGACGATTTTATTTAAAATCGATGTTCTTTTTACAGTTTGTTTGCTTTTTCGTCTTAAAATGGTTCGTGTGGGTGAGATTCCTGAATCTATTAAACTTCGTATGGTTGATTTGTATCGCCACGGTAAAAATCAATGTTATATAGGGAATTATTTACATTGTTCGCAATCAAGCTTTAGTAAAATACTAACACGATATTCAAAAAATGGAAAATTTCAGAATAATAGCCGAAATGGCGGCCGAAAACCAAACGCATCTGCTAGAGCTGACAGGAAACTGAGGCGTCTAGTTAAGAAAAACCGTTTTAAAAGTGTACAATTCTTGCACCGAAAACGGAAAGAAGAAGGAGTTGAAGTTTCTATCTACATCGAGAACATTAAGACGTCTCCATAAATTTAAGTTTGAATCTCGTATACCGAAAACAAAATCTCTCATGACTGCAAAACAAAAACGTATAAGATTCAATTGGTGTAAATCAAGACGTTTATGGAGCAAAAAACATTGGAAAAATATATTATTTAGTGATGAAAGTATGTTTTGTATCTATATAACATACTTTCATCACAAAATAATATGTTTTTCCAATCTTCTTCGCTCCATAAACGTCTTGATTTCCACTAATTAAATCTTATACGCTTTTGTTTTGCAGTCATGAGAGGTTTTGATTTCGGTACACGAGATTCAAACTTAAATTTATGGAGATGTCTTAATGTTCTCGATGTAGAAACTTCAACTCCTTCTTCTTTCCATTTTCGGTGCAAGAATCGCACACGTTGAAAACGGTTTTTCTTAACTATACGCTTCAGTTTCCTGTCATCTCTAGCGATGTTTTTAGTTTTCCGCGCCATTTCGGCGATTATTTTGAAATTTTTCATTTTTAGGGTTCCGTACTCAAAAATTAAAAACGGAACCATTATAAGATCACTCCTGTGTCTGTCCGTCTGCCTGTCTGTCTGTCAATGCCATTTTACTCGTAAACTATGGACGCGGAAAGTTCAAATTCAGGGAAGTAACAAAGACCATTGACCCACATATTTTCAGATTAATAAACATTCATAAATATATTTAGTAAAAAAGAAGAGGGGCTAATTATGCTACTTGAAAAAAAATCTTTTCTTTGTATATCATGTGGGGTATCCTGTGAAAGCTTTTGTAACGCTGAACTCAAAAATATATTCTTTTTAATTTTAGGTATATTTCCAAAAATATTGTTGAAAATGTTGCGCAAAAATATGTCCCCCCCCCCCCCCCATCTAATTCCGCATCTACTGAAACTAAAATTATGAAATAATTAGAGGTAGTAGACGTTAATATAAATCTTGCCGGAAAATTTTAGCGATCACCCTAGGTCACATAGTTTTTAAGTAATTAGCATTTTTCTGTTATGCACAAATTTCAATTTACGGGCATTCAGAAAAATTGTTGAACATCGCTGAATATACCTATCGTTGCAGAAGAATAAAAGCACTGTTGATAACGATTTTCGAAAAAAAATCATCGGTAATTAGCCGAGATATTAACCCTTAAATGTACGGTCAGTTTGGACATACACAAGGACAGAGGCGGCGTACTCTATGCCTAGTTAATAACATTTAATGACATATATGTGTAATGTAATTTCCAGTAACAGTATAAAAGCAATAAACGTAAATTGTTAAAAAACATACTAATTTAAGGGGTCTCGGGATTTTAAAAAGTGGAAAAAATGAGAAAAGGACCCTTTTTAACATTTAATGACTTAAAATGTATATGATTTTAAAACACAATTTTATTTGGGATGAAAGATATAAGTATGTTCTTTCGTTTCATGTATTTAAAAAATTGCAAGATACAGAATTAATATGTATAGGGGGCTCGAAACTGTTAGACATTTGTCGAACGAAATATTGGCATACCAGTTTACGCGCAGGATTACAAAATAAATATTGCAACTAGAATGAAAATTTTGGTGCTTACTTATACTTCACATTGTAATAATTTCCCTGAACTTAAATAAATTTGTATTTAAAGCATTTTTATATTTTTAATACAAAGTTGTATTTAGCTAATACAAAATTTTGAAAATTTCAACAGTATAATCACCTAAATATATATATATATATTTAACAATACAAATGAAATTTTACGTTCAGTTTATACAGACGAACATGAAATATATGTTTTGAAAATTTCATGAAAAATATTCAGAAGTTTTTGAGGTAACCTGCTTGTTATGACCAAAAAACGCCATTTGAAAAATAATGACTTTAAAGTTTCGGAAACTCCGCTTCAGCTATTGAGCGGGTATAATTGTAAAAGCCAAAACTTCTGTTCTAGTGGAAATTTCAAGGAAATAATTATATCAAAATATTCAGAAAAAATAGAAGTTTAACATCTAAAAAAATTTAAATTTCTTAAATTTTGAAGCTTTAAGATTCCTGCGACCACTTAATCCTTTCCGGCACGGAGTAATTCTATTTATAAACTTATGAAATAATGAACTGACACCAGAATTTATCAACGAATTTATTAGAAAATACGAACTTGCTTATTTTCACGTACATGATAAAAGGAAAATTTTAATTAAATATTCTTTGTGCCGTTTGTCTTTTTTGGATTTAAAATTAGGTGTCTTTTTTTTATGGGCATCGCCCTGGAAAGGTTTAATTAGAATGAATCGCATAAATGCTCTGGGATTCGCGATAGTTTGCATTGATTGTATCTCTCAATACGCCTCGAATGACTTTAAAAGTCAATTAAACACCTATCTGGAAAAACACGGCACTGACCAAGGTGGCGTTGCAACTTTGAGAATTCAATTCGAAGCGCGCTTAGCACAATGCCAAATTTAAACTTTGAACAAAGGTTTTGTTTTAGATACAGTGTAGAAAAAAGGTTATTACTACGCTGAATTTAGTTTCATGAAATGCCAAATGAAATTTAACTATGCACTGCTTTTATTGTCAGTACCGATTTAAGTTCATTATAAACAGATTAGGATAATATTAAAAAAGAGTTACACGGATAGCTATATTTGATATTATTTAGGTTCCATATCTCTTTGAACATTCATGGTATACCCTTTTACACTTTTCTAATATATACAGTTATACCCAACCCTACGTTGTATAGTTTTTTACAAAGTCTTAGTATTCTTTTAGCAATGTTTTTTTTTAATAATACAATCACAAATTTATATATTTATTCTACGGAACCTTCTGTGCGCGAGCAATGCTCGCACTTGACCGTTTATTTAAATATTGTGTTAGTATTTTATTAACGCTTGATTACGAACATTGTAAAAAATTCGCCATATAACATTGATTTTTACCGTGCCAACAAAAATCAGCCATCCTAAGCTTATTAGATTTAGGAATATCACTCTCACGACCCATTTTAACACGAAAAAGCAAAAAAACAGCAAAGAGAATATTGATTTTAAATAAAATCGTCTTAATATAATTAATGATGCCACCAGTTATGAATTGGTGATAATTAAAGGAGAATTAATGTGACATATTCTAATACTTTGAACCACTTGAATAAATATTCTAATATTTTGACTTTTCAAAATATTTTTTTTTAATTAATCTTTTCAAAAATGATGTTAATTTGAAGATAATAAATAAGCTTAATCAACAATAAGTTCTTAATAAAAATATCGTTTGCATATTTTCGTAAAAAGTCATTAATTTTGCCAAACGATATTTTCAGTTTGTAAAAAAAAGTAATTATTCTAATATTTTGAATATTAGCTGTATAGTGAACTGTCAGTTTTAATACCTGAATTATTCCTTAAATTTTACAGATATTTTTTATAAATACACATGCAATAAATACATAAAAAAGTTTAAATTAATAATTTGAATGGATTTATTTTAAATGATTTTATTTGATAGCTCTTGGTAACCAAATTGTATAGTTATTAAAAAAATATTTAAATAACTCTTATTATTTTTGTCACCGGGAGTTTTTTAGTAAATATAAAATTTAAGATATTTTCATAAAATAAAAAAAAAGTATAGAAATTGCATCAAAATAATTTGTTTAATAAAAAACTGTTTTTTTGTAAGAGGGCAATGCAGAAAGTAAGTTACGTTAAGAAATTAAACAAAGGGAATCGATTTTTAGAAATTTTGTTTATTGCATAATAAAGTACAATGCTTAGGTTATTTTACAATTTAGTTGCCAACATTGTTGAATCATTTATCACAGCGTGTATTGAGCTTTTGTGTGCCTTCGTCGCATTAAGATTCCATTTGCGATGGCAACATTTTCATGAAAAAGTAAATGAAAACTTGAGGAAAATGCAATGACAGTATTACTTCTCCTTAACTCTTTATGTCCTTATTTTTAACTCTTTAATTCTTAAAACTCTTTGTTCTCTTTAACTTCTGTAAGCAAATACTCATCAATAAGTGACGGTCTCCCACTTCTTTCTTCATCGTGAACGTTTTTACGTCCTTCATTTAAACTTCGCCCCTTTCTCCTTACTATCGAATCAGTTTTGTGTTTTGTCGGTAAACAAGTTTGTGCGTAAATTTCAATTCAAGCTACATACAAGAAAAGCCTATTAAAATTAGGTAGGTATAAGCAAAAAAAAAAAAAAAAAACTATACAATAATCAATTAATTAGCCAAAGATTTTGAAGTCTGAATAACGGAATTATTCTGTTATTATATAAATTACACGAAATTGAACAATCATCATTTAGTACAATATATGATTTACTCCTCCAGGCCATAAGCTTTGTTCGGGTATTCCATCGTACAGACTTTTATTTTGTCTTCTTCAGAATGAACATCAGAATATTTACGGGGTATATCATAGGTTGAGCATCGATCCTCCAAATATTGATCTGCATTATTGTCTCCGGATATGTGAGCTCTAGGTATAGATACTCTAGGTCTTATGTTAACTTCTCGCAATTCTACATTGTTTTGCCTGCGATGCTTGGTGTTAGAATGTAGATCTATTTCAACATATTCGTTTTCTTTTTTCTCGACTCGAGTCTGTAAAAAAAATATAACAAAATAAATAATAGTATGTGACAAAAAGTAAGAAAATGAAACATTTACAATTTTTCATTGGAGGAATGTTATTTATATGCGATAATTCATTAGCTATTTTATCATCTAACTATAGTATTTTGTTTCTAAGCGTGAATATGCATTATCTTTTGTCGATAATCAAGTTTTAAAATAATGAAAATTTGTGAAAAAATCTTATTAGTCAACTACTGCTAAAAAGCAATCCAAAACTGACTTAATATATCCACGGTATCAGGTTTGAATTTTCACGATAATCGAGTTGCCATTTTCTATGAGTAAATAATTTTAAAAAAATGATCATCTTTCAAGCATGTGTAGTTAAAAAATATTTCATGCAAATGTCCTTGTATCATCAATTAAATACAATATTTGTATTCTACATGCAGTATTTAGCTTCTACCGTACTTTGTGAAAAAAATGTCTAGATGGTATTAATTTTGGTTAAAATCCCTGCAGGCTATAAACAAAGAACAAACAGAAATTTCTTGAATTGTTTTTAGAAACAATTATAGCTCCATAAATATCCATAAATATCTTACACAAATGAGCATAAATGATGCATAAGATCATGATGCATGATGCATGCATGATGAAATAAGAAGTTATTTAGTCTACATGTGCAAATCCTTTCATGCATTTTTTTTCAAGTTGCCAGCAAATATTATTTCTTTATCCAATTTGTTATTGGTTGCTCTCGTGATTAGCTGACGATGAAATTAGATAGACCATTTTCTTTTAGGCTATTCTTTAATGATTCGTCAGATATTTTATTTAAATATTCGACAAAACTTCTTAAATCAGAAGTGCCTGTTTATTTTTCGTTTTATAATGTGTATTGAATAAGTAGAAAATACAATAACTTTAATAATGATAATACTTTTGCAGGTTTACTTTAAAATATGTTCTTATTGAAAATACATCAAAGTTTTTACAGAGTTAATTAAGAACTTTTCATTGCATACGACATCTATATTCTGTTCGATTTTTCCAAAAAAATTCAAGAGCCTTTGTGATCATGAAACCGACTCGGTCGTCCGACTTATTAAAAGTCCCGGCTCACACGTTAACTATGCCTTAAACTTACTGAATTTAGCTTTCAAAATTTTCTGGTCAAATCTTCCATGATCGGGCTCTCGTTCAAAAAAAGGTGACGTCCAATGTATCTTTAGTAAGCTATCCGCGAGTCTTGTGTATCAAACTAAGAAAATCTTATTCGACTTACATCCATAAAAGTTTTCGTTTGAAAAGTTCGGAGAAAACCGGAACAGCATTCCGATTACGAATTTACGACAAAAATTGTTACTGTTCCAATTTTTAAAACGTATTGTTACATCTCAAGAAAAAATTTAATATTTCCGTTAAGGTTCGGATTCATTCAAAAAAATGTATAAAGCGTGCAGTGATGCACTTAACGCCACTGTAATAAGCCCGCATCCCAACCCATGGCTGTGAAGAAACTGTGAGACAACCAAGTGAAAAACTGACAAGGCACACAACATTCGGCATTCATATTCCATACAGTGATCACAATCCTACACCCAGTCTTTTAAAAATTTTAGTGAGTAAATAAATATGACAGGCATAGATTTTAATTTTAATCTGTTGATGTAACGAAGATGGAATCAGGATGAATTTAGGCCATATCAGAGACAGAGAATTTGCCAACACTCAGCTTGCTTCTGTCGGCTAAAAACAAATCATTCACCTTTTATCGCCACATAAAAGTAGTGTTTTATAGCTTTTGGTAGCCTCTGTAATATTTTATATATAATATAGATTCTTAAATGCATTTTTTAAATAATTATTTATTTAATAAATAAATTTGTCTATACTTATTACTTTCTTCTATCTTCAATAGAAGAAAGTATTGTAATCGAAATTTTTTTCGACTTCCGGTTTTCGACGGATTTGCATGTTTTAGGGGTCAGAGATTCCAAAAAACATGTTTATAGAAAATGTCTGTCTGTCTGTGTGTCCGTCTGTCCGTCTGTCCGTCCGTCTGTCTGTCGCCATTGTACCATCAAAAAGTGTATGAAGTTATGTATAGAATTAAACCAAAATTTTATTATAAGTTTTTGGCTATGGCAAGCAGGTCCTCCAGGAATTTGGAAAAAATTCGCCGGTAGGGGGCGCTGATATAACAATTTTTGTGCGATTTTGAATATTGTACCATCCAAAAGTGTATGGAGTTATGCATAGAATTGAACCAAATTTTTAGTTTAAGTTTTTGGATATGACAAGCAGGTCCTCCGTGAATTTGGAAAACATTCGCCGGTAGGGGGCGCTGTAAATGCGTTTTTTGTGCGATTTTGAATATTTTACCATCGAAAAGCGTATGAAGTTATGCATAGAATTGAACCAAATTTTTATTTTACGTTTTTGGCTATGGCAAGCAGGTCCTCCCTGAAATTTGGAAAAATTCGCCGGTAGGGGGCGCTGTAATAGCGATTTTTGTGCGATTTTCAATATTGTACCGTCCAAAAGTGTATGAAGTTATGCATAGAATTAAACAGAATTTTTATTTTAAGTTTTTGGCTATGGCAAGCACGTCCTCCCTGAATTTGGAAAAAATTCGCCGGTAGGGGGCGCTGTAATAGCGATTTTTGTGCGATTTTGAATATTGTACCGTTCAAAAGTGTATGAAGTTATGCATAGAATTAAACAGAATTTTTATTTTAAGTTTTTGGATATGGCAAGCAGGTCCTCCATGAATTTGTAAAAAATTCGCCGGTAGGGGGCGCTGTAATAGCGATTTTTGTGCGATTTTGAATATTTCACCATCGAAAAGTGTATGAATTTATGCATAGAATTGAACCAAAAAAAAATTTTAAGTTCTTGGCTATGGCAAGGAGGCCCTCCCTTAATTTGTAAAAAATCGCTCGTAGAGGGCGCTTTAATAGCGATTTTTGTACAATTTTTGTGCCATTTTGAATATTGTACCGCCGAAAAGTGTATGAAGTTATGCATAGAATTGAACCAAATTTTATGTGTTTATTTTTGGTTATATCACGAAGGTCCTTCCTGAATTTGGAAAAATTCTGCAGGAAGGGGGCACTATAATTGCAATGTCTGTACCATTTTCATTATTGTACCATCGAAAAGTGTATGAAGTTATCCATATAATTGAACCAAATTTTCTGTGCATGTTTCTGGCTATGGCAAACAAGTCCTCCCTGAACTTGAAAAAATTCCGAAAGAAGGGGGCGCTATAATTCCAATCTCTGTGCCATTTTCATTATTCTACCATCGAACAGCGTATAAAATTATGCATACAATTGAACCAAAATATTTGTGCTTGTTTTTGGCTTTGGCCAACAGGTTCTCCTTGAATTTGGAAATATTGCGCGGTAAAGGGGCTCCGTGCTAGCGATTTTTGTATACTTTTCTTGATTTTTCGTAGTTCTATTGTGGATCGGCGGCTCATGCAGCGGCGGGAACTCGTTTCCTGCTATGCCGGCTATTCGCAAACAGCTGATAACGACAGAATAAGGAAAAATTAATAATTTTAACAAATATCATTATATAGATTAACTCGTTTTTAGTCCGTTTAATTGACTTGAGCAGAAATTTAAGATGAAAATCAAAGTTGGTATAGTATTGAACTAATAATATTGAAGTATTAACATGTGTAACTAGGTTTTGAAATATTAAGATGTATAAGATAGAAGAAAGTTTTGGGATTGGCACATCCAACTAGTTTTTTTTTTTGCCAACAGTAATTTTGAAATAGCAATCTGGTTCGTGGATTTTTCCATTCCGAGCCCTGGTTAATCAGTGGAACTTTCGCATACTAGTATTGTAAGAGTCATGCGCCATAATTTGAAAATTCCTGCGAGCGCGCATATTAGATCTGCCAATATGTCTTCTCTTTTAAGGTTATTTTGCAGAATTTTGTGTTTATTGTGTTTTACGGAAGATTTGTATACTAATTTTCTATAAAGAATTTTTTTATATGAATACCGTGAATTATCTTTTTAACTTTTTTCAATATAGTTGGAAGGTATTAATGACTTCGGTTTGTCTGTCTGTATACGTTTGTCATCTGTCTGTCCATGCTCTAACTCTAGGAAATATACTCGGATTGACATTTAATTGGTATATTTTATTCAGGTTTTGCCATAACATGTATGGTATTGAAAATGAAGTGTGTAACATTCATGGTTCATTTACAGGGGCACTCAAAAGTATTCCATTACATTATGGTCTATGGAGAAAAATCCTTTCCGGTACATTTCAATAGTGTTACACAATCTTAAGCATGATGAAATTTTTACACGCTAGCGCTGTGACCTAGAATGTGATTACTATCGAATATGCTAGGTCTAACACTTGCAGTGGACATACAAGGAAAAATTAAAAGTATTTCATTATATTATACGAAAAAAAAATCGTTTGCCGCATAATTATGAAATTGATATGACTTTTTCATTTAATTTATGCGTTTTAAGGGGGACAGTTTACCTCAAAATTGATTAAAAAAATCGACTTTTTTTTAAAAAATGAGCTTGTTTAATATTGAATATATTAAAACCTCATTTTACACATATGGCAATTATCTAGCGAGATATTTTAAATTTTGTTAATACACACAGCGTAACTGCCCACACAAATTAAATGTTTAAGTGGCATTTTCACCATGTTCTTATTTTCTTCACTTTCATGTTTTAAAAATGCTAAGGTTTTTTTTTTTTTTTTTTTTTTTTTTTTTTTTTTTTTTAGTTGATATAAATATTTAAACTTTGTTATACTTTGTTGTTCTTTATTATATATGTGATAAATCTGTGCATGGAATTAGCCTTTAGTTGTTTTTTTTTTTTAAATAAAAATTAAATTAGTCAGATTTCATCGTTCTACGTTACATATAGCAGTAAAAATTATATTAAATGTAATATTGGATGTATCTAAAACTGTGTGTGAGATCTTGTGTAATACACATTTGAAAATCTAAAAAATGGGCAAAAATGTCAATATTTTAAAATGCCGTTGAGATTTTTAAAAATTAATTTTTTAAAACTTTTTAAAAATTTTAACTAAATATGCAGATTTTTTTTTCAAAATGTACTTTTAGTTGAACATTGAAATGCAGTTAATTCACCATTTGAATCATATTTTCCAAAGTAAAAAAAAAAAGTTGAAACGGTAAACTCTCTCCTTAACAAAATGTTTGCACACTATGTGGTGTGTATAAATTCTATAGACAATATACTCGAAGTCGTAACCATTTCCGAGAATAAGCGTGAATTGCTTAATTTATTTTTAAAGCTTTCCAAAAGAGTTGAAAAGTGTTTATGAAACCAGTTTGTTTGTCTGTCTGTCCTCTAATTGGCGTAAATATAGTCCAGCTGTCATATAATTTCTATATTTTATTGGATACCACTATGGCATGTTCGTTATTGAAAATGAAGTTTGCAGCACTTACGATTCATTTACAGAGACACACAAAAGAATACCGATACACTACTGTCTTTGAAAGAAAAATCGTTGTGGTATATTTTAATTATATTAAACTGTTTTAAACATACTTAAATTTGTATATGTCACAGATGCTGCACGGCGCTAACTGTAAAATATGGTGTGCATATAAATTATTGTACATTTACGGCAACTCAGAACCTGGGATACGCGTACCCCGGGAATGTGGGGCTATGTGACGGGCCTCCTTGGTGTATGGCGTATGGTGTATGGTATGTCCTTGGTAATCATATCGGTAATGGCGGAAATCACAAAAATGGTCAGTAAAGTTACAAAAATGTTAGAAATGACAATGTAATTTGGATCGATTTTTCATATGAGCCGTTCAGTGCACAAATCAATTAACTCCATCAGATGAAAATGTTCAGTTTAAACAGTTAAAGTTATTGTAACTATAAAAATATTGTATGTGTATAGTATGTTTTTTCGGGATATTTTGATTGAGCTCATTAATTTTCTTTTAATCAAGAGTAACTTTTTATCACTGTATAAATATGTAGAAAATTTTCAATGTTCCTTTGTCTAAAAAACTCCACTTAAAATGGAGTTAGTTGGATTGCCTTCTGAACGCCTCATATGGTTGTGATAAAAATATTATTAAAGAAAAGAAACATATTTGCGTTATCTAGTTTGGTGGAGTAGAGAAGGAGGGAGTGTTTATGAGAAATTCGGGTAGTCAGAAATGAAATGTCGAAGAAAAGGGTACATGAAAGAAAAAAGGTTGAGAGGCGCTGATTTAAAGTGATATACGAGTACAAATGAATATCGCTACAGAAAAAATTGAACTACTATTAACAATATTTGAAACCTATGAACAATAAGTGCGTTTTCAGTGGTGTTACGCGTTTTTAAATTTAACTGTTTTTTTATGTTGTTTGTTGTGCATAAATTCTATAAATAATATACAACGTTGCACAAAAGTTTATAAGTACATTTCTGTTTATGCAAGAAAATTGCTGAATGGAAAATTTCAACTGTTAAGTTTCTTTTAACTGAAAAACTTTTAGAATACTATATAGTATATATACAAATCTATAGATCATATACAAGGCTGCACCCCCCTCCCCCAAAAAAAGTATATTTTCGAAGTTTTTAAATCCGTTATGAGTACATCAAATTGTTCATTTTAACATTTTATTTCACATTAATAAACTGTGAAGTTTTGTTACTGTAATTTGAATGTTTTGGAAATCATTACATAATCTACGCTGGATGCATGATTTTACATTCTTGTTCTTTTTATGATTGAATATAATATAAAATTAGAAAATATTTTATAAAAAACGAGCGTCTCTAGTTCAAATAGATCGGAAATAACGCCACAAGTTTATTAAAGTTAATAAAATATTTACAAAAAAGAAAAATAATTTCTATGTAGCTTACCACATCTCCTGATGTACACTGTTGTCTGCGCCTACAGCGATCATCATCATTATTCTTATTTATTTTCATTCTGTAACAAATATAACAATCGCAACATTAATAAATATTTTGTAGTAATACATATAAATTGTTTTTAAAACTTTCCAAAACAGTGTGAAAACTGCTTATGAGTTGGGTTTGTCTGTCCGTGCTTCTACTACCGTAAATATACCCGGATGGCCATGTACTTTATTGGCGTTCATCATGGCACAATCGATATTGAAAAGTAAGTATGTATCATTATCAGTTCAATTAGTGGGGCACACAAAAGAATCCCGTTACATTATGGCATATGGAGAAGTATCAGTTGCAGTGTACACTGGTGTCCAAAATTAAGGACCAGTCAAAAAATGCTAATTTTTAAGTAAGTGAATTCTCAAAGGATATAATATAATTCAAATAATTACTATCCTTACAGCACAGCTAGTCCATATAGAATCCCATTCATGTCACACATGGTCACAAGTGTCACAGTCACTACGGTGAAACAAAAAATAGTAAATTCCACACGTCTCATTATGAGTCTCGAATGATCACTTAATGTGACTCCACTGAAACTCCAATGTGACTATTGCTTTGTGACGAGTCACCATGTGACTTTACAATGTAGTTACATTGTGACTTTGATCTGACTGTCATTTTTAGACTCTGTTTCAAAGTCGTCATGAACATTGCATTATGATAAGTCACTAAATAATATAACATTATAGTTACATGGTGACTTTTCTCAAAAGAGTACAATGGTGACTTCACAGCAGTTTCTCTGGCTCCTGAAAGTCATCATGTGACTTTAATGTGACATTATTTGGTAGCTTATCACAATACAGCCTTCACGATGATTTTGAAGTTTAGTCTACAGATGACAGTCACATGAGAGTCACAATGTAACTACAATGTAAAGTTACACGGTGACTCGTCATAAAGCAGCAGTCACAGTGACGTCTCAGTGGAGTCGCATATAGTGATCATTTGAGACTCATAATGAAATGTATGGAATTTCCTATTTTTTTGCTTCACCGTAGTGACTGTGACACTTGTGACCATATGTGACATGAATGAGATGTTATATGGACTAGCTGTGCTGTAGAAATAGTAATTATTCGAATTATATTATTTCCTTTTGAAAATTCGCGTACCTGAAAATTAGCATTTTGTGATTGGTCCTTAATTTTGGACACCAGTGTATTTTAATAGTGTTACAATATTTTGAACATTAAAAAATTTATATTTATTATTGAAGTACATTAGAAGATGGTTACAATAGAATACGAGTGTACGTATATACGAGTATAGAATACGATATGATTTTCTGAGGTGCATTAATACATGTTTTATGTAGTATATAAGGTGGAAAGCATTTATCAATAATTTACAGGGTCACACAAGAGTCCGGTTATATAATGGCCTACAGGGAAAAACTGTTCGTAGCGTATTTTAATTATGCTGCACTATTTCAAACATGGTGAAGTTGATAAGTATTACTTGAGTTTACTACAAGATTCCTGCAGTGGTATATGACGTACATTATATTTATACTTCAGTACTGCATCCAAAGAGTTAACTATTTGGGGCGAGCGCTGAAAGTACTTTTTTAGTTATGGAATGCATATTTATGTTTAACAAAATTTTTGCGTATTACGTGGTGTGCATAAATTCTATAGACCATATACAGGGCTACGCAAAATAATTCGTAAGCATTATTGAGAATGAGTGTGAATGAATTGCTTATAGGTGTTTTTTAATTTGCGTTATGCAGTTTCAACTTTAACTACTGTACTAAGAGCATATAAATAAAGTTATATAAAAGGCTATGCAAAGATCTGAATATAAGGCACTCTATGAATAGTAATTCCTGGAAATAGGATTTCAGTTTTAAGCACGTTTTTGGGTGAATTAAAATTCAGCTTAATATGTGGCTTGTATAAAAATCTGTACGTAATATACAGGGCTGTATAAAAGAATTCAGATATGTTTCCGTCTATTATTAGAAATTAATGTAGCGGAATTTTCAACTGTGTTATGTGTTGTTTACAGAAGAAACTTTTAGCATACTATGTACAATCTGTACGAATCTATATATCATATACAGAGCTTCACGAAAGAATTGGAGTACCTTTGTATCTATGGGCGGTAATTGTGGAAATCTGGTTTTCAAATATGTTATAGGTGTTCTAAAATGTTTACTTTGGTTTACTTTTTTTACCTTATCAAACGGGGATATATAGTTAAAGTATCCTGTAAAAGCTAGCAAGTGTTTCATAATATATGCTTGTAACATAATTTTTATTTCTTGTTTAATTATACTTCAGAGAGTTACTCAAAACGGCATTAATGTATTAAAAATTCCGATTTTTTTTCAGTTTGATTCTCTTTTTAAATCGAAATATATATTAAAGAGATTTAGTAGGATTTAACATCTTGAAAATATTCTAAAAAATTTCAAACTAATCAGGACTGTTTTTTTTTCAATCACTTTAAAGATAAAATTGTTAAAGTTTTCCTGATATTTTTATATGTACACATCCAATATTATTGAACATATATGCACTTTATAAAAATAAATTTGGAATGCATGTGCTCAGCAATAATAATCTTGATATCTTAAGAAAAGCTCAATTATTTTGGAAATCAAAACGTAATACGATAGTTCAACAAAAGGCTAAAAGATTGACCATATCAATATTATAATATTGCAACTGTCATAAAAAGTGGCAGGCTGGCCGCTTCGCTCTTCATATACCAGCCGGCTATTTTCCTAAAAAATATTTTTTGGAAAAAAACCGCGTCAAAGATACATTTTTAAAAAGAGTATTTATGAAAAAAAATTATGTTTGAAAGATGAGTTATATACAAATATGTATGTATTCTGAGATAACTTCAGTTGAAATTAGATTAAGAGCTCAATATCTCATTCCGTGAAATTAAAAGAGACAATATATTCGCTCATCGTGAATGATCAAAATATTAAATCATAAGGTAAGCAAACATTCGCATAGAAATTTCTCCACCAATGATTTTTTCAGATCTGCAGAACAATACGCTTCTGTAAGCCAATCAAAGTTTAGCCGAAATCTGAAAGTGAAGCTCTATATAGCTAAACGTCTCAGACTATCTTTTCTTGACGTAAGCCAAATGTAAATAAACTGAACAGATGCAATACTATTTAATGAATCAAATTTCAAAACTGATCGTCACTTAAAAAGTATGATGTAGAATACTGGTTACATTATATATGAAAATATTAGAATAGTTATGCAGTAATTAATAAATATTATCAATACCGCTTTGAATTATTAATATTACTTATCAATAAAATGTAACAGCGTCTGCGGAGTACAGCTATACAGACATAGAAAGCTGCTCACCGGGTCCAAATCAACAATAACATCTGAGAAGAGACTATTTTTGTTCAAACTGAGTCAAACAATCTTTTAAAGGTTAGGAAAACTGAATCAGAAATGAAAATTAATTCTATTAGAGCAAGGAAGCGAATTTAGGAATGAAATTTTTGTCATGCCTGATTTTACCAAAAAAATTTCTCAATAGGTCAAGTGTTCCAGCCCGTATGTTGTTATCCTATTAAAAAGCTACTCTACGGTAAATGTAAGCATAGTGTACTTACATTTTATGTATTTTTGTATGTTACAATTGTACTTACTTTTGGACGACGACGAATACTATCACTACTATTATAAAAAATAAGGCAAGTGCTGTTCCTACTAGGCCTCCGATAATAGTTACACATTTGTCATCTTCTTTAACAGCAACTAAGGAAATAAAAAAAATTATGTTACATAATTTACATATTATTTTATTGATGTGCTATAATTCTTTTCTTTTAGAAAGTCCTGTATGATATCATAATATACTTGCTATGTTTCGCAGAGAAATCGTTTTGTTTTTATTGTTTTTGGGGGGTTTTGTGTAATTGTGTAACACTTAATAGAGTAGATGTTATTTCTTGACTGCTTTTATTGTAAATTGATATATTCTTGTAGTAGCTGAATTGTCAAATGTGTTCAATAAACACTTAGAAATAATGTCTTCTATTTAGTTGACTTATAATTTTATGTTTCGCATTGTTTCGCAGTAACAGAATAAGTTATTTTATGGTTTTAAGGACAGTTAACATAAATTATTGAAATGGAATTTTTGATGCTGCGTTCAAAATATAAGGAAAGCTCAGTTTATATTTAAAAAATTCTATACTTTAATCATACATTATTAAACTATCAGTTTTCGTATATGTATGGCTTATATATTGTGTGTAATGGGGTTTGGAGGGGGGGGGGGTTGAACAAGAATGTTTATACGAAAACTATCAATGAAATGAAATGTAACGGTCTACAGACTGCGAAAATTCATGAATGAGTACAAATTCACAATCCACGTTACTAGAATCAAATCAGAGTAAAATGACATAGACAAAAATCGATTGTATAAATCAAGTCTTAAAAGATTGTGGACAGAACATTTTTCTTCGATTAGGCATGGTTTCATTTTGGCGGTTACCTGAACACGCCAAACTCGCGCTTTTGGGTGACGACCAATCCTCATTCATGAAAACAAAAACATTCTCAAAAGATTTCGGCGTATGGGGTACTGTATCCCGCAAAAGGATTGTTTGACTTCTGTTTTACGAACTAACTGTTAATCGTTTTGTATACAGGGAAATTATCCAGCAATTTGTTGCATTGTTATATGTGAATGGACGAGATTCTTGGTTCGAACAAGATTGCGCAACACGCCATACAAGTGCCAAATAAATGGCAATCTATGCTCATCATGAGAATTCTAAAAATATGAAATTCCGTGCATTAGTTCTCGAGGTATGACTGTCACTGAAATCGTATAAATCCAGCAAAATGCAGCATATCAGCGCCACCTATTGTGTTATTTACACCAGAGCCTAATTATCACCAACTTATGTCAACGTCTAACTGAATATGAAGTTTGAAGAAAATTCGTGCATTAGTTCTTGAGATAGAGGTATTGCGCAAATCATGACAAATGCAGCACAGAAGCGCCACCGTTTGAGCGATTTGTAACAACACATAATCAGCAGCAATATTAATCAAGGTATACTTGAATCTGAAGTTCGATGAAAATTTGTGCATTAGTTCTTGAGATAGAGCTATTGAGGAAATAGTTCAAAATGCAGCACAGCAGCGCCACCTATTGGGAGATTTACACCAACACGTAGTCAGCATCATTTCATATGAAGGACTAACTGAATCCGAAGTTTGATGAAAATGTGTGCATTAGTTCTTGAGATAGAGCTACTGCGAAAATAGTGTTAATCCTGCAAAATACAGCATAGCAGCGCCACCTGTTGAGCGATTTACACGAAAATGTAAACAGCATCCATTCATGTCAAGGACTAACGGAATCTGAAGTTTTATAAAAATCCGTGCATTAGTTCTTGAGATAGAGCTTTTGCGAAAATCCTGCAAAATGCTACATAGCAGAGCCACCTGCAGGGCGATTTACACTAAAAACTAATAAGCACCAATCAATATCAGGGACTACCTGAATATAAATTTTTATTAAATTCCGTGCATTAGTTCTTGAGATAGAGCGCCCACAAAATTTGTGTCACATACAGACAGATAGACAGACAGACAGACGGACAGACAGACAGACAGACTCACAGACAGACATTTTGTAAAAACATGTTTTTTGGAATCCCTGACCCATAAAATGTGTAAATCCGTCGAAAACTGGAATTCGAAAATTTTCATGAAACCAATACTTTCTTCTTGTAAAGATAGAAGAAAGTAAAATGTAATAGTGACTAAACAAGGAAATAAGGGTGTGGAAAAATTTGAAAATTCAACGGTTTTAAAGGGAATAATGTGTAGTAACAGAAATTAGAGTACGTTGATGAATGTTATGAAATGTAGAATATTTCAATAAAATCTCATAGCAAACAGGAAATATAATAATGATAGGAATAATAATAAAATAGTAATAATAATATTAATAAAAACGATAATAATAATAACAAATAATAATAATAATAATAATAATTATTATTATTATTATTATTATTATTATTTAATGTATTATAAAATTGAACCCGGTGAGTCTAAATAATTTAACTTAGTCATATAAGAATTGCGTCGTCTATAAGAAACATGTATAGGGGAAAAAATTGTGTATTTGTTCAATTATGCGTAATTGTACAGTAGGGTGGAGCTTAAGTACAAGGTAAAAAAACAAAACTATTTTGTTTTTATGCGTAATAGTGAAAACTTTTTTCCTTTTTGGATGTCGAAACTTTTGGCTGAAAAGGTTTTTTAAACTTTATTTGTTTTCCGGCTCCTCAAGGACGTCAAAGTTTTAAAATTTCAGTATAAAGTAACTTAAAGTAAGCAACATAGTTGTTAGCTCACATCTGCTTATATTAAGCAAATACTACCCAGAACGTAAAAGTTTAAGGAGCACGCTTTAATTACCTTTTCCTCCCCAAAGGTGAAGAGGGGTAAGGTATGAAAGTTGAAGAGACAGATATGGCGCATTCGCGTCTTGCTGCCTTTTTTTTCTTTGGCGGTCAGCGAACGGGCTTCGCCAAAGCACTGAACTTTCCAATATGCCGTAAAGCAGAATTAGGACAATTTTTTAAACGAGCCGGGCCGACATAAAAATTTAAACGAAACCGATAAAATATGCACGGCCCGACTAAGAGTATAGAAGACACCGGGGCAAGCATCATTCTGTTGGTGTTGGTGGTTGGGGGGGGGGGGGGGGGCTTCTATCTATCTATAGAATTTTTTTGTGAATAATGTGGAAGTGGCTAGTATTAAACTTCATACATATATGTATGCATAAATTTTGTACCCGATACTGCTCACATCTACATACAGGGTATCACAAAAAGATGGTCACAACTTTAAGGTCTCAACTGCTCTGCTCAACAAGCGCGAAACGTTTTGACGCATTTATAGATTCGTTTTTTTTTTTAACCGAAAGATATAAAATTGGAAGACATGACTATGGAAGCGATTTAGAATCGAACTGTGTTTTCGATTTCTTGATAAATAAATTACCTATTGAATTATAAGCGATTTTGATCACGTGACAAGCAAGCTTTTCACCCTTTCATGAGTGATTATTCTTCTTTCGCACGGAAATTCGGTTCAAAACGCCAACTGGCCCACTTTGACAATACTTTCTGAAAAATTTATTGCGTTTGCAAAAAAAAAAAAAAAAAAAAAAAAAAAAACCGGAAAAACAGCTTAATTACATAGTTTCTGAGCAACATCTGCTCGATTCATGCATTTCCGAACAAAAATAAGTTAAAACTTATGTCATAAAGGTGTCCTTTTGGATTTGAGAACAACCTTAAGAAAAAATACTAGTAGGACAATAGTAGAAAAAATGATAAATTGGTTGACACGAATATTTGTTTGCAAACTTTTACTTTGCAAGTTATAAGATGTCTAAAAGAGAATGCCACAAATTGGTCATCATTAATGATTTAACATGCCACATTACGAGGAAACCTTTAAGGATGTTCTCAAATCCGAAAAGGCAACTTTCTGACATAAGTTTTAATTTATTTTTGTTTGAAAATACGTGAAACTAGCTGGTGCTGTTGTTCAGAAACTATGTAACCAGCTGTTTTTTTTTTTTTTTTTTTTTTTTTTTTTTTTTTTTTTTTTTTTTTTTTTTTTTGAAACGCAATACATTTTTTAGAAAATAGAGTCAAAGTGGCCGTTTTGAGCCGAATTTCCGCGCGAAAGGAGAAAAAACAGTCAAGAGCGGGCTAAAAACGTCTTTGTCACGTGATCAAAATAGCTTATAACTCAATAGGTAGTTTATTGATTAAAAAAAAAAATGAAAACACAGTTCAATTCCAAATCGCTTCCATGGTCAGGCTTTCCAATTTTATAGCTTTCCGTTAAAAAATGAATTTGTAAATGTGTTAAACGTTTTGTGCTTGTTGAGCAGAGCAATTAAGAACAACCTTAATGTAGAATTCCTTTTGAAAACAATGGCATACTAATAAATTTTAATCATTAGTTTTCTAATGATGTAGTTTGTTTTTTGCATGGGTGTTGTGTGTGTGGGAGGGGGGCGTGTACTGGAAGCAGAAGGGGGGAGGAAGGGGTACCACACCCCCTTCCTAAATGTTTGAAATATATGAATTTTGGTCACTTTTGGCTAATTTATATCATTTGACACCTTTTAATGAAAATTCTGATTACTCTCATGGGCCCCGGTCGGCGGCCCCGCATGCCCCTGCATAAGTCGGAAAACATGAAACTGAACATATGAATATACTGACACTACTGAAAATATGAAACTTTTGTCATGGATGGGACTTGGATATGATATGGCTGATATAACATGGATATGATATGATATGACATGGATATGACTGTTCTCAAATCTAAAGGGGCAACTTTATGACACAAGTTTCAATTCATTTTTGTTCAGAAAGGTATGAAAATATGCATGTAGAATATAATTAATATAACTTTTATTATAATATTTTTATTTCATTAAAACTTTACAAACAGTAATTATTAAATAGGGTAGATGTGCCAGTAATGGACACCCTTCCAGTAATGGACACACCTTGATGTTTTTGGTTCATAAAAAAATAACTAATAAATATTTAGCTTTAATTATTTTTTTTATAATTCCCCCTTGTATGTTTTATAAAACTGGGTTATTGTTGACACTTTTAATCAAACCAATCAGGAAGCAGAAAATAATGTTTCAAAGTTTCGCTGTTTTTCTGTGAAAATCTTAATGAAGAGGTTAAGAGTTGGCTTCGTTTAATCAATTTATATATTATTTATTTTCTTGCAAAATTTGAATGTTTTTGTTTGAGTAGCAATCGAAAACTTTGAATTTTATATACCAATGGCCATTTACAAAATTTCATTTATTTTTAAGATTTTAAGAGGGGTGTCCATTACTGGGATGGTTAATTAGTCATTTTCCAGTAATGGACACCCCATGTAGACATTGCTAAAAATGCAATTTTAGTAATGTTTATAGTGCATAAAATACTTTGGCTTAACTGCAAACCTAAATAATCAAATTTAATTTTTAAATTATACTTACCAAAATGTAATAACACCAAAACTTTTATAAATAGCTGATTTTAAGTTATTTTATGAGATTTTATGAAATTTCAATATTTTATTTTATTTATTATTATTATTTTTTATGTAGTACATATACCTTGCATATTTTATAATCCGGCAATCAAACCAGCCAGGAAGCAAAAAATATTGTTTAAGAGCACAGTCAAAGAGGGGTTCATAGGGCTTAATCCCTGTCCGTTTAAATAAAAACAATTAAGTTACAGAAGCTATTAAAAATCTATTTTCTGTCTTAAATGTTTCCTTATTTTTTTAAAAAATGTAATACTATTAATGAAAGTTATAGGTAATATTCATGAAACTATAGTAAATCTGCAGATCATTGGCCTCAAACATCAGTACTACAGTTTTATTTTGAAATAAATTTAAATACTAAATAAATTTTTATTTAGTATTTAAAATATTCAACTCACAATATCATTTGTTTCATATTTGTAATATTAATTATTATAAATGATATATCAAGTAGAGTCTGGAAGATTGTTAAAAATAGGGACACAAAACTAAACATTTAAAAATAGTGGCACAAAACTAAACATTAATATTCCAAAACTTTTTTTTTTAATTACCCTTTAAATCCACCACTGTTACAATAATTTGATAGCTGTAATTGCCTGATATTTAGTATTTTAATCTATCCGTCTAAAATAATTAAAACTATCGATCTTCTGATAATTTCAGTAATTGATACAAACAATAAATGATTATCACAAATACTTTATTAATTACTGGTATCCTAAATGTTAAATTTATTTGAAAATAACTATTTTGTTTCATTAGTATGTATTCATTAAATTCTGGTTCTAAATAGTCATAAATCAATTATATTTATTACTTTTTAGGGGGTGTCCATTACTGGAACAGAGGGTGTCCACTACTGGGCCAGAGGGTGTCCATTACTGGGCTTTTGATATATTTCTGTTATTTAAAATTAAATTTCTATTCATATTGGGAAATGAGGCTATAAGAATGGTTAAATATTGTCGATAGATTAATATAATATTGAAAAAACTGGAATATAATAATTTTAACTATTAATAAAAAAATAATTTTTAAAGAAATTCCTTAAGGGTGTCCATTACTGGCACATCTACCCTACAATATGTAATTATTTGCCGCTGGATGTAATTGAAATTTTAAGTGAAAATTTCCTGTTAACTTTTACATAATATTTTATAAATATAGATTTATGTTTCTTTATTGTACAAAAATAAATAAATAAATAAATAAAACTAAAGTTCTTTTTTTTTGCAATATAATATATTCGTTTATCATACATTGTATATATAAGGTAAGTTACCTTTTATTATTTAAATGTTAATAATGCATCGTAATTTAAATAATGATTTTTACAGCAGTAGTCTATTACTTTATTTTATGTTACTAAATTACCATTCTCATTAAATTATTAATGCAAATTGCTTATATAACATAATATTTTGAAATTAAATTAATTTTTAATTATATAAAAGTCACTCGCGTATTCTATGATATTGGAACTTTTTATACCTCCTCCATCCTCCCTTTTTTGTTTGTTTGCTTCCTTAATTTCTTTATGTTTAGTATTTCTGACTTACTAATCTGAAATTAATTCAAAGAGAATTTAAATGAAGGTGAATGTCTTATATGGTGAAAAACAATTCAAAGCAATTTTATTAAAATAAGTATTAATTTAATTTCTGTATATTTTTTATGAACAAAAGTTTTCATGATTCAGCCATGAATCATTTTTATCATTTCATTTAGGAAAAAGAAGTGTTACATATACCTAGAATAAGGACTTATAGTGTAAGGCCCAGAACATAGAGTAAAGCTGCCTTTTCATGACAAACATATCTCAAAAATTAGTTTTAAACATCCATTTTCTTAGAATTTTTAAAGATTACTTGCAACCTCAATAAAATTATTTCCATAAATTGTTTACAAGTTTTTTAAAACTGCAATATTTTATTTCAGTAATGGTTGTTACTTTTTATCTGATGAAAGAAATAAAAATTATGCTCCGTTTGCATTTCAAAAATCTAACAAAAAGCCCTTATAAAAAATATACCTGTATATCTAATAAAAAGAATAAATTTATATAAACTGAAATACTACACAATCAATAACATGCCACAAACAGATATGATAGAGTACATGTAAAATTTATTACCACCATTTTCCAGTCCCCCGCCCCCTCCCACCCACCCACATATTTTTTAATTAATCAATATTTTTGTCATAGCATAAAACATGCCTGCAGGTTAAAAAAAGGGAGGCACTTGCTTTAAATTCTAATTTCTACTAAATAAACATACCTAATGTCAAATACAAATTAAAAATATAAGTCCTCTCCTCAAGCCCTAACTTTTTAACGGTTTCCATAACTGTTTTATTGCAGCGCTTAAGATTTTATTTGCCTCTTTAATGTAAATGATATTTTAAAAATATTTCAAAACAAAGGTGTTCAATGATAAATTCAGGAGGTAGCCTTGGTTCGAGTGTGTGTATGTATGTATGTGTGTGGGGGGAGGGGGGTAACCTCGCTGGAAGATTTTTAATTTAACGCTTATTAATACTGTTAAGTGCAAATACTTCCCGGAGCTTTAAAAATTTTTCCTCTAGAAAAATGCCCTGATTTCAACAATGAAATAAAAAAAAATTAAAATTTCAAAATTATTTATCATACTTACTTTTTACTTATTCTGGTATTTAATGTGGAAAAAATTAATCCATATAACATACTGTACGTATGTTATATGGAATTAATTGAAATGAGTTAAATGGGAATTTCATAAACAGAATTGCTAAAAAAATTACTAAAGCTTATAAATTATTTAACACATTCAGTTAATACCCACCTCCCCATTAATCTCTTTTATATATATTTTACTTATCAATTATATATAAGACAGTTATATATGTTATAAAAATCAGACTGAAATTTTTTTCAAAAACAAAAGTGATAAAAAATGATTTCGTTTGCTAAACTACTTAAGTCTCTTTTTTACTCTCTTATCAATTGTATATATATGCAAGATATGTATATATATATATATATATATATATATATATATATATATTATAAATTTCAGATGTATTACATTTTGAAAACAGAAAACTCTAGTAAGTACTTAGTTTTAACCCGGGAGAACTCGCTAGTGAGAATGCCCAATTGCTTTTCTTTTACATTACATTAATATAATATCAACTTTTTTTTGTTGGCTTAGTATTTTTATTCACAAAATAGGTAAAATAATTGTAAAACATTTTGAAGTTTTAATTAAAATAAAAAATGATTTAAATAAGAGTCTTAAAAAAGTACGACTGTGAGAGAAAATCTCATGCAGCGAGTTCTCCCGGGTTAATAACATGCTAATGAATAAGAACTTTACTTGTTTGCTTACTATTCTAAATCCAGAACTCCAAGTAAGATTACTACATCTAAACAATAACATTTTTTAAATACAGATTATCTTAAATAAACCTTCTTTGGAACTTGTTCTTTTTCACTTTATTTTTACGTTATTAGAGATGAACTATTTATCAGGAGAGAGAAAGACAGCCAAACGAGCGATAAACTCATACGCTGTTATCTTCTCACACAAATGTAACCCATCGTGGTTCCGAGTTGGAGAAAAAATAAGAATGGGGTCCTATTGTTAAAGATTACCCGTGCGGAGCACACCTAAACCACCCAGAAGTCACCACGAGGAGATGGCTAAATATCGACTTCCACCCTCCTTACCTCCCTTTGTTATAGATTAATTCAATTGGATATTCAACCTACTGGCTTCTTAGGCAAACTTAGTCATTACACTGCGGGAATTCAAATTTCCTTATATAAAGCAATCTCTCGCTTAATATCTAAAGACAGTTTGTCGTCTTCAAGTCATTCTTTCATTTACCTTTTCTTTATTATCATCAGAAATACCCATACGAGTCCTATCAGAAATACCCTCGTATTTCTAGGGTGGCATTTGCAATAATATTTTCAGTTCTGTCTAAGACTCCGGTTCTTTCACATTGTTGATTATCAAATTCAGGTTTAGAAGAACAACCGATTAAACTATTTCCTTCCGAACTATTTTTTTCACTTGACGATCATTTAGTCAAAACATAACTTTTTCACCCCTTGGTATTTCCTTTTCCAGTCTTGCCACGTATTTTTTGTAGTTTTTATATCTATTTATCCTATTGCCATCACCCTATCTCTCTTTGGTCTTTTAGAAAGTGAAACACGATAATATTTAGTGCATTTACACAAATAAAACTTTTTTGCACGAGTACCTAACATTTTGCATTTTCTAACATTTTGCATTTCTTAATATTTTGCACTCCAGGGTTGGCAGATATGACTTCTTGTCCGCAAGGCAGATCACCCGTCGAGTATCGCTTCCCGACTACAGTTGAGTCGGTTTTGAAGTCTTTGCGAAGCTTTTTTCGATAATTTGATCACTTGGTAATCTTTTACCGAGTAGATAGCAAAGTCATATGATCTTTTACCGATTAGCTAATGATATCGAATAGATGAATTTGAACAATGCTAAAATGTATTTAAAATGTAAAAAAAAATATTTTATTTCAAAAAATAAGTATTGCTAATTGGGAATATTTTCCTCTATAACATGCAAAAGTATTTCCATATCGAGTGCCTAACTAATTAAAATATGAGAAATTTTGTTCAGTTTAAATTCAAAATATTGCTGTTAAGTAATTTTACAATAAAAATTACAATTTAAGTTACTAATATTTTCTATTATAAAATGCAAATAAAATTACATTTAATTAAAAAATGATATTCTTGCTTATAAATTATCTATACTATTGATATATTTTTTAATCTTACAAATAACAATTAAATGCAACTTTTATTGCAATATTATTTCACAGCAATATTTAGACTTTCAATTAAAATGAATGTCTTACGTTGTAATTAATTAAGTCTCGACATGAAACATTTTTGTATTTTATTGAGGGAAATATACTTATTTAACAATATTTACTATTTGAATTAAAACGAACATTCATACATTTTAATTAAACAATTTTTGCATCTTACAATTTAAAATATTCTCATTTAACTTTGCGTCCTGACAGTGAAAATCATCATTTAAAACTTCTCATTATAATCTGCTTATGTATGAAAAAAATTTTTCGTTTTCTCTTATTTTTATTATTTTAATAATTATTTTAATTAAAAAAAATGTTAAGTCATGTCTTTTTTTTTTTTTTTTTTTTTTTTTTTTTTACTATAAACGGTAAAAAAAAATTAAATTTTTCAATATTTGGAGAAAAAAGACTACTACTTCTTTATAACACAATCTATATAATAACATTATCTGAATAATTTCCAAATAAATTAATTTTTAAATCAGAAAATTCTAATACATAATTAACAAAATACATTTAGAGCAAATACGTAGTTTGTTGCTTAAAAAGTTTAAATTTCATGTATTATCATGATAAAAAATAAATTTCAGATACTATAATTTTCAATTTATTTATCTAATCAACAAAACAGGAAAAATATGTAACCATTTATCAAAGTATAAATTTAACTACGGATTCTATACGTAATTATTAAAAAAAAAAGAAAGTAAGGAAAAACAAACGTTTTTAAATTGTTAGTTTGTTTTTACACTATTTGTCCTACTATCGGCAACTTTCAAAGGCATTAAGTTTACTGATTTGCAAATATTATTCTCACAAAAAAACATTTATTGGAAAGTATTTTTTCTCTATATATTCCTCCGACTGTCTGTTTACAAATGATGTCCTTGAAACGTGAAAAAGCGATTTGACCATCAGTGAGAAAATATATTTCACACTGTAAAAAAAATTCCGCAACGTTCCTGGGAAAAAATGGGCAGCTGAGTTGCCCATTATTTCCAAGAAACATTTCTTGAAAATGACTGGAACTTTACTGTATATGTTAAAAACTTTCTACAGAAATGCCAGTAAGTTTCCTGCGAAATACCAGGAATATTTCTGTTGACAGCAAAACATTACTGACATTTCACAGCATGCGGGATCCGCAGACGATTTTTACATTTCCAGTTGACAATTTTCGCTTTATTATCATTATTTGTTAGAATGAAAAAATATTTTGAAATTGACATCAAAATTATTATTTATGATTTACACGAAAAAATAAATTTTCAGTTAAAATTCAATAAAGTAAATATATATGTGATATATTGTTTCTGAACTTTGCTTAAAATATAAAAATATATAAATGTAAATAATAATTAGAAAAAAAATCTAGACATAAAATATTTTGGATTTTCGTTAGTAATTATGTTAGTTTACAAGTTAGATAAAATACATATAAATTTTCATGAAAAAAAAAACCTAAACGTAATTGTATATTTTTTCCGAAAAAAAAATAATTAAAATTTGCAGCAATTCAAAGTGTCAAATATATATCAAATTTAAATCAAATTGTAATAAAGTGTTAAAATATAAAATTAATTAAAAAGAAAAAAAAAGTCCAGAGGTAGCATCGAACTCGGGCCGTACGGGTGGCGTGGCGAGCTTTCTGCGTCCACACCACGAAAGACACGTTGAGAGCTGCAAACTAATGGGTATTTGAAACGTATGCTAAACTTCGGCATCTAATTTCTGAAAATCTAAGTCCCATTTGAAGAAATCCTTTCACAAGAATAATTAGAGATAAGAACTCTAAAACATATTTTAAATTAATCAAAATCGGTGAGAATCATGTTTGATGGTCCCCTGGTTAATGGAGATCCAAATAATAGGTGTATTTTTTTTACGCGGTCTGCTCCTTAAATATTCCACAGACAAGTACGAGAGATAATCTCTTAGCGATGTCATGGAGGTATTGTATTTTCATATGAATTGTCTTGACAATAGAGACGTAAAGGATTATGTCGTCTATTGATTTATTTGCATTCCATATTGATTTTTTTACATTCATTTAAGGAATTCTTTTTCGACACTCGCGCGAGAGCAACGGATTATAGCAAAAAAATAATAAATGGCGGCCGAAGCGTTTTGCTGTTTCCAACTTTTGTTCAGGAACGTTTCAGATAAGAAAACCAGAATTTCACAGGAAAGAGCTAAATTATTCTGAAAACCTGAGAAAAGGCGAAACGTTCCTGGATTTTACATGGAACGTTACCATTTTTTTACAGTGTGGTGTATTTTAATAGTGTTACAATATTTTAAATATAATGAAATTTTTATATAATATTCAGTTACACTAGAAGATAGTTACTTCAGAATATGTCATGTGTAGAACTTACAGTAGGTGTAGATGAAAACTCAAAAGTATTTCGTTATATTAAGGTCTATGAAGAAATATCGTTTGCGGCGTATTTAATCATATAATCTGATACAAACATAATGAAATTGATATGAAATTGTAAGGTGCAGTAATAACGGCTTTCTGTAACCTATGGGGTGCAAAGTATTTATCTATCATTCACAGGGTCACACAAAAGAGTTCGGTTATATAAATAATGGTCTACGGAAGAAAAGCTGTTCGTAGCGTACTTCAATTATGCTGCACTATTTTAAACGTGACGAAATAAATTACATTATTGAGATTTACTACAAATTTCTTGTATTAGATTACGATTCGCATTGCATTTATCGTTCATTTACAGGACACAAAAAAGGTTTTGGATACAATAGTGTATCCACTTGTTGTCTGTTAGCGATGATTGCTGAAAGTGCGTTTTCAGTAATAGAATGTGTTTTTATGTTTAACTAAATTTTTGCATATAACCAAAGTGTTTATACTTTGGATTACTTGTGTAGCACTTGGGAGGCCGTACGTTTTTCATCAAAACTCTGCACCCTACCACATAACCCTATAATAGCCAGAAACTTTCATGACCAAATCATTCTCAATTTGTAACCCTCCAGCTACCCAGATATTAACCTCATGGGTAATTATGTATGGGATGTTGTTGAGGGGTACTCTAAGACCAATGTCAGATGGGCGTCTTTTTTGTCAGACGGACGTCTTTTTTATCAGACGGGCGTCTTTATAGCATTGTGAATGGATATTACTTAAGCAAAAAAGCAGCAAAAACAACGCCCGTCAGCTACCCAGATATTAACCTCATGGGTAATTATGTATGGGATGTTGTTGAGGGGTACTCTAAGACCAATGTCAGACGGGCGTCTTTTTTGTCAGATGGGCGTCTTTATAGCATTGTGAATGGATAATACTTAAGCAAAAAAGCAGCAAAAATGACGCCCGTCTGACATTGGCCTAATAGTCTTCCACATAACACTATTGCGGATTTTAGGGCAGCCGTTGTGCATTCAATGCCAAAGTTTCCGTGCACCCATCTGAATATTGCCTGCAGTCAATTCTGACAGAGTGCTGACGCAGTTATTGTCACTGACAATGGTTTCAGTGAATGATGTCAGCCATTGTGTATGCACCGCCTCCCGAATATTAGGCCTGAGCGCCGACACAAAAATGGCGGCTGCCGAAGTCGGATTTTTTTCGGCGTGCGTACGGTCCCTTAAATATTCGTACCGATAATTTTTGTAAAGTTTTTTTCGCTTTATTTTTCTGAGATTAAAGAAGTCAAAGCAATCTTTTATAAAATACTGGTGTCAACATTTAAGGGACCGTACCTACGTTTAAAAAATCCGCCTTCGGCAGCCGCCATTTTTCTGTCAGCGCTCAGGCCTAGTTTTCAGGGGGCGGTGGTGTATGTGGTCAACTGCACAGAATGTTAATATGTAAAAGATGCTCTATCTCTAGTGTCTGTTCCTGCTTGAAGGCAGGCATTATTTGTCTCTCAAATACCAGATGCACACTGTTTATTTCAAATCGGAGTTGTTGAATATGAAGGGTTAAGATGGAATTTTGTAATAGATTTTTACCCACTCCTTGAAATGCGAGAATTAAAAAAATCATTTTCACAAGTGTATTTCAAATCAAAATAAAGCATTTTAATATTTTTAGAACTTAATAATAAATTAATTGATTTATAAGTATAAATAAGTAATGATTCTTTAGCCAACCGCAGGCGATATATCGAAACGTTTTCTGTGTAGTTACAATGGTATATATACTAATGAATGAAAGTTTAGCACTGTTGGTGTTTGCTTGTCGGTATGATCGCAGTGAGTAGAAAAGTCTACGGTCCGTACAGGGCTCAAAAGTTTTGTGAAGGTAATCCAAAATGTCTCCTAAAGCACCTGATAGTTAGAACTTTAAAATTCTAATAGCTAGTTGAGTTATTAATTAACAATCACAGTGCGCTCTCATTAAAACTCAATCCTAAAATCAGTAAAATTTCGAAACGAATAAGGAATTTCGGGGAGGGGGAGCAGGATTTTGACATTATTTATTAACTTACATCGTCCAAACTGCATAGAAAAGTTAAAAACGAAGACATATACACAAAGGTCGTACTCTTACGTAATATTCTTACATTTCAATTACCGGTTTTAATACATAAAATTATTGAAGTTAAGCCTTTGAAAAAATAACTCAACAAAGATTTTTTTTCGGAAATAGTTTTTATCTCTTATAGCAACGCACCCCCAGGGCGCAAATTGAGAGGTACCGACAAACCAAAAATATTTTTTCAAACCTGAAACCTTCCTTTAATACATGGTGCAATTGGTTTTTTAAAAAAATGTGAATTTGAACCCTTTCAAATAAACCAGTGAACGTAGGTTACTTCGCGCCTCAAAGAGATGACATTTGCTTTACGAGGAAAGTATCTAAACGTCCTAATTTTAACACAATCTTTTTGGGGAATCGCAAGAGATAAGATTTACATTACCTACAAAAAATTTTAAAAGTTCAGCCGAGTAGAAATATTTTTTACAAAATAAAATGCCTGAAAATTGCAACGAAATCAGTATAAACATGAATGTTTGGTCGCAAATGTTAGTATAAAATACAATAACACTGCATTTGATTATGCGCCAAGTCATCCTCGTTTAAATAGGCTAATTGGTAAACGACTGTTTTGAATGCATTGAAATATTTTAAGCACTAAATAATAGAAAGTAATTAGAAAAATAAAGAGTGCAATATGAAATTTAAAAAATGAATTTTAATCAATAAATAGTTATATATTAAATAAATAATAATTATAATTTGAGAACCAATTTAAAAATCCTAAAACAAAATAATTAAAAATTTGTTTGTTTATTTTTTTTTCTATTGCAATATCTTTAGAAATAATACAAATCTATAGATATATTTCCATAAATTCACTAGCACGCGCTTTCTAACCAATGTAAATAAAAGTTATTATTTTTTTTTTGCAATTGACGCCCTTTAATACATTGTATCAGAAAGCTTTTCGAAAAAAATCTAAAATTGCAGTTATGAAATTTATGATCTTTTCAAGATAGAGCATGGATGCTTTTAAAACTGTTTTTTTAACTGTTTTTATTTTATACTTTTTCAGGGTGGCATCACACTCCGGACATAGTAACGTGTGTCTTGCTATAATTTCGTTAAAACTTTATCATTATTGTTAAAGTCATCCACCTGAATTTTCTACTGAATAAAATAATAATGACTACGGTCACCTATTCCAATTTTGCTAGTTGCAATTGTTCTTTATATTAGCTTACATTATTCCCATAATTTTTAAACAATCTATATGTTACATTTATGAAGCTATTCTTTTAATTACTGTTATATTACGTATGTTCTACTGCATGAACATTTCGTTTTATATTAAAACAATTTATACTCTTACCAGTTTCATTGCAAATCAGCCCACTGTATACAGGCTTGCATCTAAAAAAGTAAAGAAAATTTGCATAGAATTAGATAAATGTAAATTAGGTGAAATTAAAAGAGGTTCTAGCAAACACAACATTTTGGTATATTTTTAAATATCTTAAAATTAAAACGTTAAGAGTTTCTATCTTACTTTTTACAGACTCATTTTAAAAATTACTGGAATTTCGTAAATGTTTAAAATAAATCTATTACATGATTTTAATATGTATTAGTTCGTCATGAAACATTTGTTTAAATATTTAAAAGTCACAACTTTAACACAACACTGCGCACGGTTAGATGTATGAATCAATGAGATCGTAACCATTAACAAATAAATTCTGTTCGTATGTAAATAAAAATATTCAACTTTTGTAATGTGAAAATTCTGCTATAAGATGAAGTGAAATAGGTACTTTAAAATATCTTGTGTCTAAGTCTAAATGTGAATGTAAAAAACGTATTTGTAAGAGAAAAATTGTGCCGTGTTGGTTAAAACTATGACCTATATCCAGAAATTTCGTCTGCTTGCTTTGCAGAAATCGTTTAAAACGGTACACAATTAAAACAAGTGGGTAAGTGTGATCACAGATCGCACAGAGGGTTTCGTTTAATATTTCTTTCAAAACACTATCTTTTTGAAAAATCTGTTAGCTCCACAATTCGCAACTAGGGAGTGCACTCTATTCTAAACAAACGTCTGCCCGACAAAACTCCGTTTTAGAACCTATTCGCACTTATATTAGTCGAGGAAATTGGACCCATAAAACTTAAAATAGGAAAGACCTCCTTGCCAAGTGGAAATAAAACATGAAAGGCTATTGTGCATAAAAGGAAATAGTGGCCGAAGGGTCGTCAAATGATATGTCAGATGAGGGGCTTGGAGGAAAATTGACCCCCCCCCCCTCCCGGAGCCCTCAAGTGAAACTGTAGCTTAATTAGCGGCTAAGTTAGAAAAAATGCTTAAAAAACACAAGTTAGAGCCCAGAGGAGTCAATAATATAAGACTTTTTGAAATAATTTATCATTTGTCATGTGATCACAAGTGTTCAGCTATAAGTATGCAAAATTCCATATCCCCAGCTTAATTAGGGCTCAGTTAGAAATAATTGCTTATAATACAGAAGTTGAAGCTCAAAGGGTTAATTATAAGACTTTTTCAAAAATTCATATTTTGTCTTATGATCTGACGCGTTTAGCTATATGTATGCAAAATTTCATGTCTCAATAATCCTTTAACTGGGGGCTCAGTTAGAAAGAATTGATTAAAAAATACAAGCTGGAGTCCACAGGGTTAAATATAAAACTTTTTCGAAAAAAAAAATTATTTGTCGTGTGGTCCCAGGTGTTCTGCTATAAGTATGCAAAATTTCATGTCTATCAACTTAATTATGGGTCCCATTTAGAAAGATTTGCTTAAAATATATACGTGGGGGCTCAAAGGGTTAAATGTAAGACTTTTATAAGATTTTATAATTTGTCGCCTGGCCTCAGGTGTTTTGCTATAAGTATGCAAAATTTCAAATCTCCAATTTAAATATGGTCTCACTTAGAAAGAATTGCTTAAAATACACAAGCTGGAGTCTGAAGGGTTAAATATAAAACGTTTTTCGAAGTTTATTATTTGTCGTGTGATCTGAAGTGTTCAGCTATAACTATGCAAAATTTCATGTCTCCAACTTAATTATGGGGCTCATTTAGAAAGAATTGCTTAAAATATATATGTGGGAGCTCAAAGGGTTAAATGTAAGACTTTTTCAAGATTTTATGATCTGTCGCCTGGCCTCAGGTGTTCTGCTATAAGTATGCAAAATTTCAAATCTCCAATTTAATTATGGGCTCAGTTAGAAAGAATTGCTTAAAATATACAAGCTGGAGTACAAAGGGTTAAATATGAAACTTTTTTCGAAATTTATTATCTGTCGTGTGATCTGAAGTTTTCAGCTATAAGTATGCAAAATTTCAAGTCTCCAATACAATTAGGTGCTCTGTTAAAAAGAATTGATTAAAACACACAAGCTGGAGTCCAAAGGGTTAAATATAAAACTTTTTCGAAGGTTATTATTTAGCGTGTGATCTGAGGCGTTCAGCTATAAGTATGCAAAATTTCATGTCCCCATTTCACTTAGGGACTCTGTTAAAATGAATTTCTTAAAATACACAAGCTGGACTCCAAAGGGTTAAACATAAAACTTTTTCGAAATTTATTATTTGTCGTGTATTCTGAGGTGTTTAGCTATCAGAATACAAAATTGCATGCCTCCAATTTGATTAGGAATTCTGTTATAAAGGATTGCTGAAAATACGCAAATTGGAGCCCAGAGGGTTAAATATAACACTTTTTCAAAGTTTTGTGATTTGTTGTGTGGGCTCATGTGTTTAACTATAATAATTCAAAATTCCACGTCTCTAACTTAATTAGGGGCTCTGTTAGAAAAAATTGTTTAAAATACACAAGTTGGAGCCCAAAGGGTTAAATCTAAAACTTTTTTCAAAATTTTATGATTTGTATTGTTGTCTCAGGTATTCAGCTATAAGTATGCGGAATTTCATGGCTCCAACCTTATTAGGGGCTGACTTAGAAATAATTGTTTGAAATACACATGTGGGAGCCCAAAGGGTTAAATTTAAGACTTTTTCAAAATTTTAGGATTAGTCGTTTCATGTGAGGTGTTCAGCTATAAGTACTCAAAATTTCATGTCTCCAACATGTATAGTTTCTGAAAACGGGCTTTGTGACGGACAGACAGACAGACAAAGGAGTGAGACGAATAGGGTTTCGTCAGATGAACGAAACCCTAAAAACTAAATGTTAGCAACTATGAAAAATTCATTAAAAAATCTGTTGCCACTGTAAAAAAATGCAACGTTTCTGGTAGTTAACACTCCAATGCATGATTTTTATTTCCGACGTTCTACTACACCACCATAAAGTAACCATAAAGTGTAGTCAAATGGCTACACTATGCAATGTAGGGTTAATGAGATACTGTTTACTCAAAAATAAATAATGAAGTCTTCAAAATTTCACCCTACTTCCTCTACCGAAATTATTTTGACAGATGCATCGTAAAAAAATTCAAATGCAAGAATGTAGCAGAAATTCGGAACAAAATTTCTTTGCCACAGAAAATATATAAACATATATGCTAGATTTTAGTTGGCTTAATGTTATAGTTGAATAGACTTCTCGTCAAAATAGTGAAAGGCTGTAGATCGATGCAGTAAATTCATAAATGTCTGTCAGTTGGTGCAAGGTCGTTATACTTTGAAGTCGGCAAATTCAGTCAACTTACATAGAATTATTCGCCATGGCTGAGATCTAACACAAGTATTCCTCATTTGCTGCCGCATCATTAATTTGATAGTTTGAGGTAAATATCTCAAAGCAAATGTTGATTATTCCGGTGATTTTCTAAGGAAAGACGTACCTTTAACTTAAATTCCGCCACTTTTTCTTGGTTCCACTCACATTTCCATTATTAAAAATAATTATATGTTATTTTTCAACGTCGAAATGGACTTGAAAACAACTAACATGAAACAATGAAGCAAACTGTATGGTTTTAAAGAGGAAATATTTTATTATTTTGATTTTTTAACTATAAATTAACACTCTAAACTCGATAAACATTTTTTTTTTTTTAAACACTAGGGGTTCTGCCCCCTACGAGCTACGCTCGTCAACCCCCGTTCAGACATCGAGACTCTAAAAGCACGCTGATTTGGTCGGCTTTAAAAAGAATTCGGAAGATTGAATTATAATTTTAAAAACAGTGGCGATCTCCCCATAAACGGATTTCTATTCATTTCTCTTTGATTGGGGAACTTTAAGGCCAAATCAGCTGCGGTACTACTTGTTTATCCCGTAGACCAATTTCGCCAAACCACTCGTCAAATTATACAAATTGACATAATATTCATTTTAAATAGTGAAAGAACAAATAAATTAGTATAAAATTAATAAAAGTACGAATAAAACATCGAAATAAAAATAACTTGATGACGCAGATACGTGTAACTTGCTTAAAGTCAAGTTAATGTAACATTTACGATCAACGATTATTCGCATTTAACCTTATAGTTTGGAGATAGATTTTTGGTCGACGGGATAACTAAGTAGTACCAAAGTTACAATCGCTTTTTTCGTCTTTGATTAAGTAAAATCAGTTAAACATTTCAAATTACGCTAATATAAAAGGAATTAAGTAAACAGAGTCTTTGTCTCGCGGTATTTTTTAAGAAAGCGAAAAGAAAGTTCTTTTAAATGAGACTTTTAAATTAATCTTTTTTAATCTGACGTAATTTTGACCAAACTATTCTTACGCTTTTTAATATTCACGTGAAAATACTTTTGTTAGAAATGAAATATTATTTGCGCTGTCCTAACAAAAATAGTTAAAAAGATCCTCTCAAAATATCAAATAAATGTCTAGAGCAATTTATAAATTTAAACTGTTTTGCAATATTATTTTGTGTTCATTTTATGTAACAACTGTAATATGACGTAAATGTAACGTAATTTCTCCTATTTAAGACTTCTAACGCATGTTAAAGAATTCATTATTTTACAATATCCTTTCTCTTTTAAAATTCTCGTGTAAATATAGTTTTTATGACGTAATTTTATGACGTAAAGTTCCTGCTTTTATACATAATTATTTAATTCTATTTCCAAATGTTATTTTCTGTTTATAATAGTCACGTGTAAATAAATTTTTAATTTGAAGCAAACATTATTGTTTGCGCTATTTATACAGTTGGCAACTTTTTAAATTAATACCGTTTTCTAAAATATGTAAAAAATATCTCTCGAAATGCTGAAAATTTGAATTTAAAATAGTAATAAAACCTCAAAAAACGAGTCAAAAAAAAAATAAATAAATAAATACAGATGCAAACCGGTAACTTTAAACGTATAAAATGATCTAAAAATGATTACATTTCCATGTACAGTTTTTGCTGCTATAAAACTTTTTTAGTGGAACGATTTTGTCCAACTTTAGCAGTAAATATCTCTTAAAATAACTCTTCGATTTGAAAACTGTCTGCATCAACGTGCACTGCAAATAGAGGCGTCTTAAATTTAGACACTTATGTGTCTGAAAAACTAATTCAGACACTTAAATGTCTGAATGTGAAATTTCAGACATCATAGATGTCTAAATTTGAGACACATAAGTGTCTTATTATGATCATGGTATAAATGAACTAAAAAAATGTCTGAATTCTGGTGACATGTCTGAAATTAAGACATTTAAAGATTAAGACGCTTAAGTGTCTGGATTTGATTAGGGCACCAGCAAAGAATGTTTATTAATGGATGAGAGGTGATTAAAATATGCTTTTTCACTCACTGAACGATATTACTTTACAGAAGTATTTTTCTTAGACCATAAGATGTTTGTCAGAACTGTACTGCACAAGTCTGTTAGCCAATTCTTGAAACCAATTTTATCTTTTATTTATTTATTTTTTTTCATTAAAGTAATTAAAAAATTCTTTACATAAAAATATAAAGTTCTGAAAAAATCATTAGCTCTTGTCGGTGTACGCAGGAGAGTACAGGGATCCCCCCTCCAAAATATTTTAAAATAGTAAGATATATGTCTTGAAATAGTAATATAAATAATAATAAATGAAAATAAATGAAATAAATGAAAAAAAAAATGTAGGGAAGGGCTTGAAAGAGGACCCGATTTTCCAACAAGTGTGCCTGTGGCCCACAACCTAATCTCCTTTTTTTAAATGCAGAATTTGAATATGAAATATGCTAAGAGTTTTTTTTTTTAGAATGCATCGAGCAAAACAATATGTAAACATATCAAATTAAAAAGCAATACAAAAAATTTGCAAGTAAAAGAAATTAAATATTCAAAAAGAAACAAAGAACTGGAACTTTTTTTAATATTCAGGGGACTCTGCCCCCTATAGCCCTCTTTTAAGATAAATTTGAAAAACATGAACGTAAAAAAAGAAGACACAGAATTAAAAATGTTTTCATCGAGAAATTCAGAGGTGAGGGGAGGGGGGGGGGGGAGTACCCTGACAAAATTGTCTTACGTGTTTTTACTATTATAGTTTAATTATTCTATAGTCCTTTAGAATATATTTTTTAAATAAACAGACATAAAGAAACTAACTAATTTTCAAAATCTGGGAAGTGGTCATGGGCCCCATTAACAACCACCGCTGCAGACGATTATGTTTAAATAAGGTATCTACTAGACCCTGCCACCTCGCTAATAGGCGACAATCTAGCACCCCAAAAATATTTTCGCTTGATCAATCACTCATCTCCCCCCCCCCCTTCCTATATACTTGCTATCTCACACTCTCGCTTTTAGAATTAGATAAGAAAAAATATGAACTGAAGCGTATGATATGAAAAGTACGAATTTTAGGGAGATTATACATTTATAAGCCTTCCTTTATTTAAAAAAAGAAAAAAGATTTAAATACAAATCTAATTGCGAAACGTATCATGAAAGTATTATTACATCTCAGCCAATCAGAATACAAGTTCGCATCCGTTTGTTTGTTTCTGCAATTTTGGCGGGCAACGACTTCCGCTCGACGGCCAACGAAGGAAACAGTTAAAGTATACTAGCAAAGTAATTTCTGCTTAATTTTCAAAACATTTCATTTCACGCTGACAAAACTTTTAGTAATTTGAAGTTTCATCACTTGTACAGCGAAGCTTGAGTCACTGAGTCGATGACATCGTTAAAGAAAAAAAAAAGAAGCTGACATAATATATTTTTTGTACGTGAAGAGATATGTTTTTCATCTATTGGAGTATTAGAATTTGCAGCAATTGATTCTTTGGTGTGAAACATCTTATGTGTGTGTTTTCATTTTAAAGATGTTAGATGGAACGTTTTTATTTATTCGGAAGAATTGTTTGAAATACCGTTAACGTTTGAATTGCTTGGAAAGTTCACGTAAAAGAATTGTGAATTGAATTTTTTAATACATGTATTGAACTTTCAACAGATTTTTCAATAATTTTATTTCATCCATTATAAATTAGACTATTTAAAAAATATAGTTGAAATATAGGAAAATGTGAATGTAAATTTCAAAATGGATTTCCCGTATAAAACATTTTGGATAACCCTCCTAAAGGTAAGCTTGAATAGAACGATATGATATTGCTCAATTTAGAAAACAGAGCATTGAAATTTCATATATATGTAATTTTATTATTTATATTATTTTATCATAATAATTAATAATTTGCATTTTTCATATTAGCTTCTTTCTTGTACTCAATAAACATTTTTTTGTGTTTAAAGGTTTGTGTGTTCATTTTTGCCATTTTCAATGAATGATTATCATTTTCTGTCTTAATCAATTTGATTAATATTTATTTAGATCTTCATTTTATAAATTAAATTTTTATATAGTAAATAGGTTGCTTGAATCATTTGCTTTTTTTGCTTATGTATCACTCCAAATTAATTGGCATTTCATATTAAACTTTTGCGGATAAAAACCACTAATTACAGAATATAAAATAATGCATATATTAAAATAATCATTTTAATAATTGCAATCTTCATTTAAATTACCATTAAACCTAATTCTGAAAAACTTGTCAAATTAAGTTCTACTTAAAAAACAAATTTTAGTTGCATTAATATGCTATTAATGTGCTATAAACTATATAAAAAATAATTAAAATAAACAAATCTTTGAGATTTATTGATTATTATTAACATAATCACTATTCAAATCTTTCATTTTTCAATAGTTGACTTTATTAACAATGTATATTTTTCAGCTTTAATTTTATTTCGTGTAGAATAAATTAATATATAAATCATTATTTACTATTACTCCTTTACTACATTACTCCTTTATGTTATTAAAAAATATATATTTATTTAATAATAGGTAAGTAGTTCTTGTGATTATCATCTGATCTATATTTTACAAAACGTCCATATGGCAATATTAAAAAATCCTAATTTTTATATACTATTACTATACTATTAATTTCTTTCCTTGCAATTTCTAGATACTTTGTGTTATTGATAAAATTTTACATGTGAATTTTAATTTTTATTGACAACAGTATCGTTTAGTAATTATTTTACGGAGTCTATATTATCGAAGTAAATGTTTTGATATTAACAAATTTAAATTTATGTTTGGTAATTGCTATGAACTCTCTTTTGCTTCAGAAGGTTCAAATAGAACACAAAAAGAAATCATGGAAGCATCAGATTGAGTTATCATGAATTCTTGAATATTTTATAAATAAAGTTTCAGTTTTTCCAGTGAGAAAGAAATCCCTACTGCATGACGATGCAATTTTTTTTTTTTATATAGTCCTCATAAAAACTTTTTTTTTTTTTTTTTTTTTTTTTTTAAGAATACTTTGATACATATTTTTTCTGTGTTCAATCTCAATAACATAATTAAATTAAAAGACACAGGACCACTTTGAAAATAAATTATAAGCAAAACATAAAAATAGGCGTAATTAATCCAGTATAGTGGATTTCTTAAGCTCATACATGAGGGTTTTTTTTTTTTTTTAAATCAAGTTGAATAATATGTGTAAAAAGAAATGAAAATAATATGCGAAAAAGAAAAACACATGGGTACAAATAATACGCATTTGCGACCCATGACAGGGACATTTAGTTTTCTAAAGGGGTTTTCATTTTTGTAATAAAACTTCTAATCTAAATAAACCAATTATTAAAACACAGTTATACTCTAATAATCGAGACGACTAATATCACTAATGCCTACTGATTGGTAACAATGATATTTAATATTTTAGGAAGATAACGTGACTTTAAAAAACTATTATTCTTATGTTTTTGCTGTTTGTGTATATATTTTCACAAAATTATTATTTTTTAATTAATAAATAAATGAAAGTTAAATAAAAAAATTTTACTGTGATGTTAATAAAAAAAAATTTTTTTAGTTTTTTTTTTTCCTTCAAAAGAATTTTTTATATATCATTGGGGTAAAAAAAAAATCATGAAACTATTTAAAAAGAAAGCAATTAAAAGTTAAATCTGTTTTTTATGGGGGGGGGGATGGGGGTGGAGTTGTATGTGTGTGTTTGATACTGTGCTTCGCAACACACATCATTTTTGTTGCTGTTCAATTTATGTTGTAACTTATCGTGTATGAATTATTAATTCGTTAGTTTGCATGTTTCGATTCATGTGATTAAAGTAATTTTGCAAAATATTATTGATTAATCTTACCCGATGGACCTTGAATTCATTTGAAGCAAATGTATTATTCTGCCACCAAAAATGAATCAATTTTTATGATTTCGAATATATATATAAATTAATATACAGTAAAACCTTGAGAGCACGGAATTAATCCGTTACTGAGAAGTAAAAATGTGCAGATTTATAGGTGTTGGGAATAGATGTGTCCTCTATTCGAAAATGTTCCTTACGGATGTTTTAGTGTAAATATCTACAGTAAAACCTGTGTAACGGACTCCTCTATTTAGCAAAACATATAGCAGGGTTGGTTTGATTCCGGAAGCTGGACATGATCAAGCATGGGCAAACTGCGCATGGAAACCTTCCCCGGATTTTTTTTTTTTTTTTTTTTTTTTTTGGGGGGGGGGGGGGGAGGAATTTGGTATGCAATTTTTGTAAACCTGATACTTTATATCTCTTTCGAAATTGCACGTCTTATTATGAATATTTTTAACTTTTAGAGTAGTATAGTAAGATTTAAAAGGTGCTCGCTAGAAAAAGGTGACTGCTATTCGGGAATGTTCATTAGCCTCCTTAACGGACACTCCAGACTACTGGACACCTCTATTAACGAACAGTAATACAGGTCTGATTTTTTTGCAGATGCAGGATTTGATTAAATCACGAGAAAACTGGGCAGTGCTCCCCCCCACCCTCCTCCACCGCCACCACCTTCTGCTTACATTTTGAATCTGTTTCAACATTGTACTGTGATTATAGTAAATATTTTGAATTTTTAGGTTATAATAAGATTAAAAATAAAAAATAGATTTATCTAAATACAGTAAAATATCTCAAAGGCAAGCACCTCCGGAATGCTGAATTTGTCCGCTATTCGAAGGTGTTTGCTTCTCTGAGTTACCTCAGAGAAGCAATATATATATTTATGTATGAGTTACAAATTGGAAAAGGTGAGTCGTCGCTAAATAAAATTGTCCGTTATGAAAGTTTTACGGTAAAACCTCCATAACGGACACTCCCAAGAAAGAATATCTCTATTTAGTAAAACCATTTTTCAATTCTCACCGCATGCATTGTTGTATACTTTTACCTCAGAAAAGCAAATATTTCCGAATAGCGGACGAATTCCGTGATTCTGAGGTGCTCACTATTGATAGGTTTTACTGTATTTAGACAAATATATATTTTGTTTTTAACCTTATTCTACTCTAGAAGTTAAAAATATTAATCATAATTAATACAAGGTCGAAAGAGAATTAAATTATCAGCTTTACGAAAATTGCATACCCTGTTTGTGCCCCCCTAAATTTAGAAGGGAGGGGGGTCATGACCCAATTTGCCTGTGGTTTAATCACGCCCTGCTTCTGAAACAAACGTTACCCCTGATTTATGGTAAAATATTTTCCCAGTATTGAAGGTGGTCCAATCATGGCTACGTATAATGCTTATTATTATTACCCCTGTTTTATGGTCAAATATTTTCCGAGTATTGAAGGTGGTCCAATCATGGCTACGTATAATGCTTATTATTTTTTTTTTTAAGTGATAAAAAAAATGTCTGCCTATTGCCAACAAGTGAGAGGTGGGTCAAACATGGACGCAAATCAGACATTTCAAATGTGTGAAATTCAGACACATACAAGTGTCTTAAAAATTAAGACATTTTGAAATGTCTGAAATTTGAACACTCTAGTTTAAGACACTTAAATGACTGAAATTCAGACACATACAAGTGTCTTAAAAATTCAGACATTTTAAAATGTCTGAAAATTGAACACTCCGTTTCAGACACTTAAGTGACTGAATTTCAGACATTTTAATTTAGAGTGTGTTTATCAAACATGTCTGTATAATACCACCGATTTTCATACTTTTGTATGCAATATTTTTCTCAATATTAATGAAGAAAGACCTCCGGTCACAAAAAATTCAAAACCGGCGGTGGTAACAGCGGTAGTTACTTTTTTTTTTTTTTAACCAATTGTTAATACACTGTTAAAATTTTTGCAACATTCTGGCAGATCATACGACCGTCTTTTGAAAAAACGGTTTCATAACCATAATTTAACTATATTTTGTCCATAAAATGGCCAATAATATAGTCAGAATAGTGTTAAAATTACGGTTGTGTAACCGTTTTCAGAAAAAACGGTGAAATGACTTGCCAGAATGCTGCAAATTTTTAACAGTGTATTAAAGAAACGAGAAACAGTTTTCGCCATGTTATCCTCAACAACTGGAACAAAAACAATTAATGTAACATTTTGCTACAGTAACATTTGAAAATAATGTTACTTAAAACCTCTTTTAAGAGATTTGGCTGTATAAAAAGCATTTCTAAGTAATTGGGGCTATTTTCGGACCCAAAAAGGGCTGGCACAAAGTAGCCCGAAATAATAGTTTTCATGTTAGCTTTATGAAAAAGTAAACATATCCTGCCAAAATAAAAAGATAAAGGAAAAACTATTATCACGCATGGGTTACAGGTTAATAAAGTTTATATTTTGAAACTTAGGGTAACTCCGGGAGAGTCTCCGCATCCGGGATCGATGACGCATATTTCTAGTAATTATCGATAGATGGTCGTCAAACGCACAGTATAGGTGCGCAATGAGTTTATTTTAACCAGTGCATAGCGTGAATCTCATTTCGATGATTATTTGTAGAACTACAATCCTTATTTTGATGTAAGTGCATGATTTTACTGTCCAAACTTTTAAACGTGTTATGCTTAAGTACTTTTCATACACTAATTACTAAATGCATGCATGATATCGAAACTAAGTATAGCGTTTGTATAGAGCACTGTGTGTATGGTTACGCCATTTACCTTAGCGATGGCAGGTATCTGTGATGGCCGACGTCTGCACCATGCAAAATGGGATACATGCCGCACTGGAATTTCGGTATACATGTCGCAGTTTCTTTTGTACGGGATGATTAAGTGTTATTAACTTTTCTTTTTCCTCAGACTAACCATATTAGGCATGTTATTACGTTTACTAAAACCAAAAGAGAAAAAGGGAAAAGTAAAAAGTAGGAAGGCAAGATAGATGCAAATCAAAATTATAATAATGAAAAATTGGATTCCGCGTAACGAAGAAGTTCTTTGCAAGGAATGTTTAAAAAACTACTCCAAAAAAGAGAAAGTGCAATTGGCCTCGTTGTATCATGTGTCAAATGTAGATACAGAAAGACTGTACTTTTTCTACACCTTTTTTCTGAAGATTGTAGTCGAAAAAATAGCCCTCTTAAGCCATTCGGGACCATAGGTGCATATAAGCACCTTCATAAAGAGCATATAATATTTGTTTCTGGCAACAGTAAAAAAGAAAAGTAATATTTCCTTTCTTTAATTAGAGCATTTTCATGATTATTTAAGTAAAGGTAACTTCTTTTAAAAAAGTGGTGCAAACGAATAAAATTTGTGTAAAAGACACCAGTCCCGAAAGGGTTAACAAATGAAGTATGTAAACACAATTTTACTTTTTTTATTTTCCCTCTCTAATACATATATGTTACGTTGCTGCTGAAATAACAATTAAAATTTAATGTAAAAAAATAAGCCGATAATTTTAATAATTTATGTAGGCAAACAATTATTAATTTGAATCTACTAATGCGTTTCATTGTACGCATTTAGTTTAATTTTGTTATTACATCGTTAATTATGGTCCAGATATGAATATTTTTTTTAAATATTTTTATTTATACTTTCATTCTGTTCTTATTATAAGCGCGGCATAACTACCGCACAAGTGCTGCGTCTCAGCCTGAATGTACGGGTGACGCGCCGCAGAGTAATGTTTTAGAAAAAAAATGTTAAAAAATATTAATTATTTGTTTTGATTTTTTTTTTGTCGCAGTACACGCGTTGTATATTTAACATTAAATAACACAGCATGATTTTTTTTATTTTATGTCCACCATGGGAGTTCATACACAATTTCAAAGAAATCTGCGGCATAAATCCAGGAATTACTCTACCTTATTTGCAGCTCTTATCCAGATTTTTCACGATAGAAAGTTTGGAGAGTTAAAATTTACACATGAAAACAGTTGATTACAAACACATCCAGTGTTGCTATTTAAAAAAAAATTAAATTACCCCAAAACTATTCAAATACAGTATAGTAGGGTATAAAATATTTTTAAAGGACAAAAACTCCAAATTATATTGTATTGCTTGTTCAATACAAATAATAAAACCTTTTTTTATGGGATGGACCAAAGTACTGGTTGATGGTAACCAGTTGATGTTCCAAAGACATTTATTAAAAAAAAAAATGGTCATAAAAAGCAATTCCCGCATAGTGAGAGATTTTGTAAAGGTCTCAGAATGGATTGTGAATAACTACATCGTGCTAAGATCTTAAAGTGAAATTGAACAGTACAGGAAGAGCAGAACACAGAAAAACATTTTGGAGCACTGGGAAAACAAGACAAATCTGCTCTCCGAACTAACGCCGGTTGGTTTGGTTCAAATTGCGTAGAAATACAGATTGGAATTCAACTGTCAGGAACGAACCACTCTGGGAAAATTTCAGAGCTGCTAGAAAACTTTCTTCTCCATGAATGTTTGTGGAATTTTTTACAGTACTTTTTAAACATGCAGCTCCTTTTAAAAAGTAGACGCATATACACAGCGCTGTAAAAAATATAATTTTTTCTTAATCAATCTCCTTCTTTTAACGTTTACGGAAAGATCCGTGATTACCCGTATAGTTACTCATGATTTCGCAAAATATTCTTTTATATGCAGAATCATCAGAAACCAGAGATTTGAAGAAACACCTAAGGAAATTTTATTTCCTTCCACTCACAAAATTTTACAACAGCTATTTTTTTTTTGTTTTTTTTTTTTTTTTTACTTAATTTATTCATTTAATGCATATTTTCGATATTTACAATAGAAACTAAATGAATATAATATTTTACGTGAAATTTTTGTAAAAAGAAGAAACACTATTTCTGTTCAGTGGGTCAATAGCACTATAATCACTCATCACTTAACTATATATAATCACAGCTACTTGAAACTTTTCTTGTTCATGGATGTTTTTGGATTTTTTTTACAGAATTTTTTAAACATGCAGATCCTTTCAAAAAGTAGACATGTGTACACTGCGCTGTAAAAAAATATAAATGTATCTTAATTTAGTTCTTTCTTTTAAGACTTACTTAAAAATCCGTGATTACCCGTATGGTTACAAATGACTCCGAAAACATTCTTTAAGCTACATAATCATCATAAACCAGGGGTTTGAAGAAAGATCTACGAAACAATTTTTTCTTTCCTCTTAGAAGCTTTTGCAACAAATAATTTATTTTTTTATTTTACGTAATTTATTTATTTTATGCATATTTTTTCGATTTACAATCGAAACTAAATGAATATATTATTTTACGTGCATTTTTTGTAAAAAGGAGGAACACTATTTTTGTTCAGTGGATCAATAACACTATAATCACTCACCACTTACCTACATATGATCACAGCTACTAGCAAATTTTCTTGTCCATGAATGTTTTTGGATTTTTTTACGGAAATTTTTAAACATGCAGATCCTTTTAAAAAGTAGACACGTGTACACTGCGCTGTAAAAAAATATAAACGTATCTTAATCTAGCTCTTTCTTTTAAGTCTTATGGAAAGATCCGTGATTACCCGTATGATTACTCATGATTCCCCAAAACATTCTTTTATCTACAGAATAATTAGAAACCAGAAAGTTGAAGAAAAATCTACGTAACATTTTTTCTTTCTTCTCAGAAGTTTTTACAGGAGCTAATTTCATTTTATTTTACGTAATTTATTAATTTTATGCATATTTTCTCAATTTACAGTCGAAACTAAATTAATATAATATTTAATGTGCATTTTTGTAAAAAGAAGAAACACTATTTTGGTTCAGTGGGTCAATAACATGATGTTCATTCATCACTCACCTACATATGAATCCACGATTTATAGTTTGAATGCATTCTCCTTCATTTTCACATGGATTAGGATCACAAACAGCTGAAACGAAAAAATATAACTTAGATACTCAATGCAATGTTTTTTGAGGCATAATTTCTTCATATAACTTCGTAATTCAAAATATATCATAGTAACAAAGCCCGTTGCGTTACATTCGTGAATATTGAAATGAACTAATATTTTTCGCCGACTAACATGAAGTGATAATTATGGCGTTGCTGATAGTTAAAGCGTTATTAATAAATTATTAACAAAACTAAAAAAGTGTTTTTTACTATTCAATTTTAATATGCATTGTCTGTATCTTTGCAAAGAGGGATTTGACGAAACATTTTAATAAATTATGCATTTTAATAGAAAATAATTATAGCGTTTTTATGTAGAGTTGTCGTTTTATTAAAAGACGTTAGTTTTTGAAAAATAATATACGTTTTAATTTAAGGGTCTAATGAGAATGTGAACTTAGGACTTGTGAATTCAATCACTAAATAAGTTATTTTTAACAAAAATTTAAATTTTTCTTTAGGACCATAATTTCAGGCTTGTGAATTAAATCACTAAAGACGTTACGTTTAACACAAAATATACATTCTTACGAGGACAGACCTACATTTAAGACTTGTGAATTCAATCACTAAAGACATTATGTTTAACACAAAATGTACATTTTTATTTAAGACCCCAATTTAAGAAGTGAATTCAATCACTAATTTAATGTAAAAAGAAAACTATGAATGAATTCTTGAAAAGAAAAATATGAAAATACTGCTATAATAATGAAAATTACATCACATGAATGGAAATGAGGGCATTATAATTGATATATTTGAAACATTTTACTTTGATTTCGACAAAATAACGTTATTGTGAATGATATTCCCGTCTACTTGTAAGCAAAATTATTACTGATATTAAGGTTCCTTATTTGTTTTTAATCTGAGAATGCATTAGAATTTCGTACCTTTTCTGACATTATTTGAAGGAGAAAAAATTTAACAGAAATGTTTGAAAGAAATGTGCCAGATGAAGGAATACAATGAATATTTTAGTATCTATCGCAAAACAGAGTTTAAGTTTAGCCTAGGTTTTAAAATCTTTTTCAGACAGCATGTTATTGTGTAAAAACAATATACAAAAATTTACAATAAAAAGTTTAAAATTGCTTCAAAAACAACTAATAATTCTTAGGATACTTAATACTATGATGAAACACACAAAAAAAGTATTAAAGAAATAATTGCAAAATATAGATGAAAGCATTCAAAATTAATTTAAAAGTAGAATATTTAAAATTCACATTTATATTGCTCCTACACTCCTTCACCGTATCGTGAATGTCGCCAAATTTGGTGCCTAAAATTAAATCATAATTCCTAGCCGAAGTTCCTTTTGCAACTCTCTGTAGCATTTTCTAAAATATTAGGTTTATTGTCAGTATTATATATATATATTTGACAGTTACTATATTTAACCATCGAGGAAATAGAATGCGAAAACTAAGTGGTGAAGCAATATTTCTTAACGCTGTAACATTCGCTGTTCTAATTAAAATGTTTGTTAATGTACGATAGTAGCCGAAAATAAGAAAATTGTTTTTTTTTTAAACTCTATTTTTTAAATTAAATAGTCTATAACAGAATTTAATTTTAATTAAAGCCGCAAAAATATATATCAACGGAAATATACGTGTAATAACTGTAAAGAATGCAGGAAAAATTGTCAATAAAATTTCTATTTTATTAGCTGTTGTCAAGAAAAATATAAAACATGCGCAGAAAGTTAGCTATAAATAATTCACTAATCCAGTTAATTATTATTGCGTAAATTTTAGCGTCAACAACAAACTTAAAACATACATTTGTTAATTTTTTTTTTCAATTATTATCAAATTTCTTCTTACTCATAGCCTTTTACACTATGCAGCACTTTTTTCTATTACTTTCTTAGTAACCAATCAGCTGCTTTTGTATTTTTATTTCGCTTTACTAACTTAATAATTTTAAGCACCCATGAAGATTTACCAACTTAGCAGCAATCATTGAAACCAGTCATGAAAGTCTCTCTACCCCCTACATGTATCGATACCGAGTGGTACGTCAATAATTAACAGAAAAATGTCTGCAAGACATGATTTGAGCGCTTGCTATGGCAGACGATAGGTTGCACAGCTCAAAGCAAGTTAAAGTGCCACTGCTGTGGCCAAAGTAATGGGAGTGTCAAAAAATATCATCTCGTGATTAAAAAAGACGTTGAAGGTGAAAATGCTATGCGAAAACATACCGGTGGTCATGGAAGGAACACCACGTCTCAAGAGGATCCATACGTATCCTGCCGATATATATATGCATCAATATGCTCTTATGTGGCGAAAATTAACAGAAATATCACTCCTGGTCAGACAGCTGTTGGCCTTGAAACTGTTAAACGGTACACGTGTATCTGACAGATCCATTTCTCATTCACTCATAAATCAGGCTTGTTTGTATGCACAGAAACCTGCTTAATGCATCCTATTTACACCACGCTAAATTCGAGAAAGAATGCCCTGTGGATAAGGAACCTATCCTGGTCCACAGTGATGGTCTTTAAAAAATCCCTCTTCACAGTGATAAGTTATTGTAGCCGGCAGTTAATGTGGAGAGAGAGGGGAAAACGTAACACATCACAGAATGTTCATGAACGTGATCGCTATGACGAAGGCTTGATGGTATTTACAGACATTATGCACAATGACTGAACACCACTTCCCATCTTTGAGCGAGGTACCGTCACATCGTAGCGGTATTGCAAAGCGTTTATTCTGGATCATGTTCGTCATTTTAGGCGTGCAGAAGGTCCAGATTTTATGTGTATGGACAACAATGCTAGAACATGCAGAACCTCTGAAGTTTCAGAACACTAAAAAATGAAAATATTGAATGTATGAAATACATTGCCTACTCTGCAGATATAAATCCTATAGAACATGTCTAGGAGGTTTTCGTTAGACATGTTTCTCGAATAATTTACCCCTTACAAGCCGTGCAAGAACTGATAAACGCCTTGTGAGAGAAGGCGAACAAAATAACCCAAAGACTCCTCAATAGTTTAGAAGACAGTATGAACAAAAGATGCAAAATGTGTACTAGCGTCCGAGGAGGGTTTATTCCGTACTGAGAGACTCCTATATATATTTCTTCAATCTGGAAATAACTTTTTTATGTGACTTCGAAATTTTTCAAAAAATAAATTTATTTATTTATTTATTTATTTTTTTTGTTATCCCGCTTTCCCATGTGGTGCGATACATACCACTTTGCATGATAGACTTAACACTCCACCTCTATTAGTTAGTTTCATTCTTTCAAACATTGTCCGTGATTATTTATTTTTAAAAATGTCTCTGCTATTTAGCAATTGTCAATCTGTGTACATTACAGTACTTTAAAGAGGGATAAAAAAGGTATTCGAAAGATAACGAAAGATAAATCAAAACATAATTTTTAATTAATTGACTTCTTTATTCGAAATAAAATGCTTCTATAAAGGGATTTTCAAAATTATAAAACATTTTATTAAATAAATAAATTATTTATCACATTCAAAACATAAGTGAAAACGTTAAGAAATGAAATAAGTTGTGACTTCTAACAGGCTTCTAACAAGTATATCCCCGTCATCAAAAAAAAAAAGAAAAGGAAAAGTAAACTTCAGACATCACCAATCTTCATCGGCTATTTTTCTTATGTGATACATAAATCTACAAACTGTCAAATAAATCTATCAATAATTAATTATTAATAACTGGAAATAATATTTGCCTTAAAAGGTCATCTAAATGAAAAATATAATTATGAACATTTCCTAGTCCTCTATCTAGATATTATTGAGTAAATCACCTCAGGGAAAAAACTGAATAATAACTTATTCTCGTTGCAATCTTATACATTTTAGAATCAACATCATAAAGAGTAGTAAAACATAAATTGGAAATTAATATATTTTTTTAAATAGCTCTGTTAAATAAACTATGATCTTGTTTTTCGTTACCTTCGCATCCGTGCCTTTTTGGATCTAAATTGTTATATTTTCTTCTAAATCCTGAATTGCATTCACATATATAGCTTCCGTAAGTGTTAATGCAAGTAGTGTTTTCTGGACATTTGTTTGTCTTGATCGACCGGCATTCGTCAATATCTGTAAAGAAACTAAATGATATCCTTAAATGCGAAAATCATTACATAATGCATATAACTACAATTTTGTAATAAATAATACATTTCCTCATTTAAAAATTACTAGGTGATGAATCCGGGTTTCACGGGTAACAAAATAAAGTTGAAAACCAGCATACAGTGAAATACGTTTAACACGAAACTGAAGGCATCGAAATTTTTATTCGTGCTAAAAGAATTTCGCATTAAAAGATTCGTAAAAAAAAGAACAAAATTCACAAATATTTTCGACGTCGTCAAATTTTATTTCGATTTCATGTTAAACTATTAGTAGGTTGCATCCTTTAGGATAAAAAGCAAGTAAAAAATATATTGTTTTTTGGCGAAACAATCAGATATCTTTTTAGGTAGATTTCATTACAAAAAGCTACCTAGTGCAGCCGTTCGGAGGAAAGCGATTTCAAAAAATTTTGGTATATTTTCATCGATCATGACCCCCAGACTCCGAAACCATCCTCCGTTCAAAAATTGTTATATATATATATATATATATATATATACAGTGAATTCTCGATAAGTCGAATTCGAAGGGACCGGCATAAATATTCGAGTTATCGTAAGTTCGACTTATCAAAAATCCTTAAATACTTACAGAAAATATATGATAAATAATTCAATCATATACATAGGAATTGCAATTATACTGTAATAACGGAGTCTGCAAAAGGAGCGCTAAAAAGATACATAATTTAATGCTACATATGAGGTACTTACAAACTCAAGTTTTCTGAAAAAACTTGTTAATTATGACTGTTTGAAGAAACTTTTTTGTCTTTCACATGTCAGAAAGTATGTAAACAAAGGAAAAGAGAATCGTCCACAATGGTCTCTTCTTTCAAGCTATTGCTGTAGTGTCGTCATTGCCGCATGTGCTTCTTGATTGTTTGGAGGTTAAACGCAATTTACTTCCTCATCATCCTCAGACTCAGGATCGTTCTCCACCTTTTTCATTGCTTCAACTATATCTGAAGCACTAATTTCTCTGCAAACTGCGACATTTTCGTCAATATTCAAAAATTCATTATCGCCATCTTCAGAAATAACTTGATTATGTAGATTTTCATTTGCAACACATGAGTGCGCATTGTTTACAAAGAAGCCACATCTACTGAAGCAATTTTTGATAGTGATTTGTTTCACGTCGTTGTTCTAGGGACTTGAAATCAGTCTAATTGCTTCTAATACATCACACTTTTGATTTATTCCATTTTCGTCATCTTCGATTGCCATCCACCCTTTTCTGTAGGAATGTTTTAAACATTTGATTATTCCCTGGTCTGCTGGCTGTAGTTTAGAAGTTGTGTTAGAAGGGAGAAGTTCTAACTTGATAGATTTCAAGTTCAAAAGCTGATCGAGAGCTGTACACGGATCAACGAAGATCAACATTTTGCGCTTTTTTTCATGAAACACTACATCTAAATTTCTGATGTTCTCCTCGAACAATATCAATGTCATCAAAGCCTTGTTATTGGATCTTTACTCTACCGGAAGTGACTTTTTATGTTTGAAACAGCGAGGATTTTTGTATTTAGCGATGACCAGTAAAGGTAATTTTTCTGTTCCAGAAGCATTTGCTCCGACAAGCACATTTAAACGTTCTTTATTTAACTTTCCACCAGAACATGATTACCCCTTAAACATCGTTGTCTTTTTAGGAAAACATTTGTAAAAGTCTCCAATTTCATCCATATTGTAAACGTCGTCCGCACTATAGCCTGTAAAAAGTTTGGATAATGAAGCTGTCTTCCATTCATCACATAGCGTATCAGACACATCTTTTGATTCAGTGCCTAATGTCCGAAACACAATGTTGTGTCTGGCTTTAAATTTTTCCAGTCATCCCTTTCTCTCAAGAAATCCGTCCACATTCAATAATTTTGTGAAATCCAAAGCATTCTCATGGAACATCGTAGCTCTTTAAGGAATTACACTCTGCTGTGTACTATAAGATGTAAACCACTCTACGAGGTCTGTTTCGATTTCTGAAAAGGCACACATATTCATCCTTTTGCAATTTAGGTTGACACTTGACTTACGTCTTTTGAAAGTGCGTTCTTTATCTTTCAGTATGGTAGATAGAGTGTTGAGAGGGATACCATATTTCAAGGCTAGATCTTTTTCATTAAATTAGGATTGTTTTCAATATCTTTTATCAAATTTAATTTTTGTTATAAAGTAAGAATTTCTAATTTCGCTTCGACATTTTAAAAGACTCGACTAAAAATGTATCACGATGTGAAAGCAATAAACACTAAAATGACAAGACTCAACATTAAAACAAAGAACCCGAATGAAATCTCAATAATGGAAACTCAATAATGGAATCGAAAGATTAAAAAAATAAAAAAAAAATCTTTCCATAAAAATGTGAGAAATTTGGAAAATTAGAATACACTAAGCCACCTGAGAGTTGAGAAAAGGGAATACGTAAAGGAGAAATCAATGGTGGAGGGGGAACGATTGCCACCGAAACTGCAAACTCGCAGACTGTTCTCACTGTCCGATATGGGAAGTAAAAATAGCGTCCTTCAAAGGCCGCGAAGGAGTCCAGAAAAGTTTTAACTAACAGAAAGTGTCAACATTTTTGAGCTGTGGCTGAAAAATTAAGAAATTAGTCCAATTACTGTTATTTCCCTTTCTGAAAAAAAATCGACTTAAAAGATGTGGCCTTCGACAAAACGAGAAAGCTTAACATTGATTTGTAATAAAGGGGTCGGAACTTCGTGTTAATTTCGACTTAAACGAATATTCGACTTATCAGACTTCGACTTATCGAGAATTCACTGTATATCTGATGTTTGTCATACTGTAACTCTCGTATTTATGAACCGATTTGGATAAAATTTCGTGTGTATATAGTACATACCAATGTCTCAACTGAGTTCGTTGTCCAGCTTCAACCGCCATCTTGTTTCAAAATGGCTGCCATTTAAAAAAAAATTAAAAAAATTAAATTTAAAAGGAGGCACAAAAAAATTAGAAAAAGTCCTTCCGGACACAGGAAGCTCAATTTAGTTCAAACCGATTATAGAAGATTCAATACTAATTTTTATCAATACTAAATCATTAAGAATGAGAATTTCGCGAAATTAGTCAGCTTTATCCAAGTTGCTTTTATTTAAATTAACTTATATTTGGTTGCCAAATTCGGCGATATCTTGAAGTGCCTGCCATTTTAGGACAACATGGTGGATGAGGCTAACCAGTGAACTTGGTCGAGACCTTAGGAATTACTGTGCACTGCATGCTCAATCACATCGGAATCGGTTGATATACACGAGTGCTGTCGCAGGCAAAAAATTAGATTTTTCAAAATGTCACCCACATAAAGAAATTCAAACCGTTATATCTGAGCCATTTTTTAAAGATAAAGACAAAATAAAAAATGCTCCGGAATCCTTATATCAAGGTCAAATACTTAAGAAAGAAACCTTTTTCAATTTCTAATTTTTTTGCACCTCACTTTCAATATATTTTTTTTTAATTTAATGGCTGCCATTTTGAAACAAGATGGCGGATGAGGCTGGGCAGTGAACCAAGTCGAGACATTGCTATATGCTATTTACAAGCTTTCTTACATGCAAATCCGTTTATAAATACGCCTGTTATCGCCTGACAAATGTCAGGTCGTTTCAAAATGTCAGCCACAATAGAAATTCAAAATGCTATAACTCATCCATTTTTTTAGATATGGACAAAACAAAAACTGTTCCGGAATCTTTGTATTATGGTCAAACACATCAGGAAAAAATCTTTTCTTTTTCCAATTTTTTGGTAACACATTTCAAATTTTAAATTTTTAAATTTTTTTTAAATGGCCGCCATTTTGAAACAAGATGGCGGATGAAGCTGGGCAACGAACTCGGTCGAGACATTGGCATTTACTATGTACACACGAAGGTACATCCATATCTGTTCATAAGTACGCCTGTTATCGCGTGACAAAAATCAGGACGTTCTAAAATGTCAGCTACGCTAGAAATTCAAAGTACTATAACTCAGCCATTATTTAATATATAGACAAAACAAAAAATGCTCCGGAATCTTTGTATCAAGGTCAAACGCATAAGAAAAAAATATTTTTCCATTTTCAATTTTTTTTGCAACACATTTCAAATTTTAAATTTAATTTTTTTTAAAATGGCCGTCATTTTGAAACAAGATTGCGGATGAAGCTGGCGAACGAACTTGGTCGAGACATTGGTATGTACTATGTATACACGAAGGTACATCCATATCGGTTCATAAATACGCCTGTTATCGCGTGACAAAAATCAGGACGTTTCAAAATGTCAGCTATGCTAGAAATTCAAAGTGCTATAACTCAGCCATTTTTTAAGATATAGACGAAACAAAAACTGCTCCGAAATCTGTGTATCAAGATCAAACACATAAGAAAAAAATATTTTTACATTTTCAATTTTTTGGTACCACATTTCAAGTTTGAAATTTAAAAAAAATTTTTAAATGTCCGCCATATTGAAACAAGATGGCGGATGAAGCTGGCCAACGAACTCGGCCGAGACATTGGTATGTACTATGTACACACCGAGTTTCATCCAAATCGGTGCATAAATACGAGAGTTACAGTGTGACAAAGATCATATATATATATATATATATATATATATGGATATATATATATATATATATATGGATATAAATATATATATATATATATATATATATGAACTTTTGCACGGAGGGTGGTTTCGGGGTCTAGGGGTCATGATCGATGAAAATATACCAAAATTTTTTGAAATCGCTTTCCTCCGAACGGCTGCGATAGGTAGCTTTTTGTAATGAAAGCTACCTAATAGAAATTTTTTTTTCTTATGTGTTTGAGCTTGATACGGAGATTTCGGAGCATTTTTAGTTTCGTCTGTATCTTAAAAAGTCCTTCCGGCCAGTGCCGGGAGGAAGAGGTAGCTTTCATATTCCTTATTTTAAAAAAGCCAACTTATATCATTCAAACACACGAAGCTCAATTTAGTGGAAACCGAATATAGGAGATTCAATACTAATTTTTATCAATATAATGAATGAGAATTTCGCGAAATTAGTCAGCTTTATCCAAGCTGCTTTTCTTTAAAGTAACTTATATTTGGCTGCCAAATTCGGCGATTTCTTAAAGTGCCTGCCATTTTAAGACAACATGGTGGATGAGGCTAACCAGTAAACTTGGTCGAGGCCTTAATAATTGCTGTGCAGATGCTCACTCACATCGGAATCGGTTGATATATACGAGTGCTGTCGCATACAAAAAATCAGATTTTTCAAAATGTCACCCACAATAGAAATTGAAACTGAGCATTTTTTAAGGTAAAGACAAACAAAAAATGCTCCCGAATCCTTATATCAAGGTCAAATACTTAAGAAAGAAACCTTTTTCAATTTCTAATTTTTTTTTTGCACCTCACTTTAAATATATATTTTTTTCTTAATTTAATGGCCGCCATTTTGAAGCAAGATGGCTGATGAATCTGGCCAGCGAACATGGTCGAGGAATATGATGTATTGACGGTTGATGTATACTATCCACATGCCTTCTTACATCGAAATAAGCGAATACGTGTGTTATCGCGTGACAAATACAAGATCGTTTCAAAATGTTAGCCATGCTAGAAATTCAAATTGCTATAATTCAACCATTTTTACTTTCTTCTATCTTTACAAGAAGAAAATATTGGTTTCGTGAAAATTTTCGAATTCCAGTTTTTGACGGATTTATACGTTTTATGGGTCAGAGATTCCAAAAAACATGTTTTTACAAAATGTCTGTCTGTCTGTCTGTCCGTCTGTCTATCTCTCTGTATGTGACACAAATTTTGTGGGCGCTCTATCTCAAGAAATAATGCACGGAATTTAATAAAAATTTATATTCAGGTAGTCCCTGATATAGATTGGTGCTGATTAGTTTTTGGTGTAAATCGCCCTGCAGGTGGCGCTGCTATTAGCATTTTTCAGGATTTCCCCAAAAGCTCTATCTCAAGAACTAATGCACGGATTTTTATAAAACTTCAGATTCCGTTAATCCTTGATATGAATTGGTGCTGGTAACGTTTTGGTGCAAATCACCCAACTGATGGCGCTGCTATGCTGCATTTTGAAGCATTTACACGATTTTCGTAATAGCTCAATCTCAAGAAATAATGCACGGAATTTTCATCAAACTTCAGATTCAGTTAGTGCTTGACATGAATTGACGTTTTACCCCTTGTGATGTAAATCGTCAACAGGTGGCGCTGCTATGCTGCACTTTTTGAGATTTCCGCAATAGCTCTATCTCAAGAACTAATACTTGGGTTTTAATCTAACTTCAGATTCAGGTATAACTGGATAGGAATTAGTGTTGTTTATGTTTTGGTGTAAATCGCTCAAAAGGTGGCGCTGCTATGCAGCATTTTTCACGATTTCCACAATAGCTCAATGTCCAGAACTAATGCACGGATTTTCATCAAACTTCAGATTCAGTTAGTCCTTGACATGAAATGATGTTTTGTACCTTTTCGTGTAAATCGCTCAACAGGTGGCGCTGCTGTGCTGCATTTTTTGTGATATCCACAATAGCTCTAGCTCCAGAACTAATGCACCGATTTTCATCAAACTTCAGATTCCGGTATATCTTAATATGAATTAGTGCTGTTTGTGTTTTGGTGCAAATCGTTCAACCGGTGGCGCTGCTATGCTGAATTTTTCAGAATTTCCCCTACAGTTCTATCTCAATAACTAATGCATGAATTTTCATCAAACTTCGAATTCAGGTATACTTTGATACGAATTGGTTCTAAATTGATGTAATTTCTTATGCTATTTAAATGATTTAATTGATGTGATTTATATAGAAGAAAGTTTTGTGATGGCCACAACATACAAGTTTAAGATATAAACAAAAGAACAAATTTTCAGAAACAAAAACTGCTCCGGAATCTTTGTATCAAGGCCAAACACATAAAAAAATCCTTTTTCATTTCCCAATTTTTTAATACCTCATTTAAAATTTAAAATTTAATTTTTTTTAAGTGGCAACCCTTTTGAAGCAAGATGGCGAATGAAGCTGGCCAACGAACTCGGTCGAGACATTGGTATGTACTATGTACAGACCAAGTTACATACAAATCGGTTCATAAATACGCCTTTTAACGCGTGACAAAAATCAGGTCGTTTTAAAATGTCAGCCACAATAGAAATTCAAAATGCTATTACTCAGCCATTTTTTTAGATGTAGACGAAACAAAAACTGTTCCGGAATCTTTGTATTAAGGTCAAACATATACGAAAAAAATCTTTTTCATTTTCCAATTTTTTGGTATCTCATTTTAATTTTTTAATTTTTTTATTTTATTTAAATGGCCGCCATTTTGAAACAAGATGGCGGATGAAGCTGGCCAACGATCTCGGTCGAGACATTGGTATGTACTATGTACACACCGAATTACATCGAAATCGGTTCAAAAATACGCCTAGTATCGCGTGACAAAATTCAAGACGTTTCAAAATGTCAGCCACGCTAGAAATTCAAAATGCTATAACTCAGCCATTTTTTTAAGATATAGACGAAACAAAAACTGCTCCGGAATCTTTGTATAAAGGTCAAATACATAAGACAATAATATTTTTCCATTTTTAATTTTTTGGTATCACATTTCAAATTTTAAATTTTTTTTTAAATTTTAAATGGCCGTCATTTTGAAACAAAACGGCGGATGAAGCTGGTCAACGAACTCGGTCGAGACATTGGTATGTACTATGTACACACCGAAATACATCGAAATCGGTTCATAATTACGAGAGTTACAATGTGACATAGGCCAGATATATATATATATATATATATATATATAAATTTTGAACGGAGGGTGGTTTCGGGGTCTGGGATTCATGATCGATGCAAATATACCAAACTTTTTTGAAATCGCTTTCCTCCGAACGGCTGCAATAGGTAGCTTTTTGTAATGAAAGCTACCTAAAAATGGCTGAATTATAGCACTTTGAATTTCTAGCATGACTGATATTTTGAAACGATCTGATTTTTGTCACGCGATAATACGCGTATTTATGAACCGATTTGGATGCGACAAGGCATTTGCATAGTACATAGCAATGTCTCGACCGAGTTCGTGGGAAAACTTCATCCGCCATCTTGTTTCAAAAGGGCGGCCATTTAAAAATTTTTAAAAAAATTTACAATTTAAAATGAGGTACAAAAAAATTAGAAATTGGAAAAGATTTTTTCCTTATGTGTTTGAACATGATACAAAGATCACGGAGCATTTTTTCTTTCTTCTATATCTTAAAAAATGCGGTCTGCAAAATGGCGGCCATTTAAATATTTTAAAAAAAATTTAAATTTTAAAATGAGGTATAAAAAAACCAGAAATTGAAAAATATTTTTTCCTCATGTGTTTGAGCTTCATGCAAAGATTCTGGAGGATTTTTTGTTTCGTTTATATTTAAAAAAACGGTTGAGTTTTAGCACTTTGAAATTCTTGTGTGTCTGACATTTTGAAACGATCTGAATTTTGTCACGCGATTACACGCGTATTTATGAACAAATTATGATATAACTTGTTGTGTACATAGTACATACCAATGTCTCGACCGAGTACGTTGGCCAACTTCATCCGCCTTCTTGTTTCAAATGGCGGCCATTTAATTTTTTTTTAATTTTAATTTAAAATGAGGTACAAAAAAATTAGAAATTGAAAAATATATTTTTCTTATGTGTTTGAATCTTGATACAAAGATTTCGGAGCATTATTCTTTTCGTCTATATCTTAAAAAATGACTGAATTATAGCACTTTGAATTTCGAGCATGGCTGACATTTTGAAACGATCTGATTTTTGTCACGCGATAACACGCGTATTTATGAACCGATTAGGTTGTGACAAAGCAGATGCAGAGTACATAGCAATCTCTCGGCCGAGTTCGTTTGCCAACTTCATCCGCCATCTTGTTTCAAAATGGCGGCCATTAAAAAAAATTGTATTTAAAATAAGGTACAAAAAAATTAAAAATTGATTTTTTTACTTTCTTCTATCTTTACAAGAAGAAAGTATTGGATTCATGAAAATTTTCGACTTTCGGTTTTCGACGGATTTACACGTTTTAGGGGTCAGAGATTCCAAAAAACATGTTTTTACAAAATGTCTGTCTGTGACTCTGTGAGTCTGTCTGTCTGTCTGTCTGTGTGTATGTGACACAAATTTTGTGGGCGCTCTATCTCAAGAACTAATGCACGGAATTTAATAAAAATTTATATTAAGTTAGTCCCTAATACAAATTGATGCTGATTAGTTTTTGGTGTAAATCGCTCAACAGGTGGCGCTGCTATGCTGCATTTCCCGCGATTTCTGCACTAGCTCTATCTCAAGAACTAATGCACGGATTTTCATCAAACTGCAGATTTAGTTAATCCATGATATGAGTTGGTGCTGGTAACGTTTTGGTGCAAATCGCCCAACAGATGGCGCTGCTATGCTGCATTTTGCAGCATTTACACGATTTTCGTAATAGCTCTATCTCAAGAAATAAAGCACGGATTTTCATCAAACTTCAGATTCTGTTAGTGCTTGACATGAGTTGACGTTTTGCACCTTGTGGTGTAAATCGCTCAACAGGTGGCGCTGCTATGCTGCATTTTTTGTGATTTCCACGATAGCTCTATCTCAAGAACTTATGCTCGGGTTTTCAACAAACTTCAGATTCAGGTATACCTGGATATGAATTAGGGCTGTTTATGTTTTGCTGTAAATCGCTCAACAGGTGGCGCTGCTATGCAGCGTTTTTCTCAACTTCCACAATAGCTCAATGTCCAGAACTAATGCCCGGATTTTCATCAAATTTCAGATTCAGTTAGTTCTTGACATGAATTGATGTTTTGTACCTTTTGGTGTAAATTGCTCAACAGGTGGCGCTGCTGTGCTGCATTTTTTGTGATTTCCACAGTAGCTTTAGCTCCAGAACGAATACACGGATTTTCCTCCAACTTCAGATTCCGGTATACGAATTAGTACTGTTTGTGTTTTGGCGATTCCGGTTTACGATTCCGGTATATGAATTAGTACTGTTTGTGTTTTGGTGCAAATCGCTCAGAAGGTGGCACTGCTTTGCTACATTTTTCAAAATTTCTCCTACAGCTCTATTTCAATAACTAATGCACGAATTTTCATCAAATTTCAAATTCAGGTATACTTTTATATGAATAATTTGATGTAATTTATTTTACTATTTAAATGATTTAATTGACGTGATTTATATAGAAGAAAGTTTTGTGATGGCCACAACATACTAGTTTTCTTATGTGTTTGAGTTTGATACAAAGATTCCGGAGCATTTTTACTTTCTTCTATCTTTACAAGAAGAAAGTATTGGATTCATGAAAATTTTCGAATTCCGGTTTTCGACGGATTTACACGTTTTAGGGGTCAGAGATTCCAAAAAACATGTTTTTACAAAATGTCTGTCTGTGACTCTGTGAGTCTGTCTGTCTGTCTGTCTGTCTGTCTGTGTGTATGTGACACAAATTTTGTGGGCGCTCTATCTCAAGAACTAATGCACGGAATTTAATAAAAATTGATATTCAGTTAGTGCCTAATACAAATTGATGCTGATTAGTTTTTGGTGTAAATCGCTCAACAGGTGGCGCTGCAATGCTGCATTTTTCACGATTTTTGCAATAGCTCTATCTCAAGAACTAATGCACGGATTTTGATCAAACTTCAGATTTAGTTAGTCCTTGATATGAATTGATGATGATTACGTTTTGGTGTAAATCGCCCAACAGGTGGCGCTGTTATGATGAATTTTGCAGGATTTACACGATTTCCCCAAAAGCTCTATATTAAGAACTAACGCACGGATTTTCATCAAACTTCAGATTAAATTAGTCCTTGATATGACTTGATACTGGTTAGGTGTTCGTGTAAATCGCCCAACAGGTGGCGCTTCTCTGCTGCCTTTTCCATGATTGCCTCAATAGCTCTATCAATAGAACTAATGGACCAATTTTCATCTAATTTCAGATTTAGTTGTATGTTGACACAAGTTGTTGTTAATTAGGTTTTGGTGTTAATCACCCAATAGGTGGCGCTGCTATGCAGAAATTTTCACGATTTTCGCTATTGCTCTATCTCAAAAACTAATGTACGGATTTTCTCCAAACTTCAGATTCAGTCAGACGTTGACATAAATTGTTGCTGATTAGGGTTTTGTATAAATCACCCAATAGGTGGCGCTGCTAGGCAGCATTTTGGTGAATTTAGACGATTTCAGCGATAGTCATATCTCAAGAACTAATGCACGGAATTTCATATCGTTAGAATCCTCATGAGATGCATAGATTGCCATTTAATTTTGGCAGTGTGATAGCGAATTTTGAAGTATTAACATGTATGAGATAGAAGAAAGTTTTGGGATTGGTACATCCGACTAGTTTGTTTTGTCTTTATCTTAAAAAATGGCTGAGATATAACAGTTTGAATTTCTAATGTGGGTGAAATTTTGAAAAATCTGATTTTTTGCCTGCAACAGCACTCGTATTTATCAACCGATTTACATGTGAGTGAGCATGTGCACAGGAATTACTAAAGTCTCGACCAAGTTCATTGGTTAGCTTTGTTGCACCCATTATGTTGCTTTAAAATGGCGGGCACTTCAAGATATTGCCAAATTTGGCGACCAAATATAAATCACTTGAAATAAAACCAGCTTTGGAAACGCGACTAATTTCGCGAAATTCTCGTTCATATTTAGTATTGACAAAAATCAGTATTTAATTTTCTATAATCGGGTTCCACTAATTTGAGCTCCGTGCGTTTGAATAATATAAGCTGGCTTTTAAAATTTAAGAAACATGAAAGCTACCTCTTCCTCCCGGCACTGGCCGGAAGGACTTTTTTTTTTTTTTTTTTTTTTTTTTTTTTTGTCTTTTCCAGCATTCTGAGATCTAGCTTGTTTGAACCAAGTAAACAGAGCTGTCTCTAAATCTTCGTGCTTAGCACATATTTTTTCTCTCTGGTTTAGAAATACTGTACGCAAACACTAACGTAATGGATACTTGTTTTTTTATTATCATTGATAAATTAGAATCGGCAATGTCAAACACTTTGCAGATTTCTGTTTTCGTAATCCTTTTTCATCAACTGGATTAAGCAGCTTCATCTTTATTTGAAGAGAAATAGCAGTTTGTTAGCACCGATTTCTCAGACATTGTGCTCAACAAACTTAAGCTAATTAAAAAAAAAAAAAAAAAAAAAAAAAAAAAAAAACACGCAATTTATTTATTTTCACCAAAAATTCAGTGGTTTTAACACAAAATTGACCACTTTCAACTCAAATTAACTAGATCGAAGTGCATGTTTTTCGCGTTAAACGATTTTTGTTTCACGTTAAAAGGAAAAAAAGTATTAAATTGCATAGTACACTGTCCGGACCGCTATATCATTTCGTGTTATCCGATTTTTCATGTTAAGCGTTTTCGTGTTAAACGTATTTCGCTGTATTTATTATGTCAACCTCGATTTTCCTCTGCACATATTAAAGGCAAAGCGATGAATGAGGCAAAGGCTTTTCGAAAAGTTCTGAAAGCGTATTTTAATGTAGTGTACTTACATATCGTTAAAACGCGTAACCTGATTTAAAAAATGCAGTTAATGATAAAACTTATGAACAAATATTAAAATAATTCTGAAGACTGATGTAAGAAATCCCCGCACGGATATACTATTATTACTATTACTTAATTGATAACTCTAATAGATTTTTTACATTTGATATATTTCTTAGAATTCCTATTAACAATATTATAAATCATATTTATATTAAAATAAGGCGTTCAAATAAATATCAAACCGCGTTTCAATAAAGGCGTTAATTTCATTACGATGTTTCATTACAAAACAAAAGTAATAATAATGTTATAGAAGTGGATTCGACCATTTTTCCTCACATAAAGAGGGTAATCTGTAAATTTGGACACAAGAAAATTTTTATAAGTTTTTCAATTTTATGTCTTTCAATGTGTCTCTAACACATTTTAAAACAAGAAGTGTCTTTGCAATTAATTCTTTCAAGTTTTAATTCAGGTACCACTACAAGTGTATTCACAAAAATATTTGCCGAAGTATGACGCAAACTGTATCTAAATCAGACGGCTGCTTTGCATATCGTTAAAACGCGTAACCTGATTTAAAAAATGCAGTTAATGATAAAACTTATGAACAAATATTAAAATAATTCTAAAGACTGATATAAGAAATCCTCGCACGGATATACTATTATTATTATTACTTAATTGATAACTCTAATAGATTTTTTACATTTGATATATTTCTTAGAATTCCTATTAACAATATTTTAAATCATATTTATATTAAAATAACGCGTTCAAATAAATATCAAACCGCGTTTCAATAAAGGCGTTAATTTCATTACGATGTTTCATTACAAAACAAAAGTAATAATAATGTTATAGAAGTGGATTCGACCATTTTTCCTCACATAAAGAGGGTAATCTGTAAATTTGGAGACAAGAAAATTTTGATAAGTTTTTCAATTTTATGTCTTTCAATGTGTCTCTAACACATTTTAAAACAAGAAGTGTCTTTGCAATTAATTCTTTCAAGTTTTAATTCAGGTACCACTACAAGTGTATTCACAAAAATATTTGCCGAAGTATGACGCAAACTGTATCTAAATCAGACGGCTGCTTTGCCAGCCTCTTCCAATTGAAAGGTCTAGATTTTTGATACATTTTTAAAACATCCTTGCACCTCTCACAGCGATTAATCCTTCTCTCTATAAAAAAAAGTAACGATTTGGAAATGGACCAATGAAAATTTGCGTAGATCTTCTCGGTAGATCGGCACCATTTTGAATGCTTAATCATAGTCTTTCTTCGTTAATATTAAGAACACTATTTCGTACAAAAATATGGAAATTGCTGGTATTACAGATAAACGTTTGATAAAGACGCTGATGCAGACAGTTTTCAAATCGAAGAATTATTTTGAGATATATTTAATATTAAAGTTGGTCAAAATTGTTCCATTAAAAAAGATTTATAGGAGCAAAAACTATACATAGGAATTTAATCATTTCTAGATTATTTTACACATTAGAAGTTCTCGGTGTACAGTTTGCATTTATTTTTTTTAATTTGACTCATTTTAGAGGGTTGATTTCCATTTTAAATTCAAATTTTCTGCATTTTCAGAGATATTTTTCACATATTTCACAAAAGCTTGTTATTTTAAATTGTTTCTAAAGCTGTCAAAAATTCTCAAATAATAATATTTTCTTTACATTAAAAATTTATTTACACGTGACTATTATAAACAGAAATAACCACTATGAAATTAGAATTAAATAATTACGTGGTAAAAGCAGTAATATATTACGAATTACATCAAAAAAATTGTTTATACACCTGAATATTTAAAAAGAAAAAAAAACTATAAAACAATTAATTATTTAATGTGTGTTAAAAGCAGTAAATGCGGGTGAAATTACGTCATATTTCAAATAGCCAAATAATATTGCCAAACAGTTTAAATTAAAATATATATTTACACGTACACGTGAGATTTATTTCATATTTCGAGATAGTCTTTTTAATTACTGTTGCCAAAGATAGCACAAATAGTAATATTTCCTTTGTAACAATTAAAACATTTTCAGGTGAATATTACAAAAAGAAAGATTTGGTGAAAATTATGTCAGATATAAAATGTGGGATTTAAAATCATTTCTTATAGCGTTATTAAAAAATACCTGGAAACAAAGACTCTGTTGACTTAGTTCATTTTATATTAGCTAATTTTCAGATGATTAACTAATCTTATTTAATAAAACATGGAAACATGAAAACAGCAATTCACAGCAGCTTATTTGGCCTTAAAATCCTTCACTTAGCTAAACTAAAATGGTTTCCGAATGAGGATTTAATTTCCAACAAAATAACCAGTCTTAATTTGCTTATATTTTTCAAGGAATTCATTAAAACGGCCTTCAAATGCTTTTTAAAAATTCTTTTGTCCTCCTTCATAGCTACAAATCAACCTTTTCGAAACTTGTATGCACTTAATGTAAAACTTCATTATACAACGGCCATTCTTGCTACATGCTTTGTGACAGCACTTGACACCAGAACGACTGACATTTTTACCTACCTAGAACGACCACTGTGGTCATTTTGACCGCAATAAGAAATTGAGAATAAATATTTAATTTTTTAAGCAAATATCATTGTAAAAAGTTAAAATAAGTTAGTTTGAGCATTTGTAAAATGCATGCAGTATTTTAAATAGTATTTTTTTTTCTTATTATATAAGAAAACATGCCTTTATTTTCAAGAAAAATTAGTATTATCATAAAACAGTTATGCATCATTTTAGACATTAACACATGATTTGCAATAGTGCTATTTGAAATAGTGTTCTTTCATAATAATTTTACTATTTTACAATATTTACTATTTTATAATTTTAGTGTTATTTAACTTTAGAATACTAATATAATAATATTATATAATACTATTATTATTACTATAATTATTATTATTTTATTATTATTGTGTGCTATTATCAATTCTGTTATTATATATTACATTATATAATACTATTATTATTATTATTATTATTACTATTTCCATTGTAATGCTATTATATAATTTTACTATTTCACAGCAGATCACTCAAATCTCTAAAGCGGTCATTGTAACCGCTCCTGGTCATTCTATGTAGAACATTAATATATTGGCTCGTTATAAAATATTGCAAAAAAGTAATGTAATACATTTAAAAACCTGAAAAAATAATACAAGACGCAAAAGGTGAGAGAGCTGACGTTAATGTTTTAAGAATAATTGCCTCTCAAAGGAGCTATGCGGTCAACATGACCACTCCGATCGTTCTAGTGTTAAGTAACAGCGATATATATTATTACATTCTCACGTGCGAAACTTCCTTAAATCAGTATCAATACGTATAACTGAAGTTATTCGATGAAAACATAGATAGAGAAACTTGTAGCTTGGTTTGAATAACATATTGACCTTTTAGTGCATGTTGATAATAAAAATGTTTTCTTTAAAAAAACATTTTTACTATTATATTTTTACGGTTATCAAATCTAGTAAAATTTTCAGTGCAGATAGAACTTACCTGAGCATATTTCTTTATAATTTCCTTCAGTAAGGATAGAGAATGACCGAATGAATCTAAAACCTTCTTTGCACGCGCATTTGAAAGTACCTTCACTATAATCAGATTTACATGTGGTTGAGTCGTCACAGAACATGTCCCCCAATATACAAGGGTCCGTCTGCTGGAATAAATCTGAAACAACAAGAAAAATAGAATTTTTCTAAAACTTCTTATGTAATTTTTTGTATTAATTCTTCTGTAACCAGGGACGCCTTATCATTCCCTGGTTACAGAACATACTGACAGGTTTACAGACCACAGTCGGAAATTTTTTATAAATTTTTTTTTCAGTTTTCCACATATAATAAATTTTTCATATTTATCACCCACATTACCAAAAAATATTTTTATATGAAAAGATTTGAATTAAGTATCAAAATATTAAAAATTTGATGTTCACTAAAAACTATATTCATAGATCAGATAAATCAAACTGTGCCCAAATTTTCTTTATAATCTAAGTACATACAAAATCTCAAAGGAGTTAGTTCAACCATATTTGTATTTTATGATATAAAATACTTTTTTGTGTATTTGACACAGAGGGAAAAACCAACCAATCTCAGCCATGCTAAATTTCTTACTTTCGTTTTGTTTTTCATATATATTTTCACAATTGTAAAAGCCATTTTACCTTCTTTGAGATACATTTTTCAAAAAACCTTGATTGAAAATACTTAAAAAATTATAAATCGTCCGAAGCTAAATTACAATTTTCAAGCAAATTTAAATAGAGCGCTTATTGTACGCTTATAGTGTGCTTATAGAAAGAGATATAGTATGCTTAGTTAACATTTGGTGACATTCAAATTGAAACTATGCGGTATTCAGAATAACATATATCAGCGACAAAAGTGAAAGAGAAAGCACAGACAAGCGTCATAGTTGTGTCATCCTCTGTAGCGACAAACATAAATTTGTCTTTTAATATGTATTCTTCTGAACTAACTTTTCATTAGGTTAGGCTTATTCAATAAATTTTGAAGGTCTATTTTGAATTTTAAAGTCTCTTTTATCTTGTATAGAATAGTTATTTTCATTTGAAAGTGAAGCTACTTTTGCTTTTCTTAATGCTTTTATAATTCTTAACTTCTGCTTTTCTTACATGCGCGTATAATCCTGCAAAGCTAATCACATTGCTGTAAAATATTCTGATGGAAATAGCTGTTTATTTATTTATTTTTTTTTGTAAGTGTCTATTCTTTTAAATCATTCAGCAAAGAAATGATTTAAGGAGTCTTGTAACTTTTAAATGTGACAAAAATCAAGAAAAAAATTCAAAGTGTGAATTGGTATATCTTCTAAACCTCTTTATGTATAAACATGAAATTTTGACTATTAATTAAACATATTGTGCTTTTTAAGATAATATCTTTAGAAACTGACTAGTCCTTTACAGAATTTTCGAACTGTTGAAATTACGAGTAAAACAGCTGGTTGTATTTACTCCGTAAATCTCTGCGTGAATATCTTGATAACATAGTATGTAGATATGAAATTTGATATGAATAATAAACACATAAGTATTTTTTAAATGATTTACTTTAAATATTCACAATGAAAAGACTTTTAGTTACGACAATTATTATTCATTAAAAATGTAAAATTTGGATGTTTTTTTTAGAAAATTTATTTTTTACATAGTTAACCTTTGGATGATGTGGTGTGCTCTCACAGACTCTTCTACTCCCAGCTATAAGCAATTCCACCCCTTAAAGAGTCGGATATTACATGCCCTTGCCAGTACCTTCCTCTGGCAGCTTTCCAAAGGCACACACAAAGAGAGAATTTAGTGAGTTGATTTGCAACGTGTTATTTGTTTGACTGAAGTCTGTCAAACCACATCACATCAGTTATGTCATTATATGAAACTGTGTTGCAATACTCGTCATAAGTGGTACTTTTTTTTATAAGTGGTGATTTTTCGTGTTATTTTTTCGTTGCAATCTCGAATACATATTTTCCCCAGCAAGAATGAAATAGATTTATGAGCAACTGGTTAGACATTGAAAATTCTGACGATACAGTTTTTACTGACGAAAGAGAGCACAATGCAAATTCTGAACTTTCCGATGGTGAAATTGTAAATATTTCTGATTGAGTTCAGCATAATTTTTATTACGAAAAGAACGGTTTAAGAGAAAAAAAATCTTACAAGTACTACATTTCATGCCAAAAGCCAGTATACATTGAATGTAAACGATAAATGTGTGTTGAATGCAGTAATGAAATACTTTTACTCTTTCATACTCATAGAGTAAATATATTTTTTTAAATAAACGCTGCATTTTAATTTTCATAAATTGTTGCAGCGATAATTTATAAAAAAAAAATTTATGCGATTAATTTTTATATTTAATTAGCAAAATTAACAAACTACCATTTATTTTGAAAAAAGTAATTTACTCTGTACTGAAGTTAAATAATATGATTTTCTCTTCTATGATTACTTTTCTCATGCAATTTAATTCGCATGCTCTTGATAAAAGTCCAATGATCTTGTTAGGACACAATATAAATAAAGTCAACCTTTTAATTTTTTTTTTTATTTTTTTTTTTTTTTTGAGTGGTCTCTGAGACCGCATCACATCAGTTGTGGGATAAAATTTAGTCACACCAGTAAAAGATTAATAAAATATTTTGACCTAAGTGTCCATCATTTTAAAAATGCATATGTCTTATTATATCATATTTAATAACAATCTATTTAAATGTTTTCGAGATATCGTGAGCACAGTGACTGGCGGAAAAGTAAGAGCCATTTTAATTTCAATGATACACGAATTATGAAAAGACTAGTCAGTTTCTAATGGTAGTATATTAGAAAGCAGAATCTGCTTAATCAATTGTCAAAATTCCATGTTTATAGATAAATAGATTTTGGAGATACATAAATGAAACTTTATATATTTTTGTTCATTTTAGTCTCTTTTAAAATATACAAGACTTCTTAACGTCTGTAACTTTTTATATAGAGTAAGACTAAAACACAACTGTGTAAATGAGCTCATAGTTAAAGAGAAGTACGTGATTTGAGAGAGTTGATTTGTTATATTAAGAGTTATGAAGTAAATATCAATATGAGGATTTTGAAAGGTCGCCATACATTCGCGGGTAATACAACAAAAAACGATGTCTCATTTGTAAACATAGATTTTATAATTAGCAGCTGTAGTGGAATAGGCCTTATGTGGCTATTAATATTTAATATGTTTACGATTTCAAAACGTTTTCATTAAGTGGTTTTATTTAAAAGATGAAATGACATTTTTGTATTTATCTACTACAAAGAATATTCCTTGTAATACTACTTTTAATGAAATGGCTTATTTATTTATTTATTGTACAACAAACATACGACTTGTGTGATTGACATGAGAGCCCGCTTATAAGTCGGAGACAAGATAACACAAGGAAATATTACAGCACAAGAGAAATACACCCTGGGAGTTCCACACAAAGAGTGTGTGCAATGGAACCAGCGGGAATCGAACCCACAAACTCTTAAGCACAAGCGATTAGCAGATTGGTGGTTTGACCATTCAGCCACAGAGTCCCCGAAATGGCTTATAACATCGCAGTGATGCAAAAGAAAAATGCCAATGGTGCAATACATTTATGGTATAAAATACAGATTATGATTAAAATATTGGCAACACTCAGAAATAAAGAAAGTACTTAAAACTATTAATAGAGATACTTTAGTATATAATACGGCTTGAATTCCTCTAAGAATTAAGTTTAACATTTCTTCAGTGATCGCTGATAATATACAGAGTGCCCTAAACGTTCCCGTACTGACGACATATGTATTTATTATTCACAAAAGAACAAACCTTAAAACGATTATCTTATGCTAATGATAAAAAGCACTTTTAACATCACATAGGAAAAAATACTGAACTTGCATTTGTAATAAATGTTCAAAATATCCAACGCTTTCTAGGAGGCGAAGTTGAACTTCTTTGCACATGTTTTTTGAAACGCGTTTTAACATGCTGGGAGGGACTTCTTGTATCCTTTGAGTAATATCAATTTTCAGAACATCTATAGTTTCAGGATTATTGTCATAAACTTTTCTCTTTAAATATCCCCAGAGAAAAAAGTCCGGGATGCTCAGATCAGGGGATCGAGCTGGCAAAAGGTTTTTTGAAATGAGTCGATCATCAAAGAATTCTTCAAGCATGTGCATGGTTTCATCATTTGTATGGGTTGTTGCACCATCTTGTTGGAACAAAGAATTTCGTTCATTCACATCTAACAATACAACAAATTACTGGATAAGTTCCCTGTATACAAAACTATCAAGAGTCTATTCGAAAAACAGAGGTCCAACTATCCTTTTGCGTGATACACCACACCGTACGCCAATTTTTTGAGAATGTAAAAGATTGGTGTAACAACTTTCGGCATTCCCCTCCTGTGCTTGTCTTTCATCGAACCTGTAATACTAATTAGTCGAATGACCCGATATAACGTACCTTTACTCGGTATTGCATCATTTTGATATTTATTTCGCCAAACATCTTTGCACCATTCAAACGGTTTACATTCAAAATAAGTTTCGAGAAGCGCAATTCACTGAATGCGTGATAAATTAATTTCACTATGAAGAACAAAAAAACATAGAACTTTATTCTCGCGCCAATTAAGTGCGAAAAGAACCAAACGATAAATTCTCAAGAAATGATGCAATGATAAGCAGAAGATAAAATTTAATATTTAAAAAAAATCACGGACAATAAGTTCTGTAAGTTGAAGTTCGGGAACTTTTAGGATAATTTCATTCCTCAGGGACACAACGTTCAAATGCCCGTGATATATTCGACATACTTTTCATGCTCCTCACCACGTTATAGGTTCAGAAAGACGCCATCTCGTACAGGCAACAATTTTAGACGATCGGACGTGCATTATTGACTAAAATTGTATGCATGTCTCCATCCAATCTTTCTTAGAAGATGATTATATGATCAGCAAAAACATGAAAATGATTCTCAGATCGTTCGAGATCCGTATCAGTGCTTTACAGCTGCCAGAAGATAATCTGGATGATACATTTTTGGGAGTATATTACAAATGTATGGACTCGCAATTTTGGGGACCAATTTCACAGAGCATTCGTATGAGCCACTTTTTACATTGCATTATTGACCATGGTTTCTTCTTGAGGCACAAATGGAATCGACAATTGTTTCACATTTGCTAAACTAACAAGTGGGGTTGAAGTGTATGTAGCTTTTTTTTTTACTCAGTATTCTCAAATGTATCATCGATGATAAGGAATACTGAAGATACAATGATTTTTTAGTCACTTGGAATTGAAGATCTCATTTTTATTATATCACAGTCTACCACAATAACCGATGAATTTTTTCAAACATCTATATTCTCATTGTCTTCGCCTAGAATGGTTTCTCGTCTGCTTTAGATACCGATACGACTTTGAAGTCTGTAATTTGAGAAACATCCAATGACTTAACCATTGTCTTGCCGAAATATCCAGTAGACGCACACCAATGACTTAGCTTAATTGAAAGTCCGGCAGGTCAGTCATCTTGCACCATGTTCATCAAACTCGTTTCTACCACAACTTCAGACTAAAATATTAATGATAGAATTGCATGCTTCTTATTTGCAGTAAAAAAGATTTGTGGTAGACTTTCTTTTTCTAGAATTTCATTTATCACCACCTGTATCTAAAATAGTGCGCTTGAATTAAATATGGTGAAATTTCTTTCTATATGAAAAAAATTTAAATGTAGTTATATGTATATAACACATTATTGAGAATATTCCTGAAAGATCTTTTGAGAATGATATATGGTAAATAAAGATTATACTGCGTTCATTGCGTTTAAAAAAAATCAGTACAAAAGCATATTATACTAGGAAATTGTTTGCTTCGACTATCAAAAAGTTTGTTTTATATTATATTATTTTTTTATATTATGTCATACAAACGCACCAACAATTTCCCAAAATAATGGGTTTTTTTTATTATTTTTTAACTCGGGGCATATTTCAACAACTCCATCTATTGGTCATTCTCATATATTTTAAGTAATAACTTCGAATGCAAATTTTGACTTCTTTGTACAAAATAGAAAGTGAGATAAAGCTTAAATGTTTATAAAAAACATAGCATCTACCAGTGGAATGTTAATAAATGTAAAATTGAGCAAGCATAAACTATAACATGTAAGATAGAGCTCGCAGAGTTTGCGCACAATTCAAAAGAATAATAATAAAAAATATAAATATTATTTATTTGCTAAACTCTCCATGAATAATTTCGACATCATTTGTTTTTTATGCATTTCCATAGCTTTTTTGTTGTCATAGAGTAATGTAATAGAACAGCTGGAATAAAATCAAGAGAGCTATTTAGCGCACTCTTTCTTTATAGGCGTTATGTGATTGCGTACATTGGTAGGAGAGATTGTTATTAATAATAACTACAATAAAAATGTTAACAATAATAATTACACCTAAATACAATTTTGTGATTTTTTTGTGATCGAATATTATTGTATTAAGAGTGAATATTTCCACATAATGATTAAAGAATGAGAAAAAAGAAAAAAAATAAAAACAATTAAAGAATTATATTTATGAAAAAAATAAAGAATCTGAAAAAGAAGATCAGATAGGTTTGCAACATTTTTCACTTAAATTATTTCATTTTCATTTCCATAGTTTCAATGTTGTCTTGTCTGCTGACCGAAATTGTCGTCGACCACAATCGATGAACTTATTGTTGTAAATGGTGCAGCTTTCATGCAATCACCTGCTACAAGTAATACATTGAATCCAGTCACTGGTCGAAGTTGCTTTCTGGTACAGTTCCAGACATTCAGTGCACTCATTGTCATCGTCTTTCTTATCCTTTCCTTCAATCTTTTTGCATCCTTCTTCTCTGGCTTTATAATACCTTGAAATTTCCCGACACTTAACTTAGAATGTCTTCACTAAAACGAGGAAAACAAGGCTTTTCCTGCTAACTTATTAGCAAAAATAATTCATTTATTAAAAAATTTATCTTTTGTTAACACAATTAAATTATAAGCAATTTTTTTGTTTTATAAATTAACAATATGTATACATATAATTAATTTGTTGACAAATGTACTATTAACTTGATAGCAACTGTATTATTATTTTAATAAAAAATTTTTTGCAAAAGTATATTTTAGAAAATTATTTTATGGCAAAATTTAGATAGTATTATTATGTGTTTTCCAAAAATTATTTTAAAATTGATTTATTCATATCTTTTACGTGTGATTTGCAATTCATGAAATTCACAAATAAGCTGCGTAATCTCTCCTTGTATGGAAACTAATGGGAACAATGCACTATCTCTCCTAACTAGCAGATGCGCAATCTCACAAATTTTGGTAGAAGAGATTGCGCGGCTTTTATTTAAACATGGCCACTTCTAAAGCGAAACGATAGCGCTCACATCATTAGTCCATGTTAGTAGCTTATGAGAAATGCTTTATGTTTAAAATAATTTGTACTATTGACATTCTATAGAAATTCTGGAGAATTGTTAAGAAAATTCAAGCACGTATTTTAGGTAAGAAAACAAATTTAAAATGCTTTACCCTATGCGCAAGAAAGATTCAACGTGTACATTTAAGTAGACACTATTTATCCTGTGCTATTACTTGGAGTCGCTGCGCGCGCACTCTACTTCTTCCCTTCGAACCTCTTTTCGCGCAATCTCTCTGAACGCTATCTCTGCTGGCTTTACATTATATATATCCCTTTTCCTTTCTAATTAATAATAATGCTACAAATTTGTCTGCCCGTCGACTGTGTTTTCTGAAGAAACTACTGGGCGCAGTGCTACAATAGTTGTCAGGTAACTATAGGTATATCTGAAGTTATACACCTCAAAGTCATTTGTTTTTCATTTTTAATTATTAGCCATGATATTATAAAACCCTAAAATTACATGGTCGTATCACGTCTTTACTTCAATCGATACTGCGAAAACTCTTACCGACGAAGGAAGAAAACCGGATGAAAATACTGTTTTTTCGCGTTTATCAAGGCGCTTATCAGCTGAGCTATTCATAACAGGAAAAAACAAAAAATACTAAATCAACATACATTTTCCTTTCTAATGATGAAATCCGTTTTAAATTATATTTAGACTAACCGTTTAAAAAATTTATTTCCTCAACGAACTTTCGCTATTTCCGTTTTTTCTGCAATGTTTAAAATTTCGCATTCATATGGAAATATATATCTGAAAAAATAAAACTAACCATTTTTCTTTTAAAGACGCTTTCGGTTAAAAAATATTAATACTAACCCTTTCAAACATATCCCTTTCTATTACTCACTTATCGATAACGCTAGAGTTTCTTCCTTCTAGGATTTTTTCATTTTTTTCAGCATATAATTCGAGTGTTCTGAAGTTTGAAGTCACAAGGTATCCAGAGGTGGAAAGAGCGGATGTGGGATACCAGTGAGGTCTTCGCGGGATGTATTAGTCAGAATGGAAATTTTAATAACGAAAATTTTAATGCAGTATGGATCAAAATAGAAAGAAAAACGCTATAATTCAAGATCCGCTTGATTTTGAAAGATTCGCCCACATGAGCGTACGCTGCCAAAGGGAATGGGCTCAAATGCTGCATTAGTTTAATTCGAGTTTAGTTTGGGTATAACGAACCAGCAAAAAGGGCAAAGCTCCGCTAGTTATTAATAAACATCATATATAACAAATTTAGGGAATTTCTCTCCTACAGATACCGAGATATACATTGGGTTTCATACTGATATGAACACCCAGTTTTTCACGCATTAAAAAGAAGAAAATATTACAAAACAAACTGAGGTCTAATCAATGTTAGAAATAGAGCAAATCGTCTTATTTTATAACAAAATATAATTGAAACAGCGATTTATACAAAATAAACTGCATTTTTCCATTTGGAGGTGTTTCACAATAATATGAACATTGGCCAAAAAATATAGATTAATAGCCAGTGTATGCACCAGATCTTTTAATTAATCTAAAAGACCATCAGGCCATGGAGTGGACTAAGCTTTTTAATATATTTAATCAATTTCATTCGAGTGGAAGATGATAACAGCTTATAATTCTGAAATTTTCGCATATTGTTTTCCATTTGCGTAAAGAGCTCTTACCAGTAGGCTCCATACATTTTCCATGGGATTTAAATCAGGAGAAACATATGACTACGGAATTACATGCACACATTATTAAGAAACCATTCCCAAGTGCTGTTTGCCGTATGAATGTATGCATTGTCTTGTCGGAACAGCCAGAAATATCCACCAATTTCCTCAGCAAATGGCAGCAAATTGTCTTCAAGTAGATCTTAGTAGGCTAATGCACTCATTCTGCTAGAGGGAACGCATCGTCGATCTTACCAAGAAATCCAAACGCAGCCCAAACCATGAGTGAAAGTCCACCCTGCTGACGTTTTGAAAACGTTTCTGATTTCTTGATCCGATCGTGCCAATATTAAGAAAAACCGTCCGGACCATGCAAATTTAATTTTTTTCATCGGAAAATATTACTCTTTCATATTATAACTTCCAGGACATGTGATATTTTGTCCAATCCAGGCAATTCTGCTGATGCATTTTAGCCATACGTGGTTGGGGCTTTCTTTTCTTGTAACTCATCATCTTAGAGATTTTGACTACTCTGGACAAAGTACTTTTTGAATCTGCTATCAGTGGATCTCTTGAAAGTTCGTCTAAAATTGTTTTCCCATTGTTCATTCTTTTTATAATGGCACTTTTTTATATTTTGGACAGCTTTGGCGGACGTACCGGAGACTTATTTGCTTCATAATCTTCTTTTAATCGAAGAAAATTTAATATTACACCAGGGAATCTTTTAAAATTTTTTGCGATATCTCTGGCCGAATGTCCTTGATCCTTAAAAACCACAATTGTCCCTTTCTCAAAACTACTTAAAGTGCTTTTACGACCCATACTTCTAGAACTCACTTTGCGATCAGGTTTGGAAATTTCCTAATCTGCGTAGTATGTTTATGTGCTAAACTAATTTGCATATTTTGGTTTCTTCTTCACGGAGTGGCATTCAATATTCCTGTACAGTTTCCATGCTCGTTTAGTTATAATTTCGATGAATGTTCATATCATTATGTAATACCATTTTTTTTAGATAATTCATATTTTCAGTGAATTTAAAGTTTGATATTTCTTTTACAGCTATGTATTATGTAAAAGTACTCTGTTTGTCTCTTTAATGGAGTTTTCTGATAATTACAGTCGAACCTCTATTTAACGAACCTCTATTTTGCGAATTTCTCTATTTTGCGATTTTTTCCTTGAAACCAAGAATATTTTGCGAATTTCTTCGTAAAATAACCTCTAAATAGCGAAGTACATTCTCTATTTAACGAACTTTTTCTTGTGATCAAAAAATTTTTTTTCTCCCCATTTCTCAAAACATTTCTGGACATTTTAAACTTATTCTTTCTTTAAACGCATTTTATGATGTTAAATGGCCTTGAACTGGTTTTACCAGGCGCCTTCTTTGTCAGCAGTGAGAATTCGGTAAGTACGGAGGACGAAGACGATAATCCCTTAGAGTAACTTTAAAAAATGTGGATGCAGTGAGAAAAAAAAAGAAGAAATTAACCATGATGTGCTGATTGATGATTCTATTTCACTTAATTCTGAAATTGAGACCTCGGAAACACTATATGAATTGGTTATTTTCGACAGTGTGAAAAATAAAAACAATACAGCAATGAATTGCGATGAAGACGAATATGATGGTGATGGAAATGATCATGATGCAGGAATTAACAAAAATTCGTATGATGAAATGCTAAAATCATTTGAAACAATCCTACGCGAATTATAGTTAGAAGAAAATACGTATGAAGGGGTTTTTGGTGCATTGCAAAGAAGCGAGACGTATTATGAGAGAAAGCACTTTTTTAAATAAAAAACTCAGGCAAAATTAACAGAGTTTTTTAGAAATTAAATTTAAGGACGCATATGTTAATGTATGGTTAACATTATTTGCTATAATAATAATAAATACGATAATGTCATTAAAATTCGTTAATTTTAATGTAAAACTATTTACTTTAAACAGAAAATACAGTGTATTCCCGGACAATGATTTGTTTTCCTTGCAGATTTCAAAGATTTAAACACATAGAAAAAATGAATTGATGATGGATATTGGTGGGGATATAAATAAAACAAATCGATATAATTTAAAAAATGCGATTAATTACTTTTAGTAAAAATATTTAGTGTTTATTAATTTAAAATCTGTTTTATGTAGTTTAAAGCATTTTAAAAGGTGAATCTCTATTTAACGAATTTTCCATATAACGAACTTTTTTCAGGAATTTAGCGACTTCGTTAAATAGAGGTTCGACTGTATTTATGATTTTTTGCCAGGATATCACAAAATCACTAGGTGTTCATATCATTATGAAACCCAGTGTAGGTACCACGGAAATGATGAAAATCACAATAGAGCAGCACCATCCATTGAGCGATATTCATTCAAATTTAATTATGAGTAATTTATGTCAAATGTAATGAGGTGTTTGATGAGATTCCCTTCCATACCTACAGAGAATGACAATCGTGAAATACGCTGCATAGCAGTACCAACTGTTGTTTATATAATTTCAAACCCTACACAAAATCTATATATTCGAATGACTAATTGAATAGACGCTGTTCTACTCGTATTACAATAGTTTTTATTTTTATATGGCGGATGGCATACATATCCAGAAACTCTAGATATACATATTTATACTTGCTTAATGATTTTCCTCTTCTTACAACAAGGTCCTGAAGTAAACAAAATTCGTCGTCTATAATGTAGCAATAAGATGCGTTAGCCAGGGTATTCACATCAGGCAGATTATTCTTCAATTGCAATTCAATTTTGCATTCGAAAAGATCTCCGAATGACCTATGGAAATATAAAATAAATTATAAACAGGAAAATTGGTTTTAAAATAAGCCACCCCATATTTTGCCCCATTTGTATTATGTTCTGCTGATTCATAAACAAACGCACAGAAATACGGGGTGAATTTGAAAGGTATCTTGAATGGTTCGATATCCAAATAACAAGACTTATCGAGCACGCTGGTATAGTCAGCTTCATCTATGGAACGTGATAAAACCCTAGGGGTTAGTCAAACGCAACTCTTGATGCAGTCCATGGGTGTCTCGATAGAGAAAATCACTAACATTAATATGTTCTATTTTGGATAAGAGACGAACGGATTATCGATGCAAATATACGGAATTCTGTAGGCTTAATATATCTGCACGATTTTTGTAAAAAGTTTTGTGGCACACACACAACATGTCGTAATTTAAATGGGCCATATTTTTAATTTTCTATTTTACTTATTAATAAGATAAAATGTACATTCAAGAAGTAATAGATAGTAATACGGATAGATTAGTGATAACCGTAAAAAATATATAAGCAACATTCGTTTGAGGAATCAATATTGTAAAGCTTCAAGTATATATATATATATATATATATATATATATATATATATATATGTATATGTACACTGAATAGCGAAACATTATGACCACCTACATAATAACGCAAGTCTCGCCTTTGGCCCACAAAAAAGCTTCAACGCGTTTTGGCTTAGATGACGCAAGTCCTCGGTAGATGGCCGAAGACAGATTGTAGCAGATGTTCAAGCAGCGGTTATGCAAATTCGAAATATTACAACAAGGTTGTTTTTTAGCTCTGAGCTGTCGTTCCATGCCATCTCACATCCGCTATAACGTATTAAGATTCGTTGAGTTATACTGCCAGTATATTAACTGGAATTCTGTATTAAGTTCTTGGAGCTACTCCAAGACAATTCGAGCAGTGTGTCATGGAGCATTGTCGTGCTAGAACACTTTATTTCCAGTTGGAAAGACAGATTCCTTGTAAAGGTGCAACTGTTACGCATACGCAATGATGTTCAGATAATCCACGGCCTTCATAGTCTGTTCTACAACAGTCACAGATCCCGGAGGTGTTGTATCCATATATCCATTGATTAGTGCAGGTATAGTATACACAATATTACACGTACGATTGTATTTTGATACAGACTCTCAATTTTTTGCTTGCTTTTTGGAATAACGGATTTTGAGCTCATTCTATAAACAATAATTTTCAGACTTTTCAAACTATATTTTTGAGATTTTCACAAATGTTACTCTATACATTTAGCTAAAACATTATGAAAATTACACTTTGTTTACATTCGGGCATGCGCAGTGAATCATTATTTAGTAAAACTGCTCATTTTTTCATATAATTTTAGTTATTTTTTCATTCTGATTGCAGGGTATTGTGCACAATGTTATTTGTCATATTTTCCGAAAAGAACTTTCTTTTATAGTAAGAAATCTACAAATTATAAACAAAAAAATTAGCAAAATTTGGGACTCTTTTTATAAAAACTTTAATACGATCTACGAATATATATGCTATTTTCCCAAAAATGAACACAATTTATTACAATAAGGCACTTAATCATAATCTAGAGTTTGAACGCTTTTGCTACATTAGTTTTTACAGGGTTGTCCAAAAGATATTCGTTCTTTTTCAATTTGTTGTCCGTCCCCTACGGGGTTTCGTGAAAAAATCTTCACGGAAATATATGACCTGTACTATTCTGCTTACACACCTGCAGTTTCAGGATAATTCCTCATGTATTTTTCTGGATATTTAAGAAAACGCCAAAAATCGCAAGTGACCGGTCACCTTTGGCCATATAGTATATATATATATATATATAAATGAGTGCAATATATATAAATGAGTGCAATTGAAATGTCATAGTTAAAAGTTGGCGAGCGTAGCTTGCAGGGGGCAGAGCCCCCTAGTTTATATATATATCGTTATATATATATATATATATATATCATGTCATATATATATATAAATATATCCAAAAACCAAACCAAAAATTCGAAGCTACGGAACTGATCCAACAATAAATAAACTAAACCAAATGACAACAACAAAATAACTAAAAACAACTAACTTAAAAAACAACATACTTTAAAAACGGCAAACTTTAAAAACATTCAAACTAAAACCAGAAGAAATTGAATCCATGGAGACAGGCGGCATGCACTTGCGACATGCAACTGCGTGGTTAAAACCAGTTTTTATGTTCACAACGCTCCCCAAACAACCTGTCAAGACCAATATATATATATATATAATATATATATATATATATATATATATATCATGTCATATATATATATATATATATATATATATATATATATATATCGCCAACTTTTAACTATGACATTTCAATTGCACTCATTTTAAAAATATTGAAAATTTACTTTAACAACCTTCTATCTGACTTTCATTATATATAAACAGGGTGATTCACAAATATGCAGCCAACAGATTATTTCGTTATGTATAGCCTTTATACAGATACTTCCAACTGTAACGTGCCATAAAAAGACGCAAAATTACATGACATTAGCTGCAACTCCCTGGAAGTTCTAGTTAAGAAAATACACAAATTAAATTTTTATACGGTCTCCGAAAGGTAAAATTTCTGATTAGGAAAATTTTTTATATCTCCTCCTGGATGAAAAACAAAAAGTTACTTTTTAACATTTGCAATTGTAACTGAGCTAATAATTTCATTAAATAATGTATAATTTTATGGATGACCCCTATCTTGCATTCTAAATGAATCGATATCACATTGATCAGAAAGAAGTGTGCTTAAATAGTACGCTTAATATGCTTAAATAGCCATATTTTTTGCTTTTACTGTCTATGTGAGTTTTGCATATACAATAATTATGTAATTTGTAGAATTTCATTCACGAATGGAAAAATAAATTTTCCTATTTGGATATTTTGATTTAAGAGGGGCGAATAAAAATTTATTTTGTGCACTTTCTCAAACAAAAACCAAGGCTTGCATGCCAAGGCTTATTCCATTTAATTTTGCACCTCTTTTATGAATTTTTGCAATCGGAAGTATCTCTTAGTATCTCTTTAGGGGAGATTTTTAAGGAAGTTGTCTATTAGCTCCATCTTTGTTAATCACCCTTTATACACACGAGTTGGAACCCGTCGAAATTCGACGAATTAAAATGTTTAGAATGGAACTGTTTGATAGAATTTATAATAAACCTACAAAATAATTGCAATAAAAAAATCATCTTGCATTGGTTGTCTAACTCTTAAAACAAATAATGTTTTTAACCTAAAATTACCAAAATATTATTTCCACAAACTTCAACTGCATAAATTATAGAAAAATTAAACTGTATTAGAATACGTAATCAAGAGGAGTAATTATGTTTGAAGTTATCGATTGAGGCTCTTATGTTTGTTTTTACAAAATGAAAAATCTGTAAAAAGGATTTCGCTTTCTCACATCATAAAATTTTCCTCTATAAAATCTAAACTGTACGTTATTTTCACATTCTCAAAATTTACATACGCACCACTCAAATTCACAATTTAAAAGTATTTTAACGCGCAATACATTATTAATGAATGTATTTCCAAACTTAAAGTCACGTTTGAACGATACAACATTTCATGTGATTGCACAAACTTTAAGTTCTTATATCAGTACCCGCGAAAATTTACCATTCAAAAATTTGCCTTTAGTTGCCATAGTACTGGCCATTTAGTATTGGTCAAATATTTAGTTTTATCACAGAAAACGATCGTTTTGTTTTAAATATGGCATCATTTTTACTGAATGAATCATTTTGCCGAGCGTCTCAAACTCAGAATCAGAGTAATGTAAAAAAAATTAAATATCTTCTTCTATCTGTTGATTTATGAAGAAGAATGCGTATATTTTTTAATGGCTGACGTCATTTTCTGTTCAAAAATTAGAAAATAGTTACTTTTATTTGTAATGTAAAAATGGCATTAATAAGGATATAACCAATAAAAATAAATAAACCATAACTATTTTTCCTTTACTTTTAATAGAAATGGAGTACTTTAGTTGCCACAATTACAAAATTGGTTCTAAGAACTATAGAAAAATTAATATCTCAAAAATAAATTGAGATAGAGCTTTCAAACAAATTGCATTTAAAAGTAAATTTTTTCCCATATACGATGTTGTAAAAATTGAAACTGTGCGATGTTTAGAAGTTTAAAAATTTGCAGTAGCGAAAATTGCAAAACCGAAATTTCATTTCAAATTTCAAAGTGTTTCCATTCGCAGAAAGACGTATGCGTTACGCACAGATATGTTTGTCCTTTATAATATAGATAGATATAATGAAAATCAGATAGAAGGTTCTTAAGTCTGCTAGTCACTCAGTTACCAAATTCTCCTCGTTAATTCCAAGTCTATAGGCATTTGATGCATTCTTATATTTAAAATATCTCCTAGAGAAATTAATATTTTTAATTTCTTTTTCCTGTGTATTCTGCTTAAAGGACGTCTCTTTTTTTTTAGTTCTCAAAATATTTCTAAAATATATGCTTAATTTTATAAGTGTTAAAATTTTGCTCCCAGTTCGTCTGCCTTTGACTCATAAAATATTAAATTAAGCATACATTTTAGAAATATTTTGACAACTAAGAAAAAGAGAGACATACTTTAAGAAGAGCACAAAGAAAACAGAAATAAAAAATTTTAACATCCCGAGAAAATACTTTAAATGCAAGAATGCATCAAACGACCATAGACTTACACGGTAAAAAAAAAAAAAAAAAAAAAAAAAAAAAAAAAAAAAAAAAAAAAAAAAAACCAGTTTTCCTGTTGGAATCAAAAAAATAGTTGCCCTTTTTGAACCGGAAAAATTTCCGACCCAGCTCGGAATAAAATCCGTAGAACACCGTTTTATTGACTATTTCCTTTTTTTTTTACGGATTTTACTCCGAGCTGGGTCGGAAAATTTTCCGATACGATAAGGGAAACTATTTTTCCGATTCCAACAGGAAAACTGGTCGTATTTTTTTTACAGTTTGCCTTTAACACATAAAATATTAAATTAAGCATAGATTTTAGAAACATTTTGACAACTAAGAAAAAGAGAGACATACTTTAAGAAGAGCACAAAGAAAACAGAAATAAAAAATATTAGCATCCCGAGAAGATATTTTAAATGTAAGACTGCATCAAACGACCATAGACTTACACTGTAAAAAAAATTCTACCAGTTTTCCTGTAGGAATCGGCAAAATAGTTGCCCTTATTGAACCGGAAAAATTTCCGACCCAGCTCGGAATAAAATCCGTAAAATACCGTTTTATTGACTATTTCCCTTTTTTTACGTATTTTATTCCGAGCTGGGTGGAAAAATTTTCCGGTACGATAAGGGCAACTATTTTTTCGATTCCTACAGGAAAGCTGGTCGCATTTTTTTTCAGTGTAACATTACCGGAGGGAATTCGGAAACTGACTGTAGAGCAGCCTAAAAATAAATTGAAAAAGGATCTGCTACATTTTAAAAATGGGTATGTATCTAGGGGCGATACTTAAGGAAATCGGCTATTAGCTTCGTCTTTATTAAACACACTGCATATTACTTCATAAGAAATTAAAGGAGTTCTCAATTATCATAAATCCTACATATCTAAAAGTAGAATTAAAAGGAATAAGGGTTCTTACTCGCAATTTTCTAAAAGTTTAACATCTTCCAGATAGTCGCCGTACACATATTCGACCTAAAGAAAGACAATAAAAAATATTTAAAAAACTTAATACTGTAATAAATGTCAACACAAAGGAATGAATTGTACTATTCTATTGAAGATATTTAAATAGTTAAAAAAAAACACATTGCGAAAGAAACCGATGTTTCGTGGCCGTATAGAATTAAAAAAAATCTTTGTACACTTTCCAAAGCAAGAAAGGTACGTACAGATATTGACATGAAAGAGAAAGTGAGAAGGTGAAGTTAGTAGTATGAAAGTATAGTTTATAGGGAAGTAGAATAAAAATAAGAAACAGAAGTTAACATGAACATTGAAACCAAGATATTAAAAATCAACTTGAACAAAACGGTACAAAAATGAAAAGCAGAAGATAAACAAAACAAAAATTAATGGAAAGAAATAATAAAAAGGTTTAATAACAATAAAAATAATAAATGAATATCTATTTAAAAAAATTAATGATAAAAATTTTCAAAAACTATTAAATCCATAAGTATTAAATGCCAATTAGTAACTAAAAAAATTTATTCTTTTTCGTCGTCGTATGCAAAAAGACATAATACCACTTTTAGAGCAGGAGCAGTAAAGAAATAGAAATGGAAGAAAATGTGAGAAGGAGAGGGGGCTATTATGGAGGTATAGCTGTTAGGGAAGCATAATAAAAATAAGAATCAGAAGTCAACACGACAAGTAAAGCATCAAAGGGGGGAAAATGAAATTGAACAAAACGATACAATAATGGTCACAGAAAATAATCAAAACAGTAAATAATGGAAATAAATAATAATAATAAAATCATTAATAATAAAAATCTGTACTAATAAAAGAAGGTTTCTCTCTCTCTCTCTCTGCGTGCGTGTGTGTCTGCGTTTACGATGGTTAGCGAAATCTACGAGGTATCTATCCAGTACGAGGATGAACATTGTTTGAAGCTAGTCCAATACATCTCCTAATGCACCTGGGACTCAGAATTTTAAATTTCTAATAATTAGCTGGAATATTATTTAAAACACATCAATCGACCAAATTAAAAAAGTATTTCTTTCTTCAAAACCCCAAGCTGACTAGAATACCCTTATGCTAGGATAACGCACGGCTATCCAATCAACCCGCTTCCCTTGAAATCGACGTTAGCGGATAAAAGAATTTTTTTTCTCAATTTCTTCGGAAAGAGGAGGGTGACCTCAATTTATAATTCACCAGGTCGCCACATTTCAAAGTACACAAGGAATTTTTAAGGAATGTAATACATTTTTTAATATTGCTTTTATCGATTTGAAATTAACTCACTATGCGTATTTTTTAACGACGAATCCAAATATCTATTTTTTTTTTTAATCCGACAGCAATTAACGAATATACATTAATTAACAATTTAAATTTTTCGACGTTTTCATCTGACAGCTGTTTGAAAAATCATTTGAGATTATACTACTCAGTGATAGGAGACCAGATGTGTACCATTTTATCAGTCAATCAGATGCTTTTTCCAGTGTCATTGAAAATTATTGAAAAAGTGGCTAAGCAAACTGGGCATTTTTAAGCAAACTAAGCTCTATATAATTAATTTAATAATGCATTTGAAGTTAACACATCTAGTACAGACAAAATGTAACACTGAATCCAGAATAATCTAATTTTTTCTAAAAATGGATAAATAACATTTTATTGTATTAAAAAACCGACTTTTAAAAGGAAAAATAAACCTTTTGACAACGGTACTGTAAAGTATTAGGTAAGTTATTAAGTTATTATTCGTAAGAATTTGTATTTGTTATATTGGTGTGGATGGAGAGTGGGGGGGGGGGATATACTTTTGATTAAATATCCCATCTAGTCCACATGACACATATCATTATTAGAGACTAGAGTTCTTCGCATGCTATCGCGAAGGTTTAGCAAATTTCTTAAATTCTTATTCGATTCCGCCACCCCTGCGAGTAACACAATCTACGGAAAAGTTGAAAAACGGAACGAAAGGTGGAAATTAAAACTAAATATTTTTGCAGTGCGTCCGCAGCATGCCTAATTTACGTGTCCACTTGCAGACGGGCCTGGTGTCGGATGTTCGTATAGAACATATTGAGCGTCCTAGCGGTGGAAAGTTGAACTAAAATGTTTTCAGCAATTTTCTTAAATTTTTATATGCTATACCCTCGTATGATATATGTCCGGGAAGGATGAATAACATAGTTTTGTTTGGATATAAGTTTATTTAGAACATAGTGCGCCACCTGAAGGTAGAAATTTGAACTGATTTTGCAGAAGTTCGGCGGAGCACAAAGCTACAAGGTGCCGCAGTCAGCGTTGTCAGAAATCACTCATTCGAGGAAAGACAAACGTGACGTATAAGAGCAATAAATCCACGAGGAAAAAAGGGTAGCTGGGTACAGAAATAAACCCTTTCATGGGAGGATTTCCACGAGAGGGAAACGTTAGTTCAACATTCCAGCGAAGACCCCGTAGTTCATAACAATCTTGAAGATTCCGCTGCGTGTCCGATATTTGTATAGAACATTCTGCGTTCCCTGGCGGTGGAAGGTAAAACTGAGTGATTTTACAGTGCGTACGCATCACGTTTGCTATACGGTCGAGTATGCGTGCCGGAGAATTGTTCGGTTTGTGGATTGTACAGAACAAAATGCGCCCCTTGGCGGTGGGAAGTGGAACTAGCAGATTCCGCAGCGCGTCGCAGCAGATATAAAATCATACAAATTTATGGTTTATTTAAGAATATTATCACAGGCCCGGGCGACGTCGGGCTGTTCATCTAGTAATAAATAATAAAAAAGATTAGTTAAAGATAAAAAATTTGTATAATTTATCAAAATTAATAAATTTTCCTGTAACGCATATTGCATAGATAAATCAGAATTTACAGCTAAAATAATATCTCATTTAAAATATATAGCAAATTTTGTGTAAAGATGTAACTCAGAAATGTATTGAAAACTAAAATTTTTGATAAGATTTTGAAGACTAAATGTACCATGAACACTTATACTAACTTTGTTACACAAAGATGTTTGTGAATAAATAATTTAGAAAAAATATTGAATAAAAACATAATGGTGGTGTTGCTGTAAAAGGAGGTTAAAGCTTCTTTAATTTTCACCTAAAGAAAGAAATTGCAATTATTGCGTCATAAAAAATGTTTTTTATGAATATTATAACTTAAAAACATATCAGTTTGCAGCTCTGACGTAATATGGATGGTAGCAATGGCAAGAAAAATAAAATTTGAGTTACTGTAATTGTTTTAAAATCTAAACATAGCCCAATTTCAACTATTTCACGGTCGAATTGAAAAAAAAAATTAATTTCCTGTAAAATATCATTTAACACTTCTGTATCTCATGCATATTATAACTCAAGAACGTTATAATTGATATTTTTAAGCATATATATATTTTTTAAGTTTATCTCAGTTATGAACTTGCGACCCAATTACGAAAAACTCTTTGCATATAAAACAATTTAAATACTTCAACAATTGTTCGTTACCGTTTTTTTTTTTTTTGTAATCAAATTAAAAGAAAAATTTCACTAATAAATAAACAAATAAAAAACCAAATTAACAGACATATAGTTCAACTACGCGCTTTAAATCAAAATAAAACTAGTTGAATGTGCCAATCCCAAAACTTTTTTTTATCTCATGTCAATATTGCATTTTAATTAGTTTTATTAGTATTTTTATTAGAATTATGCATAACTTCATACACTTTTCGGTGGTACAATATTGAAAATTGCACAAAAATTGCTATAACAGCACCCCCTTCTGGCGGATTTTTTCCAAATTCAGGGAGGACCTTCTTGCCATGGCCAAAAACATACACAAAAAAATTGGTTCAATTCTATGGATAACTGCATACTCTTTTCGATGGTACAATATTCAAAATTCACAAAAATCTCTATTACAGAGCCCCCTACCGGCATATTTTTTTCAAATTCAGTGAAGACCTTCTTACCATGCTAAAAACATACACATAAAATTTGGTTCAATTCTATGCATAACTTCATACACTTTTCGATGGTACAGTATTCAAAATGCACAAAAATCGCTATTACAGCGGACCCTATTGGCAGAATTTTTCAAAATTCAGGGATGACCTTCTTGCCATGTCCAAAAATATACACAAAAAATTTAGTTCATTTCTATGCATAACTGCATACACTTTTTGATGGTACAGTATTCAAAATGCAAAGAAATCTATATTACAGCGCCCCCTACCGGCGGATTTTTCCTAAATGCAGGGAGGGCCTACTTGCCATAGACAAAAAATTGGTTCAATTCTATGCATAACTTCATACAATTTTTGATCGTACAATGGCGACACACGGACATACGGACACACATACAGAAAGACATTTTGTATAAACATGTTTTTGGGATCTCTAACCCCTAAAACGTGTAAATCCGTCGAAAACAGGAAGTCGAAAAAATTTCTATTACAATACTTTCTTACATTGAAGATAGAAGAAAGTAAAAATACTACTATAAAATTAGAAATCTATGCAATTACACAAAGGAATGCGGTTAGTACGAAAGTGCCAAAAATGCTTTTCTGTATAGTTAATGGGTAATTTAAGACACTATACTAAATGAAAATATTCTGTTAGAGTTCCAATTAAAAATGATTTTCCCGTACGTACTATACATCAAGTAGTGTAACCGGCACCATTAATCTTCATGTCTCGGTTTGGATCGTATTTTTATTTTTAAATTAATCATTAGTATTTTCAAGTTTAACACTGGGTCTTTCGGAAAATTTACGTAGCCTTAATAAAAGTATTTTATATTTAATTTTATATGTTATAATTTTTATTTAAGATTATCTAACTGGTTTATTACATTTATTTCTCCGTAGCTTAACTAAGTTTAGTAAATAAGTTAGATATTTTAAGTAAATATTCTGATATAAAATGTTTTTATCAAGGGTAATAGCTTAATGACGAATATTTTATGAATAATGCTATTAAACGTTCTTTAAGTTCTAGTTTTCTTTACTAGACTTTTTATATCACATTTTATGTTTTTTTAAAGTTAAATTAAATTAATCTCTTGTACGTTTCGTACTCTTGAATATTCCAAGTAGATCCGTCTCCTTCTTTTGGATTAACCAATCAGAAATGTTTAGATTTACATATATCTCTTATTGCTTTCTTTTCTCTACAAATGCACTTTTTTCCAACTGTTTCTTTATCCTATCTTTATTTTATTACAGTACAACTATTGCGTTATGGATAGACTTTATTTTCATGGCTCCCATACTATGTAAACAATCACCTGTTCAACATTTATGTGGCTTATATGTAACTTATTTTATTAAGATATTTGTGGTTGGAATCGACGTTTAATCATTTAGACGGTTCCGATTCAATACCAGTTGACGTTCTAGTACTAAGAATATGCACCTTATTAGGGAGGTTTCTATATTTTTAAGACCTGCAAACTTATACGTTTGAAAAATACGTTTGTATAATTTAAAAAAAAACTTCTTGTCTTAGATAAAAAATAGACAATGATATATATTATGATTATACTCTTAACTCAGGTTTAAAGGTATTTTATATTTTTATGATTTATTAAAAATGTTTAATAAAACATACATTTAAAAACATATATCATCAGACTTTTTAACCTTCTAAATTTTATGAGGGAAAACATTTACATTCACTAAGCATGTCTGAATACTTAAGAGTAATTTAATAAATAAGTCATATTTTAAACAAAAAAATGCATAATTTTTTTTATGAATGTATGTGTGCATCTTTTAAAAGGAAGCCTTAACTAAATGATACAAAGGAACGTAATTTTATGAGGAAGTGTATGCTTTCGCTACTTAAATATTTTTTAACTCGAACAACTTAAACTAAGTACTGGCTAAATGCTACGCTAAAAATCTTAACAAATCATGGTTTTTTCCTTATACAGGTTCAACTTGGATGTTTTTTAGAATAAGAACTTTCGTTGATTATTTCTAAAGCTTTTTTGATTGTGGACAAAATTAAAATGTATTAAAAAATTTATTCGTTACTATAAAACAGCTTTTCTCATTACTGGAATACAATTTATTTTACTTCAAACAGTAATTTCAGTTAAAATGGACATTTTGCTACTTCAAATAATGTTGAAGGTTAACATTTTTTTTTTTTTTTTTTTTTTTTTTTTTTTTTTTTTTTTTTATCAACATTTTATTTGAAATATGTTAGTCAATTGTCGCCATTTTTTTTTTTTTTTTTTTTTTAACAATTTGGGAAAATGGTTATTGTCCTCTGTCAGAGTAGGAAATCAAAAATCATATCTGAAGCTTTTTATTAGTTGAATCCGCATTTTATTCGTTTTTTGATTGGTCTATACAGTAATCTGTATTTTCCCTTTACTTTCAACAAAAATGGATACTTCTGTTGCCACTATAACAAAAAAGTAATAAAAACTACAAAAAAAATTAATAACTCAGAAAGAAATTGAGATATAGCTTTCAAACAAATTGCATTTAAAGGTACATTTTTTTCTCTATACGACGGTGTAAAAAGTAATATTATGGGATGTTTAGAAGTTTAAGAATGAAATTTCATTTAAAATTGGTCCCGGAATATTAATATTTAATCCATGGCCTACGTAATGTATGACCAGCTCCGTAGAAGTTAAAAAAATTACAGTACCGGAAATTGTAAAACTGAAATTTCTTTTAAAATTTGTTCATGATGGGTCCAGGAATGTTAATGTTTATTCATGGCGTACGTAATGTATGATCAACTCCGTGCGATTTTTTATGTCTTAAATTTTACTGTTCGAATAAATCATTTTCCAAATGGTCGTTGTAATTTGTTAAATTGCTTTTTTTTTCCCCTGACATATTTTAAGCTTCAAATGTTTCGATATTTTGGAAAATGTCGTCAAGCTTTTAGAGAATGTAAAGCAAATATTACTATATGGGCTGTCAAATGATAATAATAATAATAATAAAATTAATTACAAAATTATATCATATGGTTAAAAGTTGTTATTCAGGCTTAAAAAAAACATATGATGCACAGAGTTTTCGACTCGCAGCTTTTATTTTACAACCAACGTATTATTTATTTTACAACCGTCTCTAAGAGAAATAAAGTCTTAGTTAATAAATTTCCAAAAAAAAAAATAGAAATATGAACCAGTTCGTTTTAGCAGGATAAAAATCGGTGATCACTTTAACCCGTTCAGGGGCAAAGTACTTCTGTTTCAAAAATGTTAAAATGATCGAATGACACCGGTATTTAAATAAATTTATAAGAAAGTAAGTAAATGCTTTTCTTCGCATACTTTAGATAAAGAAAAAATTAATTCATGAATTCTGATGCCAATGTGGCATTTGGGAATCAAAATTATATGGTATATACAATATACCGGTGCCCTTCAATGAGTTAATGTATCGCGATGTAAGGCACTGAAGGTCACTACAAAAGGGCACTAGAAAACGAAATATTAGCATTCCACGATTCTATTCTTTTCAACGTTTTCCAACAAAGTTTAAAAGAGTTTATGAATTGGGTTGATCTGTCTGTGCTCTAACCCACGTAAATATAGCATGATTACCATGAAAATCATACATATTATTGGGGTTTACTATGGTACATTCGGTATTGAAAATAAAGTTTGTAGCACTTACAGTTCATTTACAAGGACACTCAAAAGAAATCCATTCCATTACAGCCTTTGGGGGAAAATTCTTTGAGGATATTTTAAAGATATTACACTATTTGAAACATATTGAAAATTATATATATATCACTGAGGTATACTACAAGCGCTTACTGTAGAATCTGGTGTACATATAATTTATCATTCATTTACAGGGACACACTGAAGTTGTTGGTTACCATACTGTTTATGAAGAATTGTTGCTGGAAATGTGTTTTCAGATATAATAAGCGTTTTAAAATGTAACTACGTTTTTGCATATTACTTGGTGCGTATAAGTTTTATAGATCATATGCAGACATACACAAAGGATGTAGAATACATTTACATTTATTGACGGAAATCGCTGAATGGGAATTTTAAACTGTGATATGAATTTATTTGAAGTAACTTTAAGTATACGATGTAGTATAAATACCAATTTAAAAGATCATATACCGGGATGAACAAAAACTTTCTGATGTTTTTCCAACTATTGATATACAGTATTCTGAATGTATTGGAAAGTGTTTTATAATCTATGATGCATGATTTTTCGTGATTCTTAATAATTATTTAGAATTTAATGCAAATCACGTATTTTTGTTATGGTGAAGAATGACCATCCATATTCGATTAAGGATTATTATTTGCTAAAATTAAAAACATTACAACATTAAGGCTGACTTCAAGAAGATTATCATTACCGCTGCTTTCAAGTCTTTCTTTATTTCCACATTGTAAGTAGAATCAATGAGATCCGTTGACTCTTTTCGACGTTGAAAACTTTCGTTTTCACCGATATATTTTGAATTCAAGAAGGTCAGTATACCAGAATATGATGCTTTAGCTGAAACAAATGAAATCGTAAATTTAGTCGTAGGAAGAAAATTCAAGTTCATTTAAGGGGGTCCGGGACACATTTTAAAATAATTTTTATTTATTGAGTTAAAATTCTGAATTTTTTTCGTGATGGAACCTTATCATCTGTAAACAAAATCACATGATAAAACTTCTCAGATTTTTTTTAAATTTAAATTTAAAATTTATTAAAAAAGTGGGGTAATTTAAAATGGTCATAACTCGAAATATTATTTATAGAATTTAATTTTTTTTTTCATTTAAATAAACAGAAATATATAAGTTTTAATTTTGATTCAGCATTTTTAAAAATATTAATTTATAAAATTTAAAAATATTTAACAAAAAATTTAAAAAAAAGTGGTGCAACTTTTTTTTTTAAATCATATTTTCAAAAGTAAATATTTTTTTTTCAAATATGCTGAATCAAAATTAAATTAAAATAATTGAAAAATATATGTTCAATGTTTGAACTTTGTATCTTTAACGGTTCTCGAGTTATAAGAATTTAAATATGAGAAATGGGGGAAAAACCCATCATGAAGAAAAACGCATTTTTACAAGAAGTCGTTTCCATGACAGCCATTGCTTGGAAGCTAGATTTTGAAAACAAACCAAAACGAAAAAATTGGTATTTTTTGTTCTAATTCAGATAGAAACATGATTTAAATGTCATTTTAAGAAGGAAAAAACAGAGAATTTTTTTATGAAATAAAATGTTTTAGCAAAATTTGAAGATTTTTGTTTCCCGGACCCCCTTAATATAAATCACATAATAAAACACAATCATTTTCGAACATTAAAGCCTTAAATTTAATACTGAATTTATAAATCAATATTTTTTTGTGGTGAGTTAAAAGCAAGATTCAGTGGTAAAGATTTTATAATAATGAATAGAACATAATCTTAAATAAAAATAAATCTCCAAATGTTAAGCTGTTAAACAAAGTGTATTCAGTCAATTTTTTTTTCTTAATGTATTCATCAAATGAAAGTTTTATTGAGATCAAAAAATGAGGAAATATGCATCACAGTTATTTTTTTATATAAAAAAGCTTTTCATAACAAAATTCATTTTTAAGTTTTACTTTCAAAAATATAATGTTGAACTAGATGATATCCGTGCAATAGAATTGCTTTCTAAAACAAAATATCGTTTTCATTTGAGAAAATTACTTCAATAAATTTACGTTAAATAAGCAATATTGAAGTAACATTAGCTGCTGAGTTTTCAGTGAAATCTAATTTCTATCATTTATTGTGTATATGGCTTTTTTCACGTGAGTTGGAGTGATAATTATTATATGTATAAAGAATTGGGAATATCAGAAGTCTCTACTTTAAATCTCTGAATGAAAATATAGAAGATTATTATTATAAATTTACATTTCTCGTTTAACGTTTAGTTTAAAATTTAAATCTAAAAGTGCATTCGTCAGAGAAAAAAAAATAATAATAATGCAACGAAATAAAATACTAATTATTATTACTTACGTAATAATAATTTGATGGAACTAAATATGATTCTTTTCAGAATAATAGACAAAAAATCAATGTATAAAACGCATTAACACAGAGGTTAATAAGGAAATTTCTTATCTATAAACATATATGTGCATTACACTCAAAATACATTGCTATTGTATGGAAATCCATGCACATTTAAAATTTTTGATCATAATTCTTGATTATGATATAATTTGTTTTTCTCTATGATAACGTTTAGGAAGGGTTCGTACAGGTCAGGATATTTCCAGGACAGGAAATTCTGCAGTACCAGTATTTTCCTTAAAGACATCGTACCTTAAATATGTCAAACTTTCGCGCGTTTAACTGAGTTTTAGGTTTCATTAAAACAAATACTGATATTTTATCTGAAAAATTTCCTGAAACGGAGAAACCCTGGTTTAATTACATGGATCACGTTCTATATCGCTTCGAAAACACTCTTTGAACATTAAAATATTTCAAGTTTGAGCTTGTGATGTTAACTTAACTTGATGTATATTTTAATTCAATTTTTAAAATTCAATTAATTTACATTAAACTATTACTTATTTATTCAACATTATTTATGGTCATTGTTATAAAATTGATAGAAATTCATTGAATTCTCATATCCATTTAAAAATTTAAATTTTTTTTCCCTAAATATCCATTTTAATGCATATTTAAAATTATTATTAATCATATAAGCCAAATTTCAAAGCATACGGAAAAGCAATTTTGAAAGACTCTAAGTTTCTAAATTTAGAAAAATATTTTTCTATCTACAGTTTCGACATGCTACAATACTTTCCTATTTTTTTACTGCATTATTCACACATTGATCGTAATAATTTATATTTGAGTTCTGTTTTACATTTGTGTGAAGTGTTAATAATGGAGTGATAGATAGATTTGCTCAATATAATTTGCGATATAATATTTTAATTCAATTTTATTTATTTCGATTATTTAAATTTTATTAAATTTTATATATAATGCCGTTAATTTCCCTGTATGTAACCATTTTTGGATGCATTTAAAAAGTATACAAGTACTGATAAAAACTTAAAAGCTCATAATATTAAAATAATATAAATATAAATAATATAAGTAATAATTTATAATTAATATAACAAATATAATTCATTAACATACTATTTTTACAATTAACATAATTAATATAAACATAATAAACATAAATTAAAAAAAAAAAACGAAATATTTTCTCATGTAAAAGTACTATGCATTTCGCTTATACTAAACACTCTTATTATTTGAGTACGGTTAAAATGCAATTTTTAATACACTTTTATAATAAAAGATAATTTATCATTTTTCATTAAAAGACTACATGTCCGTAAATGATTGGCAATTTATATTTTATTATTTCTTTTGATACAGACTTTAAAAATATGAGTAGACAACAAATAGTATGCATTTAACAAATTAGTATAATTTAGAAACTGTCTTAGAAATATGGCTTACGAATATACATTTTTGGTTAAACTTGTTTGAGATTAAAAGCATAATTTAATATTTTATAATTTAAAACGTAAATAATTAACTGTGAATTTTCTTCTTTTCAGTTTTCTGCTACCTTTTAGTAATAGTAACTGCATCTAAAACAGTAAAATCCATGTTTAGACTATGTATTTCGAGAGTATTATTTTAATATAACAATATTTGTTTTGGCCAGAAAACCACGACTGAGATAGCAAAAACAAAAATTTCATTAATTTTATTAATTCTTGAAAACCTTTTATACAATAAAGCACGTCACAATTGAATAAATAATCCAAAAAGTATTATTCCAATAAGGTTTTACTTCAGTCACTAAATATTCCCATTTTATAGATATATTCCGCATTTTCACGGAAGAAACAGGATAAGCCTAGGATTTAAATTATTCTAAATAACCTTAAATTTTTTGATATATCAAAAGTACTTAAGTAAGATAAATAGAAAATTCAGTTGTCATTTATAAATTAAAACCTCGAAAATAGTCGACTTTACCTATCTCGTTACAAAAACCGTCTTTACCCTTCTTCGTAAGCAAAGGAGGACATCTGCAAACAGCATTGTAGTCTGGATCGAGTTCGCAAACTGCAAATTTTCTTAAACAGTCATTCTCTTTAAATTCACACTTTCCTGTAAAGTATTATTTATTTTATTCAATTTTATTACATATTTAATCTTTAAATTTATAATTCACTGATATAAATAGGAAAATTTGTCAAATCAGGCTATAATATATGGTCATGTTTATTAACAAGTTTTATTAGAATTGTATATTATATTTCCGTAAATGTAGAGTTTGCAGAATTAAGCAGTACTGAAAGATATTTGTACCATATACAAAGCCGTAATATTTTCTTATATATATTTCAAATATATTTTTGCGTGGTTAAAAAAAGAAATTATTTTGATACTCTTATTAAATATTTGTACTACTCCCCTCTCTTTTTAAATTAAACTGTATATATTTGGAAAATAAACTCAGTTTTTGTAATTTAAAAAAACTCAAAATGTACGTTGTAATGTTCAACATGTTTTTAATTTTTTTTATGTATAATATGTTATGCTTTTTGAAAAAAAAAATATTTATTATACATATTATATTTTATTATTAAATTTATCATCATAATTAGAAATATCAGAATATCAGAATTTTTATGAACTCGCAGAAATAGCAAAACAAATTAGAAGAAAGCTTTTTTTCTATTCAATCTTTAGATTCATAATTAATTGCCAAGTTATTACTGTTTTGATTTAATTTTAGTTAATCAATATTTGTACTGCAATGAGTAATAAATGGCGAATTTTTACCTTCTTTTCACGTTTATTAATTTATTCCAAACGTGACGGGCGCTTTAGAAGTATATCAGTAGCTTCATGTGAAGTCTTGAAATGGAAATGTACAATTTCTTACAACCCTTGTTTAAACAAAATAAATATAAAGTATATTCCTACGTATATTGTTCAAATTAATTGCAACATATAAACGACGAATGCAAGATTAAATATGCAGGATTCTTCCGAGGTACACACAAAATAGATTTTGTACATTGCATCTGTGAAATAGTCTTTTATAGTATTCTAAAATACCACCAGGGTAAAAAAAGAAGAGAAATGGAAAAAAAAGGAAATGAATGATTGAATGAATGAAAATCAATTGTTATACCTTCATCTGTCTATTCTAACTAGCACTTATCCGATACTGTTCGATTTCTAAGAAAGTCTTCTTTCAAAATTGGAACGCGTCTTTACATGTGGGGTCATAAAGTTGTAATTTAAAGAACTCTATAACTTACGAACTACTAGTCAGAATAGCCTCATATTTGGCCTAGATATGGGTTCAGTAACAAAATTACATTTGGAGGAAGAAAAAAAATAAGTGTGTTCCAATATACTCTTTGTGGGTCATTATAAGTAAAACGCTCTATAGAAGCTCGTAATATAATATTTCCAATGGAAAGAATGATTCTATAGAACTGCATATCACCAATAAAGCTGTAGACAAACTGTCCTTTGATGTAGCTTTTCGTCCTCTATCAAGTTTCGGATGATATGAAGACTCTCTTCGAATTTGGGAAATTCACAGGTGGCATGTACAATTTAGAATCTTAAGTCCTTAAATGACAAAATGATTTAATAGCAATGGACGTACACAGTCCCTTATCAAAGTTTTACAAACTTACACGCTTTTTCCGGGGATAAAAGGATGTAAATCACTTATACGCAGAGTAACGTTAATTTATTCGTGCTTCAAATTTTATCGATACTGTAATTAAAAACTGAAAATTAAGACTACTGTTTCAGGATTCAAGAAAAGTGATCAAAACTATTTGAGTAGATCATTGTGTCGTCTGAAGAAGAATCTTTTAATCATAGTTTGGTTCAGTATGAGGGCTATTTTTGCTTTAATCCTATCTTTGTAAAAACAAATGCGTTACACATATATTAGGAAGCATATATAGCAGCGGAAAAACCTAATTGCACTTATACCACAATTATTCCTTTTTAAGTCCACTGTTTTCAAATACATCATTAACATTGACCGGCCCTCCAGCCATTATTAAAATTCAAGAGCCGGTATGTAAGGAAAAAAGTTATTAAGTTCAATCGATCTGTGTTATAAAAATCTAAATTTACCACCAAAGACTCTTGCCTATTTACTTGTTACTGCTATTGCACAAAATATAATTTTTAACAATCCTTCTATGTATAAAAAAAATGTTTTGATTTGGAAATGGACCAATGAAAATCTGCGTAGATATTCCCGGCAGATCAGCATCCAATTTGAATGCTTAAGCTTGGCCTTTCTTCGTTAATATTAAAAAAACTGTTGCATACAAAAATATCGGAAGTATTATAGAAAATCGGAAGTATTATAGAAAAATGTTTGATAAACACGCTGATGCAGACAGTTTTCAAATCGAAGAATTATTTTAAGAGATATTTAATGCCAAAGTTGGACAAAATCGTTCCATTAAAAAAGTTTTATAGGAGCAAAAACTATACATAGGAATTTAATCATTTTTAGATCATTTTATGCGTCAGAATTTTCCAGTGTGTGAACTGCATTTTATTTTTTAATTTCACTCATTTTTTGAGGTTTCATTTCTATTTTAAATTAAAATTTTCAGCATTTCGAGAGAGATTTTTTACACATTTTAGAAAATTGTATTAATTTAAACTGTTGCCAACTGTATAAACAGCGCAAACAATAATGTTTGCTTCAAATTAAAAATTTATTTTACACGTGACTATTACAGACAGAAAATATAAAAAGCAGGAACTCATTGATAATTACGTTATAAAAACTATAGTTACACGTGAATTTTAAAAGAGAAAGAATATTGTAAAATAATAAATTCATTAACATGTGTAGAAGTCTTAAATAGGAGAATTTTCGTCACATTTACGTCACATTACACTTATTACGTAAAATGAACAAAAAATAATATTGCAAAACAGTTTAAATTTTTAAAAATGCGCGAGAAATTTATTTGATATTTTAAGATGATCATAATATTTCATTTCTAACAAAAGTATTTTCACGTGAATATCAAAAAGAGAAAGAAAAGTTTGGTGAAAATTACGTCAGATTATAATTGTCAGATTCAAATTATAATTCAATCTTCCGAAATCTTTTTAAAGCCGATCAAATTAGCGTGCTGTTAGAGTCTGCGGTGTCTGAACGGTGGTTGCTCGTAGGGGGCAGAGTCCCCTTGTTTAATAAATAAAAATACTAAATAAATTGAATTTTGGAATCGATTGTATATACATTTCTGTAATGATATCATATTGGGCTTCCAGATATAAAAATACTGTAGTATGTTCGAACATCACAGTGAAGAAAAGGAAATAAGGCAAACCAGTAAGGAATAGTATGCAAAAAATGAAATTTGTCCTCTAAAATAATTTTTTTTAAATTTCACTCATATTTTTTTATCATTCAATTAATGCAGTGTATTATAAAAGGAATTTCTGAAAGTTTAAAGCAACACATCGGTTCTAAAAACGTTCCATTTCGATTAGTCCATCTTCAAGACAATGCACATCACATAGCTGGCGTATCAAAACAGAAATCAAAGCAACATCACTGGATAACAATCGAACATATATCATTCATGTATTCCGATCATAATATCATTTTGGAATGGCGGTAATTTGAATACACATAAAATGGTTATGAAGAGAAAGAATTTAATCAAATGAAAAAGTCAAAGATTTGGTTTTTACACTTGATTTCACATAAGTAACGCTTCCTTTAATGATACAAAAATAAATAAAATTCCAATTATGTAGTAAACAGTGTGCAGATGTTTAAGGGGTCTCAAGACGCTTCAAGCTTCAAAATTTTTGAAATTTTAGTTTTTTTTAGATGTTAAACTACTACCTCTTCTGAACCTTTAAATATAATTGTTTCCTTGAAATTCTAATTAGAACAGAAGTTATGGCTTTTAGAATTATACCTGCTAAATAGCTGTATCTGCGTTTCCGAAACTTGGAAGTCATTTTTCTCCAAAGGACGTTTTGGGGCATAACGCGCAAGATATCTGTAAAACTTCTGAATATTTTTTCATAAAATTTTCAAAACATACGTTTCATGTTAACCTCTATAAACTAAACCTAAAATTTTCTTTTTATTGTTCAAAAAAATATTTTTTAGGGGATTGTGTTGGTAAAATTTTCAAAATTTCGTATTAGCTAAATACAACTTTGTATTAAAAATATAAAATACTTTCAATACAAATTTATTTACATTCAGGGTGATTTGACTGGTGGACTCTGAAGTATACATAGACATTAAAATATTCATTCTAATTGCAATATTTAATTCCTTACCGTGCGTGTAAGCTGTTATGGTAATTTTCAGCTAGTCAAATATCTGACAGCTTGGAACCCCCTGTAAATGCTAATTCTGCATCTTGCAATTTTTGAAATACATAAAATGAAAGAACATACTTATATCTTTCATCTCAATAAAAATTGTGTTTTAAAATCATATACATTTCAATATATTAAGTGTTGAAAATGGTCTCTTTTTTCATTTGTTTTCCAATTTGAAGAGTCTTGAGACCCCTTGAGAATTTAATGATGAAAAATGTTGGTGTTATTTGGGAAATATTATTTAACAAAAAAAAAATCTTTTAAACTTACCTTGTTTGCATGTAATTTACTCTTGTATTTACAAACTTAAGTTTGTCATAAGATGTGTTAGTTAATTTACTATTAAATTATCACCCAAAATATCCCTTAATTATCAAACTCACTTTTGCAGACGCCGTCTTTATCAAACTTGGAAGGTTTATCGCAATAGAAGTTGTAACCTTTTCCAGTTTCTATTTCTCTACACAAAGCAGATCTTTCCTTCATTTGTTCTATTACAGGCTGTTCTTTACACATTTCTTTACCTACACAAAACCAAAAATGTACCTAGTCACAAAAAATGTATAAAAGCAAATTTGTAATCTTTTTGTGAATTTTCAGAGAAGTAATGAAAACAGTAAATTTTCATTTTAACCCATTTCTGCCAAGCGTCCCACTTTTGGGACGCTTCGAAGTTTGTATAATTATCTTCTTCTTTATAACAGGAAAATTAAATGAAATAGTTATCTATAAATATATTTATCTGTTACCGAGAAATGACAGCGTAAGATGGCTATTTATTTACTTAAATGAAGGTCTTTAATCGGTGTTTATTGATTTTTCACTTCTCAATATGGCGAAATGTAAAAAGTAAGTTTATTTGTGTTTTTTCAACCAAGGATCCAAATAAATAAGTCACAATCTTAGCTTGTAGACTTCTTTGAAGTACACATTTTTATAAATTGTGAAATTATATGTTCAAGCATATTTTTTATGCATTTTTGTTAAAGTACAAAATATAGAGCGCTAGGCACGGATGGGTACATATTTTTATTAGCAATTTATGGAACAGTTATTTATGTAACGTCCTTTTCCAGATGATTATAAAACAAATTGTTTAAGCCTCAAATATGATTATTCATAGTTTATTACTACTAATATTATATTACTACTAATTGCTTAATATTAGTCTATGTAAAGAAATAAATGTATTTTTTAGTAGTTCAAAAAATAATAATTTTAGTATGAAACATACATTTAAAAGCTTATTTTATATAAATTTAGACAAAACATATAATTACGCATGTTATACCATTACAAATATTATGCATATTCCCATATTTAGTACGTTTACATTTCATCAAATAAATACAAATATTTGAGAGCGTAATTTTTTTAGTATTTTTCCAGTTCATTTTGCAACATTTTAAAGGGATTTTACCAAAAAAATTGAGAAAACAAAAATTCAGGCACAAATGGGTTCACGCAATGTTTAATAATATGACATATTTTGCAACAGTCATTATAATGACAGCAAAATATCTTGTCATTAGAAATCAATAAATCTGTTATTTGCATATGAAAAGCAAACTATAAGAAATACGATGATAGTAAAAATAAACACAAATTTAAAAAAAAATCGACTTTTAATGAAATATTTTAAAAATATATTTACGAAAAATAAAAAATTAGCATATATTTGGAATAAAAAGTACTGAATATTCTGATTTGTATAGAGAAATTTAGATTCAAGAAAATTAATATTTACAAATGTGCTTTATAAAAACGAAAGATTAAAAACTGACAAAAAAAATTCCCATAAGGGTCAAAACATATTATTTAATGAACATTGTCTCTATTTTTAAAAGAGAAAATTCTGGTAAAATTACATGAAAGTAATAGTTATTACACTTTAAATAATCGTTTATTTTTTGTTAACTGCCTGAACTAGATTGCATAGCAAACAAGTAAATGAGTTTTATACTGCGAGTACACATTAAAAAATAAAAAAATGAAGTCCATCACTAGTATTTAAAATACCCAAATATACCGTATATTCTGATTTATATCAAAAAATTTGAATTCAAGAAAATTAATATAAAATTACAAGTGCGCATTATAAAAACGAAAGGATAAAAACTGACAAAAAAATTCTCATAACAATAAAAAATATTAATTTAATGAACACGGTCTCTATTTTTAAAAGAGAAAATTCTGTTAATATTACAAGAAAGTAATAGTTATTGCACTTTGAAATAATCTTTTAGTTTTTGTTAACTGTCTGAATTAGATTGCTTAGCAAACTAGGAAATAAGTTTTATATTGCAAGTATACCTTAAAAAATAAAAAAAAGAAGTCCGTAACTAGTATTTAAAATACATAAAATGTACGTTTTTTTTTTAATTTTGCTATGAATAATAAGTATTTGCTTTTCGACATAAAAGTTACATTTTACAGGTAGGTTGACAAAAATTCAATTTCAAAAACAGGTTTTTTTTTTTTTTTAATATTAACTAAGCAATTTTCATTGCGTAACTTTATAAATAAATATTATTTTTTTTCTGGTCAATAAAAAAAAATGACTTGGAAAGGTTTACTTCGCTACAATGATGAGAAGATCAAATATTTTTTTCCTCTTTAAAACATTTATGATAAAATGTGTGCTTGTTATATTTCAAGGAAAAAAATTATTTTGGATTATATGAACACAAAATATAACGGAGAGACAAACATACATCATCGGGTCCGAAATTAATAATTTACGGAAAACTTTTCGCAGAAAATTTAACATGCCTTGAATTAAGTTATTTTCAAAATTTTAATTTCTTAAAAGGCGTAGAACACACAGAGCGAAAGTGTCCAAGCCAGGAATCGAACCAGATCATTGACTATACGCGTCAATGCTTTGCAACAACATTGTCTATTTTTATTTCTGTTAACTGAATAAATAACCTTCATTGTAGAACATATTTTAGTGATGCTAGAAAACATGTTTGGATTCTGTAAATAACTTTATGCTATTATCTTTTTTTTTTTTTTTTTTTTTTTTTTTTTTGCCATATTGAAACTAATTAACAATTGAAAGATATAGAAATATAAATAAGCCCAATTCTTTATTAATTGATATTTACGAACCTTGCTGCAAAATCTTGTGAAAAAATCATAAATTATGAAAAGACACTTACGTTTACAGTGAATACCATCATCAGCTTGCTCGTATGGATCCTCGCATTTACAGCGAACACCATCATCATTATCTCTTTCACATTCTGCACCTTCAGGACAGTGCATATCTTTAGGAGGTTTTCCCTTTGAAAGTGTACAGATATCTACCGAATGAAAATCCTTAAAATAATCTTTTCTACTAGTGAAAATTATACCGTAGTATTTGAAATAAATTATAATACTAGATTAATTTTAACACAATTATTCTAATTGGCAAAACAAATCATATTAGATGTAAATTTCCAACTGGGCGAAAAACGTCCGGACCAGGATACGAACCCGGGATGGTGGGTTCACATTCTTAGGTGGGTGAAAAAGGTTCGACCAGAATCGTCCGGGATAGCTCACATGGAAGAGCACCGGTGGCTTCAGCCAGGAGGTCCCGATTTCGTATACTAGTTCGGACATTTTTCGCCCAGTTGGAAATTTACATCTAAAAAAATTATAATACATTTCAAAATAAATAGAGGGTAAGTTATAAATTAATTTCATTAAACTGTAAAACCAGAAATTTCCAATTTGTGATGTTTCTTCAAAACGCACTTAATAAGTGAACCGTCAAAGTGAAAAAAGAATGGAATTTTATACAAATATTTTAAAATAAATATTATACATACATATATTTATTCATGTTTTAAAACCTAAATTTATATTTATATATAAACTTGAAATCTAAGCGTTTTTATTCACTGCGTTTTATCATATAATGCATATAAATGAATCAGTGGATATGTTTTCAGTATGCACAGTCTGTGGCAAAAAAAAAGATATAACCCATACATTTGAATCGACAAATAGTCTTAGTTTAAAATGAAAATAGCATTTCAAATTTAAGTTCTTCCTTCTTTAAATTGAAGGTTAAAGAAATAAGCGTAGAAATTCGTGTTCATGCTGAAAATCAGAACAATTTGAACCTTTCATTACGAACGCGAAATTTTGACAGTATGTATAGAATTTTCTTTAAAAGTTACATACATAAACCAAACAAGTAGTTATTTGGTGAAGTAGTTTACGAACCACGTTGGTTTAAATTTGGAACTCCTAATTTTTAATTCCTTTTTAATAGAAACTAGCCTGACTTCAATGAAGGGTAAATTAAAACATAAATTAAAATTTACTTGGTGGAATGATTTCAAATTTCCCGGTGTGCAGACTGCATATATTTCTTTAATTTGACTGATTTTTTGAGGTTTTATTTCTATTTTAAATTCAAATTTTCAGCATTTCGAGAGATATTTTTTACTTATTTTAGAAAATGGTATTAACTTAAACTGATGCCAACTATATAAACAACGCAAACAATAATGTTTGCTTCAAATTAAAAATTTATTTACACGTGACTATTATAAACAGAAAAAAACTTTCACATTAGAATAAAATAATTACCTATAAAAAGCAGGAACTTATTGAAAATTACTTCATAAAAAGTACATTTATACGCGAATTTTAAAGGAGAAAGGATATTGTAAAATAATAAATTCATTAACATGCGTTAGAAGTCTTAAATAGGAGAAATTACGTCACATTTAGGTCACATTACACTTATTATGTAAAATGAACAAAAAATAATATTGCAAAACTGTTTAAATTTAAAAATTGCGAGAGACATTTATTTGATATTTTGAGAAAATATTTTCAACTATTTTTGTTGGGACAGTGAAAACAATGTTTCATTTCTAACAAAAGTATTTTCACGTGAATATTAAAAAGAGAAAGAAAAGTTTGGTGAAAATTACGTCAGATTAAAAACGATACATTTAAAATGTCATATTTAAAAGTACTTTCTTTTCACATTCTTAAAAACACCGGAAGACAAAGACTCTGTTTACTTAATTCATTTTATATTAGCTTATTTTGAAATGTTTAACTGATTTTATTTAATCAAAGACGAAAACAGCCATTGTATCTTTTAACAGCAGCTGATTTTTCCTTAAAATTCCCCAATCAAAGAGAAATTAATAGAAACCCGTTTATAGAGAGATCGCCACTGTTTTTTAAATTATAATTCAATCTTCCAAAATCTTTTTAAAGCCTATCAAATTAGCGTGCTTTTAGAGACTGCGGTATCTATACGGGTGTTGGCGAGCGTAGCCCGTAGGGTGCCTAGCCCCCTAGTTTTCGAAAAAAAAGTAATAAAGTTATATGAAAAAATAGAAATAGTTAAATCTATTACCATAAAGTGGCAGACAAGTCTTGCGTCACATTTTGTTACGTTCAATAGCGCGATTGGTCTGAAAGTCTTCAGAAATGTAGTCTATGCATAACATAAAAAATTTATGCAATTTTGCCAAACCAGTCAGTTTTAACATTCATTTTGGTACAATTTTACAGTGTCCTTTAATTCCACTTCTGCTAAAATAATCACCATATCTATCTATCTATACTTAATATTATAAAGAGGTAAAAATTGTTTATTTGTAGGAGGTAAGCTCTGGAACTACTGAACCGATTCGAAAAGTAATGGTATCAAAATGATGGCGTTAGTCCAACTTAGAACATAGGCTATATCTTATGTCCGTGCCATTGGCCAAAACGGGGTGCAGGAGCAAAAAACATTCTAAAAATGCGATTTTTGTGTTACTGAAGGGCCTAGAAACATGAAATTTGGAATGGTAGTTACTTATAAGATACTAATGATCTCTAAGAACATTTCTTAAAAATTTCAAAATTAAAATGGGGTGAAAATGCGCGAAAAGCGTTCAAAAAAACGTTCTAAATGGCGATTTCTACGAAATTTCAGAAAGTACCAAACGGATTTCAAAAACAATGGTGTCAAAATGATTGTGACAACCCTTGCTCCAACATAAGCTACATTTTATTTCGGTGCCACTACCCCTAAAGGGAAGGGGTACAGTAGCAAAAAAAGTTCGAAATTGCGGTTTTTGGTTTTACTGAAGGGCCCAGATACATGGAATTTGGCACGGTAGTTACTTATTAGATATAAATGATCTCTAAGAACATTTCTTAAAAAATTCAAAATTTTAAAGGGTGAAAATGTGCAAAAAAGCGTTCTAAAAAACGTTCTAAATGGCGAGTTTTACGCAATCTCAAGAAGTACGTAACCGACTTAAAAATACTGGTGTCAAAATGATGGTGACAACCCTTTCTCTACCATAGGCTACATTTTATGTTGATGCCATTACCCCCAAAATGGGTACATGAGTAAACAAAACGTTCAAAAATGCGATTTTTGTGTTACTGAAGGGCCAAGAAACATGAAATTTGGAATAGTAGTTATTTATAAGATATAAATGATCTCTAAGAACATTTCTTAAAAAATTAGAAATTTAAAAGGTGTGAAAATGAGCGAAAGGAGTTCTAAAAAACGTTCTAAATGGCGATTTCTACACAATCTCAGAAAGTGCCCAACCGATTTCAAAAGTAATCGTTGGATATTGATGATGACAGCCCTTGCTCCAATATAGGATCTACTTCATGTCGGCGTCACTACCACTTTGTGATTGCATTTTAAAAAAAGTTCTAAATTGTGATTTTTGAGATACTGAGGGGCTAGGAACTTGAAATTTGGCATGGTAATTACTTATGAGATGTAAAGGGTCCCTGAGAAGACTTCCTTAAAAATTTGAAAATCAAATGGGGTGAAAATAAAAGAAACGCGTTCTAAAAACGTTCTAAATAGCGATTTCTACGCAATTGCAGGAAATATAAACCGATTTCAGAAGTAATGGTTTCAAAGGTGACAGTCCCCGCTCCAACATAGCCTATATTTTACGTTGTTGCATTACCACCTGAGAGTTACAGGAGCCAAAAAGGTTTCTAAATTGCGATTTTTGTGTTAAAGAGGTGGGAGTCTAACATTTTAAATTTGGAATGGTAATTATTTCAAAAATGCAAATGCTTTCTAAGAATTGTCGAAAGAAAACTCCAAATTTAAAAGGATGAAGGGAGCGAAAAACGTTCTATAAGCGTTCTAAATTACGATTTTTATGCAATCGTATGAAATACGAAACCGATTTACACCATAATGGTTGCAAATTGATGGTGATAGAATCTGCTCAAACATAAGCTATATTTTATATCGGTGCCACAACCCCTAGAGGGTTGCAGGAGCAAAAAACTTTCTAAACTGTGATTCCTGCGGTACTGAAGAGGCTAGAAACTTTAAATATAGCACGGTTATTGCTTATAAAATATAAATGTCCTCTACGAACAGTTGAAAATATATTCGAAATTAAAAACGGGTGAAACGAAGGGAAAGAGTGAAAAGCATTCTAAAAGAGTCCTAAATTACAATTTCTATCGAATCTCAGGAAATAATAAACCGATTACAGAAGTTATTGGTCGCGAGTCAAGAGTGATAGCCCTTGATCCTATACGGGCTATATTTTATGCCGGTGTCACTACCACCTGGTTGTCAGGAACAACAAGAAAGCCTTTAAAAACATCTAAATTCCGTTTTCTATATAATATTAGTAAATACCAACCGACATCAAGGTTAATGTTAGGAAATTAATGGTGACAGTCTCTGTTTCAACATTTTTCGAGACATTCTATTTCAATTCTGTTTAAGCATTTTATATTAGTTCCACTAACACCAGAGAGGTGGTAGACTGTTAGACAAGAAGCTTGGAATTTGACATGATGGTTAATTTTAAGATGTAAATGTTTTACGATGGTTTCTAAAAAATTCAAAACTTCAAACGAATACTGAAATGAGCGTATGAAATGAGCATAAAAGTCTCAAAATACTTTCTAAATTATCATTTATTTGGAATTAGTTTTAGTTCTTATTAATTAAAACCTCATTTCTATCTATTGCACTTTTATAATGAAGTTTAGTCAAACTGTGGCTTAATTTGTAATTTTTGAATTATTCTAAAAGTGTTCTCCTAATAAAAAATAGTCATGCAAATATGACTTGGCATATTTCAACTATTACACGAGCAAAGCCGCGGGGTTTACTAGTAATTTATAAATTTGTTCGATTCGTAGCTTGAATCTAATTTATTTTCAGACTTAATAACCAACTGTTTTTTTAATTTTGTTCTTTTAGTACTTACTCAACAATTTATACTTTATTTAATAAGGTCTGTAATCACATCACGCGACCTTAAAAATTCAAATAACAATGCATTTTAAAATTAAATGCTGAAACATAGAAACACACTGTAAAAATATTAAGTAACGTTACTCCATAAAATTCGTGGCTGCCTTGCTGTCTCCCTTTTACGAGTAACTAGTAACCTTCGCCCCCTGCGCTGGTCGGTTTCTCTAAAAGAATGTTGAATCAGCCTATCTAGAAAGACTATCTAGACATATCTACAAAAAATGTAATTAATAAAAACCTTTTTATTAATATCTAAACAGATATCCATAAATCTTGCCTTATTCTTATAATCTTATGTTATTAATTTGAAAGTAGATGTTGGCAACGTAATAGGCAAAATAGCTCTAAAATTACTGAAGTACCTGTGTTTGACTATTTTTTAGTGCGTTTCTTATCTTGAAATCCCTGCTTCTACATAAAATTGCTGAGGGGGATATACAGAATTTTCCTCAAATTTTCTACCATCCCTTTACCCCACTAGAGGTGCAGGATTTCTAAAATCACTAAAATATATGTTTAATTATTTTGTTAGTAGATTTGTTATCCTAAATTTCTCGCTCCTACCTAAAACTGGTACGGAGATATGGCCAAATATTCTAAAATTTTTAAAATCCGTTTTAACCCCCGTAGGGCAGAATTTTGAAAAATAATTCCTTAGCATGCGCCTATAACATGCGTTTCCACGAATTTTCATGCTTCTTGGTTCAGTAGTTTGGGCTGTGCATTGATTATGAGTCAGTAAGAACAAACTCTTATATAATATATATATAGAGAGAGAATTAACTGATATAATTCGTGTTACGTTACACTAATGTGTAAAATTTCTCCAGTTCTATCATTTTAAATTACACCATTATGTAAGTTAAATTATTCTATCATATTTTAGGCAGAATCGTGCTACCAATTTCATGGAGTAACATAGCATAATGGTTTAACAGTACAGCAGAAGGCAAAAGCTAGGTCTTAATAGCGCGAAAAATTGATTTTCTCTTATAATGACAGAAATAAAAGCTTAAAATCCATGCGATTCCAAGAAGATATCCTTTAATTCAGCTGCTGAACAAATGATTTATATTATTTGAATATGTGGATAACTTTCAAATATTTTTGTAACATCCGGGTGAGTGACACAATAAGCGTGCTCACGGGTTAAAGAGACGATCGCAGATTCATGTGAAACATTCCCCAACTATCTACTACCTTTTAAAATGCTACGCCTGTTACTATAACATCTGATTTAACTTATGATTTAATTAGACAATTGTAAAGCGCTTTCATCAAAAATGCAAAATACTCACCAATACAACTGTTATTTACAAGTTTATGAGTAACTCCAGGACATATGCAGGTTTGTTTGTCTTCCCTTTGCACGCAGATACCAGGATGACAATTTGAATCATCACATATGGAAATTTCATTCGTCGTTTCTAAAAATAATAATAATAATAATATTCTTGATATAAAAGCGAATTAAACAGCTTCAGTAACTCAAAACGGATATAATATAAATTACACCGCTTTTACTCTGTTTTATTTAACTTAATCTGGTTTTTGCATGTAAAGATACTATTTTCCAAAGATATTTATCTCATTTCCTGATAGGTACAAATTATTCGATTCATTTTAAGGCCTTTTTCCGTTAGCCGTCGCTAAACATTCTCTGCAGCGCATAGGATTTTTTGTGGGTTGAATATACATTAGAATTCATTATGCACAAATAAACGATCGGCAAAATATGCCAAGAGTTTGCATAACCTGCAACAATAAAATGATTCATCGGCAAAAAAGTGGAAAATAAATTATAAATAAAAAATGAGAATGTTAAACCAAAAAAAAAAAAAAAAAAAAAAAAACGCTTTTATCAATTAATAGTATTATGTTTAAAATTTTAAGATTAATTAAGAAACAAATTTAGAAATCCTAAAAAGATAGTTTAATAATGTTTAGTTTTTTTTCAGTTGAAAAGAAACATATCAAAATTTATATAATTTTTAATAAACTCACTTGAGCACATGTAAAAAAAGCAGGGAATTTTTCCTAATTGAGTTCAGTGCTTACGCCAAAGTGATGTATCGTAACATAAAAGTTTGCTGAAATGCATTAATTGTACTCAAACATTGATACGTGATATACAATATGAACATTATATGCTAAAAGACTGATTTTTAAAAAGCTATTTTTACATAATGGAATAACAATGATGAATGAATATCCTTGAATTCTGTTTTTTTTTCTAATGTATCGTCTTTGCATAAAAATATTTCATGGATTTTATAAACATAGATAAACTTATTATCGTAGTTAGTATTTTTAAACATATATTTTTAAAAATATATAACATTTTAATCATATTAATCTAAGTATTACAGAGTTTGTACGAATCAAGGAATTCAGGGGATTTTAGGTGTTTTACTACCAGAAATTTCGTAAAATTATGGTCGTTATATCTGAAAATCATATTTGCATTATCATATTTGCAAATGACATTATGAAAGGAAATTTCATTCATATCAATTCATTTCATTCATTACTCATTAATTTCAAATGAAAACTATTGTAAATTATTGAAAAAAAGTATTTCCTTGTTAAAAAACATATTCTATATCTCTAAATCATTATTATTTTCCCAATCAAAGAACAGAACAAACCTAAGAAAACCGTTGCCGCTTTGAGTTGGCATTATCGTTTGCATGAGAAAAAAAATAAACATTATAAAACCATATAGGTAATTCGTTGTTGGATGAATGCCAACATCGGTTTTCATTTCCTTTTCCTTCTATTTCGGGGTGCTACGACAGGCGGTAACCTCATCCGCGGGGCATTCCATGTATCTTTTTTTACAGACAGCTGGAGTCACGTGATGCTTGAATGCACCAATGCAGGTGTACAAAAAGAACATCACGTATAACGTATATATATATTAAACAAACTGTACAACTATTGAAAAATTACTTGCGTATATGAAACAGTGAATAAGTTGAAAGAAAATATGTTGCCTAATTTCATTTTTTTCTATCTCGCCACGGCCCCTATACTGGAAAAGTACCTAAAGAACATTAAAATCCAGTAGTTAGGATTTCAGACAGTACAGTGCCGTCGATTAGCTCTTATGTTATTAGTAGCATCGGGATGAAGATTTAAAGACGTACATTTTCGCATATTACACATTAAATTTACACCCATAGATTTTGAAAAAAAAACCCTTAAAAGCGCGGAGTTTAATTAAATTGCACTGACCTGGATTATGAAAGATTAATGGTTTTAAACGGGAATTTCGCCAAATCAGCCAGCTGTTTCCAAGTTGGCTTCATATATGGCAGCTTGTTTTTGTCGCCAAATTTGGCGATATTTTGCTAAGTTGGTCAAAATTTGGCGCTGCGGTGGTAACACTGAATTACTATTTTTCAACAATTACTAATTACAATAAAGCGGTCCTACCGGAATTGTGAGTGACACTCAGAGATTTTATATAAATAGATAGGCACATCTGTTAAATATTTTACTTTCAGTGTTTATGCCACTATATAAATGGTTTTCATACAATGGTAGAAAATTCTTTTTTCTCTTCAGTATTTTATTAACTATATTTTTGTAAATTTCTTAAAAGTTACTTACCACATGTTGCACTATCAGCAGATAATATGAAACCTTCTTCACAAGCACATTTTCCAGTATATACATCACACTTTTGTTCACATTTCGACATTCCTATTTCGCAATTATAATCTGAAAAGAAATGTTAATGTACCTAATCGTCAGCAATTCACCTTTTTTATAAAACAAATGCACTATTACAAATCTCACACTTAAATGTTTCGTCTTTACTATGAATGATGAGAAATTTGTCGCTTTTATGTAGGTACTTTGGATTGCGCGGACAGTTATGAGAGGCTTTTCGCAAAGAATGGTTAAAAATGAAAATTGTTTTAGATTTATTGGTTTAGATCTCGAAGAATAATGGATCTTTTTATTAACTCGCACCCATCAACAACATTTTATTCCACATACATTGATCTTGAGTGTTTCTTATGTCATAGAAGGAAATATGAATAATGAAATTATTTTTTGAATTCAGTAAAAAATATGCTTGTAAAAATTTTCCTTGCATTTGATTTATAAATGCTATCTTCAGTAATACAGAAAGAAATTAGCTGCTTTATCTCATAATGTTTTCCATAAGTATAATTGGGACATTCTCACAACATTTTGACTTTTAAGTCCCTGAATAATAATTTTTATTTTAGTACATATTCTTTTTTTTTTTCATATACTGGGGAACATCCCACTGCATGATTGCATAACAATATTAACGAGATAAATAAGTTTGGACGATTTTGGGGGTCCAAATACCAGAAAAACGCCTATACCGTCCCGTGTCCCTGATGCTGATTTTTAAGTTTGGAACTGTCTGTATAAAATTCTTTCAATAAAAGTAATTCGATGCAATTTTTTTCCAAAGCTGGGACAATTTTTTTATATAAATATGTAGCTAAATATTAACCTGCACACATTTTTACGGTTGATACTATTTTTTGAACTCTGTCCCTAAGTTTTAGATTCTTTACCATGCCTCTTGCTAAGCTTATACAGAAAATATCTTCAGATGCAGCCACATACATTTTCAAGTTTTTTTCTCATGCAGAAGTATGCTAGAAAAAGAATGTCTAAAATTCTTCAACATGGAATTTACTGCAGAATTTAAATCAGCATTTAAATATCCATTTCAAGCATCGTGACTTTATTGGTAGTCTTACCGTCCCCAAGGTATATTCCTGCACTTTTCGAGGTAAATTAAAAAAAAATTAATTTAATCCAATGTAAATATCTGTTTTTAAAAATTAATGAACGTTGTGTCTATCACTTAGTCTTAACATGATTTGCCTAAAAATAGTGGTGATTTTCCTTACCGTCCCATCCTTACCATCCCTTTTTTTCCATTACCGTCCCTTTTTTTCCTATACCTTCCTCTTTTTTTCCTTCCGTCCCTTATTTAACATCCCTTTAAAGCAATGTTATACCAAAATTTTGTACTAAAAATACTACATTGTTATTATTTCTTATATGAATGTCCTGTGGGTACTATGCAAAATCATTATAAGTAAAAATTTAGAAGAAAATAGAAAGTTATAGTGGTAAAATGGTAAGGAAAAATAAACTCGTAAGTTTAACTTAGACCTCAGTTAAGTAAAAAAATTTCGCTGCTGAGCATTTTTTCTTTGTTTTGAATCATTAAGGCATTCGTATATCATATTAAAATGTTATATTAACAAGTTTAATTTCATCATAATTTTATTCCCGAAAGTCAAAAGATTGTGAGAATGCCCCAATTCAGGGGTTCACAACCATAATAGGCCAAGTCTATTTAGAAAAAAAAATGAGATAGTCCATTTAGACATAAAATCTGTTTAGTTTGCTCCCACAGTAAACCAAAAGTCTGTAAACAAATGTCATATATGAGAAAGCATGTGAAACCATACTTGGTTTACTGTGGGAGTAGACAAAACAGATTTTATGCACCCACTAAATGGACTATCTCATTTTTTTAAATATAGACTTGGTCTATTATGGTTGTGAACCTCTGAATTATACACGATTTGATTTAAGTTATATTTAAAAATTAGTTAACATAATGCTAAAATTGTCACGTAAAAGTGAAAAAAAAGCTGTCGATTTGATTTAAGGTATTTGCCTACATTCAAAGTGCTTTTTTTTAAAAAGCAAAATGCACAAAATTGCGAAAATGCGCGCACAAACACACACACACACACACACACACACACACATATATATATATATATATATATTAGGGTGGTCCTTAAAAAATTAACTTTTAAATTTTCTATGGGGCACCCTCCTATTTTGTTCTATGTATAAAATAAAGACTTCCACAAATTTCAAAATTTTAAAACATATTTTAAGGGTCTCTACCAAGGTTTGAATATTTAAAGAAAAATCAAAATTGACATATTTTGTAATCTAATAATATAGTATTAATACAATTCCATAGTCATTGCCAAATTGAATCAAGGTATGATATTAGGCTGTAAAGGCTGCCGTTTCAAGTTTCAACATATTTACGCAGTCTATTGTCCAAACACAGACAGGCGTATTTCATGTCTACACTCTATTTCACCTATCATAAATTATAGAATTTTTTTATATATATTCGTAAAATTTCGTACTAAATGGACGTATTCGTATCAGAGGCTGATTAAGCAGAGTTCAAAACTTAAAAAAAGAGTATTCGTCAAGCGTTCTTATGACTATTCACCGGGATTGAAAAATTTTGAAGACATTTGAGGATCTCAAACTGTAGACAACTCACCCATTATCGTTTCAGATAAAGGTATTGACCAGTTACTTGTTCAAAAACCTCAATCAAGATCAGGTGAGGCGATAACTTCTGCTGTTAACAAAATATTGGAGTCGTGGAGAGTACCAAGCAAGTAAAACGTATGAGTTTTGAAATAACCTTTGTTAATACTGGATTATCAAAAGAAGCTTGTGCTCGTCTGGAACAGAATAAGAACAAAGAAATTATTTGGATTGTCATCATTACATCCTTGAAATACTGTTTTTGTTCTTTATCTTTTGTATGCAGTTTATTGTATTCCTCCATGAGTGCTACCCCACTTTTGGCTACTTCATTAACAAATTTGACTGAAGTCGCTGCCTTACATGTCTTGTAGGATTCATTTTCAATCTAATTAGTCACATCTGTTTCAAAAAAGTCTGAAGGTAAATCCATAATTTAAAAAAAAGTCAGAGTACTGCTTGTTAAAAAATCTTGCAAGTCATTTTGGAGAATGACATCAGGATCAGTATGTGTACGTTTCAAGGGTTCATTAAGGTCTTCATTTTTCAAAGCATGCACCATTTTTCCTTTACTTTCAAAAAAGACATTATCATCGAAAAATTCAAAACCAAATAGTTCTTCTGTGAAGTACAGAAATGTCCTAGGAACTTCTTTGAAGCACACAAAGAAATGATTTCATTTACATTTTCGTCTTTTTTCAAGTTCTTCAGGAGTAATAAATCATTGGGCCTGATACCAACTGTGAATGTAGATTTTCATCACAAACGAGCAAACTTGATAAACTCCAGATTCTTTCTGCTTTGAGAGTTCAAACGGATCTCTAAGTAAATAAATCTTGAGCGAGCATATGGCCTTCACCATCCGTGGAACGCGATGCAATCCACCTGGTGCTCTAATGCAAACACTTCTTTCGGGAACTCCTCCTAAGAAAATGATCGCAAGCTCTATCAGTTCCTTGTAATCGTGCCTTGGATGCAAAAACATTAAGATGATTTTGAGCAAATTCTGTAATTTCTGACGCATTATGTATTATTATTTGATTAAATTGTCAGTTATGGGAGTCTGAAATATGCCATAATCGATAGACATCAACGAAATTTTTAAACCGTTTGAATAACAGTATGTCTGGTCCGATTGAAACTCCGAGAGACTTAACAACAACTTCCTCAAGCATAATTTCATGGATGTGATGATGGCAAGCCAAATGATTTCTTTGTTCATATTCTAATCTAGACGAACACAAGCTTCTCCTGATAATCGGGTATTAACAAAGGTTATTTCAAAAGTCATACATTTTACTTGCTTGTAATCCCCCCAACTCCAATGTTTCGTTAAGAGCAGAAGCTATCGCCTCACATGTTACTGATTGAAGTTTTGGAACAACTAGTTAAATGGTCAGTACCTTTACCTGAAACAATAATGGGTATTCTGTCTACAGTTTCAGATCCTGCAATGTCTTCTAAAATTTTGCAATCCCAGTGAACAGTCAAAGGAACGCCTGCCGAAAACTCTTTTTTTTTTTAAGTTTTGTGCTCTGCTTTTCATACGACTATGGCCATTTTGTACGACATTTTACGAATATAAAAAAATCTAATTCTATAATTTATAAACATTATGTATTAAATTCGTACGCATTTTAGCTATTTAAGATTAAAAAATAACGGAGAACTATTTTTCAAGGCTGGATGTTAGATTCTCTACCTTTCAAAATGCTGCCAAGTTGAGGTAAAATAGAGTGTAAACATGAAATACTCATATCTGTGTTTGGGCAATAGACTGACTAAATATGTTGAAACTTGAAACAAATGAGATTCTTTACAGCCTAATATCATAGCATGACTCAATTTGGCAATGACTATGGATTTGTATTAATAATTTATTATTAGATTACAAAATATATCAATTTTTAATTTTTTTAAGCATTCAAACCTTGGTAGCGACCCTTAAAACATGTTTTTAAATTTTGAAATTTTTGTGGAAGCATTTATCTTATACATAGAACAAAATAGCAGGGTGCCCCATAGAAATTTTAAAAGTTAATTTTTTAAGGACCACCCTAATATATATATATATATATATATGTGTGTGTATATATATATATGTGTGTATATATATATATATAATTCAGTTGTCAAACAGAATAAGGGAAAAAAATAAAATCATAACAATATCTTCATGAAATAGTAAAAATTTGGAGGGGGGGGGGGTGCCATTTTTTAGCAAAATTTTATTCTTACACGAAACAGCGTACATTCAATTCAGCAAAATATATTTCAAATTCCTCTGTACTACTTACTACTATTACATCTTACTGTTCACTGAACTAGGAGTTATAAAATATCTTAAAGAATAATTGAGCTATTTCAAAATACGCCTATGGAACATATTTTTTATAAACTATTACCATTTTTCTATATTCGATTATCGATAAAATAATTAAATTATAATATACAGTTCAGAACGTAGTGAGTAATAAAGTAAGGATTTTGAAAATTTCACTGAAACACATGGAAATAACGAAAACATTGACGTTCTAGAAATCGTATTTTAAGATTTCGTATCTATAAAATTAATCTAAAAATATCAATTAACGTTTATTAGTGCTTTTATGTAAAACAAAATGTCAGAAAATCATGCATAGAAACATTATTTACATTTCTACTTGATTTCTTACGCACACTTCCTGTATTTGTCACACTACTTCATGTTTATTAAATGGGACATAACTCTTTTTAAAATAATTATAGGAATAAAATTAAACCAAATTTGGAATCGTAAGAAAATGCTCTTTCAAATAAAATAAGAAACAAAATCTCGAAAATTGTGAACTAAACGACAATTTTAATGCACATGGATATAGACCGGGAGGTGGCAGCACAGGCAATCACCTCACTATGTTCACGGGAGAATTAGTGAATAGTTCTAGAATTAGTTTAAACTCGATTCGTATATTAAAATGCAATCGGTCTGCCAAGTCATATCTTGGTGCAAAACACCTGAAAACCCGATTTCAGCGGTTTACTCTTAGGTTTATAATTGTGTTTTCCTGTACTAAAATGTATGAAAAAACATCGAGGACTGGGAGCAGGAAAATACAATGGTAAACCTACGAGTAAGCCACTGAAATCGGATTTTCAGGTGTTTTCCACGAAGATATGACTCGTCAAACATTGCGTTTTAATAAGCTAATCAAGATTTAACTAATCCTAGAATTTCATCCGTGAACCCGATGAGGTGATTGTCTGTGCTACCGACTTCCGGTCTATTAATACAGCTTCAATATTTTTTTGGAGCTAATTAGGAGAATTGCAGAAAAACTATTTTATACCGCAAATTATCATAGTACAGTGCGAAAAACACGCATATCTGCGAACTGTGCCTCTTAATATAAATGCAAAATATGACATAGGATACATATACTGGGTGATCAGATTCATGTTATAAATTTTAAGGGTTGGTACAGGACACTATAACAATCATTTATTGTATAGGAATGTATAGGCGCAAAGGACGCTTTGAGGTACAAGCATTAGGGGGCCAATTTGGCACTTTTTTATTTCAAAATTTCTCATTCATACCATAAAATTCATGTACTATTATTTTCTTTATTCAAGACAAACATTTCGTGATTTCATAAAGAAAAAGCTCTTCTTTGAAAATTTGCTATATGAAATCGAAATTTTTGTATTAAAAATAACATCCATTCCTATCTCATTTCAGGTATTTCATGTGTTTGACAGTTTGCCAGTTTTGCGGGGTTTTTTTTTTTTTGTTTGTTTTTTTTTGTTTGTTTGTTTTTTTTTTCTTTACATTGAAAGATATTTTTTCACATAATATTTCAGTTTAAGGCATACCAAAAAAGGATATTATTTATGCACTTTATAAAAATATTCATGGGGATGAAAGAAATTAATGTTTGAAGATGCTAATGCCATTTCATTTTTAGAACATTCATCTGGTTTCATTTTTTAAGTTAAAAATTGAAAGTGACTCATGAGAACAAAGTGATGTAATAATATAAATGGAACTGCAGTTAATATTTTTTTTTCTCAATTTAAGTTCAGTCCAAGGAACTAGCACTTCTACTTTCAAATCTACAATTTCTTAAACATTATCATTTATAACTCTATGAAAATTTATGAACAAGTATATAAATTATACATTTACTAAGGTGCAATATAATTTAATATATTAAAGGAACTGAAAATTTAAATGAAAGGCAAATATAACCAATCAGATAATCAATATTAATGCAGATATTTATAAATAGCTGAGTAATATTTAAAAAATTACATTCATATTTGAAAAATAGACAGTACCTATCACATATCTCTGTGACATGATGGAATGGTGCTTCTTTCTTTACTGTTCTGTACGTTAAGCTATTTTTCCCGACTATGAATTATTAAGACTTTTCTTAGAACTAATAATTGAAGAAAAAAGTGAATCATACATGCTATATTTAAGTGTCATGTACTATTTAAAAATGAAATTAATGTATTTTTTCATAATTTTTTAAGTTAGTCAATTATATTTCATTAGTCCACTGTACAAATATAAGTGCATACTTTTTATTGCAAAGTATATTTGAATATTATATTTACCGAATTATATTATACAGCTATCGCTTTAGTTTTATTTTATATTTATATTCATACAGAAATATTGCAAAAGGCTGTAGTACAATTTTATTTTGGATATAATGTGTTAAATTGACTCATTTCGAAGGGTTTTTTTTAGCTCTTGAACGAATCACAAACTAAAACTAGTATGTTGTGGCCATCACAAAACTTAATTCTATCTCATACATGTCAATACATCAAAATTCACTACCTCAGTGCCAAGCTAAATGGCAAACTGTGTTCATCATGAGAATTCTAAAAATATGAAATTCCGTGCATTAGTTCTCGAGGTATGACTGTCACTGAAATCTTGTAAATCCAGCAAAATGCAGCATAGCAATGCCACCTATTGGGTTATTTACACCAGAACCTAATTATCACCAACTTATGTCAACGTATAACTGAATATGAACTTTGAGGAAAATTTGTGCATTAGTTCTTGAGATAGAGGTATTGCGCAAATCAGGACAAATGCAGCATAGAAGCGCCACCAGTTGAGCGATTTGCAACAACACATAATCAGATGAAATATTAATCAAGTTATACTTAAATCTGAATTTTGATGAAAATTCGTGCGTTAGTTCTTGAGATAGAGCTATTGAGGAAATAGTTCAAAATGCAGCACAGCAGCGCCAACTATTAGGCGATTTAAACCAACACGTAGTGAGCATCATTTAATATGAAGGACTAACTAAATCCGAAGTTTGATGAAAATGTGTGCATTAGTTATTGAGATAGAGCTACTTCGAAAATAGTATAAATCCTGCAAAATGAAGCATAGCAGCGCCACCTGTTGGGCAATTTACACCAAAACGTAAACAGCATTCATGTAAAGGACTAACGGAATCTGAAGTTTTATAAAAATCCATGCATTAGTTCTTGAGATAGAGCTTTTGAGGAAATCTTGCAAAATGCTACATAGCAGCGTCACCTGCAGGGCGATTTACACCAAAAACTAATCAGCACCATTCTATATCAGGGACTAACGGAATATAAATTTTTATTAAATTCCGTGCATTAGTTCTTCATATAGAGCGCCCACAAAATTTGTGTCACATACAGAGAGACGGACAGACAGACAGACTCACAGACTCACAGACAGACATTTTGTAAAAACATGTTTTTTGGAATCTCTGACCCATAAAACGTGTAAATCCGTCGAAAACTGGAATTCGAAAAATTTCATGAAACCAATACTTTCTTCTTGTAAAGATAGAAGAAAGCAAAAAAAAATTATAGCCTATGGGCTACCAGAACATTTGTCATATTTTTAACGAAATTGTGTAATTAGATAAAACGATAACTTAACTAACCATTTGTCACTATTACTTTTCAAGGATATTTTTAAATCCATATACATTACTTTCTGTAACATTGTCTAATTTATTTTAACCTGATTTTTTAGGGTTTTTATTATGGCAATATAAAATTCAGAGCAATTTCCGAATTTTTCCGAATGTTTCTACATTATATGACCTTCACACAGCGGGCATATTTTAGAACAAGTTGAAAATTGCACGTCAAACTTTGGCAAATGAGGTGTGTTCGTACTATAACGAGTTTTATATATTTTTTGCACCACTGTACTGGAATATACCATTGTACTGAATGTATATTTTAGTGTACTTCATAAGTGCATATTTATTTCATTCTGTTTGAAAGGCTGTAACATAATTAAAATGCATTTGAAATAATTTTTTCCCATTGGCCGTAATGTAACAAAAAATTTGACTGTTCCTGTTATTAAACTATGCAACCAATTTTCATAAAATTTGAAATGACTCGACAAAATTTTGAAACTTCAGACCATCCAGTTGGGTGGTTTTTGCTCTGTTATATGCGTACGGACGGACAGACAGATTGCCAGAATGATGACTATAGGTGCTATGTATTTATATAATTACGAACGCACCTAAAAGCGCTCTGATAAATCGAAGTTTCAAATTAGGTTTTAAACAATATTTTTAGTTCATAGTTAAAAAGAGATGGGTAAGGCATAACTGTGTTGCTCAGACAACGGGAAAATAAGTACGAAAATTCCTGTAGATAAGTAAGGGCTTTATAAATCTAAAATTAGCTTTTCATTACTCAGCGCATTGCGGTAAATTTACTAAAAAATAGCTTTGATTCCTATGCTATCTATTTATGTGTATTCAAAAATGGATAATGAGCTCAATGGTATGCATATTTATAATTAACTTTGAATCTATTTTGTGAATTATAGAAATAGTTTTTAAAATTAAATAATATTTTTAAATGCATTTTAGTTTTAGAACGCCGCTAATCCGAACTAATTGGGACCGATGCCTGTTCGGATTACCCGAAATTCCTATAAAAATAGAAAAGAAAAAGATGCGCGCTAGAAAAATGTAAGTTATAAGTACTCAGTAGTACAGTAATCATCCTCTAATCCGGCATCTAAAGTCCGGCGTGCTGGATAATTCGGCACGACATTCGGGGAAAATAGTATTTCTTGTTTAATGAATCCTGATGTTTATAATAATCAATTGGAACTTATGAGTGACGAATTATGTAAAAACCCTTTACAAACGGTTCAAAATCGCGAATCTATAAATAGCTCAGTCACCGCACTTCGACGAAGGAGCGAAAGAGAAAAAACATTTCTGTAGATATTTTACGAAATCAAACTGTTGAAAGGAAAAATAATTTTTTATCATCTCAATTAAATACTTTTTGCATTTTAGAAAAGATTTTTATGATGACTGGCAAACATACTGATATTAGAGATTTTTTAAAGATGCCTTCTACGAGTAGGTCTACAGTGCACGTTTTCATTTTATATTCGTGTACATATATTCTACTTTTACATTATTGAGTATTTTTTTTATTCTATTCAGTTGTATTCTATACCTTAATCTATTCATGTATAATTTTCCAAAATAAAATTCAATTCGGATTAACCGGAAATTCGGATTAGCGGGTTTCGGATTAGCGGGGTTCTACTGTACTTCCGTTTCTGGTCCAACATTATTTTTCTAGCGTGTGTAATATTTTACCTCCTACTAAGAATTGGATGGCACTTCGAGCAATTTAACCAAAAGAAAAAAAAGAAAAGTAAAGTTAAGAAAAGAAAAGAAAAGAAAAAAGAAAAGAAAAAAAGTTGTGTTTTTAATTTTATAACTTCTTACACATATTTTTTGGTTCTCAGCATTAAATTGTGGTTCTAAATTTTTTTTTTTAAGTTTTTATTTCTTATAATAATATTATTGGTCAAACAAACTCACATTAAGTAACATTTATATAAAATTAAATTTCTAATAAAATTTGCAACCCCTCTTTCCTTTATTCATATCTAACAATCAAAAACACACTTTTCTGGACCTGGGGTTGGTTGTATTCTTTTCAGTGTTGAAATATTCACATATTTGGATACCCTAGATAAAAAGTTTTGGTATGTTTTTATTTTTGTTTCATTTTTCGAATGTTTTTATAAATATGGACCTCATGATCATGTCTTATACATCTGATAAACAAAACTAGTCTTTTGTTTGATTACTTGTATTTGGGTTCCGAACTTGGATTTTTCAGTTTCAGCCGTTTAAAAGTTATTGAGTAAGCGTTTTTTTATGAGTTTGCGACCCACTGTGCGTCGTGAAAATTAATAATTAAAAGCACAGAATTTTAATAACTAAAAATTTGCTTGTTACAGTTTCAAATGTTCAAATTTATGTTAATTTTAACATCGAGACAACCTTTAATAAAAATTTAAAACCATTAATTTGAAGTTAACTTTATTCGCAACCTATTTACACTGTTAATTCTTATTTTCAACTCTTCTTGAAAGGAATAAAAGGTTTTCACCGTTTTTAAGTGCGTTCGCAATTATATAAATACGTAGCACAGGTTGGACCATCCGTATGTCTGAATGTCTGTCTGACCTTCCGTCTGTATGTCAGTCTGGCCGTCCATCTGTACCTCAGTCTGTTGTTTGTCTGACGGTCTGTCTAAGCGCAAAATCTACCCAACCGAATGGTTTGAGATTTTATTCATACAATCGTTGCAGAATTGTGTCGAGTCATTTCCAAATATAAAAATCGAGTCAAAACTTGAAAAGATATTAAAAGTTTTCTTCGTTGTATTAAATCCTACCGTAATTAATTAATTCAGTGGTATCCTACGATAGATAATGACTCTAGGTTGCCATGGTGATAACGTACTATTTAAGATGGATTCCTATTATTTCAGTATTACTAAATGCAATATATAGAATCGTAATAAAGTTTGTATTCAAGCACTTTTGCATTGCAATAGCTTTTGCAGCATGATTCGAATATTTATAACATCAGTTATAGTACGAAAGCACCACATTGGTCACGTTTGATGTACAATTTCCGCCTTTTTTCCAACATCATATACTGTTAAACCACGTAGCATCACTGTGTAATTTTTACAAATAGGAATTATACTTATTTATTCAATATGATTATTTAGAAATTTACTATAATGTTATAAATACGCAACAGTCTTTCTAAAATATAAATTGTCACCTTGCTAGATACGAAATGCCCACTGAAATAGTCTAGCATGCGTATCTGCCCTAGTTTGTGATTATGAAGTGATTAATGTGATTATAAATACGTCGACACAAAGCGCTGCAATAAATCCCAACATCTGTTAATTATTCCAGAGTTTGGTCCAAGACAAACATGTTTGTAACCGATATATGTATATAAGGAAATGTGTTTTATTTTGGTAAGGTTACATTTGAAGACAGTTCACTCGAGAAGCCTGGGGCCGTTGTTCCACAACCCCGACACATAAGATATGGTACTTAATTGCTAGAGCAAATTCATAGCTGGTAGCATTGGGAATGGAGGGCATGCTAGTAAAAATTTAACAGAAATGCAAGGGAAAAGAACTCATAAAAAGAAATGTCTGAAAGGAATTTTAAGTATAGCATTACGATAACAAGATATATATTTGCATTTTTATTTTAAAAGAAATAATTTTTATAGAAATTTTTCATATTTTTTGGATATTTTTTTATAAAGTTATAAGTAAAATAAAAGTCGAAGGTAAGGGATGTTAGCAACGAAAGTGAAAAGGGATAGTCTAAGTCCATATGCCGGTGAACTTGCGTTTTGGATCCGCCCAGGTGGACGTGCGTTACTGGAACCAATGCTGTTGCTTAGTACCAACAGCGGAAGCTCCCCTGCTTGCGCGTAGTGACTTATCTTTAAAAAGACTCTTGCCACACCAGGGTCACAAAAACTGAGGAAAAGTATTTCATCGGTGGCTAAAGAAGCGGCACAGTCTTCATTATTGCTTTACGAACGGTAACAGCATTGAAAAAGGGTTCGCGTAGCTACCAGGAACGGAGCGGAGACCAGTGCACACTTCAACATCAGGGGAAGAAATGAGCACTGCAGAGCCGAAATTGGGGCACGGGCTGGGCAAAACAGGCGGAACTTAGGATGCGTTCTTAACCCACTGCCTCACGTGCCATATATGCACATACCTTAAAACATAATTTTCATTATGTGACATGAATTTGGCTAATATGATCACTGCAACCCATCGATCAAAGAATAGAATAACACTTATTTTGTGCATGTCAGATGGCTGCATTAGCCAAAAATTAGAATTTGTTCTTCAGAAATAAAAAAAAATTTCCATCAAGCTATTAAAGTAAGATTTACTTTCAGTATTTTTACTGAATACTTAAAAATATTAATATAAAAAAAGTTGCAGAATGTTAAGCAGGTAAAATTAATTAATTTAAGCTCATTTAGTTGCAAAATATAGCAATACGATATTTTAAAACCCTTGAATCTGTACATATAGTACATACCATAATATACCAAATGTTACCTGAAAATTTGAAATTTATTTTTAATTACTATTTTTCCAATTACTAGGCCGATATATAGATTTTAAAAAAAAAATTATTTCATAAAAATAGAAAAAATCGTGCCTTGAAGGGTTAAATTTGATTGGATGCAGAGAAGTTGTTTTGGTAAGGTACTTATTAGAATTCATTTTAGAATTTTTTATTAAATTAAATTTCCGGTTGCAAACATGCTTTCTTCGATTGAACTCCGAAATAATTAAGAGATGTTGGCATCCATGCGTTATCTGAAAAAAATAATTAAAAGCGCTGCAGTTATAAAATAAGAACATTTTTATGTTGTAACTTTTTTTTTACTTATGTTAGTAAGTACTTACACTTAACACATTTTCTACCGTCAAAATATTCTCCATCTTTACATTGACATGAGTAATCTGTATTTTTACCACATAGGGAACCTTCAGGGCAGGAAGAACATTTGTCCTCTAAAGGAAGTAAATTGGGGTAAGTAGATTATTGTTTTAGGAACGTGATATTTTGTATTATCACTGGTTAGCATACGGATAATAATAAAAAATAAATTAGTGATAATTGAAGTTTAATAACATTTAAAAGTTTAATCAAAAACTTGAAATAAATTCAAAAGACAGAGTAATTCAGAAATGTATTGTTTCTGAAAGGTAATAAATATATTCATTTTTTATGTAAATATCTATATAACCGACTTAATTTACAAAAATATTTTGAAATACATAATAGATTTTTGAATGCCATACAGATATACTTCAGTAAATTAAGAAAACTTAGTATTGTAATGATTATGTAAATATCTACATAACCGACTTGGGTTATTTAATCTACAAGAGTGTTTTTGAATGCCATACACCTATACATCAGTAGATTGGAAAAACTTAGTACTAATTTTATGGTAAATCCAATATTCTGATGATCCACTATTTATTTTATAATAGATATAGTTATTTGTAAAGATAGTGATGACAAACATAAATGTGGGTTTATAAAATAAATTTCTGCTTAGACGTAGAAACCTTTTTATTTATATTTCTAACCTTGTCCGAAATGCATATAAAGATGATGTATAAAATGACTTAACATTGACTACTGTAAAATTTCTGGGCTTCATAGTGCCTCTATATAATAGCTTTTGCATAAATTTAGAAAATTACCGCAATTGGTGTATTTATAATTCTTGAATTCGGTGTTATAAATTTATATGCATCTCATCCTTTACCGGCACGTAATATTTCTATGCATCTTGTAACACTGGTTAGACAAGCAATAAAATAAGTACATAGTTTTAACATGTGCTGCTGCCGGAATTGGGACTATAAACACACAAAAGCGCTTTTTGGGATATAAACCTGGCTCCTTGAAGATTCATTCGGAGACAGCCAATGTCTCTTACGTTTCGGTTATCATAGAGAACTCATTTTGCATACTCAATGATCATGCTATCAAAAAACGCTTCTGTATTGTGCTGCTGAAGCACCAGTTTGCTTATAGTTGATCGGTTAGCTTTGCTTTCTTCAAACAGATTATTCCGGTCCCAAACACCTGATCTGCTTACTTAACCAATCTGCTCCTAATGTTCTTGGATAGTAGAGCAAGGTTGATTAAGAATGTCTGACAGTTCCTTGATTGTCTGACAAGGAATTGTTTCCATTTCCGTTCTTAACACGTCATTGTCCGTCTTCCTGATCGATACGACTCAGAAATATCAAATTTAATTGATATGAACTAGAACACCACCTTTGTGATTTATAAACGTCTAATGTACTTGGATAGACGTGGAAAACATTTTCGGTAGCAATTATTGCTTTACTACTCTTGAGTAATTCAAAAAAGCATACAATGCCAGATTTGCACCTCTTCTGGTATTTGGCTATCAATTTCACTCAAAAATTGCAAAAAACGGAAAGACAGAAAAAATAATAAATGTTAATTATTTAGTAGTAAACAAGTCTCTTTAACCTTAAAATATCTTTGGGACTACGTTGAAGTACACAATGATCTCATAAATTGTAAACAAATATTGACATGAGATAAAAACGATATTACATTCCAGTCTCTACAATACATATAAAACAGGAACAATGTAGTGTTATTTGGTTTCGTGATTAACAATTTTAGGGTTATTAACTAGTATTAAAATGAAAACAAAAACTTAAAAAAAGGGATTTTTATAAATAAATTATAAAAAATATTTATATTCGCAGTTTTACTAAACGTGTTTTATATGACATTAATATTCGAAAAACTTGCCTTTGATATCAACTATTCAACATCCCTTTCGATTTCAGGACATTAAAAAAAACAAGATTCAGCAAGAACATCAACTATTATTGTTAATTATTTACAAGTAAACAAGTCTCTTTAAATGTAAAATGTCTTTGGGACTACACTGTTAAAAATATCGTGAAAAATTACCTCTGTTTTTAAAGACTATCTATATTCTGGCCAATGAGAAAGATCCATAGGCGTTTATGTAGCATTCTCATTGGTCAAGAAATAGATAACCTTTATAAACAGAGGTAATTTTTTACGATATTTTAACAGTGTATGTTGAAGTACACAATGAGCTCATAAATTGTAAACAAACATTGACATGCGATAAAAACGACATTACATTCCAGTCTCCCCAATACATATAAAACAGAAACAATGTAGTGTTATTTGGTTTCGTGATTAACAATTTTAGATATTAAAATAAAAATAAAAACTTAAAAAAAAGGATTTTTATAATTAAATTATAAGAAAAAGTCCTTCCGACAAGTGCCCGGAGGAAGAGGTATCTTTCATATTCCTTATTTTTAAAAAGCAAGATTATATTATTCAAACACACGAAGCTCAATTTAGTGGAAACCGATTATAGAGATTCAATACTAATTTTTATCAATATTAAATCATTATGAATGATAATTTCGCGAAATCAGTCAGCTTTATCCAAGCTGCTTTTATTTAAAGTAACTTATATTTGATTGCCAAATTCGGCGATAACTTGAAGTTCCTGCCATTTTAAGACAACATGGTGGATGAGGCTAACGAGTGAACTTGGTCAAGACCTTAGTAATGTCTGTGCACATGCTCACTTAAATCGGAATCGGTTGATATATACAAGTGCTGTCGCAGGCAAAAACATCAGATTTTTCAAACTGTCACCCACATTAGAAATTGAAACTGCTTGATCTGAGCCATTTCTTAAGATAAAGACAAAACAAAAAATGTTGCGGAATCCTTATATCATGGTCAAATACTTAAGAAAGAAACCTTTTTTAATTTCTAATTTTTTTACAACTCACTTTAAATATAATTTATTATTTAATTTAATAGCCTCCATTTTGAAACAAGACGGCTGATGAAGCTGGCCAGCGAACTTGGTCGAGACATTACGATATACTATTCACATGCTTACTTACATCGAAATAGGTTAATAAATACGCGTGTTATCACATGACAAATATCAGATCGTTTGAAAATGTCAGCCATGCTAAACATTCAAAGTGCTATAATTCAACAATTTTTAAAGATGTATACGAAACAAAAACTGCTCCGGAATCTTTGTATCAAGGTCAACTACATAAAAAAAATCTTTTCGTTTTTCAATTTTTTGATAACTCATATAAAATTTAAAATTTATTATTATTTTAATGGCGGCCCTTTTGAAACAAGATGGCGAATGAAGCTGGCCAACGAACTCGGTCGAGACATTGGTATGTACTATGTACACAACAAGTTACATCCAAATCGGTTCATAAATACGCCTGTTATCGCGTGACAAAAATCAGGTCGTTTCAAAATGTCAGCCACAATAGAAATTCAAAATGCAATACCTCAGCTATTAGGTAGCTTTCATTACAAAAAGGTACCTATTGCAGCCGTTCGGAGGAAAGCGATTTCAAAAAATTTTGATATATTTTCATCGATTATGAGCCCCAGACCCCGAAACCACCATCCGTTCTATAGTTGATATATATATATATATATATATATAAAATTATGTAAAACGGTAAGAAAATGTGTTACAGAAGATATCAGAAAATTTAACTCTGATCTTGTCAAGAAAATTCTAGAAGATAAAAAAAGTTTAAAATCAGCTAGGCGCAAACTTTGTCCTGGAAGAAAAGGTATTTTTGCACTAAAGAGGGCAGATGTAACAATCACCAATATCAATAAAGAAATAGTACACATTGTCGAAAAATTCTATAACGATTTATATAAATGTGAAGATCAAAGGGAAATCAACCTATGTGATCCACGAGAAAACTTAACAGAAACCGAAGTCATAATCCCAGCGATGACAGACGAAGTTTTACAAGCCATTAAATTTATAAAAAAGGTAAATACTCTGGAGAAGACGGAATTACAATCGACCTTATCAAAGAAGCAGGAGAAGAATTTGCAAAAATGCTATCCTTACTGTTTTCCAAATGTCTCAAGAAGCCAGATGTACCAGGAGACTGGAATAATGATGTGATGGTGCTACTTTACAAGAAAGGAGAGAAGGAAAACATTAAAAACTACCGTCCTATCAGCTTACTATCAGTGATTTATAAAATTTTCACCAAAGTTTTAACGACAAGACTTGAAACAGCTCTGGACTCAGCTCAACTTAGAGAACAAGCAGGATTCCGAAGTGGATTCAGCACAATGGATCATATCCAAACGGAACTCATAGAAAAACATAAGGAATATAACTTGCCCCTCTGCCTTGCCTTTATTGATTATGAAAAAGCATTTGATTCGGTCTACACATCAGCAGTAGTAGAATCTCTGGAGGACAATGGTATAGATAAACCTTACATCAATATTATAAAGAAGATTTACAAGAAAGCAACAGCAAAAATCCGCTTTGACAAAGGAAAAGCAAAGATCAAGCTTGGAAGAGAAGTAAGACAAGTAGACACCATTTCGCCTAAGCTTTTTACTGCTGTCTTAGAAAATATTTTCAAGAAGCTGGATTGAGAAAACAAAGGTATTAGAATAAATGGGGAATATTTAAGTTATCTCCGATTCGCTGACGACATTTTAATTTTCAGTAACAGTCCTGAAGAACTAGAAAATATGCTAAAAGATTTGGCAGAAGCTAGCATTAATGTGGGATTAAAAATAAACTTGGATAAAACTCAGGTGAGGTTCAATTCATTTGCATCAAAAAAGAAAATCGTCTACAACAACACTGAAATTAAAGAAGTGCAAAGTTATGTGTACCTTGGGCAGGAAATATCATCGGATAATAGTATCATGAATGAAATTAATAGAAAAATAAGAAATGGATGGAGTGCTTTTGGGAAGAACAATATTATTCTAAAGAGTAGCATGCTCCTTTGTTTGAAAAGAAAGGTATTTAACCAATGTGTTTTGCCTGTGCTAACTTATGGAGCAGAAACATGAACTGTAACAAAACGGATGGTACAAAGATTACAAACAATACAGAGAAGTGTGGAAAGATGTATGCTAGTATAACTAGAAGAGACAGAAAAAGAATAATCTGGATAAGAAGTCAGACGAAAGTTTTGACATCATTGAAAGAATTAAACGGCTAAAATGGAAATGGGCTGGGCACATTGCAAGAAGACAAGACAATAGATGGAGCACAAACACCCTACAGTGGTATCCCAGAGATGTAAAATGGCCAAGAAGACGACCTCAAGTAAGATGGTGTGATGAAATCAGAAAAGTAGCCGGTGTAAACTGGATGACTAAAGCACTAGACAGAAAACATCTGATCTTTGTCACTCTGTAACTCTCATAGTTATGAACCGATTTAGATGTAATTTCGTGTATACATAGTGCATACCAATGCCTCGACCGAGTTCGTTGGCCAGCTTCATACGCCATCTTGTTTCAAAATGCCGGCCATTTACATTTTTTTAATTTAAAATTTGAAATGTGGTACCAAAAAATCGAAAAATATTTTTTTCTTATGTGTTTGACCTTGATACAAAGATTCCGGAGCATTTTTCGTTTTGTCTATATCTTTGAATTTCTAGCTTGGCTGACATTTTGAAACGACCTGATTTTTGTCACGCGATAACAGGCGTATTTATGAACCGATTTGGGCGTACCTTGGTATATACATAATACGTGCCAATGTTTCAACCCAGTTTGTTCGCCAGCTTCATCCACCATCTTGTTTCAAAATGGCGGCCATTTAAAATTTTTAAACAAAATTAAAATTTAACATGCGGTACAAAAATATTGGAAAATGAAAAATATTTTTTTTTTGTAAGTGTTTGACCTTAATACAAAGATTCCGGAACAGTTTTTTGTTTTGACTATATCTAAAAAAATGACTGATTTATAGCATTTTGAATTTCCATTGTGACTGAAATTTTGAAACGACCTGATTTTTGTCATGCGATAACAGGCGCATTTATGAACCGATTTGGATGTAACTTGGTGCGTACATACCAATGTCTCGACCGAGTTCATTGGCCAGCTTCATTCGCCATCTTGTTTCAAAAGGGCTGTCATTTAAAAAAAATAATTTAAAATTTAAAATGAGTTATCAAAAATGGAAAAAAAGAAAAAGATTTTTTATGTTTTTGACCTTGATACAAAGTTTCTGGAGCAGTTTTTGTTTTGTATATATATATTTTAAGATATACAGGGTGATTCAAAAAAGATGGGGAAAATTTTAAGAGGTGATAATACACACCCAAACAAACATTTTGTATCAAAGGTCGAAAACTATACGTAAAAAAGTTCGAGGGCGCCAAAAGTTATGCTCTTATACGAGGCAAAAACACACAATGAACGAATAAGTTAAGTTACGAAAACAAATTTAATGGCATTTGATTACAATAAGTGCTCAAAACATTGACCGGCAGCTGTTATGCACGCAGTACAACGGCGAAGCACAGATTGGCGAATTTTCTGAAACACACCAGGCATATCGCAAACTTCCCCTACAGCAGCCGAAAGCTTGGCGACAAGTTCTTATGCAGATTCAATGGGAGTTTCATACACAAAAGCCTTTAGCTGTCCCCACAAAAAAAATCGAGACATGAAAGATCTGGCGAGCGCGGTGGTGCTTGGTGTGTTTCAGAAAATTCGCCAATCTGATCTTCGCCGTTGTACTGCTTGCATAACAGCTGCCGGTCAATGTTTTGAGCACTTATTGTAATCAAATGCCATTAAATTTGTTTTCGTAACTTAACTTAATCGTTCTTTGTGTGTTTTTGCCTCGTATAAGAACATAACTTTTGACGTCCTCTAACTTTTTTACGTTTAGTTTTCGACCATGCATTCTTTGATACAAAATGTTTGTTTGGGTGTGTACTATCACCTCTTAAAATTTTCCCCATCTCTTTTGAATCACCCTGTATATATATTACATCGCTGTTATATGGTGAAAAAAAAGTTATAATAATCAAAACCTACCTATGCGGAAAAGATGTTCTATTGTAAGGAGATTGAGAAAAAAATAATTTTAAAAATAAATTTTAAATTTTAATACTGCCGCAAAGGGGTTAAATTTCGAAAAATGTTGGAAAAATGACCTAATTTTCGTTAGATGATTTTTGAGTCAAAATAGTTTTTTTAAATATTAATCAAATACTACCTATGCGAAAATGATATTATATTGTATGGGGATTAAAAGAAAAATAATAAAAAAAAATAATTTCAAAATTTAATACTGCCACAAAAGTGTTGAAATTTCGAAAAAAATGGAAAAAGACCTAATTTTCGTTAAATGACATTTCATTCAAAATAATTGTTTTAATATTAATCAAAACCTACCTATACGGTAAAGATGTTATATTGTATGGATATTAAGCGAAAATTAATTAAAAAAATTAATTAATTAAATTAACTAAATTCCATTAACTAAATTGTGTTGAATTTTGGAAAGAAAATTGAAATTCCTCCATTTTCGCCTCTGCAAAAATTACTGAAACATGCCGATGTTAAGAAAAGGCATGATTTGGCCCTACATTTGGGTCTGGCTGCGATATGCCAACGAATATGCTTCTTACCTACGAAAACCTACTAATAAAAGTGCGTATATTGCCATTCAAAAGAAAACAGAAGTAAGGGAACAAACATTTACACCTTCCTCTTCATGTGAAGAAGTTGCTAAAAAGTTAGTAGAGACCTAGAAACGAGCTTCAATCCCAATAATTTACTACAGTATTTTGAGAAAAATACGATCATACCATCACAAATATCACACTCTTCTTATATTTTACAAAGCAAGAAAAGAGATTGAAAGCTACCGCAATCAGATGGATGCTTTCCGGAAAAAAGCAAATGCTCTATTTTATATATCGATAATTACTTGTAAATCGTTTGAAAGTTGCTCCTGTAAGAAAGAACAGAAATTACCGATGAACGAGAGAGAATTCTATTAGACCAGTGAACTGACAGAAAACTGGTAATCGGGCCACAAGATTGGAAAGTCACTTTACAAATAACTAAGGCCAAGAGCGTCATGTGCAGAGAAACAAAACGCTGCCTGAGGTATCTTCGAGTTCAATAGATATAAATATAAATAATGAGTGTAAATTGAAGCGGCGTATGTGCGAACATAATGGCTTTTCTGCATCAAACGCTGACAACATCACTGTCACACCTATAGTGACGAAATTTCCATCCGCAGAAAAGCATTGGATCGTTTTGTCATTTCCGACCGAGCAGGCGCTGCCATAGGGTCAGCCGACCTTCAAGATATGGACATTATCTCACAATGCGATGTATCGAACGTAGTTGACATATATAAATTTCGGCGTGAGAGAACAAAGGCAGGAACCACCCTGTCGTCGAAGTCAGTTGTAAAAGATTATGACCATGATCCTTTTGGTTTATACTTCGATGGACGTAAAGACAGGAATATACCACTGGATGAAAACAGAGGAAAAGTCATAATAGAAAAACACGTAAGCTTGGTAAAAGAACCTGGTTCCGAGTACATCGGCTACATATCTGTAAATTTCGGGACAGAGCAAATCGTTGGTAAGAAAGTTAGTTGTTATCGGACATGTCAAAGGAGGTGTTATTCTAGACATGGAACTGATCCTGAAGCGTTCACTATAATGGTTTGTGTGACTGTCACAAGCCAGTGAGCTTCCCCTAAGTCATCTTTTCGCGCACGTCTATGGAACCACGACTGGCCCCAGAAGCTTCACTGGCGAAAAAAAAATGTTAGCTGGATGTGAGAAGCTTTCAGTTCAATGGAATGCGCACAGTGTGAAGTAATTAACAAGAAAGCCTTAAGTACTGATCAACTTTGTTTAATGGAAATTTGTGAAACTACCAACTGCGGACAATGCAGCGGAAATCTATCGAAGAGAAACCCTGAAAATGTTTGCCACCCAAGTTGGCTTACAACCGCGAACAGAAACCTCAGGCTCTATTTAGCTTACGAAAAGCCATCCGAGGTTTTAGTAACATGTTCATCGTAAAAGTCTATGCGCCAGTGTGCTTCAAGATCAAAACGAAATAATCAGTAATCTATGGTGCACAGAATTCGCATCAATCAATCGTTCTCTCGGGTTATTTGTCGAGTGATCTGAAGAACGACATAGACCCTGTTATTAGAATAAATGTTTTTTTGGCCATCCTGAAAATATCCTGATATGGATGTTAGCTGACGACAGAACTCACATAAGGAAATTGGCCCTTCAAAGAATTCTAAAAGTGCGCGAAGTCAAACGGTCTACTGCAATCCCAACCAATTGCAATGAATAATAACCGTATTTTCAATTTACTAGCTATTGACCTTTTTGCGAAGGATTATATAGATTTGATTAAGTGGGGAAATGTCACGGAACCTCCACTTACTGAACGATTTAGTGACGACATGATTTCAGACGCAATAGTGAATTCCGGTGGCAATCTACTATCTATCTGGTAATATCTACTATCAAGGGGTTTCCTTGCCACACTCAAGATACAGAACTAATAGTCAAAACAGTCACGGAAGCATCTTATGCTGTCTGTGAACCACAGAAAAGTGACGATTTTGTAAGAAATCGTATCGAATCACGAAACCTCATACCAATTTTCAACGCCAAACGTGATTACCGCTCACTGTAATTTGGACGATTTATTGGATTTTTCTCGATTTAATATTTAAAAAACTGTTAAATAAAAAGTTAAAGTTTTCTTGTAACCAAGTAAGTGTCCTCTTATTGCAATAAATATTAAAAAGTACTAAAATGTATGTTTAGCTGAACAAAAATCACTTTGACCTTTTTAAGGTAAAAAAACTCAAATACATAAAATTCAACCACCTTGCGGCAGTATTAAATTTTGGAATCAATTATTTTAATTACTTTTCACTTAATCTCCATATGATAGAAAATCTTTTCCGCATAGGTAGGTTTTGATTAATATTAAAAAAATTATTTTGAGCCAAAAGTAATCTAGCCAAAATTGGGTCTTTTTTCATTTTTTTCGAAATTTCAAACCCTTTGCGGCAGTAATAAATTTTTAAATTATTTTTTTTAATTATTTTTCTCTTAATCTCCATACAACAGAACATCTTTTCCGTATAGGTAGGTTTTGAAATTGTGAATTTTTTTTTTCGATCCACCCTAGTATATATATCTTAAAAAAGGGTTGAATTATAGTACTTTGAATTTCTAGCATGGTTGACATTTTGAAACGATCTGTTATTTGTCACGTGTTAACACGCGTATTTATCAACCCATTTCGATGTAAGAAGGCATGTGGATAGTATCTCGTAATGTTTCGACCAAGATCACTGGCCAGCTTCATCAGCCATCTTGTTTCAAAATGGAGGCCATTAAATTAAATAAAAAATTATATTTAAAGTGAGCTGCAAAAAAAAAATAGAAATTTGAAAAGGTTTCTTTCTTAAGTATTTGATCACGATGTAAGGATTCCGGAGCATTTTTTGTTTTGTTTTTATCTTAAAAAATGGCTCAGATATAGCAGTTTCAATATTTAATATGGGTGACATTTTGAAAAAATCTAATTTTTTGCATGGAACAGCACTTGTATATATCAGCCGATTCCGATGTGAGTGAGCATGTGCACAGGAATTACTAAGGTCTCGACCAAGTTCACTCGTTAGCCTCATCTACCATGTTGTCTTAAAACAGCAGGAACTTCAAGATATCGCCGAATTTGGCAACCAAATATGAGTTACTTTAAATAAAAGCAGCTTAGATAAAGCTGACTAATTTCGCGAAATTTTCATTTATAATGATTTAGTACTGATAAAAGTTAGCATTGAATCTCCTATAATCGGTTTCCACTAAATTGAGCTTCGTGTGTTTGAATAATATAAGCTTCCTTTTCAAAAAATAAGGAATATGAAAGCTACCTCTTCCTCCCGGCACTGTCTGGAAGGACGTTTTTTTAGATATAGACGAAACAAAAACTGTTCCGGAATCTTTGTATTAAGGTCAAACACATACAAAAAAAAATCTTTTTCAATTTGCAATTTTTTAGAACCTGATTTTAAATTTTAAATTAAAAAAAAAATTTAAAATAGCCGCCATTTTGAAACAAAATGGCGGATGAAACTGGCGAACGAACTCGGTTGAGACATTGGTACGTATTATGTATACGCCAAGGTACATCCAAATCGGTTCATAAATACGCGTATTATCGCGTGACAAATATCAGGTCGTTTCAAAATATCAGCTATAATAGAAATTCAAAGTGCTATAACTCGTCCATTTTAGGTAGCTTTCATTACAAAAAGCTACCTATTGCAGCCGTTCGGAGGAAAGCGATTTAAAAAAATTTTGGTATATTTTCATCGATCATGACCCCCAGACCCCGAAACCACCCTCCGTTCAAAAGTTGATATATATATATATATATATATATCTGACATTTGTCATACTGTAACTCTCGAATTTATGAACCGATTTGGATGTAATTCGGTATGTTCATAGTATAAACCAATGTCTCGACCGAGTTCGTTGGCCAGCTTCATCCGCCATTTTGTTTCAAAATGGCGGCCATTTAAAATTTTTTTAAAAATTTGAAATTTTAAATGTTGTACCAAAGAATTGAAAATGGAAAAATATTTTTTTCTTATGTATTTGACCTTTATACAAAGATTCCGGAGCAGTTTTTGTTTCGTCTATATCTTAAAAAAATGGCTCAATTATAGCATTTAGGTAGCTTTCATTACAAAAAGCTACCTATTGCAGCCGTTCGGAGGAAAGCGATTTCAAAAAATTTTGGTATATTTTCATCGATCATGACACCCAGACCCCGAAACCACCCTCCGTTCAAAAGTTGATATATATATATATATATATATCTGATCTTTGTCACACTGTAACTCTCGTATTTATGAACCGATTTGGATGAAACTCGGTATGTACATAGTACATACCAATGTCTCGACCGAGTTCGTTGGACAGCTTCATCCGCCATCCTGTATCGAAATGGCGGCCATTTAAAAAATTTTAAAAAATTTAAAGTTTAAAATGTAGTACCAAAAATTTGACAATTGAAAAATATTTTTTTCTTATGTATTTGACCTTGATATAAAGATTCCGGAGCAGTTTTTGATTCGTCTATATCTTAAAAAATGGCTGAGTTATAGCACTTTGAATTTCTAGCGTGGCTTACATTTTGAAACGCCCTGATTTTTGTCACGCGATAACAGGCGTATTCATGAACCGATTTGGATGAAACTCGGTGTGTACATAGAACATACCAATATCTCGACCGAGTTCGATGGCCAGCTTCATCCGCCGTCTTGTTTCAAAATGGCGGCCATTTAAAAAATTTATAAAAATTTAAAATTTGAAATGTGGTACTAAAAAATTGACAGTTGAAAAATATTTTTTTCTTATGTGTTTGACCTTGATACAAAGATTCCGGAGCAATTTTTGTTTTTCGTCTTTATCTTAAATGGCTGAGCTATAGCACATTGAATTTCTAATGTGGGGAAATTTTGAAAAATCTGATTTTTCCCCTGTGACAGCACTCGTATATATCAACCAATTTAGATGTGAGTGACCATGTGCATAGGAATTACTAAGGTTTCGACCGAGTTCATAGATTAGCTTTGTTGCACGTATTATTATATTGTTTTAAAATGGCGGGCACTTCAAGATATTGCTGAATTTTGCGACCAAATATAAATAACTTTAAATAAAACTAGCTTTGATAACTCTGACTAATTTTGCGAAATTCTCATTCATATTCAGTATTGACAAAAATTAGTATTTAATCTTCTATAATGGAGTTCCACTAATTTGAGCTCGGTGTGTTTGAATAATATAAGCTGGCTTTTAAAAAATAAAGAATATGAAAGCTACCTCTTCCTCCCGGCACTGGCCGGAAGGACTTTTTTAAGATATAGACGAAACAAAAACTACTCCAGAATCTTTGTATCAAGATCAAACACACAAGAAAAAAATATTTTTCAATTTTCAATTTTTTGGTACCACATTTCAAATTTAATTTTTTTTTAATTTAAATGGCCGCCATTTTGAAACAAGATGGCGGATGAAGCTGGCCAACGAACTCGGTTGAGACATTGGTACGTATTATGTATACACCAAGGTACATCCAAATCGATTCATAAATACGCCTGTTATCGCATGACAAATATCAAGTCGTTTCAAAATATCAGCCAAGCTAGAAATTCAAAGTGCTATAACTCATCCATTTTTTAAGATATAGACAAAACAAAAAATGCTCCGGAATCTATTTATCAAGGTCAAACACATAAAAAACAAATATTTTTTAATTTCCAATTTTTTGGTACCACATTTCAAATTTTAAATTTTTTCAAAAAAATTAAATAGCCGCCATTTTGAAACAAGATGGCGGATGACGCTGGCCTGCAAACTCGGTTGAGACATTGGTATGTACTATGTATACATGAAGTTTCATCTAAATCGGTTCATAAATACGAGAGATACAGTGTGACAAAGATCAGATATATATATATATATATATATATATATATATATATATATAATATATAATATATACTAGCAAATCGCGCAGCTTTGCTCGGGTAATAGTTGAAATATGCCAAGCGATATCTGCATAACTATTTTTTAATAAGAAGAACAGTTTTTGGAATAATTCAAAAATTACAAATTAAGCCAGAGTTTGACTATACTTCATTATAAATGTGCAATAGACAGAAATGAGATTTTAATTAAAAAGAAGAACTAAAACTAATTACAAATAAATGATAATTTAGAATGTATTTTGAAACTTTTATGCTCATTTCATATGCTCATTTCAGTATTCATTTGAAGTTATCTAATCAGTAACTACCATGCCAAATTCCATGTATCTGGGCCCTTCAGTATCACAAAAATCGCAATTACAAACGTTTTTTTGCTCCTGCACTCCATTTAGGGGTAGTGTCACCGACATAAAATGTAGCCTACGTTGGAGCAAGGGTTATTACCATCATATTGACACCATTATTTTTTAAATCGATTTGGTAATCCTTGAGATTGCGTAAAAATCACCATTTAGAACGTTCTTTAGAACGCCATTTTGGCATTTTCACTCCTTTTAAATTTCGATTTTTTTAAGAAATGTTCTTAGAGATCATTTATATCTTATAAGTAACTACCATTCAAAATTTCATGTTTCTAGGTCCTTCAGTAACATAAAAATCGCATTTTTGAACGTTTGTCTTGCTCTTGTACCCCTTTGGGGGTAATGGCACCGACATAAAACGTAGCCTATGTTAGAGCAAGGGTTTTCACCATCATTTTGACACCATTATTTTTTAAATTGGTTTGGTAATCCTTGAGATTGCGTAAAAATCCCCATTTGGAACGTTTTTTGCACATTTCCATCTCTGTTAAATTTCGAATTTCTTAAGAAATGTCCTTAGAGATTACTTATATCTAAGCTCTGCTCGCTCCGCTGGTCCATTTTCCAAACGAATCTTGAATTAAACGAAATTGTGATTTTTAATCGTCTATTTTAAAGCAGTAAAGACCATCACCTGGAATGTCCTTCTGCATTGCTGAAAACGATGCTAACTTCATCGGGATATTATACAAAATATCGGGCCTTAGACAAAATTTGGGCAATTAAGGAACAACACTTTTAGTTGAGCATTTAAAGTAGAGTTTGGTACAGAAATGAGACAGTTATGACAACAGGAATTAAAGTATTCTCTAGTCATCACACTGTTAAATTAGAGAGCATTACAATGATTGAAGAGATTGATTTTTGAACGTTAAGAACATTCTGATTGTTCACTTTCATTTGTTTGTTGTTGAACTCCCAGCATCTCAACTTGCGCTATAAGTGGTTCTGGTAGCTTACATTCAATCTCATTACATGTTACATTACATTTTTTAATAAACGTCCTCTTTTGGCAGGTCTACTACTGTTTTCCATCTGTCTATTCAAGCAGAATAAATAGAATAAAAAATTTAAAGAATTATTTGCAGACAATGATGAGCATTTAACTTAAATATTTATTCGAACAGTGAAGTAAAAAAAGTGGATTTTTAAAGCAAAATTTTTTGAATAAAATTAAAAGGTACAACTTGATTATACCATCGACCAAAAAACTATCGCCAAAATATAAGATTAAATGCCAATAATGGATGATCGTAAATGTCATATTCACTTGATATTAAGCACTTTTGTTACGTCATCAAATTAATTTTAATTCGACCTTTTACTTGCATTTTTATTAAGTTTTTACTAATTTATTTGTTCTTTCCTTATTTGAAATAAAAATTTATGTTATTTTGTATAATTTGGCATTGGCGAATAGCTTGGCGAAATTGGTCGACGCGATAATCAAGTAGTACCCCACGAAAAATATATTTGCATAAAGATTTTTTTATGTTAAAGAACATTTACATTCACAGAAAAATATTGCTTAAACAAAAAAAAAATCCAGAAAATTATAAATTTCAAAAAATAATTATAAAAAATATGCATGCAAAATTATTACTTATCCACCAGTAGCATTCAAAGAAAAACGCAACCCAAAATGTTGAAGATCGCAACAATCACATTGAAACATTTATCACCAAACAAAAAAGCTCGCCAAAAAACAGGAAATGGAACTCTTGCCTAAATATTAGACACAGATGTCATATACGTACCGGGTTTGGCCCTTTTTTTTTTTTTAACAACAGCTTGCGAAATCATAGTACATATATGTATACTTATTTGAAAAAAAAACTATTATTTTAAAAGGAAATAACAATAAATAAAATAATTAATTAATAACTGACAGAAAATAATTTATTTAATTGTTAAAAAAAAAGGAAATAAAAGTAAATAAACGATTTATTAAATAAACAACAATAGCCATGTTAGCTACCATGTCAGGCAAAATAACGCCATTTTGGAGCCCATTTAGGTACCCTGGAGCGTATATGAATTCCGTGCCAATAATAATAATATGGAATTCAGACGTTACTTTATGTAGTTTTAAATATCGAAGATTAGTCTAATATCTTTTAAAATATTACGTAACAGAGGGGGGAATATGAAGAAAAACAAAGAAGAAATAACGAATTAAAAAAGATTTGTAATTTTTTTTCAGCAAACAATTTTTGGTACTTTCCAGTTAACCTGGCGCTAGTGTTATATATACATATATACATACACAGATGCGTATATATACATATATTGTATATATACACATATATACATGCGTATCCACATATTTGTATATGCATATAGATGCATATACATACATTTGTGTATACATATACATGTATATATAACAGTGGCACCCGGCTAAACCAAAAAGTACCCAATTTTTATTTCAAAAAGTTGAATTTTTTTATAGTAATAACACATGATTGCATAAATTTCCTTAAGAATAGTTTTCAGTTACTAAATTTTGAAACTGTTGAATTTCCCTGTACGTGAAATTGGCGTTATGGCCAAAGAAATATTAAATAAACAATAACATTTTCAAAAAAGAAAAAAAGGGATAATATTCATTGATCTGAATTGGAGTCTATAAAAATCACATGCTTCCGTAATTACGACGAAAAATTTTTTTTAAAGTATGAAATTACGAACAGATGTCATGTATTCCCTCGGCAGCCATCTGGGATTTTTTCTTGGCGTTAAAACCTCTTTTCCGTCGAGTAGTAAATGTCACCCAGCAACAATTTATGCGCATGAAAGGCTTAACGAAAATAAAATGTAAAACATTGTCAACTAAAAATCGCCAAGAAATCTCAAGACATTCAAGATGGCGTCCGCTTGAATATACAGCATCTAAGCCTGAAAGGATTTTACAATATGTATGTGTGGCAGAAATTCAAACAAAATTTTAAATATTTGATTCCATTTTTAAAATATTAACTGATATCTATATGATTTATAATCGAATATAAAAATGTTGATTTCGTCTACTTGAACAACCACAAATCCTCAAGCTAATGTCACGCTTAACATTTTTGGTTTAAAATCACATTGTTAGGCGACAAACGAAAAATAGAAATTGTAAAGAAGCACATAATATGTAACTCACAATAATTACAGTATTATTTACAGTTGCATCTGCTTGTTTCTCCTATAAATCACATTATGTGAATTAAATAGTTAAATAAAAAATGAAAAGAAAAGAACTAAAAAGAAAAAAAAAAGTAGTAATTCAAAATTAGTCTAATCAAATTTTCAGATTTCTTTTTTTAACGTAAGGCAGGCGATAATTCGCCAACTATTATATCAGCTGTAAAATTTCACAATAAATTATATTTTAAGTATTACAAATATTTATTTCATGTTTAAATTAAATATTTTCGTTTTATAATATTACGTCTTATTAAAACATTTTTTTGTTGCCTTTTTAAATTAAATATCTGTATTTTTTTTTTCATTTATTTACGAAATGTTTGTCTAACAGTTATAGTCATTTCAATTCTCTAATCAGCAAACTTTTCGCCAAAATATAATCACTGGCAACCCTTTCCTTCAAAATAACATTAAAATACGAAATTTATTACCAAAAATCATAGTTATCCCTGTATATCTTCTCATAAACCACCACATGAATATTCTTTATTGAATGATATAACTTGCAAAAAAATCCACCGAGTAGTTTTTGAAAACACTCGAGCGGAACTTTTTGATCTTACTGCTTTATAATATACTAGCAAACCCCGCGGCTTTGCTCGCGTAATATTTGAAATATGCCAAGTGATATTTATATGTCTAATTTTTATTAAAAGGTACTAACTAAATTTTTATTTTATTAAAAGGTAATATTTTATTTTATTAAAAGGTACTTATTACTTTTAGGAATAATTAAAGAAAATTACTATTTAAAACACAGTTTGATTAAACATCATTGTTACACTGCATAAGGCAGAAATGAGACTTAAATTAAAAAAAACGAAGAAAAACTAAATAAATAATAATTTAAAAAATATTTTGAAACTTTTATGCTCAATTAATACGCTCATTTCACTATTCATTTGAAGTTTTGAATTTTTTAGAAACCAGCATGTCAAATTCCAAGTCCTACCACCTCTCTCAACATAAAGGGCTATGTTGAAATAGGAAATGTCACCATTAATTTGCCAACATTAATTTTGAAATTGGTTTGTTACTTCCTAATATTCCACAGAAACGTAAGTTAGAAAGCTTTTAAAGGCCTTTTTTAGAGCGTTTGTTAATCCTGTGAACCCCATGTGGTAGAATCATCAGCATAAAATATAGCCTGTGTAGATCAGAGACTGTTACCATTGATTTGCAACTATTACTTTTATAATTGGTTTATATTCCTTGAAATTGCGTAGAAATCGTAATTTAAGACTTTTTTAGAATGCTTTTCGCACCTCCCCTTCACTTCACCCCTTTTTAATTCGAATTTATTTTCGACAATCCTTCGAGGGCATTTATATTTTATAAGTAACTACCATGCCATATTTAAAGTTTCTAGCCTTTTCAGTATCACAGAAATCGCAATTTAGAAAGTTTTTAGCTACTGCAACCCTCTGGTGGTAGTGGCACAGACATGAAATACAGCTTATCTTTGAGCAGGTTCTATTACCAACAATTTGTCATCGTTATTTTTTTAATCGGTTTGCTATTTGATAAGATTACATAAAAATTGTAATCTATAACGCTTTTCGCTCACTTCATTTTTTTAAATTTGAAATTTTCTTCCGACAGTTCTTAGAAAGCAGTTGCATCTTGTAAGTAAATACCATGCCATACTTCAAAGTGTTAGACCCTTCAGTTATGCAAAAAAACGCAAATTAGAACATGTTTTGCTTTTGCAACCCTCAGATGGTAGTGACAGCAACATAAAATATAACCTATGTTGTAGCAGGGGCTGTCACCATTGATTTGCAACCATTATTTTTGAAATAGCTTTGGAATTTCCTGAGATTGAGTAGAAATCGCAATTTAGAACGTTTTTAGAACGCTTTTCGCGCATTTTCACACCTTTTTAAATTTCCAATTTTTTCGAAACTGTTCTTAAAGATCATTTATATGTAATAAATATGTACCTTGCCTAACTTTAAGTTGCTAGCCCCTACCAATCACAAAAATCGAAATTTGGAACGCTTGTTTGCTCCTGCAACGTCAAGGTGATAGTGATACCGACTTAAAATAGCGTCTATGTTAGAGCAGAGGCTGTCAGCATCAATTTCTTACCATTACTTTTGAAATCAGTTTGATTCTTTCTGAGATATTGGTGACAAATCGGCATTTAGAACGTTTTTAGAACGCTTTTCGCTGATTTTGCTCCTGCATCTCCTCTGGAGTAGTGGAAACAGATATAAAATATAGCCTATCTTGGAGCAAGATCTGTCCCCATATCATTTTTACACCATTATATTTGAAATCGGTTCAGTATTTCCTGAGATTGCTAGAAATCGCAATTTAGAACGTTTTTTACAACGCTTTTTGCGCATTTTGACCCCACTTTTAAATTTCGACTTTTTTAGGAAATGTCCTTAATGATCATTGCTATCTTATAACTAACTACCATTCTAAATTTCACGATTCAAGGCACTTCCGTCACGCAAAAACCGCAATTTAGAACGTTTTTCTCCTGCACCCCCTTTGGGGTAGTGGCACCGACATAAAACATAGCCTATGTTGGAGCAAAGGTTTTCAATATCGTTTTGACGCCATTATTTTTTTAATCGGTTTAGTATTTCCTGAGATTGTGTAGAAATCACCATTTAGAACGTTTTTTAGAACGCTTTTCGCGCATTTTCACCCCTTTTAAATTTCGAATTGTTTAAGAACTGTTCTTAGAAATCCTTTATATCTAATAAGTAGCTGATACTTCAAATTTCATATTTCTAGGCCCTTCAGTAACACATAAATCGCATTTTTAGAAAGTTTTTTGCTCCTACACCCCCTTTGGGGTTGTGGCACCGACATAAAATATAGCCTATGTTCTAAGTTGGACTAACAGCATCATTTTGATACCATTACTTTTGAAATCGGTTTGGTATTTCCTTAGATTATGTAGAAACTACCATTTAGAACATTTTTTAGAACGCTTTTTGTGCATTTTAACCCCTTTTAAATTTTGAAGTGTTTAAGAACTGTTCTTAGACATGATTTATATCTTATAAGTAACTAATATTCCGAATTTCATATTTCTAGGCTGTTCAGTAACGCAAAAATCGCATTTTTAGAACGTTTTTTGCTCCTGCACCCCCTTTGGGGTAGTGGCACCGACATAAGATATAGCCTATGTTCTAAGATGGACTAACACCATCATTTTGATACCATTACTTTTGGAATCGGTTCGGTAGTTCCTGTGCTTACCTCCTACAAATAAACAATTTTTCCCTCTTTATAATAGGAGTATAGAAGTATAGATATATATGATAAGTAACTACCATTCCAAATTTCATGTTTCTAGGCCCTTCCGTAGTAATTCAAATATTGCATTTTTAGAACGTTTTCTGCTCCTGCACCCCCTTTGGGGTAGTGGCACCGACATAAAACATAGACTATGTTAGAGCAAGGGTTTTCACCATCATTTTGCCACCATTAATTTTTAAATCGGTTTGGTAATCCTTGAGATTGCGTAAAAATCACCATTTAGAACATTTTTCAGAACACTTTTTGCACACTTCCACCATGTTAAAGTTCGAATTTTTTAAGAAATGTCCTTAGAGATCATTTATATCTAATAAGTAACTACCATGCCAAATTCCATGTATCTGGGCCCTTCAGTATCACAAAAATCGCAATTTCGAACGTTTTTTTTTTTTTGCTCCTGCTCCCCCTTTCGGGGTAGTAGTTCCGACATAAAATGTAGGCTATGTTGAAGCCAGACATGTCACCATCTTTTTGACACCATTATTTTTCAAATCGGTTTGGTACTTATTGAGATTGCGTAAAAATCACCATTTAGAACGTTTTTTAGAACCCTTTTTGCGCAATTTCACCCCTTTTAAATTTCGAAATTTTTAAGAAATGTCCTTAGATATCATTAGTATCTTATAAGTAACTACAATTTTAAATTTCATGTTTCTAGGCCCTTCAGTAACACAAAAATCGCATTTTTAGAACATTTTTTGCTCCTGCACCCCATTTTGGTCAGTGGCACGGACATAAGATATAGGCTATGTTCTAAGTTGGATAACACCATCATTTTGGTACCATTACTTTTGGAATCGGTTCGATAGTTACAGAGCTTACCTCCTACAAATAAACAATTTTTACCTCTTTATAATATTAAGTATAGTGTACAATTCCAAATTTCATGTTTCTAGGCCCTTCAGTAACAGAAAAATCGCATTTTCGAACGTTTTGTTTTCTCCTGTACCCCTTTGGGGGTAATGGCACCGACATAAAATGTAGCCTATGTTATATCAAGGGTTGTCACCATTTTGACACCATTATTTTTTAAATCGGTTTGGTAATCTTGTGATTGCGTAAAAATCACCATTTAGAACGTTTTCTAGAACGTTTTTTGCACATTTGCACCCTGTTAAATTTCGAATTTTTTAAGAAATGTCCTCAGAGATTATTTATATCTAATAAGTCACTACCATGCCAAATTCCATGTATCTGGTCCCTTCAGAATCACAAAAATCGCAATTTCTAACTTTTTTTTTTTTTTTTTTTTGCTTCTGCACCCCCTTTCGGAGTAGTGGCACCGACATAAAATGTAGCCTATGTAAGCAAGGTTTGTCACCATCTTTTTGACACCATTATTTTTTAAATCGGTTTGGTACTTCTTGAGATTGCGTAAAAATCGTCATTTAAAATGTTTTTTAGAACGCTTTTTGCGCACTTTCACCCCTTTTAAATTTTGAAATTTTTAAGAAATGTCCTTAGATATTATTAGTATCTTATAAGTAACTACCATTCCAAATTTCATGTTTCTAGGCCCTTCAGTAACGCAAAAATCGATATTTTAGAATGTTTTTTGCTCTTGCACCCCCTTTTGGTTAGTGGCACGGACATAAGATATAGCCTATGTTCTAAGTAGGACTAACACCATCATTTTGATACCATTACTTTTGGAATCGGTTCGTAGTTCCAGAGCTTACCTCCTACAAATAAACAATTTTTACCTGTTTATAATATTAGTATATATATATATATATATATATATATATATATATTAGGGTGGGTCGAAAAAACCGAAATAATTATAATCGAAATGTAATAGAGCGGAAAAGTTACCTTTTGTAATAAAGAATAAATTCGTAAAATATTCCACCGATCGGGTAATATCTTTTACCACCGCAAAGGGGCTAAAGTTTCCAAAAATCGCAAAAAACATGTTTTTTTCAATATATTTTTTTAATTATCCAAACGTACGAATACTATTTCTAATAGGACGCAATAGCTACATGAAGACATAAGAAATGTCCCGGTAAATGTTCATTATGATAAAGTCATATCTTTTATTGACGCAAAGGGACCATATTTTTTAAAAGAATGTAAAAATTTCAAATTTTCATTTTTTTCTAAATTTTTATAATGTTCATAATATGTCTAGAAGTATATAAATTTACTTCATATCTATTAATATGTCATAAATTTTGTTAACAATTTGTAATAGACTGGAAAATAAAAACGGTAATCATTCATTTTTCTTGACGATCGCTTCATCTACCGCTGTTTTGCTGCATATCAGCAGTTCATATACCAAAAATAAAAAAAGGATATAAAATGAACAAAATATTTTAGTATTTTATTAATTAAAATACAGAGATGTTTAACTGAAACTGATTAAATAAACTTAAAATGAAGAAGTATTTAAAGTAATTGAATGTTATAATATGACGTGCTTCCAAATAAAGCCATTGTTCCTCAAGAGGCCGAAATTGATCATATGTGATCCTCCCTCTGTTCTGGTCCACAAACTTTACTGGCACATCAGAGACTAATTTCATGCATCTTTCTACTGATTGAGTGGGACAAGGAAAATTGTAAAACTGGTATCTTTAATCGAACATTCTAAACTCACCAGCGTTGTTAGAACGTCAGTCGATAGACAAACCGTAACAGGTGGTTTCGTTAGTTTACAGTTTCGCAACTCGATTAAATCCATACAATTTTAAGCTACAAAGTTCAAGTCTGGAATGACGAAGTGACGAATTGGACTATTCGTACCCACAGAACTTCGTGCTTTGGCAATTTTTTTTATGGCTGGGGTCCTGATGCCCTCATCTTCATATGCTATCATTCCAATGCGGCGATTTTCATGATTTGCGAAACAAGCATTTCGTGAAATTACGGGAACTACAATCTTTCGTAGATGATATGGCAAGTAACGAAAGTTACTAACTATAGTCCACAAAACCTGAAATACATGATGGATTCATTTTAATTGTGAACCAATTCATGCAGTACACTTTCAGGATGTACCCCTGAAAGTGTATTGCATCAGCCGATTGCAAAAATGGAAAATTGCCAAAGCACGAAGTTCTGTGGACACGAATAGTACCATCCGTCATTTCGTTATTCCAGACTTGAAGTTCGAAGCTTAAAATTGTATGGGTTTAGTCGAAAGGTAAAATTGTAAACTAACGAAACCACCTGTTACGGTTATTCTATCGACTAACGATCTAACAACGCTGGTGAGTTTAGAATGTTCGATTAAATATACCAGGTATTATAACTTCCCTTGTCCCACTCAATCAGTAGAAAGATGCGTGAAATTAGTCACTGAAGTGCTGGTAAAATTCGTGTATCAGAACAGACTGAGGATCACATATGATCATCTTCGGTCTTCCGAGTAAGAGTGGCTTTATTTGAAAGCAAGTCATATTATAAAACTCATTTACTATAAATACTTCTTCATTTTAGGTTTATTCAATACGTTTAGATTAAACATTTCTGTATATTAATTAATAAAATGCTAAAATATTTTGTTCATTTTATAACATTTTTGTGATTTGTGGTATATGAACTGTTGATATGCAGTAAAACAGCAGTAGGTGGAGCGATAGTCAAGAACAATAAATGATTATCGTTTTCTTTTTTCCAATCTTTGACAAATGGTTAACAAAATTTATGATATATTAATAGATATAAAGAAAATTCATTTACTTCTAGACATATTATAAAAATTATGAAAATTTAGAAAAACTGAAAATTTGAAATTTTTACATTTTTTAAAAAAATATGGTCCCTTTGCGGCAGTAAAAGATATGATTTTATCATAATGAATATTTACCGGGACATTTCTTATATCTTCATGTAGCTATTGCGTCCTATTAGAAATTGTATTCGTCAGTATGGATAATAAAAAAAATATATTGAATAAAACATGTTTTTTGCGATTTTTTGAAACTTTGCCCCCTTTGCGGCGGTAAAAGATATTAACCAATCGGTATAATATTTTACGAATTTATTATTTATTACAAAAGGCAACTTTTCCGCTCTATTACATTTCGATTGTAAATATTTTGGTTTTTTCGACCCACCCTAATATATATATATATATATATATATATATATATATATATATATATATATATATATATATATATATATGGATATATATATATATATATATATCAATTTTTGATCGGAGGATGGTTTCGGGGTCTGGGGGTCATGATCTATGAAAATATACCAAAATTTTTTGAAATCGCTTTCCTCTCATCGGCTGCAATAGGTAGCTTTTTGTAATGAAAGCTACCTAAAAATTTATATTCGCAGTTTTACTAAACGATTTTTATATGACATTACTATTCGAAAAACTTGCCCTTGATATCACCTATTCAACATGCCTTTCGATTTCAGGACATTAAAAAAAAAAGAGATTCAGCCAGCAACATCAACTATTATTGTTAATTATTTACAAGTAATCAAGTCTCTTTACCCTTAAAATGTCTTTGGGACTACGTTGAAGTACACAATGAGTTCATAAATTGTAAACAAATATTGACATGCGATAAAAACGACATTTCATTCCAGTCTTCCCAATATATATAAAACAGAAATAACGCAGTGTTACTTGTTTTCGTGATTAACAATTTTAGGGTTATTAACTAGTATTAAAATATAAATAAAAACTTTAAAAAAAAGGGATTTTTATAATTAAATTATTAAAAAAATTATATTCGCAGTTTTACTAAACGTTTTTTATATGACACTAATATTCGAAAAATTTGCCCTTGATATCAACTATTGTACATCCCTTTCGATTTCAGGACATTGAAAAACACAAGATTCAGCGAGCAACATCAACTATTATTGTTAATTATTTACAAGTAAACAGGTCTCTTTAACCTTAAAAAGTCTTTGGGACTACGTTGAAGTACACAATGAGCTCATAAATTGTAAACAAATATTGACATGCGATAAAAAAGACATTACATTCCAGTCTCCCCAATACATATAAAACAGACACAATGTTGTGTTAAAAAGCAGAAAAAACAACGTATAAAATGCACAAATCATATATGAAAAGCAGCAAACAGCTGTTTTGAATCTACTAGCGATATTCTTCTTCAGTGCAAGACGGGGAGAAAGGAACAGCGTGCTAGAAAAAGCAAGGCTGAGCAAAATGATAGACAGAGACGCGCTGGCTTATATACCCTATGCGGGTAGCGAAGGCACCAAAACAACCAATGAGAGAGAAGCAGTGGAAACGACTGGGTGGACAAGTAGCGACATCTACCAGAGAAGGAGAGAAAAGAAACCAAAAAAGGGGGGCTTAAATTAATGCTTTCCAAATACTTGGAAAATCAGGAGCAGTAGATAAGTCCTTGACTAAACAGTGAGATTTTTTAAGGATATGGTAAGCTTCCCAAAAATCAAGATCAAGGTTAGAAGAACATTTTTGAATAATGGCGGCTGAGGAATAAAACCAACCTATGTGGAGAAGACCAAGAATGTTGAGCAGTAGAAGAATGTTTGAGCTCCTGATTTTTAACATAAACTTCATGCTCTTTTAAACAAAATCTAAGAGCACGTTTAGTCTGGCCATTATAAGAAAGGCCACACTGGCAAGAGATTTGGTAAATGCCCCAATTATCTAGGTGATCAACGGGGTGTTTGAGATTTGATAAAGTGATTTTATTAACAGGAGAAAAAATAATTTTAAAATCAAACCTTCTTAGGATTTTAGCAACTTGCTGACTGAATTTAGGATAAAATGGTAACACAACTGAAGTATTAGAGTTGGAATTACAAGGCTTTACAGAATGGACGGATTTCGTCAATTTCTTATAAATAGAATAAATAATATTAGAGGAATTAGCACGATCAACAGCAATAGCTTTGAGGTAATTAAGTTCAGCACTAAGTAACTGAGGAGTGGAACAAATATTGGTAGCCCGAAAAACAAAAAATTAGAAAGCAGCAAATTTCTGGTTACGGAGATGAGAAGAATATCTGTGATGTGGGAGAAAGGTTTACGAAAGACTGTAGTCTGAAAGCCATTTTCACAACAAATAACAAGGACATCCCGGAAAGAAAGACAGTTATTGGTCTCAATTTTAGAGGTAAATTGAATGCAGGGATCAATGGAAATCATAATTGAGAGAATATGATTAATATCCGAATTTGTTTCAACAAGAACATAAACATCATCAACATAACGAACATAGAACGGAAATATTAAAATTTCAAAAAGTTTGACCTCAAAATAGTGCATATAAATATCGCATAAAATTGGACTAAGAGGATTACCCATAGCCAAACCGTCAATCATACAGAAGAAATTACCATTGAAAACAAAAGTATTTTGCGACAAGCAAGCGCGAGTGAGAAGGATAAGCTCCTCGATTTCAAAATAAGAGAAATGGAATTCACGAAGCCTTTTCTTGAAGCAATCTAAAGCTCCCTCAATTGTTCTTCTCGACAAATCTACATATTTGGAAAAATCCCATAAATTAATTAATGTTGGTCCGTATGTGGATATCCGCAAAGACCCTTCCACTAGTGAAATTAACTCTATTAAGTCTGCCATCAAGTCTTCTTCCATTATTCCTGCTAACTTTAAGAAGTCACTTATTCCGTCTTTTGCGCATTGTGTCAGGTTTTATGATTTACCTAAGGTCCATAAACCTGACATTCCTTTAAGACGTATTGTCTCTAGTATCGGTACAGCTTCTTATAAGCTTGCCAAATATTTAGTTTCTGTTTTTCCCCACTTTTGAGCAGTAACTGTTTCACTGTTAGGAATTCTTTTGATTTTGCTAACAAACTTCAAAATTTTAAGCCGCAGGGTCACATGATGGTTTCTTTTGATGTTAAATCCTTATTTACAAACGTTCTGGTTGAGGGAGATTTAGTACTCCTGATTTCCAAAGTATTTGGAAAGCATTAATTTAATACCCACCTTTTTTGGTTTCTTTTTCTCTCCTTCTCCGGTAGATGTCGCTACTTGTCCACCCAGTCGTTTCCACTGCTTCTCTCTCATTGGTTGTTTTGGTGCCTTACACGCATAGGGTATATAAGCCAGCGCGTCTCTGTCTATCATTTTGCTCTGCCTTGCTTTTTCTAGCACGCTGTTCCTTTTTCCCTGTCTTGCACTGAAGAAGAATCTCGCTAGTATATTCGAAACAGCTGTTTGTTGCTTTTCATATTTTATTTGTGCATTTTATACGTTGGTTTTTCTGCTTTTTAATATTGTTGCACAAAGGCTTCATTTGCTATTTTTATCAATGTAGTGTTATTTGGTTTCGTGATTAACAATGTTAAGGTTATTAACTAATATTATTATAAAAATAAAAACTTTAAAAAAGGGTATTTTTATAATTAAATTATTAAAAAAAATTATATTCGCAGTTTTACTAAACGTGTTTAATATGACATTAATATTCGAAAAATTTGCCCTTGATATCAACTATTCAACATCCTTTCGATTTCAGGACATTAAAAATCACAAGATTCAGCGAGCAACATCAACTATTATTGTTAATTTGCACACCTAACACGCATTTATAAATTGTAAATGAAGGAAATAGAACAAACATAAAATATCCTTGAAAAAAATATTGTTTTAATTGTCTTAAAAGATCGAATTTGTTGTTTTTAGTTTTAATTGCCAGTAAATGATACTTGTATGTAGAACATTTTTAATTATTTTATTGTACAGATAAATTATTTTTAAAATATTCTAATAAAAATTTGTATACGTATAGGAAAATGGGAATATTTACAATATTATTTTGAGTAAGATTTTAATTGATATCCGTATCTGTACAGATCATAAATGTTGTAAACTAAATAAATTTATTAATAAAGCATATATAACATATGCAAATTGGTTTACTATTCAAATTAGAATAAATATCATTCAATGTCATTCAATTTTATTTATAAAATATTTAAAAAAATTACAAAGAAACATTGCATTTCATGAAGCACAAATCGTTAACTTAGTAGTTATTAACATGCTAAAAAATGGGACAATAACAATGGATTTTTTTACTGTACTTTTTAGAAATATGGACGATAGTTTTCTTTCACATTTTGTTCTCAGCAATAATAGATTTTTTTTTCCGTGTGGAAATTAAAGTCAATACATTGATGATGACTTAAAGTGCCTTTTAAAATTCTATATTATTCCAGTACCTTAAAAACACTAAATATACATTAGATAAATATTTTTTTTACTCATATTATTCGAAAAATTTATAAAATTGTTTTTACCTTCACAAACTTTCCTGTCTTTTGAATATTTGTAGTGTTCCTTGCATTTGCACTCACCTCTTTCGCAAATTTCGTTTGCCTTATTACATTCTTTCTTTATCATCTTTAAAATGCAATCATCAATTTCTGAAAAAAAGAAAGTATTTTTAACTCATGTTTGTTTGAGGCAAACTGCGAAAATCATTTCCATTTTCAGCTGTTTAATCTAGAAAATCTACGAAATTAATATTTCATAATATATTACTTTATATTCTGATCCCATATAGGTTTTGATCATATGTATTTCGCGCTTTTTAAACAAATGGTCCGTTCAAATAATCCGTAAATTGAATATAATAAATTATTAAATATTTTTATTGGTCAATACATTTTTATAAAAAAAAATGAAAAGAATCTTTGAAGAGCTTCCTGGTGTAATTCTATTAAGGGCGTGATGAAGCGCTAGATGGTGTTTATGTTTGAAAATCTAAAAAAAACCAAATCATCAATATATAATTTTATGACATTTACATTAGTAAGTTTATATGCTGGGCAATTTCGTAAGTTAAGAACTTCCGAAATATTAAATGAAATTAACTAGTTGAAAGTTAGACTAGTAGTAACACTGCCAAAGTTTATTCATAGATGGCGTTAGGTGTCATAACTGACGCTATCGCTTCGTGAGTGGAGGTTTTATTCAATGGCCACCACGATCTTCACCGCTTGATTTCTGTGCATATGCTTTTGTAAAGGATAAACTATATAAGCCGCCCCTTCCTGCATCCATTCCTGAACTAAAATCAGGAATCTGCACTGCAATTAATTTGATTGCCATAAACATGCTGAGAAATGATTTACCGATGGGACATTTGCAGAGTATCGAAAGGAAGTCACATCGAACATTTGTGATAATGGTAAAGTACTTTTCTATTTTACAACAATATGTACTTTATTTTTTTCTTGTCAATTCCATTCAATAAATCATTCTTCTTGCCCAACTAATTTGTAGACAACCTGTATTTTAAAAACAGGTGTAAAGCCAAAACACGCGCCAACGTGTATAAATCGCCAAATATTTATTATTTAATTTATAAAACTTTTTGTTTTATGGCATTCAGGGAAACATATTTTTTAAAGGGAAACTGTTGTAATGAATAATGTGGTGGAACTAATAACTTCGATTTTTAATCACTTTTACGAAATATATTAACCTTTATATTCTATTCTTGCTATATATATATATATATATATATATTTACAACAATTACATGAATGATGTACCTGATCACTTTTCTAATTAAGGAGCTCTAACATAAATGACATAAAGAGTTTTTTCAACATACATTGAGATACTTACTGATACATTTTCTGTATACAAAATCATAACGTTCTGTTGGGTCTTTACATTTACAAAAAGCTGTTTCTGTCACCGTGTCATAACTACAATATGTAACGTCATTTCTACAATAGAGGATTTGATATTTACAATCATCGATAATTTCACAGCGATCACCACTGGTTCCTTTCTTACAATTGCAAAATTTATGCTCTCCACTTCCTTCACATTCACCTCCATTTTCACACTTGGCGTTAAAGATGTCACAAGTTTCTTCAGAAAAAAAAGAAAATGATAATTGATTAATAAGTCCAACCTATAATTACTATAAAACTATTATTACGAAACAAATTATGATCTTAGCTAATGTTCAATAAAAATAATTTTAACTTTAACAGGGATACGAAAAGTGAAATACTCATTGTTGAGAGAAGGACCCTAACATGAAAAAATGTTAAAATGTCTTACTTCTTAATGCTTTAATTAGTCTTTAATTAGTCAAAATTAAGCATAGGGTATGAATTATTCAATAGAATACTATTTTAAAGAAATGCGCAAAAAAATGGAAAAATGCTTAAAAAAGGGCTGTAGGGTTCCAATAAAAATATGAGGGTGTTGGTCCGGGGAGGAGAGTGCGAGACTCAAATTATACACTGAGAAGGTGACAAAATTAGGGGGTGAAAAATATTTGACACAAAAAAAGTTCAAAGAGCCCTGGACGGATCCTACAGGACCCTAGAGGATACGGGGTCTTAACTGGAATATAGAAACGGGAGAATAACTAAATGGAAAAAGTATCCCAAAAATAAAGGTCGGATGAAAAGGAAACAATTTATTAGCAAAACATTTAACGGGCACTGTACCGGACTCCAGGATGCTAGGGTCTTAATTGAAATGTGGAAATGGGGGAATGACTAAATGGAGAATTGGCCCCAAATACGAAGAAAATCGGATAGAAAGGAAGCAAGCTATTAATAATTTAGTGCATAAAAACTGGCCGTTAAAAAATTAAAAATCTGAGCCTCCGGTGCATCAGGACCTATCTTAGAATATTCTCACCTAAATTTTCAGACTTCTAGTTGCTGTAGATTTCGCTAGCCATCGCACACATACAGAAAGGAATCTTTCTTTTATTAGTATAGATTATTTTTTTAGAAATCGTCCAAGTGGTTTCTGAAATTATTTTTTTACAATATCATATCTTTAACAATAGAACGAACAGACTATGAACCTTTATCACTCAAAAATATAATTCCAGATCTCTAAACATACTGCATGTAATAATACTTCATGATATATTTAAACAGGAGATATAAGGTTGCTGTAAAAAAAAAAAATCAGAACGATAAATCATCATCTTTATTGAGTTATTAAATGGTTTCATTTTTTTTTAATCCGAAGATAGCTAAAGTATATATAGAGGTCGTTTTGGGGTACAAGCTTTCCTACGTCATTGTAGAAAATGCCGCCAATCATAATATTTTTCTCAATTGATTAGTTAAAAATTTATGTTTTATGGCAAACTTATGATTGCTTAAACATTGACATGCAACAGCCTTGGGAGATCTATAGTTACAATGTTGCTTTTCTGGAAATACTTACTTTTTTATATAAAAAATTCCATGTTTATTTTATTGTATTTATGTGAAAAACGTATGTTGTTACCGCTTATACATTTTAAATTATTGAAATTTTATTTATTTTGTCATTTTCTGTAGCCTGTAGAAAGTGGGTGGTACAATAATAAATTTTCGTAAATTCTTCTATGAACGCGCAGTGGGGTATGTGGAAAATTTAAGCAGTCGTTTTTTTGTGTGTGTATGTAAAACTAAGGAATTAATCTAATGAATTATTTATTCAATAATACCTTCTATAGTAAAAATTTCTGAAATTTAATAAAGAGTTATTCAGGTCTTACAGTCTTATCCTTATTCTTGTTAATAGAAAGTAAATAGTAATCTAAAAATTAAGCTAGTGCATTTTGGAATTAAAGATGAATGAGTATCTATGAATTAAAGTACGCTTTTTCAATTCCTACTATTAGTTCGCACTCTCCCTATATTTATTTATTTATATATATATATCTTGTTCAAATTTTCAATCGTTAATAAAATACTTATTATTCATCCTATCAAGTTCAAATAAATTTTTTTAATCTTGTACTGGATGATAATTGATGTTAATACAGATTTTCAAATATTAATTCATTAATTAATATTTAATTAATTAATTTTAGTTTTATATGAGGGACAAAATGGCGGCCATTGGTTATTGAACAACATTTAATGCATCTTCATATCTATAAGGGGGGCTACCATAGGAGGGACCCTGTTCTGTCGCCAAATACCACCAAGTTTGTCGCCAACTTGGCGATATATCACTAAATTTGGAGACCAAAATGAGTCGCTAAAAGTGACGCCAACTTGGCGATATCTGTAATATTTCGCCAAATTCCCATAGACTTTCATAGTAAACCTACTTGCTTATAGAAAATCAACAAATTGAGATATTTTAATGCAACAAAAACTAATATTAGCTTAACCTTTTGAATCACGTAATAGCCGAAGTCATCCGAATGCTCAGAATCCCATAATAGCAGTTGAAAGGATTTTCATTCCCCTCAATGGGGTTGGTGTGCTGTCAAAGGGGTGGTCCCTCTCAGTGACGGATGTGGTACGGTTTTTCCATTTCCGGGCAGTACAGCGAGATAAAAAAGTATTTTTTCAGCTTTACTTGCAAACTGTCATTTGTATGTCTATTTCGGAGTAGAAATTAATTTTAATTTGCGAATTTCAAAGCTTTTGTTTAGAATTCAGATATTTCAATTATTCATATAAGGAGCCTCTTCTACAATCATCAAATGACAATAAAAAAATGGGTAATAAAGATGAAATAATAAGTCAGACAACAGACGAACAGCAAGAAACAAACTTTGCTGCTATTATTTTTAAATATTAGTGTTTTAATATTTAAAATTTAAATATTTTAAATTAAAAAAAATTCATTTTGCACTGAAGACTTGTATTATGAACTCTTGAAACAGTTACATGCTAAAATAATATTAGAAATGTATTGTTTTCTTTTTCAATTAATTTTACTTATCATGTTTTCATCACAATACAATGGATTTTGTATGCATATTTATGTTCTGCGAAAGAGTATACTCTGTAATTCCCACTCTCTCTATGTTCCAGTGTTTTTGAATAACATTTTTACAAACAAATTTTTCAATTACTGTTTTTACGTGCAAATTTCTAATTATTATTTTTACACTACGAAGTATCTAGTTTTCTTATTCTTCAAATCTTATTATTTTATACGATAATAAACTGACAGAACTATATCGAAATTTAAATACTTTTCTAGGATTTTCTAAAAGTTTGATTTAAAAAAAAAAATAGAATAAACTAGTAATATTAAAAAAAATAATTCAATTAATTTCCTGCCTGCAACGGCTGAAAAAAAAATGCAGTCCAGGCACACCCAAGGTCCTGATCTACAGAAAAAAAACCCAGTAAATACGACTCTAGTCCGTACCGGAGGAAAGAGCTAATAGAAAAAATGAAAGGAAAGAAATCTGATGAAAGAAATTTGGCCCGGACTTCTGGAGACTTCTAATTTAATCTTTTACATATTTTGTTATTATTTAACAAGTAATATAAAAATTTTGTTTACAAAGTCAATTCCTACTTAGGTCATCAAAGAAAAAGTTAATATAATCCCTTAAGCTAATATTAGTTTTTGTTGCATTAAAATATCTCAATTCGTTGATTTTCTATAAGCAAGTAGGTTTACAATGGAAGTCTATGGGAATTTGGAGAAATATTAAAGGTATCGCCAAGTTGGCATCCCTTTTGGCGACTCATTTTGGCCACCAAATTTGGCAATATATTGCCAAGATGGCGACAAACTTGGCAGTATTTGGCGACAGAACAGGCTCCCCCCTATGGCAACCCCCTTATATATATGAAGATGCATTTCAGAAGTATGATTCAATAACCAATGGCCGCCAATTTGTTTCCCATGCAAAACTAAAATTAATTAATTGAAATTTAATTAATTAATTAATATTTGAAAAAAACTGTATTAACATCAATAGTCTTCCAGTACAAGTTTAAAAAAAATTTATTTCAACTTGATAGGATGAATAATGAGTATTTTATTAACGATTGAAAATTTGAACAAGATATATAAATAATATAAATATACATAGGGAGAGTGTGAGCTAATAGTAGGAATTGAAAAAAAAACACATGTTTCTTAACCTAAAAAATATAATATAAACACAAAAGCAAATATGCAATAACTTCTTCTTAGTTACCCATGATTCCGAAAGACGTTCTTTATCTTTAGAAACCTAAAAAAACAATGTATTTTTGATATTTATAAAGACACATTTTTTTTTTTTTTTTTTTTTTTGCTACTGGTTTTCGTAAAGTTTACGATTAGTTTTACAGTGTATTGTATTATTATTTTTTTAAGGGGATTTCGATTTTTATATTGCTATCCATTCTAAGTAAACATTTTCAGCTTCATAACTGAATTTATACATTATTTTTAATTTAAAATTATGTAAACCCTTTAGTTAAAATACATATAAGTTACGATAATTTTCATACATAGTACTATATTTTCAAAATGTAATTATTGGAACTAAAAGATTTTTCAGGGTAATAATGATTTAAAATTCAAAATACAGTTCGAAAATACTCTTTTTAGCATCATAATTATGCATCATAATTAGCATCATTTAAATGAAAATTTGCATAGAAATGACGTAATTCTATAAACATAAAAAGTATATTTGTCTGGAATTTCCAGGAGAAGAGCAAAACATGCAATAAACAAAAAATAATCTTTAAAAATTTTCTGTCTTTGTGTTTCTTTTCTTAACCCCTCCCCCCTATCTGCGAATGAAGCTCGATGATAAACAGAGGGATGTACCACCTCTCGAAATTTGACGAGAGGGAGAAAGCAGTGGGTTGTTTCTTCCACTACTGACATGGTAAAGAAGGGGGTGGGGCGAGATGAGAATTTTCGGCTATTTAGTTGGGATTCTAAGGTCATTCTGTTTTTTCGAGGAATTGACTTTAAAAACAAATATTTTATATTACTTGTTTTTCTTAACTTGAATTTAAAATAAAATCATCTATTAAATATATTAACACTTGCACATCTGTTATACCACTGTACGAACATCCAACATACGACTTTTAAGTGTACGGTATTGCAAAAAATTAATACGGTAAGATGAAGAAAATCTTGGATATTGTTTTCTGCGCAAGTTTCTGCGTAATTCTTGGAGTAAATGTTTAGTTTTTGATGCACAATTTTAAGGAAGGATAACCTTTGTCTTTTTTATTACGGCATACTTTTATAGTTTGTGAACAAATTATCTTCAATAGGCTGATGAGACTAGGCAAGGAGATGCCCCCAATAGGCAATGCAACCATATGACCACTTACTAATCATACGAAAAGACTTTTCAAAATATATCTGCCTGTAATTGATCTTTAGTTTTGATTAGCGGAGATTCAGTAATTCCCAAATATCCAAGGAAAACAAAGATTTTATAGGTACTCCGATATTTTAGAAGAAGTGAAGAACTAATACGGAAAACAGAACTTCGACGCGTAGTAAGTGCGTTTGACGGGGAAAAATTCTCATTGTGTAGTGCTTTCTCTTAAAATGAAACACGTTAATAAAATATTGGAAAACTAGGGTTATTCAAAGAAAAGCTCTTTTGATTGTTGTTTCATTCTTTTTATCTATGGTATTTGTGGAGAAGCACAATTTACAGAATTCGGCTTAGTGATACGAATAGAAATAAATTATCCCGTGAGAGTCCACACTAATTTTTTATCTAATACCGTAATGCCATATTCAAGACTTACAATTTTATAGGTTAAGGCTACATCAAAAATGTTTGCATCTATTAAAAATTTTATTTTATTATCCACCTTAAATTGATTCTTTTTCAAATAATATATGTATTCAATTCCGTGTAAACGAATTTCATGTATTTCCAGACGAGGTGAAATTTATTTCACTTAGAACAAATATAATTCTGAATAAGTAAGTCTAATTCGCACTTATATTTACCATTGGTATAATTTAATTCAATTCGATATTTTTATATACAGTCTTAGGGGGTTGAATACCACCGAACAGAGATTGCTTAGTAGTTGTTTCACAAATATACTTACATTTTATGATTTGTATTAAAAAGATTTTATAGCATCACTAACATAAACAACGCAAAAAACATTTGCTTAGAACCATTCTGAATTTTTGAAATGAAACTTTGAAAAAACTTTGTAAAAATACGTATGATATCATAACGCAATTATTCGGAACGCTTATTTTGTTTTTCACTTTCATCTCCGTTCCAGATGTGAAATCACCGGATGTAAAATCACGAAATGCTGATTTTTGTAAAGGGGACACATTACGTTTCAATTTATGTTGATTTGCCCCGTATTTTCATTTTAAGTATTCAAATCAAGCATTCATTTTTTTAACAAATCTTTTTTAGAATGGAAACTCGTGTAAAATGAATCATTACAGTTTCATGATATATGTGGTTTAAAAAAAAAGAAATAAAAGATAATTTTATAACTTTAGTGAATACAAAATACTTCAGAAAAATTGCTACAAACCTTACTATTTTTTACATTAAGCAACTCGCATGCAGTTGAGACAACACATTTCGGTTTAGTGCACTCATTTGTTTTAACAATTCATTATACTTAACTTAAAATACCATGCGATATTTAATTCGAAATCATGTTTTAACCTCACTTTTTGCAAAATTAATAAATAAAACTAAATTGCTGTTTTACTTTATTAATTTTTCATGTTTTCAATTTTTTTAATTAAATGAGTTGGTAGTGTAAATTTCTGTAAATGCAAATATCACGTAAGCAATTTTTTCTTCGTTAATAACCGTAGCATACACGCGTTGCTTCTGAAATCCAAATTACTGATTTAAACGTTCCGGGGCATAACTGTCGGACTTTGAGTGTTTGAGTAAAACGTGCAATTTCTGCAAAGCACTGTATTGGAAATGCGAATTAATCAGCAGTAAGAAATTTACAAAATTTATGATGACGTTAAAGTATTTTTGTTTACCCCCCTCTGTACGGACCTGCGTTACAAATTTCAGGTTCATTTAAGAATATTATTACGGGCCCACCAGAAGTAAGATTACAATAAAACCTGCTTAGAAGGAAACGAAAACGACCAGTGATCGCATTATACAGGTTATTTAAATTGAACAAAGCATAATAACATTTTTGGGGAGAGAGGGGAGCTGGAACTTTTGTTTTTGTTTATTGCTGGATTCCAATATAAACTGGCTTTACTCTATTAGAAGATAAATTTGCTGGATAGTACTTTAAAAAAAATCTATATAGTAATATTTACTTACAATTTTATTATTTCTTTTTCAGTATTACAGTTTATGTTGTATTTGTAATTGCTTTTTAGCCTAAAGATAATAAATAAAAAATTAAATTATTGAAAATGTAATTAAATTTTAATTGACTTCATCGATTAATTTGGAATAAAAAAAGTGTGTAACATATAAAAATTAAAAAACTTACCCTGAGAATTTACACAACTTTATAACTGAACAAGAGTCGGGACCTGGTAATTTGTACTGTCTCCACCCCCACCCCCCTCTGTACGGTCATGCGATAAAAATTTCAGATTCATGAACCCAGCCTCATTTGCGGCTCATGTTACGCCGCAAGATTGTGTGCTGATGAAGAATTTTCCATCAAGTAGCTGCAGTAACATTCTTACCAACTTATGTGAGTGAGAGGTGCCAACCTGGGCCTCGTCCTCGTGGCTTCGTGGTAGAGTACTGGAGCGCTATTCCAGGGGCCCAGATTCGAATGCCGGCTTGGACATTTTTCACTCTGTTGGTTTACGCTTAATTAGCAATGTGATAATTGACGTCTTTAATGTTCAACAATTTCCAAGCGTAACTTCACTGCTGAAAAGTAGCTGAAAAATTAATTAAAATTGTATATTCTCCGTGGCTGGGTTCATTTGCATCTCATGTTACGCCGCAAGATTGTGTGCTCATGATGAATTTTCCATCTTGTAGCTGCAGTAGCAGTCTTACAACTTATGTGAGTTAGAGATGCTAAGCTGGGCATCATCCTCGTGGCTTAGTGGTAGAGCACTGGAGCACTATTCCAGGCGACCGGTTCCGATTCCCAGCTTGGACATTTTTCACTTTTTTGGTTTACGCTTAGTTAGCAATGTAATAATTCACGTCTTTAATATTCAACAATTTTCAAGCGTAATTTCACTGTTGAAAAGTAGTTAAAAAAATATTTAAAATAGTTTTTGAAAGTTTTAGAAAACATGAAGAATAATAGGTGCTATACAACGTAGATTAAATAAGGGAGTTGTTCGGCTTATAATACGGCATCGGAAAAAAGCTTAAGACTAACATGGCAGCGAAACTTTTTTTTCCGAGGATGAGCGCGACCCGGTATCGTCAACTTAGCGTATTATATATATATATATATATATATGTCTCATAAAAGACAACCGAAATTAATATTTAATAATATATTAATTTAGAAAACAACAAGAACAAAAATAAATCCCACGTTAAGAAAGTAGCTTTTAATAAATTTTAAAACTAATTCTTAAAATAATATGCGCAGAATGGGTATTAACATAGTAAGTACTTGGAAAAATAGCATTGTTAACACACTTTTGAAAACCTCTCTTAACTTTACATCCTATTCATTTGACGTAAGATATTTCTAATGGACAATTACAATGAATATTTTCTTTACCGTCAGATTCACAGGACCCTCCTGTTTGTATGCAATTCGAGAATCTTTCATTGCAAGCATTTTCAAGAACTGCAATAGTATAATGCACAGAAGGAAACGAAATGTAAATTTAGAAAATAGATCTAGATCAATACACTTCAACAGGATATATATAGAATATCTCAAAATAGACGACCGAAACTAACATATCAATAACTAATAACAACAAAAAAAAAATAAGTCACACGTTAACAAGGTAGCTTATAATAAATATTAAAGCTAATTCTTAAATTAATGTACCTTAGTTGCCAACTTTTACGCTTTTTTTGCAACCACTAAAATTTTGTAGAGATTTTCGTCTTATTTAATCGTGAGGTTTCGACGTTTAAACAAGGGAATGTTTATTAGAAAATTTTAGTGGTAGGAAGAAAGCGTAAAAGTTGGCAGCTATGAGGTACACAGAATATGGATCAATATAGTAAGTACTTTGAAAAATAGCATTCTTAAAACACTTTTAAAAACCTCACTTACCTTTGCAACCTATTCCTTTGATGTAAGTTGTTTCTGATGGACAATTACAACGAATATTTTCTTTACCATCAGATTCACAAGACCCTCCTGTTTGTATGCAGAACGGGAACCTTTCATTGCATGATTCTTTAAGAACTGCAATAATATAATCCACAGAAGGTAGGAAAAAGTAAATTTAACACGTTCACGCCGGCGCGGTGGGTGACACTCGACTGTCTCAGAGTTGTCAAGTCTCCGTCTTTTTGCACACCACTGTTATTTTAGAGAAAATGTTGTTCCTTTAAATCGCCCAATTGTTCTAATTCAATAAAACAACGTTTTCTGTATTAAAATACTGGTATCCAAAAGGCCGGAGACTTGCCAGCTCTGAGACAGTCAAGTGTGACCCACCGCGCCGGCGTGAACGTGTTAAAAGTAAGATATAAATCGATACTATTGTATATGATATATATATATAGAATATCTCAAAATAGACAACGAAACTAACATTTCAATAACAAATAACAACAAAAAACAATAGATCACATGTTAACAAGGTAGCTTATAATAAATTTTTAACCTATTTGTTTTAAATAAATACACAGAATGGGTATTAACATAGTAAGTACTTTGAAAAAAAATTGTTTATTTAACACTTTAAAATTATACACATAAAAAATAACACATATTACAATTAAAACACAATTTTAAAAATTACACTAACCTTTACAACACATGCCTTTGACGTTATATAACTGTGATGAACATTTACAATGAATGTTTTCTATACTAATTTTTTTCTAAAAAACCTAGAGTCTTGGAAATATAAACTTTATTAATAACGAAATTAGTACCAGTTATCCTTATTTATTCTAGGATGTCATATAAACTCTAATTTTCGATATTATTGTTATTTTTTAAAGTTTTAATGAAAGTTATATGACATTCCAATCTCTCTCTAATGGCATTATAATGGTGGGAACTAAATTACACCATTTGTATTGAGAAAAAGACGAAAAAGGGAAACAACTGGGATTATACGTTGACGTAATATTTTCATAGAAACTGCATAATTGAATTATCTTTTTCTCAATGGACGGTGAAAACAATATAGTGATTGAATTTTTCTTGAAGAAAATTTGAAGAATAAATTTTTTTTCATACCCAAGCATCAGGAATCACTTTACTTTAAAATTAAAAAACCGACTGTCAAATGAGATATTAGCATAAATTCTATTGCCAAAAAATAAATAAAAATAAATAAATAAAAACGAAAATTCATTCATCATGGCTCAGATTATAAAACAAAATCAAACACTGTCGCAATAGCGTTAAGGATTTTCCTATTTTATGTAATGAGATTAACAAAATTAAATAAACATTAAAAAATCATAACGCAGAAAACATTATTTTTCAGCAATTTCTGTCCATATACAATAATGTGCGCAAATTCAATTGTGTATGGCTCGCAGCGTTCCTAAAATTTTCGCGCTTTGCTACCAGTATTTTGAATAAAAATTCTTCGTGGTGGATTCCTTTAACATCTATAATGGAATTACACAATAAAGATTATCGTTTTAAAATAGTGGTAGCAAAGTGTGAAAATTTTAGGAACGCTGCGAGCCCTGATTGTGTAACCCTCTACAGGGTCTACAGACCTCGTAATGCACAAAACATTTGTTGAGTTTTCAATTGCATATCAAAGCACGGTTATGGCTCAAATCCTATAAATGAAATCATTTAAGTGTTTCTGTAAATAAACAATGAATTCAATGCACTTATAATTTACAGAAAACATGTTTTGGAGCAAGTGCGTAATTTATAAAAATTTTATTATGTTTGAACTAATTTAACATCATTAAAATGAACTGAAAACGATTTTCCCCGATTGACCATAACGTAATGGAATACTTTTGAACGTCTCTATAAACGGACTATAATTTCTACTTATTCTATACTGTATAGAAAACATATTGTGGTAAACTTCAGAGTAGCAAATATTTTTCTTTTATGTTTGAAATTGTCCAACATCAGTCAAATCAACTGTTGGATGTTCTTTTAAACTAACCCTAAGTGGTACATGCTACATTTTCAATATCGAACATGCCATAGTAAACTATAGTGACATAGATCAATTACAAGGCACTCCAAGAATATTTATGCCATGTACTGACAGATAGACGCACAGGCAAATTTTATCGAATAATTTATTTTTTCAAGCATATAAAATGTTTTTTCATTAAACTCGTTAAAAGCAGCCTTTTTTGCATAATTTTGCACAAATGACGTCATTTTTATTCCAACAGCTCCCAAAATCAAAAACAATTCTTCTAAAGAACAAAATGTTTTTAATAAGCAAATTTATTGAAAATGAACATTTTTATTTGAAAATTTTTAAATTAGCATTGCAAATGTGATGTACTACTTGAATTATAATACTTAATATATTTTATATCAGGTAACTTTCAGGTAACTAAGAAAGTTTGTGCGGTTTTCGCCAAAAAACAACCTATAAAATTCTTAAACACATATTTTATTCTCCGAAATAGTCACCATTGGCTTCAATTACATGTTCCCAACAAGACACAAGCTTATAAATGCCCTTTTCAAAAAATCCCTTTTTTAAGAGTTCAAAAATTGTGTAATGGCCTTTGCGACATCATCTCGTTTTTATAATTGCTGTTCCTGCAGGTAGTTCTTATCCATGGCTAAAAACAGTTAATAGTCCGATGGGGCGATGTCCGGGGAGTAAGGTGGATGGAGCAAAATTTCCCAGTCCAGTGTTGTGATATATCCATGCGTCGTTCGCCGTATGAAGCCTAACATTTTCTTGGAGGAAGAGAATTCTTCTCCTGTTGATCAGCGCTGGCTGATTTTGGCACACAGCAACTTAAAACCTTTGCAAGTGTGACGAGTAGACATCGGCCGTGATGGTTTATCCGCTTTCTAAGAATTTATAATGAACTATACAAGCGCTGGTCCACAAAACACACAGCATTATTTTTTTTATGAATGTCCGGCTTGGCGGCCAATGAGATGGAACCAGAAGAAGACCAATGATATTTTCTCTTCCGATTATCATACATGACCCATTTTTATCACATGTGAATATTTGGTCCAGGAAAAGGGATTTTTTGTGGCATGACAGCAATGAAAAGCACGTGTTCAACCGTCGGACCTTGTTTCCTTAGAACAGAACACGAGGAACCACTTACTGAGATGCACGTATATATGTATATGGTTATATATGTATATAGCCACTATTCACAATTAAATCACTATTTTGTGACCAATTTTAAGGTAAACTGTCCCCTTAAAGATACAAAATCCTAAAATTTGAATTTTACATATTGTTATTTTCAAGGAAACGGGCAACGCCCCGCACGGCTATTTAGCTATTAGTAATTATTAACCTGTTTTAACGAAAATTGTCTCCAGAACTATAACGGTCCACAGAATATGTCATAACCGATTTCTACTTCAAAACGCTAAAAAAAAAGAAATTGTTCCTTTGGTGTGACCTGAAGAACCATTGGGTTACCCCGACAAGCGCAGTACAATCGTCAGCACGACGGACTGCTCGATTTTGAAATTTTCATAGAGGTTCTTAATTATTATCTTGCCAAATTAACAAAAAATTAAAAATATGAGCTTCACGTGCAATCGGATCTGTGCTCGTCTACGCTTACTCCAATTTTTAAATCTCTACATGCAACAGCTTTACCCAACCATCACTGGCAGACAAGCAGACAAACATACAAACATCTTTCTTTTATTAATATGTATTATTTTTATAACTCACAGCTCAACATTTATCTACATGAACAGAAAGCATATTTATTTAAAAAGCGGAATAAAGTATAAAAATTGTATAAACAGTTATGATTATGAGTTTTCGCATCAGCTTTAATTATAAAACTGCATATTGTCAAGCATAAACTTTAGATATAGGCCATTTATTTAGGATAAATTTTGCAAATGTACCAAATTTTAAAAAGGAAAACTCATTTGATTCATATACACCATTGTATGACCAGTTGTTTCGTTGAAATAAATATGATTAAATGTATCTAAAATTTTCAATGCTCTCTCAAATTTTAGATCTGAAAAATGTTTAATTTTTTTCGAGTATAATTTTTTTCCCTTTTATTCAAAAGCGACCTTGAAAGCATGTAATCATGAATAGCAACGCTATAGAAAAGGTACAATACTGTACTTGGGAGCTGCCTCTCTTATATGCTTTAGTACCATTACTAAGAACATTTATGATAAGATTATTCGCACTTTGCAGTATGCAATATATATATATATATATATTAAGAAACCAATTTCAAATCAAAATTTTTATAATATAAAATATATCTCTCATTTTATTTCTTTTATTTAAAAAAACGTAAAAAAAATTATAGTAAAGAGAGTTTCTTAGAAAACAGTATCTCCAATTTTCATCCATTACATGCAATAAATATCACAGTACTTTCAAATAGAAAATAGAAAACAAATCACTCTAAATACGTAAACAACAGTTTACTTTTTTATGAAAAGTTCTGAAAAGTTTAAACCGAACATATCACTTCCAATCTTAATGCCTAACCTCTATTAGTCTATGGTAAAACTAGTTCGATCATTATTACCAGAAAAAAACTAGTTTTACTCGTAAACTAGTAAACTCTTTATCGTGTTCGCTTACTGGGTCCACATATGTGGACCTCTATTCTTTTCTCATAAAAACTAAACTGATTCATTTATTTACATTTTCATATTTCTTTTTAATAGCTGAATTTTTTTGTTTAAAAAACGAATTAATAAATGGCAACATCTATGCTGATTTCCTCATAAAATGAAGGTTATTTTCATCTGAGTTTGCAGAATGCCTTCAAGACAGTGTGGCCAAGAAATTGACAAATTTTCATACGATTTAACTTAAATACTTTAGAATAAAATGTTTTGAGGATTTGTATATCATTCACTTGCTTAAAGGCCTTAAATTTGTGATTGTGTGAATTTAGGATAGTGATAATTCAATTGATGTTTTCAGGGGATTTGTAATTTTAGATCCCTATTTGTGAAACTAAATTATTAGTTCCCTACAGTAGCGATTTCCTAAAAGTCCTTTTTTCTGTTATGTACAATGTCATTTTCTTCGTTTAAAACCAATGAACGACTATTTGTAGTATTATTTTAGTTTCGGGACAGGTTAAGATCCTGACCAAAACAACTGTGTAGGTGATTCTAAAGAAAGGAAATACATTTTCCGCTTTTGTGTGCTTTAAAGTTGAGCATGCACCCACGAAATTGCATGGATCTTCCCATGGCATAACCAGACATCGAGTATTTTTAAAAATATATTTTAAATTAAATATGACCCTATTAATTAAGGAAAACCAACCAAATTTTTCATTTCTAGCAAAAATCTTCCGGTATTAAAGGGTTAAAGTGCAAAACAAGTTATTTAACACGATATACAAATCATAAATTGAAACGAAATCTAATCTTATTATTTTACGTTGATGATGATTTGCGAGTATAAATCATTGTAACTAAGCATTAAATGCGAAAAAAAAAAATCAGCACTTAATGTAATCATTAAAACTGTGAAATGTGCATTTAACCCATTTATGCCTTAATATTTGTTTTATAAAATTTGTTGGTAAAATCACTTTAAAATGTTGCAAAATGAACTGGAAAAATACAAAAAAAAAATCACACTAAAATGTTTTTGTATTTATTTAATAAAATGTAAACGTACTAAGTATGGGAATATGCGTAATATTTATAATAGTATAATATGAATAATTATATATTTTGTCTAAATTTATATTAAATAAGCTTTTGAATTGCATGTTATATGCTATAATTAGTATTTTTATGAACAACTAAGAAAATATATTTATTTATTTAGAGAGACTAATAACATTATCCCCTAAATGGCTAACAAAAATATGTACCCATTCGAGCCTTGCGCCCTATATTTTGTACGTTACAAAAATGCATAAAAATAGGCTTGGACATATAATATTACAACTTAAAAAATTCGTATTTCAAAAAAGTCTGCAAGCTAAGATTATGACTAATTTATTTGGATGATGGATAGAACAAATACAAATAAACTTACTTTGTACATTTCTTCATCTTGAAAAATGAAAAATATATTAACACTAAAAAAAGCCATCATTTAAGCAAATAAAAGCCATCGTATACTGTTATCTCTCGGTCGGACATTTATAGAAAATAATTCCATACAATTTCTATGTTATAAATAAGAAAAAAATATTATACAAACTTTTTAAAATTCGAAACGTCCCAAAAATGGGACGCTCGGCATAAATGGGTTAAAATTAATCAATATTTTATACATGTAATAATAAAAATTTTCGCCCTTTTATCTTAGTTAAATTATTCCAAATTATTATAATATCTACCTTTTTTACCTATCTTTAATAATACCTTAAATATATGTTACATTTTTTCCATGCTTTTAATCCAGCGTATTTATATATGTATTATTCTAAAAACCTTAATCCATTCGTAGCTATACTTCTTATAAAACGCACTAAATTACTTTATTTCTTTCATTTTATTCTGAGACTAAATTCTTTTTTCTTTCAAATGTATTTAATATCATTTGTTCTATTTGCTCCATATCCCATAATGCCTTGCAAGTTGCCTCCAGCATCCTGATTACGTCATAAAGTTACTGCTGGTGGGTATTAATTTCGATCCTCTACGTCATGCACTTGCGCCTCTTTTATAGGTCTTATCCTATCACTATGCGAGTTCTTCTGTACCGTTCCATCCGTCTTTCCACAGAATTGGTTCATTGCTATGTAATTTAACCATTCGCGTCTTTCTTTTTTCAGTATTTAACCTTTAAAATTCACTTGGAGAGCTAGATTTTTACGATTATTGTATTGCTGAAAAAACCCGTTGTCACCTGGAGAACTACTTTTTTTGTATTTTCCTCAAGCTGTTCTAATGTTTAACATCTAGCGCTTTATGTTTACGACGTAACAACGACCCTAACTTGGGTAGCACGATTACGAGTGGAATTAGTACATTTTATGGTCATCTAATAAATAACTGATGAATCTAACGACTTCAGTTATTATTTCTGGGGAAATTGTCAAGGGATCTAGGCCTAATCTTCCACTCCGACCATGATTTCACTGCATGCAAACTTCGATTTCTCAGTTGAAGATATATCACGAGTGCACTACCAATATGTTTCTATCCTTCAATTGAAAGCATATCATACATATGTCTGAAACTTTTCTTACAACACTTTATATCTTTTGGACATTTAAGTTATATTTCTGCCTGCATTACCATATTTAAAAAATAGATATCATACAAAAAGTTCACGGAAGGAAGCGACACTTACGTATTTCACAGTTGTCTCCCGCATAGCCTATAGTACAATCACAGATTGGATTTACATCGAATATTTTGCATTTTCCTTCGTTTTGACAGGTAATTGTGTCACATTTACCTGAAATATTTGTATTTTCTATTTTAACACTATTAAATGGTCATTTTGTTTCTATCAAATTTATTTGAGTTATTTTTTCAGAATGTTTAGAATGTATAATTGAAATTTACAATTCGTCCTTATTAATCATGAACAGTAAGGATGGAAAAGCTGGAAAACTACAACAATAAAAAGCAAAAGGTTTACTCTCAAAAGTGCATACATATTAATTCGTCTAAATTTCATATAAAGTTTGTGATCAGTTTATTTCTTTTAAATAAATATGACTAATGTATCTAAAAATTTTTTTGCTATCTCATCTTAAAAATATTTTTTTTTCCTATTATTTAAATTTTATTTTCAATTAAAAAGCGTGTTTAAAATTACGTAATATAATTAATAATCACATATTAGGCGAAAAGCACATAATTGTATTTTGGGGATCTCTCTATAAAGCATTTTAGAAATATGGCAACGTTTAAGATATAGCTATTCGCTCTTTGGTTGGTTTTGACAACTAATTGTTCCACGTTTTTTTATCAATAAGGATTTTTCAATACTTATAACAGCACATACTAAGTAAAAATGAAATTAAGTAAATAGTACATAAATAATATGAATGACAAAAACCGTTTCAACAAGAAATTTAATATAGAAAAATCTCCATTTCATTTAATTTACGGAGAGAAAATATAATTTGAAGAATAATAACAAAGACAGTCGCTTGGAAAACAGTTATCTCATAACACAATATATATTCCAAAGGGAAAAATCAAAATATATATTAAAATATTTATTTGCTTAAAAGAAAATATTAAAATCACATTAAAAGTAAATTAAAAACATACTAGATAGTGCCCGTCAAGATTTGACGGTAAATAACTCGAATGTTTCATTAGAAAAATTCTTGAATTTTTAATTAGTTGCTTTTAAATTAATTATTGAATGACGATTTACATGATGAATTTCTATATTGATAAGTGACTCCTATTTCTTTAAGGCGATAGCTGGTGCTGTCAGTCTAACCTATTCAGTGAAGTGAAAGAATTTTAAGTTTATAATTTACAACCAATTATGCTTGCTTTTTATCAGAAATTTACCTTAAAATACCTGGTAGAGAATTTACTTTTACTTACTACGGCCTTTTTTTTTTCTTAATAACAATATTGATTTTTATTTATTTATTTATTTATTAAAACTACACGACCATTAAAAGTTGCCATGAATTTTATTTTTATCTGTCTCATTCTCTAAAAACCTAAATCAAAAACTTGATGCAGCTAACGATTTATAATATATATATTTTTTTAACTTGAATTTTATTTTACATTTTTTAAATATTAAACCTGAATATCAAGGTAATTTCTTTTATAGCTCTTATACGAATATTTTTCTTTCTTTCCGTTTTATTTTTTACGCAAATGAATGACAAATTTTTCTTTCTGACACACACCCATATATATTCTGGATAATGGTCAGAGAATATAACGAAAATTGTAGATCAGTTCAGTTTACTTAATTGATAATTACATGCAAAATATTTCAAATATAAAATCATTATTTTTTTTTCAAAATATTATTGAGAGTTAAATTTTATTTAATTATAAAGCATTCAAATAATAATAAAATAAAAATCCTATAATTTCTCGTCCTAATAAAATATGTCATTATTGAAATGAATTATCGGCAAAAGTAGTATACATTTTGCCAGGCTTGGATTCGAACCTGCGTCTTCTGCAAAAGTTCAGAGCCTTAAACTGCTGCCTTAACCGACTACGCTATCAAGAACTTGTTTCTCTACCTTCGAAATTGAAGAGGTTCGCAAAACAGTTGACGCATACGCAATTGCCTCAAATTTGAGTTTTGATCTTACAACAATAGTTTTGAGTTTTAATATTTATGTTACCTTATATTTTTAAAAGAAGAAACTACAACTTAACATGCTAGTTTCCAAATCTTCCTGTGTAACTATTGGCAATTCACCAGCCATAACTTTTAGTTTCAAATCACTGTGTTTATCTTCAGCGTGTAATATGACCAAAACAATGTGGCACCCCTGAAATGAGTCTTATCTAGCTCTTAATATCGACACAATAAATTTTTGAATAGTTAATAATGCTGAAAGAGTCAAATATTAACTTTGTGAAAGAAAGAAAAGCTTGTATACAGTAAGATCGAATAGCAGACGAACTTGAAACAACTTCTACCTGTGATATGATATTTCAACTGAGCGAGAATCTTTGCGCATGTGCAGCGCGTCACTCCAAAGGCAGACTTCTGCTTATATAATGCGCGTGCGCAATTGTAGAATTTTAATTTAAAATTACGGCTAATTAATAAAATATTTGAACAAAAGAATGTATGATAACAAATCTGTGGCCAAATATCTTTCATTTAAAAAATTATTGGTGAAATTTGATGAAGTAGTTTCTTCTCACGGACTGTCGAAAGAATACGCTTAGCGTTTTAAATATATAGATATTGGCATGTTTCAACTCCTTCACTGAGTCGTCATCAGAATGTATAACAGAAATTACAAATACGATGCATATGAAAGATGGAAAAAAATCATCGAATACAAACAAGCAAACATATAACGCGCCCTACATTTTCGCTATCGTACGAGTTCCCTCCTCAAGTTGTCCAACCATTCAATCCATATATTCGGGATGCGATAAGATAATGTATCATTACAAACCCCCCGAACATCTTAAATAAATTTCAATGGACTCTCTTATAAATAATTGTAAATAAAAATTAGACCTGTAGATTAATCTACTCTCATTAAAAAGTATGTTAATGCTGTCTGTTTGATTCAGCCAGGATAAAGCAGTATTACCTCTATTATATTTTATGTCCGCCATATGTTCTTTACATCTGATATTCAATTTTCGTTGGGTCATACCTCTATAGCTATTTTTTGATTCCCCCCTCCCTAATAAATGGAATCATATAAACTCCTGAGGGGTCATCCCTATTAATAGGATCAATTTTACTGTTTAAAAGCATCATTAATTTCGGAGGAGGCTTCCCCGTAAGGCATGGTGACGTCATGGCGACGTCGTTGTGAAGTCACACTGTGACTTTGTGACCGTCGATGTGACGTCACGTGACGTCGATGTGACGTCATAGTGACTAGAATGCGAGGTCGTCATGGCCGTTTTAGAGGTCGTTTGTGACGTCACATTGTGACCACTCTGTGAAGTCACAGTGTGACTAATTTGTGAAAAGTGTGACATTTGTGACTACTTTGGCATTAATTTTGTGACGAACATGTGACGAAAGCGACAATGCTTTGAAGTCACATTGTGACCAATTTGTGAAATATGTGTCATTTGTGACGAACTTGTCATAAACACTGTGATGATTTCAAATGAAAATCAAATTTCAAATTAATTTCTTAAAAGGCGCAAAGGCCAACCTAGTGAAAATGATTCCATGCCGGGACTCGAACCCAGGCCATCAATATAACGCACTGTCATTCTACCGACTAAACCACACGGAACGATACCCAGCCTGGAAAATTTCACACAATTACATGTTGGCAAGGCTACAAAAGCAGCACAAGATGGGATATTTATCGTGAGCCACCGACATGGAATAAACAGGAAACTTAATTCAATCTAGCATCGATTGAATCTATATTAATACTTGGAAATTTTTACAGGGAGAACCATTCGCCTTGCATACAATATTTCAAATGAAAATCAAATTTCAAATTACATGCTTAAAAGTCAATTTTAATTTGAAATTTGATTTTCATTTGAAATATTGTATGCAAGGCGAATGTTTCTCTCTGGAAAAATTTCGAAGTCTTAATATAGTTTCAATCGATGCTGAATTTAATTGTTTCGTGTTCGCCCCATGTCGGTGGCTCACGATAAATATCCCATCTTATGCTGCTTTTGTAGCCTTGCCAGCATGTAATAGCGAGAAATTTTTCAGGCTGAGTGTCGTTCCATGTGGTTTAGTCTGTAGAATGTTAGTGCGCTATGCTGATGGCACGGGTTTGAGTCCCGGCATGGACTCTTTTCACTAGGTTGGCCTTTGCGCCTTTTAAGCAATTAATTTGAAATTTGATTTTCATTTGAAATATTGTATGCAAACCGAATATTTCTTTGTGGAAAATTTTCCAAGTATTAATATTGTGATGAATTTTAAAATGGACAATTTTAAAATAAAGTTTTGTTTGAGATATAGAATCGTATCTTTTTACCGTACTTTTTAGCAAAATATAGCTATTTTGGAGTCCTATTCTTCTAAAATAGTTTTAATTTTTCCACTTAAAAAACAATGTTTGTCAACTGACATCTTTTTTTTTATTAAGTTCTAAGCTTGATCTTGAGTTCAAGCTTGATATTAAGAATGTATAAGATTTTAAGGTGTTGTGGTTGTGATTAATCTTTGCTTTATTAAATACGACGTAAGCCATATTTATTTAATTTTTTTATTTCCGTGTAAATTGTATTTTGTGAATATGAGCTTAAATAGATTTGGTATGTTCTATAGGAAAAGACTGATCTGGGAAATAGAAAAAACAAGTAAGAAAAATCATGCGTTAAGCATAGATTATAAAACACTTTCCAACACTTCCCGAATGCTTTAAAAAAACTTCGTTATTTAGGGAAATAAGGTAAATAAGAGAACTAAGTAAACATTTTAGAAAACGCATAAAACATTTGAAAAACTCATTTCCGCAGTTACTGTCCATAGCTAAATAGGTTTTCCAATTCTTTTGAACAGCCCTGTATTTGATCTGTAGGTTGATATATATATTATATAATGGGACAATTTAGTTTAGCAAGAAAACGCATAACAGGTTGAAACTCTCTTTCAGCAATTTATACTAATATATGGAAACATACTTTAATACTTTTGTACAACCCTGTAGTTGACCTAGAACCTTCATTACACGCCACCGTTTAGTTAAAATTTAATTCAAACTAAAACACACTTAAAACAGCTGAAATCACATTTCCAGAAATTATAATTTATAGACGGCCATGTATCCAATTCTTTGCATGACCCTGTATACCATTTTATCTATATTATACAACAGTAAATTAAATTCAGTTCAGAGTAAAAATGCACAACTCATTTAAAAACCACCTTTAAGTAACTTGCGCTCATACCCAGTAATCCTTGCGAATACTTTTGTGTAGCCCTGTATATGAATTATAGCATTTATATACACCATATACTATGCATAAATATAGTATATATATAATATATATAAATATATATAAAAGCGCATATCATAATTAAAAATGCATTTCCAGCAATCATCACAAATGAACAGTACTTCGGATACAATATAGTATCTGAACTATATTGTGTGTGCCTGTAAATGCTATATACACTTCATATTCTACATGAAAAATTTATAGTATGCAAACCTCAGCGACGTATATCATTTTCATTATATATGAAATAGATTAACATAATTAAAGTACGCCGCAAACAATTCCCTCCACCGCTATATCATTATGTATTGGAATTTCTTTTTAGCCCTGTAAATGAACAATGACTATTCTTTGCATCTCGTATTCTTCAGAATGCATATTTTAGTAGGTTTCATAAATGCATATCAATTTTTTTCTGTATGAAAACGTGTAAAATCATGAAAAAACCTTTGAAACGATTTTTTCCCATAGGCCGTAATGTAACGGAATACTTTTGACTGTACCTGTAAATGAACTAAACATGCTACAAACGTCGTTACACATAGGGACCGTGCTATGGTAAAGGTCAATAACATCTAAAAATTTCAGAGCAATCCGAGTATATTTACGACAGTTAGAGCGCGGACAGACGGATAGACAAACCAAAGTCATAAACACTTTTCAACTTTGTTTTAAGGTGTTAAAAAGGAAATATAAAAGTAAAATAAATGATTGAAAGGAAATATAAAAGTAAAATAATGAACTTTAAAAAATATATACTAAAGCAGTTTAATCTATAAGCTTCCTATCAGGCATGAAAAACACTTTATTTCAATGCTTAAATATAATATTTTATTTTTTAAGGGTGTATTTCAATCCAAACTGCTTATTTTCTGATTCATTTTTAAATTCCTTTTTGTTCTCAAACGCATCAAACTGAAAAATTCTCTTATTTAGAAACTACCTAATGTGCCGTGCTTCTCGATTTTTTGATAAATGCAGAAAATATTACAAAAAAAATGCTGTCAAAGTAGGCGTTTTGAACCGAATTTTTCACAGCGGAAGATCTGGGAATGAAAAAAAAAAGGTCTTACTGAGAAAATAATTATTTAAAACTTAAATTTTAATGAATTGAGGGGAAAATGAAATCACACGGCCTCTTAAACATCTCTTCAAAAATCACCTCAGCAAGTTTCATGTTTTTACTTTTAAAAATGAGTCTGAAAATGTCTCAGAAAATATTGAGCTGTTGAAGGTGGAAAAATATTTTTTCGAATACACCTTTAATGCCAATATTTATGTGTATCGAAAACGTAGAAAATGAGTTTACAATCGAAGAAAATTTAATAACTGATTCTGAATGTCTATAATTAAATGTTTGATTAAAATCGCAAATAGAAAAAAAAATGCTTACATACAATTAAAAATAAATAAATATACCAATTTGAAAAACACTAAAAATAATAATTAGTATTTTTAATTGTACTATAAAACAACAACTAACTACAATAGATGAATTAAATGCATTATTAGATTTAGCAATTTCTCAAAAATCTTTCCATATGTGATAAGGAATTCCTATTATTTTATAATTTTGGCAAATGTTAAATCTGAAAACATTGGTATGAAGATTCAGAATTTTAAATAATATTTTAAAATATTATTAGCAAAAAAAAAAAAAAAAAAAAAATCTTTCAAAAGTTGCGCTATTATAATATGTAAAAAGACATTTTCCCACTATAATGTTAATTTCTAAACTGAAACAGTTTCGTAATATCATACTATTCGAATATAATATTTAACTCCAAAACAATAATGACGATAAATACTGTTATATGAGTGTTAGTAATCAGAAAAAAAATAAGAAGCCGAAAAAAATTCCACATCACTGTCTCAATCTCAAGTAACTGCAAATTAATGTTTATATTCATCCCACTATGAATGTAGACATGATTTTTTTTTTTTTTTTTTTTTTTTGAGCGATGGCCGATTAACACATTTTACAAAATAGTGTCGATTAGGAAAATTTCGCTTCAAAACAATTCCAGATCAGTCACTTTCTATATGTATAACATAAAACTATTTAATTCATAATCGTAATATACAAACAGAAATAAAAAATTTAAATTAAATAAGACTTACCTTTTTTTGCTGTAAATTAATAATATCCGAGTATTTTTGCCCGAAAATGGCAGACGTCATTCTCTTACATTTAAAAAAGCAAAAACAAAAGCTGACATTGTAGACTTGGTCATGTTCTTTTCCCGCGTGTATTACAAAAAGTTCTATGTTTACCCTGCGGTTGCGGTCATATCCGACGCAGACGATCTTCAGCAGCTGATTTTACTGTTTATTTGCAGTCCTAACTTTCAGGCGGAATAGTTTTATGAGTTAGTCTGTAATTAAAATTTTCTATTTGAAGAATTTTCCAATGCATTTTACTATTTCTTTTTTATCAGTTTCAAAAAAATTCATTTGAAAACGGAAGTTTATTAGATAAAACACTGCTTAAATTTTTAAAATGTGTAAAAATAAATTTAATGGTAATAATACCACCCCCCTTTTTTTAAGTAAAGTTTGTTTCATGCGTAATAAATAAAAAATATCTTCTTAATAAATAAAAAAAAATGTTTTCGAGGATAAAAAATTTTTCTTTGTCAATCTGCCAATCTTTTCATGTTAATTTTCTGCAGAATAAAACAATTTGTAAAATAACTTTTTTAAAAGTCATACCTCTAAAACACAAATTGGAAATGCGAAAAATTAATTATATCATGTGTTTTGCATAAATTTTGTATATATATATATTTTTTTTTTCGGAAAAGGCTAATTTTATTTAAAAAGGCTGAAAGAAGTAACATTTAAAAAAAAAAACAGTTACTAAAAATAGATTAACAGGAAAAAAATATGACTTGAATGCAAATTATAAAGCAATAAATGCATATATGTCTAAACTCTGAAGATTCTTTCTGCGTGCTCATTAAAATCTGCAGACTTAACTGTAATAGAAAATGTTTAGTTTGAAACCACAGAAGTGTTTCGACCAGGGTCGCCAAAAAAGTTAAAAAATTTCCTCTCTGCAAACTAAATATGTAAAGTGTATAGATTTAATATTTCTAATTCTAAATATGTTTCAAATTGCTCCAGCACATAGTATTTTTCTGAGAAATACTTTTATAATAATAACAATCCGTGATGTATTATTATATTAAATTGCAATGCTAGATAAAATTGAAATCATGAAAAAAGTATACTTTCACTTCTTAGATATCAAATTGATAAAATATAGCATGGAAATCTAGTTTGGTGATACTTGTACCGTGCATTTTTCTTTTTCTCCTCTCCCCCTTCTTTTCGTGTCCGAATTTACTATTTGCTGTCCACTAATATTCATTCCTTATGCCGCTGTAACTAGGGCATGTTTTAAATATTTCTCTTCATTTTCAAAAATTTTTGAAGTTAATATTTTTGTCACACTGTGATTTACAATATGGTGGTTTTTTTGTCACATATATGACGTGACGTACGTTACATGCAGTGACATAACAGTGACGTTACAATATTTTTTTAATTGCCGGAAAAATAAAATTTTACAATAAGTAACATGTTTTGAAGAATTTTTATAATTGTTTAAAGTTTTCTAAGAAGTTCACATCTCAGTCACAATGTGACATCACTGAGTGGTGGCATTTTGGTCACAGATGTGACGTGACCACAGTGACTTGCAGTGACGTCACAATGACGTCACTGTGACCATGCATGCTATGAGGGTCGCGATCAACCATAAATAAAAATTTCTTAAATGATTTTTTATACATTCAAAGAAACCCGGGGAATAATTTGCCACAACTCTTTTCATATTAACTTCATTAACAGTTTTATTTTTAGAAGTATTCGTGCACATTTTATCAAAGGAGCTATGAATCAATTTGTTAATTAATTTTACCTGATATCCATTATCAATAGCAATACGTTTAATTTTCTCTAATTCACCGCCCAGATTTATATCGGAAGAAATCCTGAAAGCACGATTAATTAGGAACCTGGAGGTATATAATTTATAAGACATTGGTGTGCATGCATCGGAAGGTATAACGTTTAAATCCGCGATAGGTTTTCTGTAAACTGGACGAATTAACTCACTCCCCTTTATCTGTAACTCAACATCTAAAAAAGGTAATCCTCCCTCTGTTTCTTGTTCAAAAATAAACTTAATATTATTGTCAAGTTCATTTAATTGCTGTATGAAAATCCTTAATTCATCAACATCCCCTCGGCAAACAATAAAAATATCGTCTATATAACATAACCATACTATGATTTTGCATTACTATTATTAATACTATGCTATATTTGTTCGAAATTTATTTATCGTCTGCCAATGCTCAGTGCGAGCATTTTTGTGTAAGTTTAATTTCTAAAAAATGGCAACGTTCTTTTTGTTGACATGTATTCTATTCTATTCTAAGAGTGTGAAACCAAGAGGGTTTATAATTAAACGTTTGATACAGTTCACTTTGTTATTTATTAAGTGTTGTGAGTTATTGACAAGTTTGTGTTTATTTAATTTCAACCAACGGGCTACATAATTTTTGGTTACGTCTACCGGAGATTTGATATTTTTTTCTTTTTGTTAATCGAGTGATAGAACGAACATAAGATGAGTTTCGTTTTTAAGAGTAATCATGTTATCGTTCCGAAGTTGTGATGTGAAAATAAATGAAGAAGCTGCATCATTCAAACATCTATACTATTTGGTGAGTCTTTTTTGTTAATATTATCTCATTATGACTGAATTTAAAGACATTTTAGTTAGAAAACGAGTTTTAAAAGCTACTCTCACTAAGCTAGAAAATAATATTATTAGTTCGATAGGTGATGCTGATTCTAGTCAGCTTGCTTTATTCGAAAATAAAATCGAAAAATTAAATGAGGAATTACATGAAATTTTTAATACAATTTTTTCACAATGTAAAGAAGCAGATGTAGATAATTTTGTTGATGAGCAACAATCCGTACAGGATAAACTTGACAATCTTTGGTTAAGTGTTAACCGAAAAAACTCAAAATTTACTTTAAATTAATCGAATCAAAACAATAGTCTTTCTAAATCTCAAATACCAGAAGTAAAGCTCCCAAAATTGACACTTCCTACGTTTAGTGGTAATTTAGAAGAATGGATATCATTTTATGATTTATTTAAAGCTAGTGTGGATAATAATGAGAGTTTATCAGACTGTCAAAAATTGCACTATTTGAAATCGGCATGTAAAAACAGTGCACTTAAAATTATTCAGAGTCTTCCAATATCTAATTCAAACTATAAGACAGCTTTAGAATTATTAAAGGAGCGATATTCAAATAAGCGTGAGTTAATTAATGCGTTAATTAAGAGGTTAATTGGAATGCCTTGTATTTCGGATAATGCACAGTCTATTTTAGATAGTGTAGATGTTATAAACGAATGTGTGCGTTCGTTAAGTGTGCTTAAACAAGACGTTAGTGGATTTTCGGAAGTAATGATTGTTTATGTAATTACTGATAAATTAGATAAAAATACGAGATATTGGTGGGAAAGAACATTAAAAAAGGAGGAGGTGGGAACTCTTGATAATTTATTATCTTTCTTGAAGGATCACACTAGAACCCTTCAAAACAGCAAATCCTCAGTAAAGGAAATAAAGAAAGGTAAACTAACGACATTGCTGTCTTCTAATAATAGTTGTTGTGTATGCAAGGAATCACATCCGTTGTATAAATGTCCTAAGTTCTTGCAGTTAAGTGTACATAAAAGAATAGAATTGATTAGAAGGAAACAACTTGTGTTACAATTGTTTTTTAGATAAACACCATGCAAAAATCTGTAAGAGTTTAAGTAAATGTAAAGTGTGTCATAAGCCTCACCATACAATTTTACATCTTCCGAGAGACCCGAAATCTTATTCAGATAGTGTAAATGAAACGCCGACTGGCCCTCTTTCTCCGAACGCAACAGAATTTCAGCCGAGACCAACTGAGTCATTAAATCAAACTTCTTGTACTAGCATATTTGAATTTACAAACAACTCTGTGTCGGGATTACATTCATTTCAAAATAAGCAAACTCTACTTTGTACAGCAATGATTAAGGTTCGTGACTCACTGGGTAATCTTGTAAACTGTCGCGCTTTGCTGGATAGTGGCAGTGTAGCCTCTTTCATAAGTGAAAATTGTATGCGTAAATTATGTTTGCCAAGGCAATCTACTAAAGTACAGATTACATGTTTAGGTTCTTATAATGCTGAATCTAATGAAGAGGTAAATTTAAATTTTACTCCCCATTTTAATTGTGAAGTGAGATTTGCCACTAGGGCATTTGTGATAAAAAGAATCACATCAAATGTGCCGTATAGTTCTATTCCTTCAAATATTGTGAATAATTTCAATGATTTAGTTCTAGCAGACACAATATTCTTTGAATCAAGACCAGTAGATATCTTATTAGGTGTTGACGTTTTCTTTACATTGCTTAAAGGGGAAGTTATAAAAAGAGAAGAAACTCTACCCTTCGCCGCATGTTCTAAACTTGGTTGGATAATTACGGGAACTACCTCTTTTGATACAAGTCAACGTACATTTTCTGTTAATAATATTCAATTTCAACTAGATGATTTAGTTCAAAAGTTTTGGTCTTTAGATTCCATTCCTGAGCTAGTTCGAATTTCTAAGGAAGAACAAGAATGTGAAGACCATTTTAAGAGCAATTATTTTCGAAATAGTTCTGGAAGATTTGTTGTGAAACTTCCATTTAAAGATTCTCCATCGCAATTAGGTGATACTAAGGAAACAGTCATACAGCGATTTCGTACTTGGAACGTAAGCTTTCAAAACAACAGTCTATTTATAAAAACTATCGAGAGTTTATAAAGGAATATTCGGATTTGGGTCATATGGAACGGATATTCAAATCGGAAAGGGTCGGCTGCTTTTTATTTACCTCATCATGCGGTAATTCGTGAATCCAGTTCGACGACAAAATTAAGAGTTGTTTTTTAGACCTCTGATAAATCTACCTCAGGTGTGTCCTTGAATGATATTCTAATGGTCGGAACCCGTATACAACGGGAACTTTTTCCAGATCATTTAAGATTTAGAGCTTTGCCTATTGTTGTACCAGCAGATATAGAAAAGATGTTTAGACAAATCTTGATTAATCCAGAAGATAGAGATGTTTTAAGAATTTTTTGAAGAGAGAATTCCCAGGATCCGTTAGAGGAATATCGTTTAACAACAGTCACTTATGGTACGGCATCTGCCCCGTTTCTGTCTACAAGAGCTCTTCATCAGCTTGCCTTAGATGGGAAAAACGATTTTCCTTTGGCATCTGCAGCTGTGTTCAAAGATTTTTATGTAGATGATTTTCTCTCTGGCGGCCAGAATGAGGAAGAAGTTGTGGCACTAATTAGTCAATTGATATTATTAATGAAACGAGGTGGCTTTAATTTACGAAAATGGATTTCAAATGTACCTGGAGTACTGAGGAATATTTCTGAAGAATGTAAGGAAAGTACAGACTCATTGCTCTTGTCTAATGATGGCGGGATAAAAATTTTAGGAATTCAATAGAATTTAACGGGTGATTTCTTCTGTTTCACTGCTTTAGACCATGAAAAAAGGGACAGATATTCTAAAAGAGATATTTTGTCAGAAGTTGCAAAGGTGTTTGATCCGCCAGGCTTGCTTTCCCCCTGTGTTGTTTTCATGAAGGTACTGCTGCAAGAGTTATGGAAGTTTTCACTTACCTGAGACGAGCCAATTAGTGAAGAACATAGTAAACGGTGGATATCTTTTCGGAATGATTTAAAGGTAATTTCTAAGTTGAAAATTCCTCGATTTGTATTAGCTGCAGATACGATAAACCTTCAAATTCACGCCTTTTGTGATGCGTCTGAAAAAGCCTATTGTGCAGCAATATATATGCGTTCAGTTTCTCAGAATGAGACAATCACCGTGAATCTTTTGACATCTAAAACTAAGGTCGCACCCATTAAGACACAGTCAATCCCAAGGCTGGAACTTTGTTCAGCTCTTCTTTTGAGAAATTTGCTAAAAGTTGTTTTGGATCACTTAAGTTTCAAGGAGAGTGAAGTATTTGCGTAGACTGATTCTAAGGTGCCTTTCTTCAGAGCCTCATAGATGGCAAACTTTGTAGCAAACCGTGTTGCTAAAATACAAGAAACACTGCCTAATATTTCGTGGAATCATGTTCGCGGGCTTAAAAATCCAGCTGACTGCGGAACAAGAGGTATGCTACCATCGGAATTAGTGAATTGTGAGCTATGGTTTCATGGTCCTAAATGGTTAAGAGAGCCATAGGATAAACCGTCTAATGAATCATTTGAAGGCAAGGATGTACAAGAAAGTATCCTAAAGGAAGAAAAAAGGAATAGTGTTGTAAATATTTCTAAATTTAATGATGATCATCCGATTTTCAGATATTCTTCTTGGAATAGACAAGTACGAATCGTCGCGTGGCGCTTAAGATTTGTAGGCAATGCAAGAAAGTCGTTATCAAATCGAGTAAATGGTTTTCTCTCAGTCTTAGAGCTTTAAAATTCCACAACGAAAATTCTGAAAATAGTCTAAAACGAGTGTTTCCGTGATGAAATATCTGATTTAAGTCATCACAAATCTTTAAAAACTTCAAGTAAACTTTTGTCTTTAAACCCATTTCTGGATCATAATTTTATTTTGAGTGCTGGTGGAAGATTGAGACATGCTAATGTCTCAGAAGATCAGAAACGCCCAATATTATTGCCTAAGACACATCATATAAAAGCAATAATTATCAAACATTATCATATAACTTATTTACATGCTGGTCCACAGCTTCTTTTAGCTGTTCTTCGAACCAATTTCTGGATTTTAAGTGGTCGAGATGCAGTAAGAAAAATAGTGAGGAGTTGCTTAAAGTGTTTTCATGCTTCACCATCTGTTGGCACTCAAATAATGGGAGATCTTCCAGCCATACGTGTTAGACCAAGTCGTCCATTCCAAAGACTGGAATTGATTATGCCGGCCCACTTATGTGCAAGGAGAGAAATCGTAGAAATATCAAGACGTTTAAGAGTTATATTGCTATTTTTATTTGTTTTTCCTCGTGCTATTCATCTTGAATTGGTTTCGGATTTGACAGCTTCCACATTTTTGTCTGCTCTGAAAAGATTTGTTGCCCGTAGAGGTAAACCAGCTGAGTTGGTTAATGATTGCGCAGGAAATTTCAAGGGTGCAAGTAGGGAACTGCGTGAGTTATACAATTCCGTATCCTCCATTAGTAAGGATCAAACATTACAGAATTATGTGGATAATGAAGGTATCATCTGGAACTTTAATCCCCCTTCTGCTCCACATTTTGATGGACTGTAAGAAGCTAACATAAAATCTGTGAAATATCATCTACGTAGAACAATGGGAAATTCACTATTTACAATTGAAGAATTCTCTGCATTATTGTCACAAATTGAAGCCTGTTTGAACTCGAGACCTTTATGTCCTCTGTCGAACGATCAAGTGATCTACAAGTCCTGACAACAGGTCGTTTTTTGACTGGTGCTGCCTTGACGGCTATTCCAGAACTTGACGTTTCTGAAATTCCCCTTAATAGACTTCGCCGTTGGCAATTAACCCAGAGAGTATTTCAGCACTTCTGGAAGCGATGGATTGGTGAGTATTTGTCTCAACTCCAGCAACGTCCCAAGTGGTTGCGTGCGACAGCAAATTTAAATGTTGGTGACTTAGTGCTAATTAAAAATGAACTTCTTCCCTCTCTTCAGTGGAAGTTACGAAGAATTATTCGGACATTTCCTGGCCATGACGGTCGTGTGAGAGTCGCCATAGTAAGAACTGCTGCCGGAAATTTTTAATCGAGCGGTTCATAAACTCTGTCCTTTGCCTTTTCATTAACAACAACTTTCATTAACATATATAACTCTTTATTTATACCCCTTGAAAATTTCAAGGCCGGAGGCGTATGTTCGAAATTTATTTATCGTCTGCCAATGCTCAGTGCGAGCACTTTTGTGTAAGTTTAATTTCTAAAAAATGGCAACGTTCTTTTCTGTTGACATGTATTCTATTCTATTCTAAGAGTGTGAAACCAAGAGGGTTTATAATTACACGTGTGATACAGTTCACTTTGTTATTTATTAAGTGTTGTGAGTTATTGACGAGTTTGTGTTTATTTAATTTCAACCAGCGCGCTACGTATATTTAATACTATGATTATTGATGATATCATATTACGAGGTTTTGAGAGTAAATGAGTTGAAACATGTCAATATAAGTTTTTAATTTACTTTTAATGTGTTTTTAATAACATCTTTTAAGCAAATAAATATTTTAATATATATTTTGAGTTTTCCGTTTGGAATATATATTATGATATGGTTATTAGTGGACGTAATTAAGGCTTATTACTCGTACTTACTTACATTTGTACAATTTTCCCAGTTTCTATACATTACGTACAATATCACAGATTATATTCTCAAATGTAAAAGAGAAAATGAATCACCCTAAATGTGTGAAATATTGTTTTTTTTTTTTCATTTTTAGAGAAAAATCTTAAAAATATAAACCAAGCAAATGAATTTATAATCTTAACTAGCAAATCCCGCGTCTTTGTTCGCGTAATATTTGAAATATACCAAGTGATATTTATATGTCTAATTTTTATTAAAAGGTAATAACTAAATTTTTATTTTATTAAAAGGTAATATTTTATTTTATTAAAAGGTTTTTTTTTTATTAAAAGGTACTTATTACTTTTCGGAATAAATCAAAAATTACTATTTAAAACACAGTTTGATTAAACATCATTATTACACTGCATTAGGCAGAAATGAGACTTAAATTAAGAAAATGAAATAAAACTAAATAAATGATAATTTAGAAAATATTTTGAAACTTTTATGCTCAATTAATACGCTTATTTCAGTATTCATTTGAAGTTTTGAATTTTTAGAAACCATCTTCTTACATCTTAAAATTAACCATCATGTCAAATTCCAAGGCCTCTCTTAACATAAAGGACTACGTTGAAACTGGAACTGTCACATTAATTTGCCAACATTAATTTTGAATCACCGGCATAAAATATAGCCTGTGTAGGATCCGAGACTGTTACCATTGATTCGCAACTATTACTTTTATAATCGGTTTATATTCCCTGAAATTGCATAGAATCGTAATTTAGAACTTTTTTAGAATGCTTTTCGCACCTCCCCTTCACTTCACCCCTTTTTAATTTGAATTTATTTTCGACGTTCCTTCGAGGGCATTTATATTTTATAAGTATCTACCATGTCATATTTAAAGTTTCTAGCCTTTTCAATATCACAGAAATCGCAATTTAGGAAGTTTTTAGCTCCTGCAACCCTCTGGTGGTAGTGGAACAGACATAAAATATAGCTTATGTTTGAGCAGGTTCTATCACCAAAATTTGTCATCATTATTTTTTTAATCGGTTTGGTAATTTATAAGTTTGCTTAAAACTTATTATTTATAACGCTTTTCACTCACTTCATTTTTTTAAATTTGGAATTTTCTTTCGACTGTTCTTAGAAAGCAGTTGCATCTTGTAAGTAAATACGATGCCATACTTCAAAGTGTTACACCCCTCAGTTGTGCAAAAAACGCAAATTAGAACATGTTTATTTTTGCAAACCTCAGATGGTAGTGACAGCAACATAAAATATAACCTATGTTATAGCAGGGATTATCACCATTGATTTGCAACCATTACTTTTGAAATAGCTTTGGTATTTCCTTAGATTGAGTAGAAATCGCAATTTAGAACGTTTTTAGGGCGCTTTTCACGCATTTTCACCCCTTTTTAAATTTCCAATTTTTTCGAAACTGTTCTTAAAGATTATTTATATCTAATAAATATGTACCTTGCCTAAGTTTAAGTTCCTAGCCCCTACCGATCACAAAAATCGAAATTTAGAACACTTTTTTGTTCCTGCAACGTCTTGGTAATAGTGATACCGACATAAAATATCATCTATGTTAGAGCAGAGGCTGTCAGCATCAATTTCCTACCATTACGTTTGAACTCAGATTTATTCTTCCTGAGATATTGCCGACAAATCAGCATTTAGAACGTTTTTAGAACGCTTTTCGCGCATTTTGCTCCTGCATCTCCTCTGGGGTAGTGGAAACAGATATAAAATATAGCCTATCTTGGAGCAAGATCTATCACCATCATTTTTACACAATTATATTTGAAATGGGTTCAGTACTTCCTGAGATTGCATAGAAATCGCAATTTAGAAAGTTTTCTACAACGATTTTTGCGCATTTTGACCCCCTTTTAAATTTCGATTTTTTTAGGAAATGTCCTTAGAGATCATTGATATCCTATAACTAACTACCATTCCAAATTTTTACGATTCTATTCCCTTCCGTAACGCAAAAGCCGCAATTTAGAACGTTTTTCTCCTGCACCCCCTTTGGGGTAGTTTCGCCGACATAAAACATCGCCTATGTTGGAGCAAGGGTTGTCACCATCATTTTGACATCAATATTTTTTAAATCGGGTTGGTATTTCCTGAGATTGTGTAGAAACTACCATTTAGAACGTTTTTTAGAACGATTTTCGCGCATTTTCACCCCTTTCAAATTTCGAATTGTTTAAGAACTGTTCTTAGAAATCCTTTATATCTAATAAGTAGCTAATATTTCAAATTTCATATTTCTAGGCCCTTCAGTAACACATAAATCGCATTTTTAGAACGTTTTTTGCTCCTGCACCCCCTTTGGGGTAGTGACACTGATATAAAACATACCCTGTCTTGGAGCAAGCATTGTCACCATCATTTTGACACCAATATTTTTTAAATCGGTTTGGTATTTCCTGAGATTGTGTAGAAACTACCATTTAGAACGTTTTTTAGAACGCTTTTTGTGCATTTTCACCCCTTTTAAATTTCGAATTGTTTATGAACTGTTCTTAGGCATCATTTATATCTTATAAGTAACTAATATTCAAAATTTCATATTTCTAGGCCCTTCAGTAACGCTAAAATCGCATTTTTAGAACGTTTTTTGCTCCTACACCCCCTTTGGGATAGTGGCACCGACATAAGATATAGCCTATGTTCTAAGTTGGACTATCAACCATCATTTTGATACCATTACTTTTGGAATCGGTTCGGTAGTTCCAGAGCTTACCTCCTACAAATAAACAATTTTTTCCTCTTTATAATAGGAGTATAGATGAACTTTTCATGTGACGATATTTTAGCCAAATTTATTAGAATTACCAGAAGAAATATTAAGTTTTACAATTATTTAAAGAACAGGCCATGTTAATTACATTAATAATTAAATTATAAATTGAAACCGAATCTGATCATTTTATTTCATTTAACTGGTGAATTTTAAATACGAATCATTGTAAATAGAAATAAAATACCCAAATAAAAATTTAGCACTTATTGTACTTTTTAAAAGTGTGAACCATTCACTGAAAAAAAAAACTATCCATATTTTAAATCTTTTTATACAACACTTTATATCTTTGGACGTTTATAATTACATTTCTGTTTTCATTATTATATTATGAAAATCGGTATCATATAGAAAGTTTTAGAATAGCAGAGATACTTATGTATTTCCCAGTTGTCTCCCGCGTATTCCTCCGTACAATGACAAACAGGATTTCCATTATCTAATCTGCATTCTCCTCTATTTTGGCATGCAATTGTGTCACATGTAACTGCAATATTTTAATTTTTAAGATTTAGAAATTTTATCACAGTTATTAATATTTTTTATACTCCTAAACTTTCATTTTTTTTTGCCACATTGTTTTGAGAAAGTTTAGAATATACATTTCAAAGAAAATTTGCATTTATTAATAATTAAAAGTAATGTAAGAATAAATGGTAAAACAAAAAAGTTTTACGTTCAAAAATGCATATATTTAATGCTTCATCAAAGCTACATATGAAATTCGTGATGAAATTTTTTCGTTGAAATAAATATGAGTAATTTTATTTAAAATTTTCGTTGTTATCTGAAATTTATGATCTCAAAAATATGTAATATTTTTATCATATAATGTTTAATTTTATTGTTAATTCCAAAGCTTCTTAAAAATTATGTAATACGAATACGAACATCATCGACAAAAGGTACAAATCTGTACTTGGGATATCTTCCTCTTATATACTACAGTACTATCAGGACTGCGGAGTTGGAGTCGGAGTCGTGGAGTCGAAGTTGGAGTCGGGCCCATTTTTGAGTGAAAGAGTGAGAGTCGGATCTGTTAAAATTCCCGGAGTCGGAGCTGTTAAAATTCCTGGAGTCGGAGTCGGTAACGTCCATTTTACAAGCAGGTCTGCGTTTTCGGAGTTGGAGTCGGCCCATTTTTTAGCGAAAGAGTCGGAGTCGGATCTGCTAAGTTGGTCGGACGAATCGTCGCGCGGTGCTTAAGATTTGTAGGCAATGCAAGAAAGTCGTTATCAAATCGAGTAAATGGTTTTCTCTCACTCTTAGAGCTTTCAAATTCCACAACGAAAATTCTGAAAATAGTCTAAAACGAGTGTTTCCGTGATGAAATATCTGATTTAAGTCATCACAAATCTTTAAAATCTTCAAGTAAACTTTTGTCTTTAAACCCATTCCTGGATCACAATTGTAATTTGAGTACTGGTGGAAGATTGAGACAGGCTAATGTCTCAGAAGATCAGAAACAACCAATATTATTGCCTAAGACACATCATATAACAGCATTAATTATCAAACATTATCATATAACTTATTTACATGCTGGTCCACAGCTTCTTTAAGCTGTTCTTCGAACCAATTTCTCGATTTTAAGTGGTCGAGATGCAGTAAGAAAAATAGTGAGGAGTTGCTTAAAGTGTTTTCAAGCTTCACCATCTGTTGGCACTCAAATAATGGGAGATCTTCCAGCCATACGTGTTAGGCCATGCCGTCCATTCTCAAAGACTGGAATTGATTATGCCGGCCCATTTATGTGCAAGGAGAGAAATCGTAGAAATATCAAGACGTTTAAGAGTTATATTGCTATTTTTATTTGTTTTTCCTCGTGCTATTCATCTTGAATTGGTTTCGGATTTGACAGCTTCCACATTTTTGGCTGCTCTGAAAAGATTTGTTGCCCGTAGAGGTAAACCAGCTGAGTTGGTTAGTGATTGCGCTGGAAATTTCAAGCGTGCAAGTAGGGAACTGCGTGAGTTATACAATCCCGTATCCTCCATTAGTAAGGATCAAACATTACAGAATTATGTGGCTAATGAAGGTATCATCTGGAACTTTAATCCCCCTTCTGCTCCACATTTTGGTGGGCTGTGGGAATCTAACATAAAATCTGTGAAATATCATCTACGTAGAACAATGGGGAATATTTACAATTGAAGAATTCTCTACATTATTGTCACAAATTGAAGCCTGTTTGAACTCGAGACCTTTATGTCCTCTGTCGAACGATCCAAGTGATCTACAAGTCCTGACACCAGGTCATTTTTTGACTGGTGCTGCCTTGACGGCTATTCCAGATCTTGACGTTTCTGAAATTTTCCCTAATAGACTTTGCCTTTGTCAATTAACCCAGGGAGTATTTCAGCACTTCTGGAAGAGATGGATTGGTGAGTGTTTGTCTCAACTCCAGCAAAGTCCCAAGTGGTTGTGTGCGACAGCAAATTTAAATGTTGGTGGCTTAGTGCTAATTAAAAATGAACTTCTTCCCCCTCTTCAGTGGAAGTTAGGAAGAATTATTCAGACATGTCGTGTGAGAGTCGCCATAGTAAGAACTGCTGCCGGAAATTTTAAACGAGCTGTTCATAAACTCTGTCCTTTTCTCTTTCATTAACAACAACTTTCATTAACATATATAACTCTTTATTTATACCCCTTGAATATTTCAAGGCCGGAGGCGTATGTTCGAAATTTATTTATCGTCTGCCAATGCTCAGTGCGAGCATTTTTGTGTAAGTTTAATTTCTAAAAAATGGCAACGTTCTTTTTTGTTGACATGTATTCTATTCTATTCTAAGAGTGTGAAACCAAGAGGGTTTATAATTAAACGTGTGATACAGTTCACTTTGTTATTTATTAAGTTGTTGGAAATCTGGACAAAGTCTTGTCCCCCAAAATTTGTCGTTTGGTTTGTTCGGAAGTTATATCGTTCCGAACCAGCTTTTATTTTTCCATTTCGGTCGTAAAGGCACTCTCTTATAACTGTAACTGTATGCATATTTTTATTCCAGTTTTGATGTACTCAGTAAGTATATTTAGTGTGAAACAACTCCATGGAGTATGATGTGTAGTGATGGAAGTAATGGAATGGAATGACCTTGGAGATGGAGTTTAAGCTTACTCCTTGCTATAGCTGTAATATGTCAATATGATTCCCAGCAAAAGCTGGAGGTGTATGTATATATCTTTATTATTTAAGTTTTTAAAATTCAAGTTGAATTTAATAAATGAACTGTTATTTTGAAATGAACTGTTTCGTCGACTGTGTCTTATACTTCAACGCCACACCAAATGACCTTAAAACCTGCGTATTTATAACTCTGCTTTAATTATAACATGGTTAAGGGGCCATGTCATGTTATTTAAAGGTCAAATAGATAAAATATGGTGTGATTTAGATGAAACATATACTGCATAATGGCACACGTTCCAGAGTTAACTTATTCCTTCCCGAAACTGTCGGATTATAACTATCCTTCCTGGAAGCTCGACGTCAAATGTGTATTGATTGACCGAAATTGCTGGGAGTTTATTACAAAGCCAGATATCGCATGTAAATCGGATGCCTCTGATCGTGAGAAAAGCGATTTTGAATGGCGTAAACGAAGAGCTTATACAACAATTTACCAATCCATCGAACGGAAATTCCAGCTACTAATTGCTCAAACAGAAAGCGGCAAAGATGCCTGGGATATTTTAAAATTAAACTTCGAACCAACTTCACGAGCACGCTTAGCGGGATTAGTCGATGAATTTTTCGAGATGAAGTTAAACTCGCAAGAAGAAACTATAGGTTTATTTTGTAAAAAAATTGAAGAAAAGAAAGTTCAGATTAAAGATGCTGGATTTGAGATGCCAGAACTGTTAGTATGTTTTCAACTAATCCGTCGATTACCTGAGGAATATGATAATCTAGTTCAAGTGTTATATAGATTAGAAGATAAAGAATTTAAATTAGAAAATGTATCTAAGCAGTTAATAACTGAATATGGCAGAATTTGTTTAAAACGAAAAGATGAAGGTAAAGAGGTTGTCGCTGTAGGTGATGCTTATGCAACTAAGTTTAAAAACCCTACCGTTAAACCAACCATTCCAGCGGAGAATTTTGGAAGCAGTAAAAAGCCATGGGTTTCACGTAGTGGAAGCGACCTGGACACTACCAGACGATCGTATACTTCACCAGCTAATCGTATGGGGCCGAGTTTAGTATGCAGTTACTGCAAGAAACCTGGTCACACAGATACAAGGTGTTTCAAAAAGAACTCTAGAGGGGAAAAAGCAAGTTTTCTACAGTGAACCTACAAAGCAATCTGAATTCGCCCTAATATCTTCAAATGGTAGAAAGTTCGTGGAATTTCTTCTGGACTCGGCGGCTACTTCTCATTTTACGAATGACAGGAGTCTATTTGTAACATATAGGAACCTCCCCCCTCAACAAGTGCTGATAGGAGACAAGGACTGTTCGTCGGAAATACTGGGTATTGGTGATATTGACTTTACCATTCTAGATGTAACAGGTAATGTAGAAATAACTTTAAAAAATGTGTTATATGCTCCTAACATGAGAAGAAATTTAATTGGTGGGTCTAATATAGACATTGCAGGAAACCAAATTAAATGGGGGAAATAATAAAATGATTGTGTATGATAAATTTAATAGATATTGTTTTACTGTACCTCGAGTTGATAAATTGTATATTGTTAAAGGTTATGCTTCAAAATGTGAAAATTTTGCTTATTCTACTAGTTTAAATTCAGAGATTGTTCATCGTAGATTTTGTCATACAAACTTTACTTGAAAAAAATGAGTAAAAATAATTGTGTTAAAGGTATTGAAAATATTAACTGTAAAAACAAAAATAAGATGTGTGAAACTTGTGTAATTGCAAAATCTAAAAGAAAATCGTTTACAAGATAGTATTTGTATAAACGCATTTCTAATCAAATCCTCGATAGAGTGTATATGGATTTGTGGGGTCCTAGCCCTGTTAACTCGTTAGGAGGGGGGAAATACTTTTTGTCAGTAATTGACGATTATTCTAGAAGGGCTGAGGTTTATATAATTAAGGATAAAACGGAAGTGTTTGAATGCTTTAAAAAGTTTTTAGTTAAAGCTGAGAGACAAACTGGTAAAAAGTTAAAATGTGTACGAACTGATAATGGGCTGGAATTTACCCATAAATTATTTGAGAAAATGTTAACCGATTTAGGTATAAGAATCGAAAGATCCTCCATTTATACTCCAGAGCAGGTGGGTGTTGCTGAAAATTTTAATAAAGTAGCAATGAATGCAGTTAGAGCAATGTTACACGATAGCGGGTTAAAACCGTCATTCTGGGGGGAAGCTCTTTTGGCGTTTGTTCATACAAAAAATAGGAGTGAACACAGTTTAACCCAAGGTCTTACACCGCAAGAATTATGGACGGGATTCAAACCTTCGGTAAGACATTTAAGAATTTTAGGTTCTTTAGCATTTGTTCATGTTCCTAAAGTTAAGCGAAATAAACTTCAACCGAAAGCTTTACTAGGTATCTTAGTTGGTTATGCCATGAAAACTAAAGAATATAGAATTTACATTCCAAAAGAAAGGCGAATTGTAGAGACTATTCATGTGCGTATAGAGGAATCCAAAAAGGGTGTAGAAACATTATTTGGGGGAGAAAACAAATATAAGGATTAGATATTGAATTTTAATGAATCTCAAATTAAAACAAACGGTTTAAGTAACGCAACTTTAGATCTTAATCATGAACTACCAGGAGATAGCTTAAACGAAGATGAAGAGAAAAAGGGGGGTAAGGTAACTGTAAGTTCTATAGATATTTCAGAGTGGAAAAGGATTGAAAGACCGAGAACGAAATGTAAGAGAATTGACGTATATTATTATACCCCGATAACAAATACGAGACTGAGATCTTTAAATGATGGTAAAAAATATTGTAAGGAAAATAAAATCCCGTTTGAGCCAGATAAGTTTGACTTTAAACCTAAAACCACTCATCCTAATACTGAAACTTTAAGTGAACTCCTCAACTAGTGATTCGGACGATCCATATTTAACTGAATTATTTCAACATGAGTTTTACAATACCGAAATCCCTAAATCATTTGAGGATGCACAAATAAATCCAGAAAGGGGGAAATGGAATGCCGCGATGAGGGAAGAACTTGAGATGATGAGTAAGAGAAAAGTTTGGCGGTTGGTTGATCCACCGAAAAATTCCACAGTAGTAGGAAGTAAATGGGTTTATAATATAAAAAACACGGAAAAAAATGGTAAAAAGTACAAGGCACGTCTCGTAGCTCAAGGTTTTAAACAGAAACCAGGTATTGATTTTAACGATATATTTTCACCTGTTGTAAATTTTTCAATTATAAAACTAATGTTTATTTTATTAGTTTCTATGTTAAATTGGTATCATATTCAATTGGATGTAAAATCAGCATATTTATATGGTTCTTTAAAAGAAACCGTGTTTATGAAACAACCTCCGGGATTTGAAATGAAGGGTGCTGAAAATAAAGTTTGTTTGTTAAATAAATCAATTTATAGATTAAGGCAAAGTGGCCGCGAATGGAATTCTGAATTAGATAATATATTACATAATCTTGGATTTTGTAAATTAAAATGGTGTAACTGTGTGTATAAACTGAATAGTAACGCAATTTTAGTTGTCTATGTAGATGATTTAGTTTTGTTTGCTAAAGATGAAAATGTATTGCAATCTGTAACTAATATGTTAAAAAAATAGCTTGGAAATTACTGAAATAGGATTAACAAAGTATTTACTAGGTGTTAACTTTGAACAGATTAAAGATTCATTATTCGTTCATCAAATAACTTATATTGAAAGATTAGAATTAAAAAATAAAGATTTACCTAAAAGTTATGTTAAATTACCTTTTAAAATTGGCTCTGTTTTACCAGATAAAGTTAACGAAAATGAAATTATCGAAAATGAATTAATGAAAAAATTTCCATACCGATCTTTAATCGGATGTCTGTCATTTTTGTCAAATAGATCAAGACCCGATATTAGTTTCTCTGTAAATGTAATGTCACAGTTTTGTAATGGGTATACATATAAACATTGGTTAATAGTAGTAGATATTATGAATTATGTTTTTGCTACTAAAAGTTTTAAAATAAATCTGTCTAATGTAAAATCACTAAGTTTGTGTGCATATTCTGATGCTAATTGGGGATGTCAACTTACTAAAAGACATTCAAGTAGTGGTTATATAATTTACTTCAGTAACGTTCCGTTTGCTTGGAAATCATCGAAGCAAAAATGTATTGCACTCCGTTCTATGGAATCTGAGTTTATCTCATTAACTGAAAGTGTAAAGGAACTAACTTGGTATTCAAGAATTTTAAATGAACTTAATTTATACGATAGAATAAAACCAATTCAGTACTGTGATAATGAATCTGCCATTTATTTTTCGAAAAATAGCCAAGAGAATTTTAAAACGAAACACATTGACATAAGATGTCAATTTATTCGTCAGTTAATTAATGAAAATGTTTTTGAGTTTAAACATGTAATTTCTAAAGATAATAAGGCAGACTTTCTGACAAAACCTCTTCTGTATGTAAAGTTTCAAAGAGCTATTTGTAATATTTTTGATTTTGATTATGAAAAGAAAGAGGAGGTATTTACGACCGATGGGGCCGCATGTTGGAAATCTGGACAAAGTCTTGTCCCCCAAAATTTGTCGTTTGGTTTGTTCGGAAGTTATATCGTTCCGAACCAGCTTTTATTTTTCCATTTCGGTCGTAAAGGCACTCTCTTTTAACTGTAACTGTATGCATATTTTTATTCCAGTTTTGATGTACTCAGTAAGTATATTTAGTGTGAAACAACTCCATGGAGTATGATGTGTAGTGATGGAAGTAATGGAATGGAATGACCTTGGAGATGGAGTTTAAGCTTACTCCTTGCTATAGCTGTAATATGTCAATATGATTCCCAGCAAAAGCTGGAGGTGTATGTATATATCTTTATTATTTAAGTTTTTAAAATTCAAGTTGAATTTAATAAATGAACTGTTATTTTGAAATGAACTGTTTCGTCGACTGTGATTTATACTTCAACGCCACACCAAATGACCTTAAAACCTGCGTATTTATAACTCTGCTTTAATTATAACATAAGTGTTGTGAGTTATTGACGAGTTTGTGTTTATTTAATTTCAACCAGCGCGCTACATATATTTCATACTATGATTATTGATGATATCATATTACGAGGTTTTGCAAGTAAATGAGTTGAAACATGTCAATATAAGTTTTTAATTTACTTTTAATGTGTTTTTAATAACGTCTTTTAAGCAAATAAATATTTTAATATATATATTGAGTTTTCCGTTTGGAATATATATTATGATATGGTTATTAGTGGACGTAATTAAGGCTTATTACTCGTACTTACTTACATTTGTACAATTTTCCCAGTTTCTATACATTACGTACAATATCACAGATTATATTCTCAAATGTAAAAGAGAAAATAAATCATCCTAAATGTGTGAAATATTGTTTTTTTTTTTTTTTTTTTTTTTTTTTTTCGTTTTTAGAGAAAAATCTTAAAAATATAAACCAAGCAAATGAATTTATAATCTTAATGAACTTTTCATGTGACGATATTTTAGCCAAATTTGATTAGAATTACCAGAAGAAATATCAAGTTTTACAATTATTTTACATTTCTGTTTGCATTATTATATTATGAAAATCGGTATCATATAGAAAGTTTTAGAATAGCAGCGACACTTACGTATTTCACAGTTGTCTCCCGTGTATTCCTCCGTACAATGACAAACAGGATTTCCATTATCTAATTTGCATTCTCCTCCATTTTGGCATGCAATTGTGTCACATGTAACAGCAATATTTTAATTTTTAAGATTTACAAATTTTATCACAGTTATTAATATTTTTTATACTCCTAAACTTTCGTTTTTTATTTATTTATTTATTTATTTATTTATTTATTTTGCCACATAGTTTTGAGAAAGTTTAGAATATACATTTCAAAGAAAATTTGCATTTATTAATAATTAACAGTAATGTAAGAATAAATGGTAAAACAAAAAAGTTTTACGTTCAAAAATGCACATATTTAATGCTTCTTCAAAGTTACATATAAAATTCGTGATGAATTTCTTTCGTTGACATAAATATGAGTAATTTTATTTAAAATTTTCGTTGTTATCTGAAATTTATGTTCTCAAAAATATGTAATATTTTTATCATATAATGTTTAATTTTATTGTCAATTCCAAAGCTTCATAAAAATTATGTAATACGAATACGAACCTCATCGACCAAAGGTACAAAACTGTACTTGGGATATCTTCCTCTTATATACTACAGTACTATCAGGGCTGAGGAGTTGGAGTCGGAGTCGTGGAGTCGAAGTTGGAGTCGGACCCATTTTTGAGTGAAAGAGTGAGAGTCGGAGCTGTTAAAATTCCTGGAGTCGGAGTCGGTATCGTCCATTTTACAAGCAGGTCTGCGTTTTCGGAGTTGGAGTCGGCCCATTTTTTAGCGAAAGAGTCGGAGTCGGATCTGCTAAAATTCCCGGAGTCGGAGTCGTTCATTTTTCCCACTGACTCCGCAGCCCTGAGTACTATTACTAAAAACATTTAAAATTTGATCATTTGGACTTTGATCGAATTTGACAATAAGTTACACCACGTTTAACTGTCAATAAGGACTTTTAAATACTTTCAAATTATCTGAGACGCCTGTTACGAACGAACGACATTGATTAAAAATATGATGACATAAAAACGAAATTGATTAAACAGCAAGCAAAATCATATGAATGATGAAAATAGTTTTAATTAATTATTTTAGAATAAAAAAATGCCTCATATTTCATTTCATTTACATAGAGATAGTAAACGGAAAATTCTGATAACAGCAAAAGTTTCTCCGAAAACAGATTATCCAGTTTCTCTACATTACATGTGATATTACATATTGTACTTTGAAATATAAAATAGAAGATAGATCACCCTAATAGTGTAAACTTTAGCTTTCCTTCGGGTGAAAAGTGCCTAAAAAGGATAAACCGATGAAATGGAATCTAATCTTGATTCGTTTTTCAATAAGGATATTTAACGAAAGTATTCCAAGGTGGAAACGAATTCGATCAAAAATACCGATGATGTAGAATGCATATCGCTCACCCGCAAGAAAAGTGACTCATCTCGTAAAAATTCATTTTACGTTTTATTCCACTAATAGATCTGTCATTAGTGCGCATTGCTACACAAACTGTTTCACAAGTGCAGCTATGCTGAAAATCCCTTTATTGCGCTATATGTGCATTTTTGACCACAGAAGAGAGGTGGATTGTGTAGGGAGTAAAATCCTCCAACTCTCCAAATCTCATACTACGTCTTCCTTTTTAAGGATTTTATACTTTTATGCAAGTTTTCATTCCTGCATGCAGTGTTAAATGCTATAACTTCAAATTACAGTAAAATCATGCAAATTTTCTTTTTTCTCTCCTGTTAAATTTACTTTTGTCGAGATGTGTGAATGATACTTTGTTAATTAATTTACTCAAAATCATGTTTCTTCCTAAATTACATTCCGTTAATTTATTTGTACTCTCATGCATCTTAAAATAGAGTCATTTACTGTCTTCTACAACTTTATTTTTATCTCATCTAAAAAGCTCTCTTTTTTAAATAAAAGTAAATATATCTTGCGACAAGTGACAGTTACTAAATGCAGATGTAATCATAATAAGTAAATCTTTTGTGGAAGTATAAATTACTTAAAAACAACATTTAAACACACAATAAAATAAGTTAACTTATTTTATTGAGTGTTTATACGTCGTTTTTAAGTAATTTAAGTAAATCTTTATTTTAGGTAAAGTACTTTCCTTTCTGGGCATTGCATTTCGTTAATCTTCGCATAAGGTTTAAGATAAATTTAGCATCTGTCAATAGAGATAAACAAAATAATATGTTGAACGATTTCATATTCCTTTTCAATTCATCGTTATGAAGCATTTGTCATCTGTAATCTTGATTGACTTCATTGGATGTTTGAATTTTATTTATAGAAAAGCTAACGGTTTTTGTGTTGGGTTTTAGTGTGGATCGATACGTTATATGAGGAAAGGACTTCTCAACTAACATTTGAAGTGTAAAGTCGAAGATTTTGCTGATGCAAGGAGATCACCTCACGGTGTTACTATCATCTTCACATTTAATAAAATTTCCATACATTTATTTATTTTCTTCAATCAGTTTACTTGTTATTATTACAGACTACAGTTACTATGTAAGATTTTAGGAAACGCAAGATAATATCTCATCTCTTACAAATCTAGGGCCAAAACAGTGTGGAATTTTCACAATCAATTTGATCAGTTTCATTGCTTTAACTTCAACAATAAATTAATGACACTGTAATACCAAACAGAATAGTTATTTTCAAAAAAAGTTCAAGCGCGAAACAGGTTTTTGGCCACAAAAATGAGAATCATGAATTGAAACTAAATATAATCTCCTTAGCTTATTTAAATGGTGAATTGCGAATATAGATCATTGTAGTTGAGTTGCACAGAAAAACATCTAATATTTTCTTTAAAAATACGAAAAATGAATTCCATATTTTTCAACCTTATTTTAAAATATTTTATATGCTTTGGAGATTTAATCATATTATCTAGAATCTATAATATTATATTAAAAAAATAAATATCACACTAAAGTTATAAAATAAAAGCGACACAAAGTTATCTCACGGATGTCTCCCGTGTATTCCTTAGTATATTCACAAAATAGATTTCCATCGTCTAATTTGCAATGTCATCCATTTTGGCATATAATTGTGCCAATCATAACTCTAAAATTTTAATTTTTAGGATTTTCAAATTTTCTCGCAAATACTAGTATTTTTAACACTCCTTAATTTTAAAATTTTACGTCACATATCTGAACAATCATTTGAGAAAATTTAGAATTCACAAACAATAGAAAACTCTTGTTTGCTATTACAAAATTAAGGAAAAGAACTGAAACATCAAACAAGTTAAAACATTATATTCAAAAGTGCATATAGTGAAAATCGTCTAAATTTTCTATAAATTTTGTTATCAGTACTTCGTTTTTGTATAAATATGAAAAACTAGCTAAAGTAACCCTGTGTTGTCTAGAATTTTAAGAATATTCGTTGTGAAAAACCAATTTTAAAATTTAACATACAGCATAAAAAACAGTCGAAATGTTGTACACATGAATAAAATGAAAACCTAATATAAAAAAATGTAAATTTATATCACAGAAACAAAATAATACAGCTATAAATGAACTTATTTCTATTCATCATTGGAGGAATAATGTTATACGCCAGTATTTCGATAATCGAGGTTTTATCATGTTTCAATAAGTTTTTTCACAATTATATGACGTTATATATTCACTACGTCCTTTATATTTCTAATATGACGTAATATTTCCTTTTTTTATTCGTCAAATTAATTAAATAGTTATAATTTTTCACATGGAAATCCTAAAACCAAAAAATTATGACGTAACATTGACTTTTGTTTTTAATTCGTCAAACTATCTATTTTACTTTCATTTTTTCACGTGGAAATTTTGCAGTAGAAAAGTTATGATGTAATATTCTATTTTTTAAATTAATCAAACCATTTATTTAATCTTTCGAGGTAGAAATCTTGCAATAGCAAAGTACTTGTTCTGGTAAGAATTTTATTGTATATTTTTAATTGTTGGCTACAGCTATAATGGAAAATGCTTAAATTTGATTGGAAATAGCTGTTAAATTTGTGGGTTTTTTATTGATTAAAAATTAACTATAAGTTATTCCGATTCCGGATTACTTTAGTTGCCTCGTTCGTGTTTTAATACACATGTACGTAACATTTCCCAATTCTGGCTTCCAAACTGAGGATTTGTATAGCATACAGACAGACAGATAGATAAATTTTCATTCTTATATATTAGATTGCACCTAAAAATTTTATAGCTGTCTCAAATTTATGAAGATAAAAAATATTTCGTTTTCTTCTCATATTAAATTTTATTTTTTATTTTATATCCTACGCCTGCATGAAAATAAGTAACATGCTCTAATACACAATAGGCGAATGATACACATGTGTATCTTTATCTCTGATATCAAATAGATCATTAGAATTTATCGTCAGACAATTCACACGTTGATTTCTAATTCCAAGTAATTATTTCACATTTAGTTTCCAATAAGGATGTTTCAATCCTTTCAGATGTTACCTATTTATGAGAATTCAAAAATAAATGAAAATGAAACCTTATTTTAATATATTTAATTTAATACAATTTGAAATTAAGCAAAACAATCCGAAGAAAATAATATTATTTTTACTTTCTTCTATCCTTACAAGAATAAAGTATTGGATTCGTGAAAATTTTCGACTTTCGGTTTTCGACGGATTTACACGCTTTAGGGGTCAGAGAACCCGAAAAACATGTTTTTATAAAATGTCTGTCTGTAAGTCTGTGACTATGTTAGTCTGTGTGTCTATCTGTCTGTCTGTATGCAACACAAATTTTGGGGGCACTCTATCTCAAGAACTAATGAACGGAATTTAATAAAAATTTATATTCAGTTAGTCCCTGATATAAATTGGTGCTGATTAGTTTTTGGTGTAAATCGCTCAAAAGGTGGCGCTGCTGCTGTTATGCATCCTTTCTCACGATTTCCTCAATAGTTCAATCTCCAGAAGTAATGCACGGATTTTCATCAAACTTCAGATTCGTGTTTGCCCTTGACATGAATTGAAGTTTTGTACATTTTTGTGTAAATCGCTCAATAGGTGGAGCTGCTATACTGCATTTTTTACGATTTTCGAAATAGCTCTATCTCAACAACTAATGCTTAGATTTTCAACAAACTTCAGATTCAAGTATACTTTGATATGAATTAGTGCAAATCGCTCAACAGGTGGTGCTGCTATGCTGCACTTTTCACAATTTCCACTATAGGTGTATCTCAAGAACTAATGCTCGAATTTTCATCAAACGTTAGAATAAGTTAGTCCTTGACATGAATTGACATTTTATACAGTTTGGTGTAAATCGCTCAATAGGTGGCGCTGCTAAGCTATTTTTGTGATTTTCGCAATACCTATATCTCAAGAACTAATGCTTAGATTTTCAACGAACTTTAGATCCATGTATGCCTTGATATCAATTATTTCTCTTTATGTTTCGGTGTAAATCACTCAAAAGGTGGCGCTGCTATGCTACATTTTTTCAGAATATCCTCTATAGCTCTATCTCAAGAACTAAGGCACGAATTTTCATCAAACTTCAAATCCAGATATACTTTGATATGAATTGGTACTAAATTGATGTAATTTCTTGTACTATTTAAATGATTTAATTGGTGCGATTTATATAGAAGAAAGTTTTGTGATGGCCACAACATACTAGTTTACATTGTAATTTTAAAATTAATTTGTCTGTTTAACGCAAACTTCTTTACGATATTAAAACTTCTCTTCCGCATATCTGAAAATTGCGATTTTGTTACTTGCGATTTGTCAAAAAAAAATCTTTTGCAGAACGATTTCTTTACATGTATAAAAAAGGTTATCTCCAGCAACTACTTTTTCAATAAAAATGTTGATTTTTCTCTCGTTGTTGTTGTTGCAATTACAATGCTTTTTCTTATTTCAATTTTAAATTGAACCGGTTTTAATTTGAATATTTTTAGACTCTTTATTCTGTTTGATTTCGATTTGTACATATCTTTAAAAAATACCAAAAATAAAAAAATCAATGTTTGGCTGTTGAATACCGATTATTCTTATAAGAAAGGAATGATATATTCTAATACAGAGAATAAGAAAGGTACAATACATAAAGGTTTTAAAGATCTTTTGGGTAAACTTTTTTAATAAAATTTGTAAAAAATAAATAAACATTAAAAGATTTTCCTAAAAAACATGTTTGTCATAAACAATAAATTATGATAAATGCTTTCTGTCACGTAAAAGCATAGATGCATTATATATATATAACACTTCGCGTACAATTAATGTTATATTGTAAGGGTAATAAGCTATCGGTTTAAAAATACGAGAATTTTCCGAAATTTAACATTTAATTTTAGGAGTCAAAAATCAGAAAATGTATAGAGTACCCAAAATACCTATTTAATGAATATATATCAGGAAGTTTTTGTGTGACTTAAATTTTAATGCATTATAGCTTTAGTAACTCAAAGTATATACATACGTATGGAAAAAAGTTAGTAAACTATCATTAATTTTGTCGTGAGTACATATTTTGTAAATATAAAATATTGTATTATTTTCCTTAAAATTTAAAAACTTAAAAATACATTGTTGTAAAATAATGTATTTAATAATAGAAATCAGCGTGTATATGTTAATATACAGGGTGTTTTTTCTAAACTCATGGCACATACACTAGGGGGTGATATCACAACTAGACAAGCACATATCACCATACAATCCATGATCGGAACGCAAGTCGTAATAAGCTATAGCGCGAAACGTACTGTTGCACAAAAGGAAGAAAAAGAAAATAGACAGCGATCGAATGAAAGAAAACCAAAAAAATGAAGAAAAACATTTTATTCAACAAAATTAATGTAAGCAACACGTAAGTCCCCCATCTCAGCAACTGCACAAAATTGCGGCCGAAAACAGTAACGCAGGCTTCAACTGCCGATGGAGAGTGACCGCCATACTTTGGCGAAAACACCAGGCATCTCTCGTATGTCTCGTACTGGTGTCAGCAGCTACGGATATCCGGGCAACAAGGTCTTCAACGGAATCTATGGGACCTTCAACGTAGATGAGGCTGTTCTTCTGACAACAGAAGAAAAGTCCAGACATGACAAATCGAGTGAGCGGGCCGGCCAGTTTATTGGTACAACCTTTCGGCTTCCCTTCCATTGCCGGCTGCCGCTCCGTACATGTAATGCATCCCAGCTTTCATCTCATTTTTTTACCCGAATGCCAAGAAGGGTTATGTGTTTCACGCGTATCAGTATGTGGATTTCTTTATACCCTCGAAACATCCCAACGGCTGGATGGATTTTAAAGAATGAGGTCTCTAGAGATTCGTCTTAACTTCCCGATCGTTATAGGCTAGGTTTTGTTTTTATAAATTCAAAATGGCGGGCATAAAATAGAAAAGGGCGGTAGAGATGAAATTTTTTTTACGCACCCTATTGAGTGGTATATTATTGGATAGGTCTTTCAAAATGAAGACGATGTTTCATTGACTATTTTACAGTCAGAAGCTCCGTTTAAATATTACACAACCTGGAAGTTGTGTAGATAGGATCTCTAGCTTTACTACAACTCTAACCATCATAGACACTTATAGGTCTCATCAAAACAGTGTTTATAGATAGGAACTAACAATTAAACACAACTTAAAAGTCATCAATACACGTAAGTAATAAAAATAGGTAAGTAATATAAAAAATAGTTTAACATTGATGAGAAATAATTAATTAGTTCGCTTTTTACGCAGTTGAGTTTTTTATTTTTTAAGTTTAATTTTTACTCGTGTAATTCATCTCGGCTTTCATCATCGCATTCATCTCATCGATGATCCACAGAACGAATGAAGACAGCTGCGGTGAACAGCCCTTTTATTGCGCTAGCGCTTTATGACTTGCGTTCCGACCATTTATTGTATGCTGATCTGTCCTTGTCTAGTTGTGTTCTATCAACCACTAACGTATGTACCACGAGTGTATGGACACCCTGTATTTAATACAATCAGCATTATACTCATTTTTGTTTCATTTGAAAAAAATGGGTACCGATTTTAGTATGTTACCATCATTTTTTTCTGCTAAATTCTATATTTAGTCTGCCTTTTATTCAAGCATAAAAATAAATTTACCTTTACAACCATCGATGTCATCATATTCTCTTCCATCAGGGCACTTACAATTTGGGACTTGGTTGGTGTCTGAAATACAAATGCCTCCAGTTTCTTCACAATTCTTAATTTCGCATGCGTCTTTAGAAACTGTAACGTAAAATTGAATCAAATTATCATGCTAAATACACGAGGGTAAAATTATTAATATAAACTGTCGATGTGTATTTCATTAATTAACTTATTTGGTGGTTTACAACAATGTATTAAAACTGGTTTTAATTTATTAATATTCTTAAACTGATCTGTTGATATTTTTCTAGTGCATTATGATTATAAAACTTTAAAGGAATCAACTAAACTTTTATGAAAAATTAAAAATTTTCCATATTTACTACATGATAAAAAGAACTCTACATTAAATAAAATAGATATTATGTATGTAAATATAAACACACCAATTGAGATGTAAGTACAAAACTGCTTTCGATAACGGTTTTTAGAACCAGTATTTGCGAATAGAAATATTCGCCTTGTTAGATAGTATATTTTTTGTGATCAAATAAGTGTGAGTTTGGTAATAGTAGTAATTCAATAAAAGACGTGTTTGCAGCTATATAAAAAAAGATTGCAGATAAACACGCAATACCAATAATTTGCCATAATTTTTAGATAAATTAGCAAAACCATGTGTTAAAAAGAATTTTGCATTATGAATGTACACAATCAAAATAACCTTTTTTTTTATATAGTACTTAGTTCGAGTATTTCACTAATTTAACATCGACTTGATTGTAAAGTAGCACTTTTTTATTTGCAAATAATTTCTTCTTGGAACTTTAATAAATTTTAACTTTGCTATTATTACTATATTTAAAAATTATCTGAAACATGCGATAAATGCATGTCATCTGAGTCAAGTTACTTACTTGAAGAATGCAAAAGATCTACATTTCTTAATTTTATTACTTCATCCTCAGTTTCTAATGGAATTTAGATTAGAATGGTATACGAATAACTTCTGTGAGCTTAAAGATACAAAGAGGAAAACACTGTTCTTAAAATTTACACATTAAATACTTTTACTTACACAGATAAAATACCACATTTCGTATTCCAGTTTACAGAAAGGAAGGAATATCGTCTATATCGGTACCGTTCTTCCCTTTGTTAATTATTCAAGAATATACCATCTTGTATATCACATTTATGATGCATGGACACGGACTGCAGTTAATTAAGTCGATAAAAAATTTCGACAAATTCTGAGGGAATCTAAATGTTTTTTCGCCATTCTTTCATTAATCATTAAACATTTATAAAGTATAACTCAAAATTACCTGATATTTTACTTTCGTTGGGTTTCAGATTAGCTATCACACCTTTCGTTACTGCACTATCCAATTCTACTCCTTTGCAGACATAATATGTTGTACGAAATATCACAAAAAGTAAAATTATTCTTTTTACAAAGAACATTTTGAAAATTAATCGAGCATTTAAAATTCCTCTACATTTGACGCAAAAACAGATTACACTTGAATAAGTTTATTAGGCCATGCAAATTAATATTTTTATTGATATGCAACAGAAGTAGATAATAAAGTAGATAACGGAGAGCAATTAATGCAATACGTGCCTTGTTTTCTATTAATAATTGTTACTAATTGATAATGCCTGACGTTTTCTCATATCACACTTTTTCGAAACAATAAAAACGAAACTAAAAGCGATAGATAAATACCATTTTGAATATTTTATACTTCGCTGTACAGGTTTTAGTATATAATTATAGATTTTTACCATTTGAACTTGTAAGATACCAAATATAACTCGTATATCGTGATCGCATAAAAATTCATCTATATCCATCTACTTTATTAAGTATCGCAGCCAACTATGAATTTAGGAAAAAGTGCATTTTCTAACTTCGACGTAGACTTACGTTGATCAGAAGAAATGCAACGCAACACAACATCCCTCACTGTGGAGCATTAAATGTAAAATAAGATCAATGTATATTTTTTTAATCATTAACCTCAATTATAAAAGTAGGTGCATTAATACGCAATAGAAAATGAGATACATCTTAACCCTCTAATGCCTATGTTAGCATATATGCTACCACCAGTGTTTTGAATTTTGTGGATTTTTTAATTCGGATATTCCAAATTCACACCAGAAATTTAAAACCCAAATATTTGCTTTATTTAATAAGAGACACTCCGTATTTAAATAAAGCGAAATTTATTACTGAAAATTTTTTGTGCGAATTCAGATTCTCTGAACTACGGAATTTCTAGAACGTATTCTATCCTGGGAATTAGAGGGTAAAATATTATTAACAAAAGGAATGCGGCTGAAATTCCGCGGTAAGCAGTTAATTTGATCCTTAATTTGAATGCATATATCACTACTATGTTTTGAAGCTGTGTTTGAAAAATATCGCAAAATGCCTCATGCTACATGTATTATTAATTAAGAACAATATCTAAAAAATTCGAAATTTAAAACGGTTGAAAATAAGCTAAAAACGTTCTAAATTGCGATTATTACGCAATCTCTGGAAATACATATCAAACCGGTTTCAAAAGTAATGGTTACAAATTGATGGTGACAGACCCTGCTCCAACGTTATCAAACCCACAGACAATATTGGCGTGAAAAGTATGTGACAGAGTTGGGCAAATTCGCAATCTGATTAATTTGCAATCTCATTACAATGTAATGGCGTGTAAGGGATTACAATTTCAAATACATGTTCTAATTATAATCTACATTTGAGATTTAATTACCATTGTAATCGTATTTATAAGTTCTGTGATTATCATTTTATAATATATATATTCTTTTATATTAATTACGATTACGTGTAATTATAATCTGAATTTGAAAATCAATTAGCATTGTAATCGTAAGTATAAATGCTATGATTATCATCATATAATTATAAATATAATTGAGAAAATTATAAATACGTTTACGTGTGTAATTATAATTTAAATTTTAAATTAAATTAGCATTGTAACTGTAACTATAAATGCTATGATTATCACTATACAATTGCAATTATATTTGAGAACTTATAATTACAATTACGTGTAATTTCAATGGCAAATTTTTTATTAAAGTATGATTGTAACTGTAATGCAGAAGGTTATGATTTTCATTACGGTGCGGTAATGCTGTAACTGTAAAATTTTAGTTACAATTACGTGTAATGTGAATGGTAAATTTAGATTACTGGTTTGATTTCAAATGTACTTGAGATGATTATAATTATCATTCCGTTGTTGTAATGGTAAGTAATAAATTTTAGTTATGATTAAATGTAATGGAAACAGTAAAATTTCTAATTTGATTTTATTCCAACTGCACTTATTTATGATTATATTCTTTTGTTCATAATTAAGAAATTTGAGTTACAATGACGTTATAATTAGGATGATATTTGATGTTAGACCTTACAGTTAGTATTTTAACGATAACGGCGAATTTTCAAACTAGGATAATCTACGATTTTTTTACTGAAGCACCCCCTCCCCCCAATGTTTTAGTGTATCATAAATAAAAGGGGCTGGTAACTTAAAACACTGATAATTCAAACTGTAATTATCGTAGGAAACTCATATTTTGCATGGTAAAAGTAATCTTTGTGAAGGGACGTGGGGTGGGGGGAGGGGGTAATAATAAAAAAGTCTCGTGACTCCGATATAAATTGTCGTATCCTGGAAAAATTTCGTATGGTAAATGCAATCATTTTAAAAGGTAGGCGGTTTGTCGATATTTTACAGACGCCCACCATATTTTAGTATATTTTAAATACAAGGTGCTGACAACTTAAAACAGCTATAACTCGAACTGTAATCATTGTAGAACACTCATATTTTGTAAGGTCAACTTTATCTTTATAAAGGGGGAACATTGCAGCGTTTTTAACGCAAGATTTCTAAATTTTAGTATAGCGCGAATATTAGGACTCGATAACGACAAATAACTCGAATTCAACTTGTCGCATCGCATATCACACAAACTTCGTATGGTAATCTTAATCGTTTTAAGAGGGGGGGGGGGGATGTATTTTCTATAGCGGTTCCTTCATATTTTAGTGTATAATGTTCTGACAACATAAAACAGTTACAACGGGAGCTGTAATTATTGTAGAGCACTCACATTTTGTAAGTTAAACGTAATCTTTAAAAAGAGGATACATTATTTTTATTATCGTTATTATTATTTATCAGTTAAAAGTACATTGCAGGTTTAAAGTTTAACACTTAAAATCCAAATTTATCGAATTTCGATTTATATGCTAATGCATTGTTGAAATGAAAAATTAATTTCCCATGAAATTAATTCACAAAATGATAAACTAAAATTCGATGAATTTGGATTTTAAATATAGAACTTTTTTTTCAACAATAAACATGGAATCAATTTTAAGAAAAGATTCTCAGTTGCAAACAGGACAAAAAAAAACACTCTATCTCCCCTTTAAAATAATACCTTTTGTTATATGAAATTTGTATGTTCTGCGGCAATTTGACTCCGAATTATAAGTATTTATGTTTAACGAGCCCTTTAATTTGTTTTTGAAACAGTTTGACAAAATATAAACATATTTCTAGAAAACGAGTAATTACGTAAAAATAACTAGATAATTAGTAAATATACAATTCTATTTAAAAAATTCTGTTATGTTTTTATAACATTATAAATTAATACTTTCTGACACACATATAATTAGTTACTTATAAATTTAGTTCCATTCCTATAAAAGCAACTGGGATTAACTTGCAATGAATTGCAACTAATTTTCATATCAATTTGTAAAATGCAATTATAATTAGCTCGTAATTGATTTCAATTTAATTTAAATACATTTCCTAGAATGTAATTTATATTTAGTTATATTACATTACACATTAACCAAATTGGATTCTGAACAAAGGTAATTGACATTAACTGGTAATACATTAGAATTTACTCTAAATTATATTTTTTAAATGCAATTAGAATTAGCTCGTAATTGATTGCAATTTAATTTAAATACATTTCACAGAATGTAATTTAGATTCAGTAATATTACATTACACGTTAATCAAATTGGATTCTGAACAAATGTAATTGACATTAACTTGTAATACATTAGAATTTAATCTAAATTATATTTTTAAAGATGTAATTAGAATTGACGTATAATTCATTACAAGTGAATTGGATTCTATAATTTAAAAAGTAATCGGAATCATCTTGTAATCGATTACAGATTAATTGGATTATAGGATTAAAAATCGAATCTGAATCATCTTGTAATCGATTACAAGCTAATTGAATTAAGCAATTAAAGATGTAACCTAAATCATCTTCTAATCCATTACAAATTAATCTAATTAAATTTTAAAAGATAAAATGAAAATTGATTTGTAATATATTACCAGATAATCAGATTATACATTTCAAAAGTGTAATTCAAATTACTTTGTAATGCATTACATGTTAATCAATTACATTCTGAGGAGATTATAACTTATTTTAATCTGTAATTTCACTACTTTGTAATCAGATTCTGCCCAACACTGGTATGTGAACCTGTCAACCACGGCGATAATCCTGAACACGTCCTGTGAATACACGTGACATGCGCATAATGGAAGTTCATCTACATTGGCAGTTATTAAATAGGAGAAGGTGGAACGGACAGCACCTACCGATGACAAGCAGCTTTGTGAGGAGAGTAATGTCACTAATAAAGTGCTATAATAATAAAGCACTTATAGGTGTTATCGCCGCTTAAACTTTACCGTTACGTGACAGTGTAAAGGCTTTTGTTTAAAGCGTTATCACCAGAACACTTTAAATGCCTCGCCAGGGTTCCTAATGTTTAGATAAACTAATAAAAACTTATGAACTAAAATAGTCTTTTTTATGTAAAATTTTAAAGTTAAAATATCTGACAAATAATAAAAATAGCGAAAAAAAACCATTTTCACCTTCTAAAAATTAATAGTGATAGCATTAATATCACTGAAATAGTGGCTAAAATAGCAAAACCTCAGACGCTCTATGGCAGCTGAAAATGATAGCGAATCCAATTTTTTTTAAATATCGGTATATATTGTTAACAAAGTCATGTATAAACTATTAATATATTGTACTACATTTGAAAAAATTATTCAACAAGTTTATTAAATATTACCATAATTTCCCACATTCAAATCATTAGTGGAGATCACTGACTTATTAAACGATATTGCTTCCGTCTTCTGTTCTTCTATGAACATCTCGTTGAAAGATATTCCGGTCATAGAAAATAAACAAAACGCTCTTAAATATCTTTTTACTTTCTTCTATATTTATAAAAGGAAAGAGATGTCAGACTATATAGACACAATATTTATTTGAAAATTTCCTTTTTTTTATTATTTAAAAATTTTCTTTTATTGCATCATAATACCACATTACATTTCTATTAAAACATGTCTTAATTATGATTGAATTTTCTAACAAATATTCGGTAACATAGTTTTGAACGTCTATTCGGGAATGATGCATAGAGGAAGCAACAGAGGCGTCGCGATGGGATATGAGGGGGGAGGAGCCTCCCCCTCCAATGTATGTGAACTTGGAAAATTTGAGCTTAGAGTTGGGAAATTCTAGGTTTTTGAAAGAAGTTTTCTCCTTTTTTAAATAATAGTAAAAAATAAAATATATATGAAATTTTTATTGTTTTTCTAATTGCATTTCTGAGTTCTGTAACAATAAACAAGTTAAATTATCAAAAGAAGTACAAAAAGCAGTCAGACTCAATTTGTTATTGTGTTTCTCTTTGCTACGAAAATATCATACATCTTCCAGACCTGAATTTCCCTACTGTTTTCCATCAGCAGTGTCTCAAATCTATTCCCTTTGTTTCTTCCAGATATTTGTTCCTTTCTCAAAATACCACGACTGTATTTTCATATGAAGTACGATTATGAGTCATACGTAATAAAAAACAAAAAATTTGCAAACCTTAAACTAATGGTGTTTTTCCCTAAATATGTGCAATTTTTCTAGGTTTTAATCTTACATTTACAGTATTATTTGAAATTGCTTCTTAACTATTCATTTAGCAATTGGGTATCTTATTATTTTCATGCTCAATGATTCCAAGATAGGAAAATAAAAATTGATCTAGTTTTGATTTTAATTATTTAAATGAAAGAAGTGTATTTAAACTTTCATTAAACAAGCCAATAATTATAATTTTTATGTTTTTAGTTTCAGTTTTTTTCTTTGGAAAGGATTTTTTAAGTATAGGTATCATTATTATAAACACACATTGCACATAGCATTTCAGTTGAAAAATGAAGCAATTTTTTTCAAGTTGAGAAATTTTTTAATCCCCCCCCCCCCCTCGAAGAAACATTTGTAGCGACGCCCCTGGGAAGCAAAAACGATTCCAGAATCGTATTAACACTAAACGTACCGTGAGGGGTCATTTTCACCATCTGTCAATTGAACATATTTCTGTTCGTACCAGGAGTTTATTTTTACAACAAGTTTAAAAAATACAAGAAAGAAAAAGTTAAATGAATAAGTCAAAGAGTTTTAAATAAAAATTGTGGCTTAAAATATTTTATAAAACTTGAGTAAAATTTCCGGTAGTTTTAGTGTTAAAAACTAGTCAAGCACCCAAAATTGGAAAATAATTTTAAATATTTTATTTCCGACTCTTCAGTAGTTCCGTCTGCAGGTAAAATTGTGCTTTATTTAAAGTTCAGAACAGATTGTAGGGCTTCATGTAATGGCGTATATTTATAAAAACAAATATCATATCTTATTTGCATTACAAATCTTGTATTTATGTATTTAAATTTATTCAAGCTTATATATTTTAACCCTTTATCTATAGACGGTACTTATAAGTACTATTAAAATAATTTTTCATTTAATTCATCGATTAGTAGTGATACAGTTTAGAATGAGTTATAGATGCATTACTTTATTTTGTTCCAAAAGGATTATTGGTTACACAAAACAAAAGTATTTTTAAAAGGAAGAGTTATTTTGCCTTTGCATCTTTTCAGCATTCTTGACGTTGGGGGGAGGGGGGATTTTTCAATTCTTAAATATTTTTGTATTTCTATTCTAAGAACATTATATTTGTACATATACTAATTCTACAAAACACTTAGAAAAATATTTAAAATAAAAGATTTCAGTGAAGTTATAAACATTGCACAAAATCCCTATGAATCTAAATTTATTTAATCATTCTAATTCCTTCAATCCTTTTAAAATCTTTCTAAAATTTATTAAATGATTATGTAAATCTTCAAATGTAGTATCAAAAATTTACGAAAAATGCATTAGAAAATAAAATTTTTAACAATTCTTAATTCATTACATAAAGGGTTAAAGGAATCATTTTTATTTTGGCAAATTACTTTCCTTTTAATTTGCAACAAAATAGTAATAATAAATATAAATTAAATTAAATCTTTTAAAATACTGCACATTTCAAATTAAAAAATCAATGGTGATAAAAAAGTTGAAAAGATGCCGAATTAAAAAAAAATAATAATAAACATTCAAAATGAACGGTCTGCATGTACTAAGGTCGAGTGAGGTAATGAAATGTTTTAAGAGGCAATTAGGTGCGATAAAATGATTAACAACATTTTAAAAGTAACAATCTGACAAATTAACAAATGAAATAAAAATTTATCAGTTCAACTTTACTCGCAACTAAGATGATGTTTGCAATTACGGATATATTTTTCCCACAATTATTATGCATTTACTACCACTTTTACATTCTAGTAACGGAAAAATATGTCAACTAATTTATTTAGATAAAATATTTCACGTATTTCACAGGACCGTCATTTAAGACAAACGTTGTTAACTAAGAAATTAAAAAAAAAACAACATTGAAATACATTAATTTTTGCAGCTATTATTTGTTAAAGCCCTGCAAAATATTATTTAAAAGTATTTTATACTTACCGACTCCCATTGTAACAGATAAAGACACCACGAAATGAAAAATTAAAATTGCGTTTGACGTTTGTTTTAAACAGTTCATAGTAAATAAAAAAAGGTTTTTTAAATATTACAAAAAGTAAATGAAGTGATCGTGATTAAACAACATTCAAAAACTAAATGCTGGAATATTAAATAACATAATAAAAAGGATGTTGCAGAGAAACAAACGAAAGATAAGAAAAATTATCCGTTTGATAATTTATTCGGCAAACGTTAAGATATTTTCTCCCAAAATTATACTACCAACTGATTTTGATTCCGTTATGATAATTTTTACATGATATTATTCAGAGTTTATTTATGTGGGTTTTTTTTTTCGGTTAAGCTTTTTTTTTTTTTTTTTAGTAACATTCCGATGAAGACATATTCTTTCGAAAAAAAAATTGGCGCTATTCATCATAATTAGAAGTATTCCTGAAGCTTATATAAAAACAATAACTATTTTGTCTGGCATTGCTAGTTATAATATTTATTACTAATCCGTTAAAAGCATAATGATTCGTTTATTCGACAAAAATGCCAAAGAATTTTTTTTTCTTACACCAAAAAAATATATTTGAATGATTTTTATGAAAAGAAATCATAGTACAAACTCGTCTTTTCACAAACTGTAGTTTAGCATATTCTGAAGAAACACAGAAGTAATAATTATGATTTACTATGAGTTATAAATACATAAAATAAACATGCTTCACAAAACTAGCACTGTTTAGTCAAATGCTGAATTCCTAATAATTATCAAAATAACTCTATTGCAATAAATGATACAAAATCGAACTGTAGTGTGAAACTTCATAATTCCCTTTAATAGTGGATATTTTATAACTAGATTTCCTTCCCTTATCACTTTGAAACAGCAGAATATCACGCATTATCGCGTTAAAGCACTTTTATTCTGTGTTTACCACACATTTGTACGGTAATCAAATTAAACATACTGATAATTTGTAATCGCTATAAGATATGGAATAGCTTTTTACAATCACAGAAAAATTTATTTTAATTTCGTAGTTCCAAATATTGTTACAAAATTTAATGTAATGATAATTGCAAATCACAATTATCATTACAAAAACCTCTACGATGCAAATTGACCAACAGATTGACAATCATGACTCTTACACCTTTTTCAACATTTTTTTGAAACAAATTTAATTCTATATAACGTCACTTGAAATAAAATTTTTGATTTTTTGAAACTACCAAGTAAAATTGTAAATATTCAGAAACAATTCGAAAAATCTTAAGTATTTTTTTCGTATAAAACTTACATGAACTATGCTTCTGCTTTCTGAGTTGGTTTTTGGCCTTAGGTGGAATCTCGCTAAAAGCATACAACAGTTATCTCCCAGATATAAAAACTATACTGCTTGGGTTACATAGAATAACAACGGAACGAAACAGTATTTTTAAAAAGCAGATCGTATGAATAGATAAACTTTTTCCAGTCACCTTATCCTTTGGGCTTATAACAGGAACAATCAATAGAGTCTTATATCGTAAGAGAGGATTATCTACCATCAACCAGGCAGAAAACCAACGCAGAGGTCTAAAGACTAGTTGATGTATATTATATATTTTACATTTTCTTCATCAAAATTATACGAGTTTGATATTTGTAGAAATGTGCTACTCTTTTGTTTTCTGATCACTGTAACACGGAGATAATTTTTTTTAAATGCACTTTACTTTTCAATAGATTGTGTTCAACATTGAAATTTGAATTAATAAATTAGAATATTAGCCATATCTCCAATGTAGAAGAAAGAATTGTGATGGCCGTAGCATACTAATTTTAGTATTACGCGGCAGCGCAATACTTATTTATTTCCAGTGTCACTTCTGAATGTTAAATTAACATAGAAAAGCCTATGGAGCTCATAACATTTTTGACTTTTCTTCCCACCTTTTTGTCCCTGATGCCACTCGTTTTTTATTCTTTTCTAATTCTAATAATATTATAAATTAAACTGTGAAAATGCCATGACACAATGTCTTTGCATATGGGTGAATTATAATAATCCAGAGTACAACAGGGGCTAATTTTTATTTACATAATTCAAATAATTTTCTTAATAATCCAAATTTCATTTTTTTTATTAAGAATCAACGGACATTTTTCCAATAAAATTTAATATTTTTTTCATTGTTGCCAATAATCCAAAAGCCGTAATAATAATTTGTTTATTTTCAGTTGAATGATTTTCACGTGAAAAATGAAACTGAAATAGTTTTTTTTATTTTTTATTTTTTTATTTTTTAAGAATTAAAAAGAAGTTGAATATGGCGTCATAATAGAAATAAAATGAATATTTTCAAACAGATTTTTTACGTTCAGATTGAAAGTTTTTGTCCAAGGAACAGTAACCTGCATTACTGCACTAGTGAAACACTTTGAATTATACATAGGTAAATTGCATCACAAATTGTGATACGATACCGCATGAATCAAACACTGATGATGGTACCCTGCCTTAATTTTGAAATGTGTTCGTCTAAATGTAGTAGTTATTAAAAAACTCGACATATTAAACAAAAACCTAACTTGAAGAACAAATTAAAAAAATAAAATTTATTTCCTACATTGCCCGAGAAGGGACATATATTAAGATATTTCATTCAATTCGTTCGACATTTTATGTTAAATTTTTGTAACAAATAAGTTAAATGAATGTAACATAAAAAAAACATACTACGTGATACTTTAATCACCCTAAAAACTTAGATTCCGTTCAAATGAAATCGAAATAAATCTTAGACTTGTTTAAAATTTTGTATTTTGCATGCATCATATCATTTTATGTACAATCGTCATAAACATATTACAAAATCTGCAATACAAATATTTACAACTTAAAAATGGAAAAAGTCTAAGATTTATTTCGATTTCATTTGAACGGAATCTAAGTTTTTAGGGTGTTTAAAGTATGATGTTATATGAATTTTAATTTTTTAATGTTCAATTGGTTTAACTTATTTGTTACAAAAATTTAACATTAAATGTAGAACGAATTGAATGAAATACATTAATATATGTCCCTTCTCGGACTTAAACAATTTATTAAGTAAATTTTGTTTGTTTTTTTTAATTTGTTCTTCAAGTTAGGTTATTGTTTAATATATAGAGAGAGTCAGAAGAAAGTATAGATAAATTACACAGTGAAACTTCGAGTATCCTGTAAATTAGGTTAAAAACGCATTCTGTATATTCAAAAATCCAGAGAATTGGGCAATCATCAAAATAATATTGTGAAATACAAAATTCACTGAAATATCTTTTCTTTATTAAAAGGATAGGCCTAATACAGAGTGTGCATAAAAAAATGTTCAGATATAAATTTTTATTGTAGCGACTGTAAGCGTTGCAGAATGTTGCTTCAAGGTCACAAATAAAGAGTAACTCCAACAGTTTCACATAAGTGCATGCACGAGTATTGCTTTGTTGTTGACGTGTTTGCAGTACCACATGCGCGAAAGAGTTATCCTGACCATAAAGTGATTTTTCTGGGTTTAAGAATTAAAATACATTAGAGCAAAGAGATTTTTTCCTTTGTGGCTTTATAAAAGACCGTGCCTACATTACGCTGCTACCTAATGTTCTGACACAGCTGAGACACAGAATTGAAGAGGCTATTGCTACCATTACTCTGGACTTGTTTACCTAAATGTGGGAAGAATTCAGATTGGATGTAAGCAGTATAACTAAAGGTGCACATATTGGACATTTGTAAGAAAAATTTGGTTAGTTTATATTCGATTTGATGTATGATTTGTTGTAAATAGTCTAAATTAAACTGCAATAATGTATCATTGAAACTGTGAAATTCTTCTGCGGACACCCTGTATAATACAGCAAATAAGCACACTTATATTATAAAAAATGCAGTACAGTAAAATAAGAAGTAGCTGATCTGTAGCTATCAACTGGTATTGAAGAAGATGAATGAGTGCTTTCGAAGGCTAAAACTGTCTGAAAGTCCGTTCAATTTTTTTAATGACACGTTCCGTATCTGTTAACTAAATATATCCAAACACTATGCACATCTAATGTAATACATCACAAATATTTTAAATACATGTGAATTATTTGGATTATCTTAGAATATGATATTAGAGGAATACATTATTGTAAATTTCGAGATATCGTTGTGGTACCATGTCAAACTATCCAATGTGAAGACAATTGCTTACTTTTTTAAAATTCAGATTTCTTGATTTGCACCACTTTTCTGAAATATTAAAATGCCACTTGTTAATTACCCCTTGTTGCAATAACTAATATGTCAGTAAATGCGGCGAATTTTGCTATTTAAAAAAGTGGTGCCAGTCAAGAAATCTGAATTTTAAAAAAGTTGCCCACTGTTTTCACATTGGATAATTTGACATGGTACCGACGATATAACGACTTAGAATTACCTAATGACTAAATTTCTAATTTAATATACCTTGAAACGTAGATTTAAAAAGAATTTCAAGCGAATTGTATTTTACAAAAACGTACAAACAGTTCTTTTTCCAAAGGCTTTTTACTACTTATTTTCTGATAAATGCATTCTTTTATTTCTTGATATCGATCTGGATATTTGGAGATCTGGATTACTGGAATTTGTATAATTAATGTATAAGCAAATTATTGTATCTGTGTAAAATGCCTTACCTTTGCAATCCATGATTTTATCGTATTCCATGTTGCTCCCGCATTCGCACTGAATACCGTTATCTTTTGTTGACTTACATGTTCCTCCAGTTTCCTTGCATTTAAAAATTTGTTTCGTCTAGCACTATAAAGTAAAAATAAAGGAAATAAAAAGTAAATAGCGTTTTAAATACTCAGTGTTCTTATTCTTTATGAAGTATTTCAAATTATTCTGAAAAATGAATAAATGTTGCTCAAGGTTAAAAAAATGAATTTTCTAATTTTAAAATAACGGTATGTAACAGTTTTATAGTTTAAAATAGGAAGATTAAAATAAATTCCAAAATTTTATTTATTTAGAATGTCGAGCATGAAATACAAAATAATTTCTATTATTATCAACAAAAAAAATGGAATGTTGTGCTTTTTGACGTACCGGGTAGCCACAATTAAAACACCGCTATTCTGAACTCCTTATATATTGAACTACTTACTGCAAATGCTTCAAATTTTATGTATACTCTTCACACGGGGAAACGGATTACGTGAAAAAACATTTAGTTCCAGAAACAACGATATATTTTGCTGTACAACTGAAAAGAGAATAAAAGACAAAAATATAATAATAAAACCAAACTCATGCGAAATTACCTTTTTCCGTTTGCATTTTTATTACACTTACACAAACAAGTTGGAAATTGCTCGCCAAACGTGGCCAATGAGAGTGCGTTCGCATACTATAACTAGTTTTATAAATATTTTTTGCACCGCACATTGTACTGAATGTCTATTTTAGTGCACTTCATAAGTGCATATCCATTTCATTCTGTTCGAAAGGCTGTAACATCATTAAAATGCACTTGAAATAATCGTTTCCCCTTGGCCTTAATGTAACGGAAAACTTTTGACTGTCCCTGTAATTAAACTATACACCCGATTTTAATAAACCTTGAAATGACTTGACAAAACTTTGAAACAATTATATATTTAAAATTTCAGACCATTCGGAAGGCTGTAACGTCATTAAAACGCACTTGCAATAATCTTTTCCCGTTGGCCTTAATGTAACGGAAAATTTTGACTGTCCCTGTAATTAAACTATACACCCGATTTTAATAAACCTTGAAATGATTTGACAAAGCTTTGAAACAATTATATATTTAAAATTTCAGACCATTCGGTTGGGTAGTTTTTGCTCTGTTATATGCGGACGGGCAGACGGACGGACTGAACGACGACTATAGGTGCTACGTATTTATATAAATACGAACACAGGGTAAAGAAGGTTAAACTGCCCAACTATTACTGCAATTTCCCGCTGTAAGCACAAAACTTTACATAGACACATAGTTTGCAGACATTTTCTGGTAAAGAGGAAAAGATCTGAGGAGAATGTCACTTCTTCTGCTCCTTTGGAATAATGATAGTGTAATCGGTCGTGCATTTCCAGCAACCTGGCCATTTTTGACAGGCAGGCATGCGTGATTTTCGCAAGTTAAGTGTGTTTAACGTATTTTTTAATCGCCCTGCCAATACTTCGTCCGAGCTACGAGCAAAAATCGTTTGCATCCGCACATTGCCGGTTTCTCCACTCTTTTAATCAGTCACTTCGCATTATACGCAGTCTTCGCGTACGGCTAAATGCTGGGAGTTTTTCATCTCTTTCTGATTATTTCCAGCATCTTGCTTTATGTAATTTTTTCGGCAAATGTGTGGTGTGACGTAACGGCTTAACTAAATGTATATATTGTGTGGTTATGATATAAGACGCGGCTCTGTTTTTTTTTTTTTTTTTTTAAGATTATGTAAGATTAAGCCGTTTACAGTATGTCTATCTTAGTTACTTTGTTTTTAAAGTCTTAAGTTTTTCGACATCGAAGTAATGATGTTTGCTTTTGTGATTTTAAATCTACCCTATATATATAAAATCCTAATGAAACAAATTTATGAAACGAATATATGAAATGCCTGAAATGTATCGATTCTTTGAATCGACCGATTAAACAACTGATTTTGTTTCACGGCGATTTCTCCTAAAATATGGAATACTTTGCGATCAAATTAACACTAAAAATTCGTGTTGATCCACAGATCTCAAAACTGGTATTAGAATTTTTAAATTCGAATTAGTTTTCGAAATATTAATTTTTTTCTAATTTTAAATACATTTTTTCTAATGATGGCAACTCAAATTTTAATCATAACTTAATTTTTTTTTCATAATTCAGAAAAGGTTACTATTTTAAATTAATTTGGCGACAGCTTGGCCTTGTTTAAATCTATGCTAAGAACAATGCTTTTTTTGTATTTCGTTATCATTTTATTAAATACAAAACTTTCATTTAAAAATGAAACATTTAAATTGATGGCTTTCACTACTTTTTTTTTAAACAAAACGAAAAGAAAAATATTAGGCACAGATGCCATATACGCACCGGGGTACCTAATTGGCGCACAAATGGCATTATTTTGATAGACATGGTAACCCGGCTATTGTTGATTATTTAATGATAAATGTATATTTAATTTTATTTCTTTTTTAAATTTATATAAATTATTTTGTTCTATAGTAATTAATTATTTTTTTGCTATTACCTTTTGAAAATAATAGAAAATAATTAAAAAATACGGTACAATGTAGTAGTTATTCCGTCACCCAATTTTGTAAATAATATAAATCCCCAAACCACTCGCCAAATTGTACAGATCGTCAAAATTTTTATTTTAAATAACGAAAGAACAAATAAATTAGTAAAACATTAATAAATATAAAAATAAAACGTCGAAATAAAAATCACTTGATGACGTAAACTTGATGTGTAACTTGCTAAAAGTCAAGTGACATTTACGATCAACCATTATTGACATTTAATCTTATAGTTCGCGATAGATTTTTTGTCGACGGGATAACTAAGTAGTACCAAAAATACATATGTAACTGGTATTCGAAAACGAGGTTTTCACCAAATTTTCGTAAAAAAAAAAAAAAAAAAAAAAAAATCATGCCAAACATGCATATGTATACATGTATATGACATCTGGCGAAATATTAAATTATGTAACAAACCATGACATTTAATTTCAACTCCAAATCAATGTTTTAATTTACCACTCAAACAATAAAACAGATGCTAACTGGTGAGTTGAAAAAAAGATATTTGCGAGATTTGCACCCGGCTTTTTTTCTTTCGGCGTTGATGTCATATACGACCCCATATTGGCGCGATTTTTTTTCTGACGCCAATGTCATATAAGCAACGGGTACTTCACTGGCGCCAAAGTATCGTTATTTTGCTTGATATGGTAAGCCGGATGTTGTTGTTTATGGTGTTGATGCGTTCCCCAAATTGGCGATGGAAAAAAATCGCGCCAATATCGTATATGACATTTGTTCCAAACCTTCATATGAAAGGCGAATCGTATTTGTTTATGGCATTTGATGACTTAAATTGTTAGAATATAGATAAAATGATGGGGATAGAATAATATTTGGCGAGTTATCACCTGTGCCTGGATACCATTAAAGTATCAAAATGGCACCTAGAGTATAAAAAAGCAAAGTGTTCCGCCCGGAACTGTTGATGATAGTCACATGATTTAGGCTATTGTTATAGAGATTGTTTTAAAATATTGACAAAGACTCTGAATACTTAATTCATTTTATTTTAGCTTCTTTTCAAATGTTTAACTGATCCTCTTTAATCAAAAACGAAAACAACCATTGGATGTCTTAACAGCAACTGATTCTCCGTTAAATTTTTGCAATCAAAGGGAATTGAATGTAAACCCGTTTACAGGGAGATCTGCACAGCTTTTTCAGTATAATTTAATCTTCTCTAATATTTTTAAAACCCATTAGATTTTTTGATTCTGCGGTGTCTGAACGGGGGTTGGCGAGCATACCTTGCAGGGGGCAGAGCCCCCTAGTAAAACTATAAAAAGTTCGACGTGTCTTCAGTATATAATCAAAATCCTAATTTAGAATGCTTATAAAACGCTTTTCGCTCACTTCATCCTTTTAAATTTGGAATTTTCTTTCGACAATTCTTAGAAAGCATTTGCATCTTTGAAGTAATTACCATTCAAATTTAAAATGTTAGAACCCCTCAGTAACACAAAAATCGCAATTTCGAACGCTTTTTTGCTTCTGTACCCCCTTTAGAGGTAGTGGCACCGAGATAAAATGTAGCCTTTGTTGTAACAAGGGTTGTCACCATCATTTTGACACCATTATTTTTTAAATCGGTTTGGTACTCCCTGAAATTGCATAAAAATCGCCCTTTAGAACGTTTTTTAGAACGCTTTTTGCGCATTTTCTTCCCTTTTTAATTTCGATTTTTTAAGAAATGTCCTTAGAGATCATTAGTATCTTATAAGTAACTATCATTCCAAATTTCATGATTTTAGGCCCTTCAGTAACACAAAAATCGCAATTTCGAACGGTTTTTTGCTCCTGCACCCCCTTTAGGTTAGTGGCACCTACATAAAATGTAGCCTATATTAGAGCAAGGGTAGTCACCATCATTTTCACACCATTATTTTTTAAATCGGTTTGATACTTCTTGAGATTGCGTAAAAATCGCTATTTAGAACGTTTTTTGCGCATTTTCACCCTTTTTGAATTTCGAATTTTTTAAGACATGTACTTAAAGATCATTTATATCTAATAAGTAACTACCATGCCAAATTCCATGTATCTGGACCCTTCAGTAACACAAAAATTGCAATTTCGAACGTTTTTTTGTTCCTGCAACCCCTTTAGGGGAAGTGACATCGACATAAAATGTAGCCTATGTTGGAGCAAGGGTTGCCACCATCCTTTTGACACAATTATTTGTTAAATCGGTTTGGTACTTCCTGAAATTGCATAAAAATCGCCATTTAGAACGTTTTTAGAACGCTTTTCGCACCTTTTCACACTTTTTTAATTTCGATTTTTTAAGGAAATTTCCTTAGAGATCATTAGTATATTATAAGTAACTACCATTCCAAATTTCATGTTTTTAGGCCCTTCTTTAGCACAAAATCGCATTTTTAGAACGTTTTTTCTCCTGCACCCCCTTTTGGCCAGTGGCACAAACATAAGATATAGCTTATGTTCTAAGTTGGACTAACACCATCATTTTGATACCATACTTTTGGAATCAGTTCGGTAGTTCCAGAGCTTACCTCCTACAAATAAACGATTTTACCTCTTTATAATATTAGTATATATAAGAAGTTTAGAAGTAAACATTCTACTGTTTATATTGTTGAAAACACTACATAAATGTTACTGTGCACTAAAAATATTGTACAACTAAGTTAAAAAAATAATAAATTTCTTTAAATGACAAAACATACTGCTACAAAATGTGCATAGTGATTTCCCTAAACATATGATCGTTTAGAGGGATATTTTACGATACAGCTAAAAAATCTAAACTTACTAAGTCTGAATATGTTTTATATATATTATATTAATCTGAGTATTAACCCTTAAGACTGGGCTGCTTATTGAGTTTTTTTTTTTTTTTTAACAATGATATAACTGAAATTTGTAACTGATAATTCACTATCTGTTGACAAAATTCATATAATATAGTTTCTGTGAACCAGCACAATCACTGGATTCTGGCATTTATGGAATGGATAACCCAGGAGGTAGAATTTTAGTTCGTTCCTAGCCCGCACGATTGCACGGTGGGTGAATTATCGATTCTAGTTGGCCAAAATTATTTTTCGCGTCAATATAGTCGCATCGCCATGAAATTGAAAATTTTTATTGATATCCACTATTGAATGTTAGGCATTGCAAAATGTAGCACGTAGCAGTCCTAATTTCGTTGCAGCGACATTAAAAAGTATATAATTACATTACGGTCTATGGAAAAAAATTGTTTGTGGAGTATTTTGTTCATGCTACACTATTTCAAAAGTATTTAAATTGATATGTATGCTCTATGCCAAGGTGCTCTATAAGATGCTTACTATTGAATATTATGTGCATAGCATCCATCTTTCATATATGTAAGGGGCACACAAAATAAGTCAGTCATATTTCTGTCTCTATGAACAATAATTGATGGAAGTGCGTTTTCAGTTGTTTAAATTATAAAAATTGCATACTATTTAGTGTGCGTAAATTCTATAAATCATATACAGGGCTGCACAAAACATCTGAAGTACATTTCCGTTAATTAAAAAAATTGCTGATGGGGAATTTTCAACTGTGCTTTGCGTTCCCTAACTGTTCTAATTTTTAGCATATTGTGAATTATATGATAAATCTATAGTTCTTATACACGGATGTACAAAATTTTCAGTTATTTTTTTAACTGGTTGAAATTGTGCTTTCAAAAGTGTTACATGTTTTACAAATTATTACTTAGACATCGTTTTTCACGTTATTAAGCTATGAAGTTTTATTATAGTAGTCCGAATGTGTTGTAAAATGTTTCATAATCTCATTGACGCTTAATTTTAAGTTCTTCTTGATAACTGTAATGATACTTTCTTAACGGTTTGGAAGCTAAAGTGATAAAACTATTTTTGTATTGTTATAATAAATTCTAAAATTTCCTTTTCTAAATAAAATTTAAGATACGGGGCAAACATTCGAAAGCTTTAATAAAAGTTGCTGTGTTGTGCACTCTGTTCTATATTTATGTTTATCTCTGTAGAGTAGTCTGTCTTATGTAAAGAATGCCGACATCATAGTATGAAATTGTGTAAAGACTCACAGACAAACACACCGTTTTTGTGATATAAATCCCGTTTATGGCCCTACAATATTTTATGACCATTCACCAGGGTTCGTACGCGAAAGGAATTCCAAAAAAAAATTGGACATTTTAGTACCAGAATTTTTACTAAAGTATATTTAAATTGAATTATGAAAAAATTTCTGAACGGTTTTCTCACTTTTTCCTTGAAATATTTCTATGCGAAATCTCGGTGCCGAAGTCTAACATTATAGTATGATATTGTGTAAAGACTCACAGACAAACACACCGTTTTTGTGATATAAATAACGTTTATGGTCTTACAATATTTTATGACCTATAATTGGGACGGACTCGTACGCATAAAGAATTCCGAAAATTAAACATTTTTGTACCATGATTTTTGAAAAGTATATTTAAATGGAATTAGGAAAAAATTTCTAAGACGTTTTCTCACTTTTCCTTTGAAAAATTTTTATGCGAAATATCGGTGCCGAAGTCTAACACAATAGTAAGAGATTATGTAAAGACTCTCAGACAAACACACCGTTTTTGTGACATAAATCACATTTAAGGCCCTCCAATATTTTATGACCTTTTACCTAGGTTCGTACGCATAAGGAATTCCAAAATAATTTGGACATTTTAGTACCAGGATTTTTTCTAAAGTATTATTTAATGCAAAATATTCCTTACTTCAGATATATCGACCAATAACTAACGAAATTTCTGTTACTAAAATGTCAATTTTTTTTTAATTCCTTATATGTACGAACCGATCCTTTTACACTTTCCAACGTAATTGAAAAGTGTTTATGAATTCGTATTTTCTATCTCTCCGCAAGTCCGCAACATGCTTTTTATAGATTAAGGAGTACGTAGCATTTATCGTTAATTTACAGAGACTCACAAAATATTTCGTTGATTCTATTGGACGGACAATGATCGATTTCATTGTATGAAACAAGGAAATTTCTAATAACATGTTGTTCGTGTTATAAATTGTTTCATAATTTGTGCCTTATGCATTAATTTTCGTTCTTGTTTAGTTTTGCCACAGGTGTGAGGACTTACAGACAAGTCATTTTGAAAGAAGGAAACAGTTCTTAATATTTGTTTAGAAATATTTAAGTATTTTGCGTTAATAAGGATTACTTGCGTTTAAAGTATGTTATAAATTATTAGAACTAAGACATAGTTTGCGATTCAAAATATAATATTTTACAAATGGAATGTTTTCAATAGTTCATACCTTTTTTGCACAAGTATAGAAATCCGTAATAGTATGGAGGTGAATATCACAAAATGTGAGATTTTGGAAACAAAAATTTTGAAAATTTAAATCGTTTCAAAGCATTTGATTTTTTTTAAATGTTGGTTGAACAGCTAAATAAAAAAATTTATATGTAAAATTGTTAAAGTTTGAAGTTCTTAAATTCATATTATGTAATTATAATTATGTGTCATTTTCTTGGCATATGTATGGCAGGATAATCACAATTTCATTCTAAAACATTTCTCACATTCTTGTTTTTTTTTTATCTAACACTTAAATTTTGTTTAAAGGAACATGTTTCCTCTATAGTACCTCAAATTCAGTGTAACGTTCAATTTTATTTGTAATTTAGAGAAGCCAGAAAAATGACATAATAAAAGTCTACTCAATATTTACAAAGCCTTTAAATACATTATTTTCTATGAAGTATCTAAAATATCTTGCTGGTAGCAATTATTTTACTACTTCTGACCTGAACTATGTCAAGAACAAGAAGAATTACTCTGCAGCGCCATCTTTATACCTCTTAAAGAACTAAAATAAGTTGGCCAGGCCAATGACATTCATTTTCAGTGACAATCATATTTAAATTATTTTCAAAATACAGAACTTGTTACTATCCACATATATGTGCTATATACGGTATAATTATTAATTAGAAATTTAAAAAAAAAACTAGAAAAATATATTTGTGCATGATAGCAGAAAGCCTTTTACTTTGCACACATCACAGTGTGACATGTCAGAAAAATGACAGTCTGAAATTTTAATTGCTTTATTTTTTTGTTATTATGAATATAATATCTCTTGAAAATATTTCTAAGAATATTTTTATTAGAATGTAAAAAGAAAATTGCATTATATAACATTAAATAGAAATTTTATTGTGTGGCCTGCGATTTCCGTATTTTGTGATATTGATCTATGGGTGTTTAATACAGAACTATACTCAGGTTTTCTATATAAAAATCATCGATTTAGAAGCCATTATGTTCTCATACGTGCACCGTAAAAAAATTGTTGATTATACTGCCTAATACTTGCACCCCAGCTACCAGCATTATACTAAACCGTAAAATCAACAGTAATAAATCGTAAAATAAGCAGTAATGTACTGTTAAGCAGTAATATACGGTATATTACTGCTAGTATATTTATAAGATGGTATACTGTTGCTTATTTAGGATTCATTATTGTAAATTTTATGGTATAATACTGACAGTTGGAGTGCCAGCGTTATACAGTAAAATCACGTTTTTTGAAGTGTGACTAAAAATTACAGCAATTTATTGTGATGCTGTCATCTGAAATGAATTAGTTAGCATTGTATCCAATGGTTGGAGTTACATTACCAAAGGGTTGTAATTTCATAGTATGATATCCTAAATAAATTTTACATAGATTTTGCATAAAATTTTGTACTCAGAGAAAATTTAATTTGTTGTTGCTAAATGTTAAATGTCACCCTTCCAGCAAATTACAAATAGTTATATCTTCAAAGACAGAAAGTGTCTAGATGCTCAAACATTTTACTGTTTGAAAGAGACGATTATTTAAAACTAGCCGCCTTTGGCGACCAGTTTGGTCTCCCTTAAATATAATGCTAAGCATTGGATTATGTTACTTTTATTCATAATTTAATTTACTTGTTAAATCCTTCGCCAAATCGGAAGATTCCGATAGAGAAATCAAAAACTTGATATATTTATGTTAGCCGGACGCAGGGTATTAATCGCGGAAAAATGTTCCACTCGCCTTTTTTCTTATTCCATCAATTTCAATTAAAATATAATACTTTCACTCATTTTATTTAAAATACACAACTGTAATTTAAAACTGAAAAATTTAAAATTCATTACTTTTACTTATTTCATAAAAAATAAATGAAGTTTATTTTTTTTTATATTTACCACGCGAAAAATGTAAAATGCTAACTGGCGAGTTAGAAAATGCTATTATTCAGATTTTCACCGGGCTGAAATAAAAGTACCAAAAATTCAATTGCGATCATGCAACTTTTATGTAGTTTTACTCAAAAAAAAGTTTTTATTGAAAATGGCCGCCTTGCATATTAAAAGCGAAATTGCTCATGAGAGTCTACATGAGACTTGAACTATTATAATATAGATGAAATTATAGCGATGGAACAATATTTGGTTATTTATCACCTGAGCCAAGTACCAAAATGGCCACCTCGCATGCAAAAGGCGAAGTGGTCAGCTCGGAACTGTTGATGACAGTCACATAACTGCGACTATTATTATAGGGATGACATTTATGAAACAACTTTCATCACCAAGTTCCTTTTAAAAAACAACTGAAATTGAGCTTATTATATTGGTGTGTTTTCTATACATTTTCACGGTATTTGACTGGTCTTTTGATGAGAGTCACCTTATACGATTAATTATTTAAAATGACATTTGTGAAACATCTTTCATCACCAAGCTCCTTTTCGACTTCGGCACCGATATTTCGCTATATTTCAAAGGTAAAGTGAGAAAACCTCTCAGAAAAATTTTCATAATTCCATTTAAATATACTTTAGAAAAAAATCTGGTATTAAAATGTCCAAATGTTTTTCGAATTCCTTACGCGTACGAACCCTGGTAAAAGGTCATAAAATATTGTAGGGCCATAAACGTAATTTATATCACAAAAACGGTGCGTTTATCTGTGAGTCTTTACACAATCTCATACTATGATGTTAGACTTCGGCTTCGATATTTCGCGTAAAAGTATTTCAAATGAAAAATGAGAAACCTCTCAGAAAATTTTTCATAATTCAATTTTAATATATTTTAGAAAAGATCCTGGTAACTAAAATTCCCAATTTTTTTTGGAATTCCTTATGCGTACGAATCCTAATTAAAACTTTAAACTATGATTATAGACTTCGGCGCCGATATTTCGCATAAAAGTATTTTAAAGGAGTAGTGAGAAAACCTCTCAGAAAATTTTTCATAATTCAATTTAAATATACTTTATAAAAATTCTGGTACTAAAATATGTGATTTTTTTTTGGGGGGGGGGGGGGAAATCTTTATGCATACGAATTCTGGTTTAAATGTTATAAAATATTGTAGGGCCATAAACTTGATTTATATCACAAAAACGGCGTGTTTGTCTGTGAGTCTTTACACAATCTCATGCTATGATGTTAGACTTTGGCACCGATATTTCGCATAAAAATATTTCAAAGGAAAAGTGTGAAAACCGCTTAGAAAATGTTTCAAAATTTAATTTAAATATACTTTAGAAAAAAATCCTTGTACTAAAATGGCCAAATGTTTTTGGAATTCCTTATGCGTACGAATGCTGGTAAAAGGTCATAAAATATTGTAGGGCCATAAACGTGATTTATATCACAAAAACGATGTGTTTGTCTGTGAGTCTTTACAAAATCTCATACTATAATGTTAGACTTCACCCATATTTCGCATAAAAATAGTTCAAAGGAAAAGTGTGAAAACCTCTTAGAAAATGTTTCAAAATTCAATTCAAATATACTTTAGAAAAAAATCCTGGTACTAAAATGTCCAAATGTTTTTAGAATTCCTTATGCGTACGAATCCTGGTAAAAGGTCATAAAATATTGTAGGGCCATAAACGTGATTTATATCACAAAAACGATATGTTTGTCTGCGAGTCTTTACAAAATCTCATACTATGATGTTAGACTTCGGCACCAATATTTCGCATAAAAATATTTCAAAGGAAAAGTAAGAAAACCTCTAAGAAAATTTTTCATAATTCCATTTAAATATACTTTAGAAAAAATTCTGGTACTAAAATGTCCAAATTTGTTTGGAATTGCTTATGCGTACGAATCCTGGTAAAAGGTCATAAAATATTGGAGGGCCTTAAACGTGATTTACGTATATCACAAAAACGGTGTTTTTGTCTGTGAGTCTTTACACAATCTCAGACTACGAAGGCTGTATGATAAGTACCTGGCCTCTACCAGAAATGGCACTACTAGAGTTTAAAAAATGATTAACTTCGCAATGGTGACGTTTCATAACAAACTTGGCTAATTGCCAAGTCACTACGTCGTTTAGTTTGTGAGTGGTAGCCATTTCAATAGAACAACTTTGGGGATATTTCATCAATGGAAAAAATTGAATATCGAGCACTGATAAAATACCGGTTTTTGAAAAAGAAAACTAATGACGAGATTAAAGCGGAACTCAACGAAGTTTATGGGGACTCTGCACCTTCGTTATCAACCATAAAATATTGGACAGCTGATTTCAAACACGGCCGTACGAGCATTTTTGATGAAGAACGTGCAGGTCGTCCAATTGAGGTTACGACATCAGAAATGATCGAAATAATACACGATATTGTGATAAATGATCGGAGAGTTAAAGTACGTGAGATTGCTGAGACTATGGGCATCTCAATTGAACGGGTGCAAAATATTTTAACAACTGATTTGGATATGAAAAAGCTTTCGGCAAGATGGGTACCGCGATTGCTCACTATTGACATTAAACACACTCGTGTGTCAATTTCAAAAGAATGTCAGGCGAAATTAAAGCACAATCCAAATGATTTTTGGCGTCGGGTCATAACAGTTGACGAAACATGGATTCATCACAGTACGCCAGAGACTACAGAACAGTCCAAACAGTGGGTTTTTTGTGGACAACCTGTGCCAAAAAAGCTAAGTCGACTTTATCTGCGAACAAAGTCATGGCTACAGTGTTTTGGGATGCATGCGGCATAATTCTCGTCGATTACCTTGAAAAGGGCAAAACAATCAATGGAGAATATTATGCCAGGCTATTGGATCGTTTCGACCATGTTATAAAATAAAAACGTCCGCATTTGGCAAAGAAAAAAATTCTCTTTCATTAAGACAATGCACGCGTGCACACCTGTGTCGTCGCCATGGCAAAATTCCATGAATAAGGATACGAACTGCTGCCGCATCCACCATATTCGCTAGATTTAGTCCCTAGCGATTATTTTCTATTTCCAAATATGAAAAAATGGCTCGGTGGAAAAAAAAATTGACTCTAACGATGAGGTTATTGCTGAAACAAACGCCTATTTTGAAGGGTTAGAGAAATCGTATTTTCTAGAGGGGGATACAAAAAATAGAAAAGCGTTGCGCTAAGTGTATCGAACTAAAAGGAGATTATGTTGACAAATAAATCTCATTTTAGACATAGAAATGCATTTTCTTGTCAAGGCCAGGTACTTATCATACTGACATCGTATGATGTTTGACTTCGTTACCGATATTTCGCATAAAAATATTTCAAAGGAAAAGTGAGAAAATCTCTCAGAAAATTTTACATTTGGGATTTCATAAAACTAAATTCAGCGTCTTAATAATCTTTTCTTTTTTCATTGTGGATAAAACAAAACACATGTTCAAAATTTAAACTTGGGATTGTGCTAAGCGCGCTGCAAAGGAGGTCGCGAAGTAGCAATGCCGCATTGGTCCGTGCCGCGTTTTTCCTGATAGGTTTTTTACTAACATTTAAAGACACGGGAGGCGTATTGAGAGATCTACTGAATGCAAACTAGTCTCGAATTCTACAATATTTATGTGATTAATTCTAATTAAATTAGTCAGTTTTTAACAATTTGACGTTTATTGCTTTTACAATGCTACTAGGTATTGTATTACACAAATATATAGTTAAAAGTTGTTATCTGGTCTTTAAAAGCCAATCGTACATAAAGTACGCCTCCTGTGTCATTATGTATGTCCAAACAGTCCGTGTATTTAATTGTTAATATCTCGGCTAATTACCGACGATTTTTTTTCAAACATCATTATCAACAAAGCTTTTATACTTCTGCTACGATAGGTACCTCAGCACTCCTCAACACCTTTTCTGAATGTCCGCAAATCGAAATTTGTGTGTAACGGAAAAATGGGCTTTTCTCAAAAACTATGTGACCTAGGGTAATCGCTATAATTTTACTGCTAGGTTTAAATTAACTTCTACTACCTCTAATTTTTTTAGAATTTTAGTTTCAGTAGATTCGAAATTGGTGGAAGGAGCTTATATTTCCACTACATTTTAAAAGCTCTTAAAGTATAATACCTAAAATTAAAATAAATATATTTTTGAGTTCAGCGTTACGAAAGCTTTCACCCGATACCTTATGCGACATACAAAGAAAAGACTTTTTTTTACATCTAACTTAATTTTCCCCTCTACATTTTTCCTAAAACTATTTGTAAATGTTTAATAATCTGTAAATATGTGGGTCAATAGTCTTTATTACTTCCCCAAATTTGAACTTTCCATTCCCCATAATTTACCAGTAAAATGGCTGTGACAGACAGACAGACAGACACAAGAGTGATCTCATAATGGTTCCGTTTTTACTTTTTAATTACGGAACCCTAAAAATTAGAAAAGATTTCTTTAAATCTCTGTGCTAAATATCCTATACCTATACCATCACAAATATCTATGGTTAAAATATGAGAAATAATTTTTGCCCTTAAAACATTGACTCGAAAAAAAATTAAAATATAGTTTGTGTCAATATTGTAATATATTTTATCTATTTTTATGGGTATTTATATTATAAAGGATAAACATGTCTGTCCGTAATACTGGTGTCATTTTGATGTAGCATCAATTGACCATCAAATTTCGGCATTGAAATTTTCGCTATCGCAATTTTCATATACTTCTAAATGCTGTACATTTTCAATTTTCACACTGTCGTATAGATAAAAAAATTACATTCAGATGCAATTAATTTAAAAACTGTATCGCAATTTACTTATTTATTGCGGTTTTTGGAATAATTTTCCAGTAAGAAATTTTTTAATCTATCCTTATCGTGTACAGCCTCCATTACAAAGCATAATGATGCACTTAAAACAGTACATATAGTTCAGTATTTGTCTCCCGCTATTTTTCCATGGTTTTGAAAATGTTTAAAAAATATTGCATTAAAAAATCTCAATTAGAAATTTTTTAAAAGTTGTTTTATCGCACGTTCTGTGATCCGGAAAGGCCGGGTTAGTTTCCCTAGATTTAACAATGTTCAAACATAACAATTTCTGTCAGATTACATAAAATTTCAACCTGCAAACAATGTCCTTGAATGTTTTTTATTTATATTTTGCTTTGATACCAATGACATTAAGTTGAATTTTCCGTTTTTCTTATTTAACCATTTGGAAAAATGGTTATTGTCCTCGTCAGGGTAGGAAATCAAAAGCATATCTGACGGTTTTTATTGGTTTAATCACCATTTTATTCGTTTTCTGATTGGTCTATACAGTAATCGGAATTTCCCTTTATTTTCAACAGAGATAGACAACAGAGTGTTGCCACTATGACAAAAAAATAATAAAAACCACAAAAAAAATTAATAACTGAGAAACAAATTGAGATACAGCTTTCAAACAAATTGCATTTAAAAGTACATTTTTTTCTCTGTACGACGATATAAAAAGTAATATTGTGGGATGTTTAGAAGTTTAAGAAATAAATTTCATTTAAAATTGGTCGTCAGATTTCTTGGAAATCTGACGATGGAAAAGCCTTTTCCCGAACAGCCAATGAAATGCTTGGATAGTTTCCCGGTGGATAATACGTAGGCGATTCGTAGGCGATATGTAGGTCGCAGGCGATTTCTGTCGCTTACAATTTTATAATTATTATTATTATTATTTCTTGAAATATTAAATGGAATACCAATAACGAGTATGCGTGTATTGATATTTATTTGCGATATTATCGTTAAAATAAAGATATCTGATTATAAATGAAGATTAAAAGTTTATTTATTTAAAACTTCCAAATATAGACATAAAAATTTAATGCTTCTAAGTTAAAATCCCAAAATGTCCTTAGTACTAAAAATGGCGTGGTATAGACCGGGAGGCGTCAGCACAGACAATCACCTCATCGAGTTCACAACTGAAATTCCAGAGTTAGTTAAAACTCGATTCGCATATTAAAACGCCAATTGATATGTTGGTGGAAAACACCTGAAAACACTATTTTAGCGGTTGACTTGTAGGTTTACTATAGTGATTTTCTGCTCCCAGTCCTCCATGTTTTCATACCTTTGGGTGCAGGAAAACACGGTAAACTTACGAGTCAATCGCTAAAATCGGACTTACAGGTGTCTTCCACCGAGATATGACTTGGCAGACCGATTGCGTTTTAATATATGAAGCGAGTTTTAACCAATTCTGAAATCTCAGCCGTGAATTCGATGTGATTGTCTGTGCTGCTACCTCCAGGTCTAGTAGTTTAGTACTTTTTAAAACAAAACAAAGAAAAATATCTTTTATTTTGTATTACTTAATTATATACAGAAGTTTTTTAACATTTCTTAAAATTATATTGTAAATGTACATTCCTTCTATATACACACGGTTCTACTTGCCAAAAATTATTTGCATTTCTGACAGATCATGTAAATTACGCTATGTTAATTTAAATTACGCGTTTGTTTGGAGCTATTTTGAGGTATGATTTTTTTTATAAAGAAAACAAAAACGCGAATCACACTACCAAAATATTTCACCAAGTACATATTCAAAACTATTATCTGAGCTGTTTTAACTCTTATCTTAAAGGGGACTCAGGACTCTTAACCCTCACGATGCGTAATTGTCTTATCAAAATAGTTTCAAAAATTGCGTATTTAACCCATTCGCAACGATCGTCTTTTAAGAATTTTTATTCTTTTGTCAACGGTTTTTCAAAACAAAAATTTTTGTCTAATTTAATCGAGAAAATGATTCCGATTAAACAAGGAAACATTTACAATAGAAAATTAACTGGGGAATAATCAAGGAGGGTTAATTAGACGGGAAAATGCATCCCCGAGCAAATCTCGGGTTGCGCAAATTTTGCTTCTTTTATGTTGCCCGAGGAAATCTCGGGTTGCGCAAATTTTGCTTCTTTTATGTTGCCCGAGGAAATCTCGGGTTGCGCAGCCAGAGGGTTAAAGGTTTAATTTTTTCAAATTTTTTAGATGTTAAACTCCGATATTTTCTGAGCATTTTGATATAATTGTTTCCTTGAAATTCCTATTAGAACAGAAGTTATGGCTTTTAGAGTTATATCCGTTCAATAGCTTAAGCGGTGTTTGCGAAATTTTGAAGTCATTTTTCTCCAAATGACATATTTGGGCATAATCTCAAAAACTTCTGTCTTTTATTTTCATGACATTTTCAAAACATATGTTTCTTGTTAGTCTGATTAAACTGAACATAAAATTTCCTTTTCATTGTTAAAAAAAATATTTTTTAGGATATTGTACTCTTGAAATTTTTTAATTTTGCATTTGTTAAACACAGCTTTCTATTAAAAATATAAAAGTGAATTAAATACAAATTTATTTAGGTTCAGGGTAATTATTATAATCTGAAGTATAAGTAGGCATCAAAATTTTCGTTCTAGTTGCAAAATTTATTTTGTAATCCTGCGCGTAATCTGTTATGCCGATTTTCTGCTCGCCAAATGTCTGACAGTTGGGAGCACCCTGTAAATGCTAATTCTGAATCTTGCAATATTTTAAATACATGTAATGAAAGGACATACTTATATCTTTCATCCCAATAAAAATTGTGTCTTAAAAGCAAATACATTTTAAGATATTAAATGTTGAAAATGTTTTTGTTTTTCATTTTTTTTCGAATTTTAAGAGTCCGGAGACCCCATAATACAGTATGGTTTAGCTCAACACTGAATTTTTAAATTGTTATGTTTACAGTTACACTTCCAACTGAAAAAAAATGTAACTTTAAAAATTCAAACATATGATTGTATAAACTCATGCCAAAAGTATTGAATATTTCAATAAATCATTGTTCTCTCAAAAGATTTTTGTTGGAAAACGTTTAAAATTCATACATATAATAAGACAACGGTACGCAAGCTAGGTGTAATTATGATTTTTTAACCAATCAGATATGCCATTTCAGATGATTTGACGACAAAAGCTTGAATTATGATTAATTACGTACCAACTTAATAAATTTACGCTTGTCCTATTGTCGGTATGATGGTGACTAGCAGATGTCAGGCCGATGTTGTCGAAGCTGTTATTATCGACCAATCTACAGTTTCGAGACTGTGACAATGCTACATCATAACGGGAAATTCTAGTAGAAGTGTTGTAGAAGCTATTCCGCATATGACAACACCATCAGATTACCGAATTGTGGCATAAACGGCCCGACATAACCGAACAATGCCAGCAAGAACGATAGAAGTAGAGTTAAATGCCACCGGTGGGCCGCTAGTTTCGCGACAGTCTGCATACAGGCGAATTAGTCTACATAGTCTTTATCTCAGTCGTCCAATAATATGTTTCCGTATAATGTATATTTATATATGTAACTTACCTCTTGTCACAGGCGTGATCGGTATCAATGGTGCAGAGGCATACATCTATTGAACATAATGCCACCCCATACATCTAAGCCACCTCCCCGGTCTTGATGAAATTCACGTATAAATGTTGGGTTATATCACAAGCCAGACCTTTCTCCATATGACAACTCGTCGACTGTCACTCTGCAAACTAAACTTGTATTCATCATAGAACATTACACTGCTCCACAGGTTTGCATGCGTTCCATACTGCGTGCGCTTATACGTGCGTTAGTAATTACGGCTTTGGCGAATTTCATGCATTATAGGGATTGCTGCTCAACGAGTTTCCTGCATCCTGCGGTGATTTTTTTGTTTTAATGGAGCAAAGTGCTCATAATGATCAGAGATTTGAAGAATTTCGTTTTTGTTTTTTTATCAACTTAAAAATAATCGTTAACATTTTTTTGTCATTTTGATAAACTGTGCATAAAGACGCTGTTTTTTACTCTGCATATTATGTTTCTTATTTGTGTATCTTACTAAATTTGTACACTAAAATATTTATGTTTTACTGATAAAGCAACATTTAAAATATGTATATTTAATTTAATATTCTTATCTTAATCTCGAATTACCCTTAGTTTTTTTAGTCCAAAATCATTTCAACCAAGCAAATTTCATATCCATTGTTCCCTTCCTCCTATATAAAGGCACACTATACTTCAGTGTTGTTTTTTATTCTAAATCTACGAATATTCATATCTGTATCATTTGTTTGTCGGGGTTACCGCATAATAAATCTAAACAAACAATTGAGATATCGCCAATTTGTCGATTTTTGAAATCTCACTAAACAGAGATGATTTCTTCGGTAGCACTTTTTTCTGTTATACCAACCCCAATGTCGCTAAAGCGTAATAGTTGTCATAAAATGAAATTTATGTGAAATCTAACATTTGAAAAAATAACAATGTTGATACTAAAATGAGCATTTCAAAAATATAACATTTAAATTGACAGATTTTCAAGAACATTCCATTAAATCTATACAAATATATACTTAAAACAAAACAAACAAAAAAATATTATATAAGAAAGTAATAAAATAAAAACTCAATTGAAACTTCAGGCATGAAATTGTAAATATCTCTTAGCATTACAGTAAACTTTTCATTTTTTGAATGAAGATGTTTTTTGTTTAACTTGTTTTTTGTATAACTCCAAAGTCCTGACACAATTTCAACATTAATGCACAGTCGTGGAAAAAAAAGAAAGTAAACACCCCTACTAACCCCTCAACAAATTATCGGAGAAGAAAGTTACTGGTACCGAACGATTGGAAATAAAATCTACTTTTAAATGATGTATATCAAATTTGCTTTGGGGGCCCTCTACATATTAAACATACACATACGAACCATAACTTTGTTTTTTCAATAGCAGTTCACCATTCTGAGAATATAAATGAACTCTACACACTTCAATTAGTCTAAAAACAAATTTTTATGCAATCCGTACGATAAGTTTCCAAGAAATTAATTATTTTAAAACGAGCGTATTTTAGAGGCTGTATCCAAATTGAAGTTTGGTACTCGATTGTTGACCGAGAGAGCCTCCTTCTTGATCAAGACATCTTAAGCTCTACTCAAGCAGTCAATGAAGGCTGCTATCACATGATAGCAGCCTTCATTGACTGCTTGTCACATGATAGCAGAAGAAATTTCAAAATATCTAGTCACTTCTATCACAGATGGCCCCTTAAACCATCATTTTGCCTTTTTTTAAGCATAATTTGAAAACTACGCGGAAGAAAAATGTGAAATTTTGGATTTACATAAAGCAGAACTTAATGAATCTGAATCAATCAAAAAAATTGTAGGTTGCAACTCATAATTCATATAAAAAAAATTATAAAAATTGCAAACTTAATGTATTTATGTTTGGATATATTAGTATTATTGCTACACAAAAAATTAGCACATTAGGAGTATAATTTCAGGAGATATAAATAAAAATATGAAAATGTAATTTAACATTAGAAACACTCAATTGTGAATGTTTATAATTCAAAAACTTATCATTCAAATGACTTGAAATTTGGTGTCTAGGCATAGTGTGAACCGAAGATTTCAAATATCTTGTTAAAATTGTGTATTACCATTGAAAAAATTAAGTTTGGGTTCGTTTTAGTATGTAGAAGGCCCCTTAAGCAAATTTTATAAACATCATTCAAAAGTAGAATTTATTTGCAATCTTTCGGTACCAGTAACTTTCTTCTACGATAATTTGTTGAGGATTTGGTAGGGGGTGTTTACTTTTTTTCCCACGACTGTAGCTTCCTTTTTATCATGAAACCACTAAATGGCAAAATCCATCTCAGAATCACTAAGATACGCAAGTTATAATTATTGCGTACTCAGTTGTAGAAAGGCCAATTCATTTCGTCGAAAACCGCACAAAAAGTGTTGCCGGGATTGGTCACGTGGTTTGCCACTAACTCTGTCCAAATTTTCATGGAATAAATGGATTCCTACCCGGCCCAGATTGTCAGATTAATGGTTCAGTGTTTGCAGGATTGGTCAAAATTGTGATCGTAGATTGCAGATCCTTCTGGCGACTAACTTCGCACAATAAAAGCAAATGATTATCCCTTCTTTATATCGTATTGTACAGTTATAACTAAATAATAAACATTTCCGATTCAAAAAATAGCAAATTAAGAAATAATAATAATAATAAACTGATTAATTTTTAAATTAATACAAATCAAAATGTTTGGCATGGTTTGTAATAAATATCTTTTGCACGATTAAGTTTGAAATAAATGGCCCATTTGCGTTCATTTTAGCGTGACGTTGCGATAAGAGAAAAATACAAAACATCTTTATGTTTCTTACAGTGCAAGTCAGTAAAAGCTATTTGTAATGATTTTACTAAAAATCTATATGTGTTTCTTTTTGATATCTTAGACAGATAGGTAATATCTACTCTTTTATGACATCTTATTTACAAATTTGTCGTCAAAAACACAGAAGGCCTGTGCATAAATCAGGCTCTGAACTTAACATTTTAAGTCTGTTTACCTTATTGTCGATGAATAGCATATGAACTTTTTTTTTATCACTTATCTCAAATTTTAAGTCAAAATTATCATTTTTACCTACCATGTCGTAGGGGGGTATTTAAATATATTTTAATAGGGGGATTCGTTAATAAAAGCGTTTTACGGGCGTGGTTCAATAATTATTGTCCCTAGTGTATATAAAATATTTGTACTGCGATGGTTGATGTGGAATATGGAAGACTAATGTCTTAAATGCCTATATGCTCAGTTTCAGAACGGTAGCTGCTATATTAACATAGTTATGGAGTGAGGTGTGAAGTTTTAAAGACCTATTTTTGAGGGTGGTTTTAAGGAGGGGGTTGAGGGTGAAATGCTGGTTTGGAGCCTATGAGGTTATATTTGGGACAGTGGATGAGATGTGGCTACATCACTATGATCCCGAGTCCAAACGACAGTAGTTACGTTTCATCCACTGTCACAAATCTAGCCTTATAAGCTAAAAATCAGCCTTTCACCCCCACTCCTCCCCTTTCACACTTTTCTCCAAAACTATGCGAATATAGCAGCTACGGTTCTAAAATTGAACATATAGGCATCTAAGACATTAGATTTCGAAATTCCACATCAACCATCGCAGTACAAATATTTTATACACACTAGGGACAATAATTATTGACCCACCCACGTAATATATTTGTGTTTCATATTTATTTTTTAGTGTTTTGCTTTCATTTCTAGTTATATTCATGGTATGTGTGTAGAATTGGTTTTTGTATAAGGAGTACCTCGTGTGAATAAGATTTAATAAAGTAACAACTTTTACTTTAAAAAACACTTGCTTGACTTATCATCTTTCCCCCCCCCCCTATCCTTTTAAAAGTAAAAAAATAAATAAAATATGATTATGTCATTTTATTTTTAAATGTTTAAGCCATCCTGTATTTTTCAAAATTTAGAGGTGTTGCATGCAATGTGGAATTTCAATTACGACTATGTGGAATTTCAATTACGACTTGCTAATTTTCGAAGTTTACCTTTCTAAATTTGCTCCTTGAAATATTTTAATGTTGCTCTTGTTCCCCGTAGAGTAATACTACGTAAGGGGTTACCAGGGCGTATCTAGCGCCGGAGCCCACCGACCTCGGCTACGGAATTTTCTCTTTTTTGTAAATATTTAAATGTGTGTCGGAATTTACCGGAGCTTATAAATACTGAGCCTAGTGCAATAGCGTTTCCGAAAAACAGATGCCTAAGTTACTCTTCCTTTTCCTTCACATCTCGAAGCTTTTGCATTCTTTTTATCAAAACACTTATACGTGACGTAATGTGTCGCACTCGTAAAAGATGGAGATGAAACGGACTCAAATTTTATATCATTTTTTGGCTCGGGCTGGCTCGAGCTCAATCTGTCTTTCATTCATAATTATGTTTATTCTTGTATAAAAAAAAAACTTTCCCTCCTTACAAATTACACATTTTATTCCATTTCAAATCATTTTGATGTTATTTTGATAGAGTATCAAAATCACGTTAGTGATTTTTCTATTTATTTTGTATCATGAACGCTACCCATTTTAAGGCTCAGCTCTGCACATTTCCGAAGTCAATTTCATTTGTAAGTAGATATAATTGCCGTGCATTGTTATTCTGATAGAAAGCAATCGAGCAGTGTTTCTCCTTTTTCTCTAAAAGCATGGAATTTTTCCAATGACGATGTCAAATTCATAATTTAATCTTATTTTCAGGGACTCACAACAAAATATTTTTATTCAGAAGGAATCGATTATAGTTTAAGATATGCCCTTTTTCTAGGAAATTGAAAAATGCTGTTCAGTTCTTCAGCATATAGATATAATTTTTTTTCTGTAAATATCATTCATTTTTTCATGAAAATGCATAGCTGGGAACTATTCCTTTTATGTGTTAACTAGAAATTTCCGAATCATAATCCTTGCCATATTTAATCTCAGAGTTCTGCAATTAGTTAACATTAAAATTAGGCAAATATTTCTATTCCTAAGGAGTGAAAACTGAAAAGTGGAATTGTTGACAACCAAGTATAAGCTGATAGATAAATTTAAGAATTTTATTTTGCTTAAGAAAAAAACAAATAATTTATTAAATATAAATATGCAGATTGGAGTTACGGGGGGGGGGGTCACACTACGGTTATTAGTACCACATAATATTAGGGCTCTGGTACTTTTTTGTTAGAAATTAAGCCCTGGGGGTAACAACGCTTGAGATTACATATTAAAATTAGCTAACACTGAAAAACTATTTTCTTGGGAATTACTGACGCGATGTTAGGAATCCCCTTTTAATAGTTTTGAAATCTGCTAAACTAAAAATTCATTCTTCATAAAAAATAAAAATAAGAAGTTCAGAAGCTACGCGATTGTGAAAACTTTTTTTTTTTCATTAACATTATTGGAAAGAAATAAATTTTCCGGAAAAAAGTCGATCTCCATACGCCTGAGTTATAATACAAAATAAAATTAAAATAAAATATTAAAATCGCTTCAGAATTTCCGCAAAAACATTACATCAATAACAGTTGTTTTCCATACAATTTCATAACGACTGTTACCCTTTTAAGCCAAGCTGAAAAAGTATTGAGGACTTTCATTCGCCCGTTATTGCATTTTCTATAATAATTATATAGTATTTAAAAAACAACTCTATACCCGGTAGCCAAACTATCGTAAGTCGCATTTCACTTATTCTTCAGAAGAAGTACTACCTTACAAAACAACGCTATCTTCACAAAATGATATCATATTTATCTTCTAATGCAAATACAGGTATATGAGAACACACGTTATAGGTGATATTACTAGTTAAAAATATTTTTCTATCACATGTAGACATATCTGTACCTCTAACTGAGGAAATAAAGAGGCATGCTGTCATTGGCTCACTGGTTAAAGAACACTTCAATTTAGAGATTGTCACATTCTTGATGCTCGCCCGGTGACCCGTCTTTAATATAAGGAGAGAACTGAAAGTTGTCAGATTTCATGTGGCAAACGTTTAATGCAGGAAACGATATTGTCAGTAATATGAAATCATCAAAACACCAGAATGCGTTATTTAAGTCGATGGACATCTTACGAAGTCAATGGGGGCACTCGTTAGGGAGATGCAGCTTGGTGAGGCCACAAAATGATGGGTGATTCATAAGAACCTTCGTTAGAGGTCGTACATGATTAGGAGATTAAGTTCTTGCCTGAGAGAACCTGGGACTACTGCCTGACCAGAGGCAAGCGCCTCCCTAACAAGCTGAAATATCAAAAGGAGCCAGAAATGATCTTGTTTCTTTCCAATGAGAAACAAGATCAAGAATGTGAACTGCAAAAAATAGGAGATGGTGTAAAATCCCCGAAAAGGTTTTGACAGATATATGCAGAAAATGTCAAGTCTCACTGAGGATTCTGGGGGTCCTGAGAAGTGAAGACGATCGGATGCCTCCGCATTTCTTTCAAAGTGCCAGAGTTAACTCTGCGCCGTTTGTGTTACCGAGTTGGTGTAACACCGAGATGTTAAAGCACTAAATTACTTCTGTAACACGTGGGAAACAGAACGTTTTTTAACAAGACTCTGCACTATCCCATACAGCCCATACAAACCAAAAATGATTGCCCAAAGAATTCATGACGATGTCATTCTCAACTTGTTTCCGCCCCCCTTCTCCCCAGCTAGCCAGATATTAACTGAATGGCCTATTATGTATGTGACGTGGTTGATAGAGCCTTCAATAGTCATTCACACAACAATGTTGCAGCTCTCAAAGCAGCCGTTGTGTATGCAGTGCCAAATGTTCCCAACATTCATCTGATAATTAACTGTAGTCAGTTTTGACATTCAGCAAAAGCGGTTATTGCCATTGGGAGTGATTTCAATGAATCATGTCGTCTAGTGTGTATGCAGTCACCTGTACAGAACGTTAAAATAAAACAAATGATCTATTTATACAGTATATTTCTGTTTGAATTCAGGCGTAGTTTTTCCTCAAATACCTGCCTCACCTTGGATATAAAATAAGCATAGCGATAGTTTGGTTCATAGGTGAACAGTTTCTTTAGTATAAAAGCGGTTAACATAAAATTTGTCATATTTGGGCTTACGACAGTTTGTTTCTCAGGTACAGAACAAAAGAATTATTAAGGTAACTTCATTTATATTTTGCATTAAAAATATTATTTTATTTGAATCAGACTTTTTCTGAATAAATTATAAACAAATAATGCTAGAATTCGACTAACTGTTAATATCACTCTGAAAGTGGCAATATAAAGTCGCATAAGCAGGGTATAAAACATGTGTCGTTAATTTTCTGACTGCATAAAATTAAGGCGATTGATGATTCCCTAATCAACAAACTCGACGCTTTCTAACATATTCTCAGAAACATTTTTAAACGTAAAGGAATAAAATTGCAAGTGTTAGTATGAACCTATTTGGAATCGAATGGTGTTCTCCATTTTTTTAAATAAATTATTTAGTGATTTATAAGTGATTTTTTTCACGTTACAACAGGTTTTCTCCTTTCACGCGCTTCTGCGACCAGATTTTTTGTTCAAAACGCCAACTTCGACAGTATATTCCAAAAAAAAATTTCCATTTACCAAAAAATGGAAAACGCCATGCGATTACTGCGATTACATAATTTCTGAATAAGAACGTCCGCCAATTTCAAAAGTTTCCGAACAAAAATATTTTAATAATGGGCCAGAAAGTAGTTCCTTTGGATTAGAGCAATCTTAAGAGTTTCACTACTTATTTTTTTACTGTGAAAAAAAAAAAAAAACTAATTTTTGTTTGAGTAATTATGCAGTTACAAAATTTACTGCCATTTTATTAAAACAGTGTTTTTGTATAATCATTTGATCTTTATCCAGTTCAATGTATAAAATTATGACATAATTTATGATATCTAGTGTGTTAGTGTGGATAAAAAGAAATAATACTACACACTACCATTCTAAGGACAAAATTTAATCAAAATCAGCAATATAAAATACCAAAATTTAAGAAACTAAAAATCTAACATAACTTGTAAAACTACACTTTACTGAAAATAATCTAGTTATTTTCATATCACAAACAAGAACTATCTTCCACAAATTTGTTTGAAGTGTGGTAGAAACAGCTTTAAGTCGTGTGTGTAAATGATGTTCACTTTTTTTACTGCAAAAATTTACCCCGTGTTTCCGTAAAATAATTAATATCTTCTCTATAGAATCTCCTTTCTCCAATGCGCAATCGGACACCTATTGAGCAAAACGGTCTTAATGATTTCCTGCACACCAACTTTGAGCGGTAAGAATCTTCTCAATTACAGTATATCCAACCCCGAATATCTCACCATTCTTTTTATTGGGACTGCGGTAATCCCCTCCCACAAGCAAACTTATGGGAAAATGTTTTATTTGCAAACAGCTTTTAAGTCATGTGTAAACGATGTTTACTTTCTTTACTACAAAAATTTTCCCCGTGTTTCCCTATGTAAGTTAATTTCCTTTCTCCAATGCACAATCGGACAAGCCTGATGAGAAAAACGGTCTTAACCCCTTGAGGGGCAAGCAATTACGTTTGTGAAATGCTGAATTCCCACCGGAATCTTTGAAAAATTCTATTTCAAAATAAGTAAAAGGAATTTTAGTGTTTTTTTCCACCAAAGTTAGAAAAGTAAAATTTAATAACATTTTTCTGGTGTAAAACTTCATTGATCGTAGGTGGTATATAATATATACCGGCGCACTTCAAGGGGTTAATGATTTCCTGTACACCAACTTTGTGCGGTAAGTTTCTTATGGATGACAACTATTCCAATCCTGAATTTCTCACCATTCCTTTTCTTGGGACTGCGGTAATCCCCCGTAAACAAAATTATGGGCAAATGTTTTATTTTTAAAAACATCTTATCCCCCCCCCCCCCTTAAATCTCAAAATTTCCCAACGAAATTTCTACTGCATCATTATCTAAGTGTCTAATACATTGTATTAAAATTACAGCGTGATTGTATAAAATTGGGCTTTTTTTAACAAAATGTGCGTAACGCAAAACCTAAGGGCAACAGTAAAAGAAAGAAATTCGGCAAAAGATACTTTTGGAAATGTATTCTTTTAAGAGTATTAATAGTCCTATATTTTTCAAACCCGAAGAAGTCTTTTAAAAGCAGATTGTCCTCTCAAAAATAGTGTGAAACTTGTTTTTCGGATTTACAAGGAGAGGGCCAACCTTGTTAATCACAGATTTTGATTATTTTAATATATGTTGTAGGGTGGAGACCCCTTAGTGCCAGGTTCAACGGATTTTATACAACGCTCCTTAGTTCTTGAGAAACTAGGGGGTCTAACAGTAGTACACAACTTAAATACTTACTTTGGTGTCAGAATGATCGGTTGGTCGTAGCTTAGTTGGTATGGCGTTTGCCGGCTGATCCGTAGGTTCCTGGGTTCGATACCTGAATGCGCTGCGCTTTTTTTTCTCATTTTTTGTTTTATAAATATACGTGTAAGTATAACTTAATAATCTGATTGTCAATTAAAATTTATAATATTACATATCAATTATAATTTTAACCTATTTATTTTTTTACTTTTAACTAATTAGTTGTAATAAAACATCATAAAACTGTTAATTTTTTAAAAATCACAATTAAAATGTATTTCATATATCTTTTATCGATGCAATGATATTGAGCAATTGTGTCAATTCGTGAGTTTAAAGAAACATCATTTACGCATTTCTTTAACAAAGGAAGTCAATGCGACAATACTATTATTCAATTTTTAAAGTAACAAGCATTATATTAAAAAGTAGCATTAGAGTTAAATTACAACCTAATTTCTGCATATTAAAGATTTTTAAATTTGTAATACGTATGCTTGCGCTTTCAATTATTTTCCTTTCTCCTTTATCGTCTTCCGGCTTTTATTTTTATTTTATTTGAATATTCTTTTATTTTATCATACCTAGATGACGCCACTACAGATTTTTTCACGATTTTCGAATTTTTATCATTCAATAATAGATACAACTTCTTTTTTAACCTCTTTAAAGGATGAAAAATAATAGTTTAAAAATTTAAAAAAAAAAAAGATAAATTTAAGTTTGTTAACATTATAATTAATGTATGATAATAAGATTTTTAATTGAAATTATTAAATTATAATTACAAATATATTTATAAAACAAAAAATGAGAAAAAAACGCAGCGTATTCAGGCCGGAACCCACGAATCAGCCGGCCAGCACCATACCAACTGAGCTACGACCAACCTATCATTTTGGCACCAAAGTAAGTATTTATGTTGTGTACGACTATTAGAACCCCTGGTTTCTCAAGAACTAAGGTGCGTTGGATAAAATCCGTTGAACCTGACACTAAGGGGTCTCTACCCTACAACATATATTAAAATAATCAAAATCTGTGATTAACAAGGTTGGCCCTCTCCTTGTTAGATTAAAAATTTTAGAGAAAGGACGTTAAAAAAAGCAAAAAATACGGAATTCGGGAAAATGGCTTACGGTAAAGAATGTTTTCGATAGTGTTAAGTTTAATATTGTTTTAAACCGAAGGCAGCGTTGTAAAGAAAAATGAACGTAGATAAGATTTGACGCCTTTTGTTTGTTCGTATTTTGATTTTCGAAGTCGATTACGATTTTTAAAATATGCATAAAAAAACCGAAATTTGCGTAAGTGATTTTCGGAAACCGAATTTTTTTCAATGAGTTAATAGTCCTACTTTTCGAACAGAATCCAGATTTCAAAATGAGAATGAACTTAGATATGTCCTGTTATTTTTAGTGTTTTCGTAGCTTGATTAGAAATAATTTCGATTTTTAAAGATTTCAGAAATTTTAAAAAGTGTAAAAATTATTTACGGTAACGAATGTTTTGACAGGTTTAATATTAACATTTTTTTTTTTCGAACCAAAGGCTTCGACAAAAACACATTTGAATGTAAATGTGTTTCAGTATCTTTGGTTTGTTTCAACTTTCATATTCTAAGCAGATGCATAATTTTCAAACTAGTATCAAAAGCAAAACTAATTTTACGAAAGAAATCTTTTATTCGCATTTTTCAAAACTGAATGCAGATTTTAAAATGAGAATAAACCTAGATATGATCATGTACTTTTAGTTTGCACGTAGCTCGATTGGAACTGCTAATACAGATTTTTAAATATTGTGGAAATCGTGAAATTCGCATAATGGCGTACGGAAAATACTTTTTATCAAACAGTTAATATATATACATGTTTTTAACTGCAGGCGGCGTTCGAAAGAAAATTGTACTCTTTAATTTGGTATGATCGGTTTTTCAGTATTTGTTTTGCTTCAGTTTATGCAAAGTTCGTAAACGGGAAAAATAAAAAGTAAAACATGAATTCAGTGTTTTGTATTTGATTTTTAGAAATGGTTAATGTTAGGTGAAATTTTTCAAACAAATTGCATTTTTTAAAACATAAAAGTGCAACATGTAAGACTATTTTATTCGCTTTTCTTATTTTATAATTTTGGTTGCAGAGAGTTAAGATAAATCGCATGCAAAAAAAGGCGATATTCCATACTGACCATACACGAGCTTACTCTCAATTTTCAGTAAAAAAAAATTTTTACAGAATTTCCTATCAAGTCTATATTATTTTTTATATACATTTTAGTTCTAAGTGCAATTTTTTAACGGAAGTCGTCACGATTTACTACAAACATTTCTGCAGCTTTTGCACTATTATACAGCAGCACTAGGCTTCGAAATTTAACGAAAAGATGAACTTACTGAAAATGAGTTGTTTATCGAAGAAAATTGCAATGAACCACAGATGAAGGCAAGTACGAAGCAGGAATAACGAAATGTCTAAAAATACCACTTAATGGAGACAAAAGTGATCAGCTGCATGTAGGTCTTATGACACGACACGTTCATGAAAATACGATAGTTAGCTACAAATTTCGAGTTGTTACGATAATGACAAAGAAAAGTTTCCTAATCAAGTTTCGATAGTGATGGTGCCTTACGAAATTCAACCCTTTTATAATATTAGGATTTTATACAATATGGACTTATACCCATTGTGCGATTATCATTTGATGCATTGGAAGGTATAGGCGTAATTGTGATAGAAGAGAAAATTGTGCTCACGAAATAATTTTAATTAAATATTGTTGTATTACATGTCAAAAGTTTTCATATATAAATTAACTAACAAAAAAAAAAACTTTTACAAAGAAAGCAACTTGAAAAATTGTAAAACCATAAAAAAAAATAGTAATCGGAAATGTCATTTTTTTTAATAAATAGAAGAAATTCTTTGGACTCCACAAACAGCCCGTATGAAGAACTTTTAGATGACGAATTGTTTGAACATTTTTAACTAAATTTCGTTAAAGTTGTCTCGTATTTGTCTTGTACCTGAATTTCCGATAGATTATTTTATAAAAAAGTTTAATGGCTTGATTTTATAGAAATAGAAAATCTATTCTATCACTTAAATTTCTATAATATGCAAAGACTGATTAAGATTATGTATAAATAGTTATTAAGTAATAAGACTAACTCATTTATTGCCTGTCTTAGCCTTTTAAGGAGAAAAGTAATTGATTGCAATGTCCGATAGTATCCCGGTAGCAGCAATGTTTTTTAACTACACATTATTTAAGGGGGGGGGGGATCACGTTGAACAGCCAGGAAATGACCGTATGCGAAAGCAGTGCAAAAAACTCTGTGGTTTCTTAACCAAAGCATAACGAGATCATAATCATAACGACAAAAGTGGCTTTTCAAAATGTGAATATTGAAATATGCATTTTGCGCGCACGATTTTACAAATTCTACCGCACATATATGTTTGATGTTTCATGTTTTATTATTTATAATACTATATTTTTTAACTGAACCTAAATTTGAAAGTGTATTCAAATTCTTTAGCATAACTAATAGCTTTTTCTAACCATATTCACTAAATTTCACCGAAAATTTTATATTAGTTTTTCAATCCAAATTTTTCTGTGACAAAAAAGGAGGTTCAGCATAAACTAACACGTGCAAACTAAGAATATACATGTTGCATTCTAGCAACATTGGATTGGCTTTATCGTTGAAAATGCCGTACTGGCTGTCACGATAGTAGTTGTGGATCACATCCAGCGATAATGACGTAAAAGAAGTGGTCAGAATAGATAATTCGAATCTGTTATATTAGTAGAACAAATTATTGAAATGCAGTTGTCGAGTGAAAACAATGGAATGCATAATTCCGTAAAATTTCCCCATAAGAAATTGAAACAACTCATAATATCAGCTAAGCACTTTATTAGAAGATCTTGCAAAAAGTGCAGTTTCCACCAAGATAATTAGCCATCGCTCCGTAGTAATAATTAGGTTTAAACAAAGTTCCAGATATTCGAATAACAGGACGGTGACCAGGGGATGGATGAAAACTGGAAATACGACTTAAATCTGCTGAAACACAGCGAATATCAACTTTTTGTTCCTCACGTGTAAGGATACAAATATGACGTAGATCGCGCTCTCAACCAATGAATATTTAATAATGTCACGTCATTTAAAGAACGCGAACAGAGCAAGCGGATGAATTTGAAGGAAAAAAGGATAACATCAGAAATACGCGGGAAAGTAAAAATGGAAGCTAAGAGAATATTCTCGAAAGAAAAAAGGGCGGGAATGGAACATTTAATTTAAGAATACTAAAAGCGTAATATTAAAGCAATTTAGACAAGTGAGACATTAAATATTAAAGGAAATTTAACAGAGTTAACGATAGAGATTATTTAATAATAAAGATTTAGGGAATATAAAGTAGTAATTTAGAATAAGATAAGGAAATCGCAGAATTAGATCTAATAATGTAACATACATAATTTCAAGGTTCTAGGATAAATAGTTTTTAAGTGAGAGCGCACACAATACAAAAAAAAAACAATTTTTAGAAAAACGGCTTCAAAGTTGGTTTATAACATTACAGGAAATTCTTTTATGCAAGATAATTTTGGCCGCAACTTCTGTTCCAATTTGTATTTTTGTAAAATTCTTTTTCCAGTGGATTTGTAACTTTTGGAGGTATCCATTCTGAAATTTGTGAAAAATAATTTTTTTTTACCATCAACGTGATCTGACCCCTTAACGCAAAACATAGATTTAATTGTTTACGCTAATGCCACTTAAAACGTTTGTTGTAGATTCGTAGGCGAAATTAGTAGTTCATAAGGAATACTTTTATTAATTTTAAAATGTAACATTTTGATAAAATATAGACTTAAAAAGTATAACAATGGTCTCTCGATAAATCGATACCCCAAGTAGCTCGTAAGATATGTTGCTTTAAGTGGATGTAAATTTAGTGACGTTCTCTATAAGTTCAGCGTTAAAAAGTATATTATAAATAACCTTTAAAAATCGTTTATGTTATACGATTTTAAAGTGATAAGATATGTATTATAAATAAACATGCACTATTAAATACATAATAATAAATAGAATTATTAAAGAGCTGATTGGATCAATTTATTAAGCAGGTTTCCGTTAATTTTTAAATTAGGGCGTTATATTAAAAATTATAAAATTTTAATCGTTTTATAGAAAAAATAAAACGTTTTTGTTTTCTTTCTTTTCAGATGAGTTCTAAAAATAATCTTCAGCACTGATTAATTTATAGATTTGCCTCTTCCTCCTTGCGCTGACAGCAATTTTAAACTTCAACAGCTTTTAATTCTTGCATAATCTTCGTTCGATACAAGAAAGAGAGATTTGAGGTAAATTAAATAACAAATTTTACATGGAAATACTATCAATGAAGGATAAAAAAAAATTCAAAATATAGTTGTGCTAAAATATTTGCAATTTCAGCCGACTTAAATGAGTTTCTACTAAAATTTGTCAAATTATATAGTTTCTTTTCCATTTAAGTTGACATTGGAGTCACGAAATTTAATAAATGTTAATTACTTGGGAAGTCGAGTTATCGTGGCTCCGCTGTTTTAGATTCGCATCATATACAACGGACGAAATTATTTAAAAATCAGTACAGAGAAAATTGGTTGTAAAGGAAAATTTAAATATTAAATTTAGATATTAAAAGTATATATATAGGTCTGTCAAATAGAAAGGAGACAGATGGAAAACAAGTAAGTAAACTGTTGTGAAACGAAAACGAGACAGATGGAAAAAAAAAGTAAGTAAACTGTTGTCAAATGAAAACTGGACGGATGGAAATAAGTAAGTATACTGTATCATATTTCAAAAGTAATCGCCATAACTGTTAATACATTTATCCCACTGTGAGACAAGACGGTTGATGCCTTCATTGAAAAATGTTTGCGATTGCCTACGGAACCATAATTGCTCCTCTTCGTCCGAAGCAAATCGACGCCACTAATGTTTTTCTTCAGGGCTCTAAAAATATAGAAATCCCATGGGAAGATATATAAGCAGTATGATGGATATAGAATAGCTTCCTAGCAAAACTGCTACAGCGCAGTCGAAACAAACTACAGAATTTTTGTAAAAAATAGTAATAGAGTTTAGTAAAAAATAGTGCAACAGAATATTGTCCTGTCCTGTCCGACTACTATCTATCGATGACACCCTATCTTCTCGAAATCGTTTATTCCATTCAAATGCATATGCATGTAAAATTTAACATACTGTCTCCACCGTACACAGTAGGGTGGAGCGCTCGCCTATGGGAAAAAAAATTCTTCAAATGAAAATTGGCTGGGGTGGGAATGTTGCTCTTTCCGATCCTCATTATGAATATAAACTATCTTTGAAAAATATTAATATTAAATACTGCCCCAAGGTCATTAAATATTGAGAACAAACGTAAAAGTTGTGCATTTTACCATTTTTTTTCCTCAAATATACAAACTATTTTATTAATTTAATTTAAAAGGATGATCATCGAATTATTATTATTGTTATTATAAATTTATAGTAAAATTATGTAATATTTATATCCAATTCACTTTCATTATGCTTACTTAACGACTATTTTTTTTTAATATATGAAATTTGGATAATTGTAATTGTTTTATATTTTTTTACTTAACCTGTGTAAAGAAATATAATTTGAAATTATTCTTAAAGAACTATAGTAATAAGATAAAAAACAATTTACTATTGCAATTTACAAGCAATGAAGTTACCATTTTATAGCAGTCCATACTGTTTTTTGGTTTCAAAAACTGGCTTTTTTCCGAGACTCCAGACAAGTTTTAATGAACTCAACGCGTCTCAAAGGACCACAAACAGCAGAAGAATCCTCCGTAATAAGTTTCACACCTCTTTTAGTGGCTTAATTGTGGTAAGATCTTAGGTAAGATGTCTTCATCTATTGCCTTTGGATTTAGGATACACTTTGTAAGAATGTTATGATCTAAGAACTTAGTTAATGGTGGTTGTATCACGGTCGCTTCAGCACAATTTATAGAATCTATATAGACTTTGGCCTCAAAATTTATCCATATGTAAAGGATTTCTTGTTCTGCGTAGTGCCAAAGCTCTTACATAGTACACTGGTGTCCAAAATTAAGGACCAGTCACAAAATGATAATTTTTAAGTAAGCTAATACTCAAAAGGAAATAATATAATTCAAATAATTACTATCCCTACAGCACAGCTAGTCCATATAGCATCTCATTCATGTCACCCATGGTCACAAGTGTCACAGTCACTACGGTGAAACAAAAAGTGGGAAATTCAACACCAACATTATGAGTATTAAATGATCACTGTATGTGACTCCACTCAGACATCAATGTGACTCCTGCTTTGTGACGAGTCACCAGGTGACTTTACAATGTAGTTACATTGTGACTCTCGTGTGACTGTCAGTTTTAGACTCAATTTCAAAGTCATCCTGAACATCGCATTATGATATGTGACCAAATAATATCACATTATAGTCACATGGTGGCTTTTCACAACAGAGCACAATGTTCACTTCACAGTAGTCTCTCTGTCACTTGAAATTCATCATGTGACTTTAATGTGACATTATTTGGTATCTTATCACAATGAAGCGTTCACGATGACATTGAAATTGAGTCTACAGATGACAGTCACATGAGAGTAACATGTAACTACAATGTAAAGTCACATGGTGACTCATCACAAAGCAGCAGTCACAGTGACATCTCAGTGGAGTCACATATAGTGATCATTTGAGACTCATAATGAGATGTATGGAAATTCCTATTTTTTTGCTTCACCGTAGTGACTGTGGGTACTTGTGACCATGTGTGACATGAATGAGATGTTATATGAACTAGCTGTGCTGTAGTGATATTAATTATTCGAATTATATTATTTCCTTTTGAGTATTCACGTACTTGAAAATAAGTATTTTGTGATTGGTCCTTAATTTTGGACACCAATGTATGTAAGAGTGTTGGCACTACGCATAATAATAAAATCTTGAAAGTGAAGACATTATTTGCGTACGTTCAAGTTACCTGAGATCACGTACGCAAAGAATTTTTGACTTTCGAGATTTTATTATTCTGCACAGTGCCACTCTTATATAGTATGTATGAGTGTAGACACTATGCAGAATAATAGAAGTTTCACGAAAACAAACGATCAAGTCACCTGAAAGACCAAAGACTATATTGATTTCATAAATTAGGCTGAAGAGACCGTGGCAGAATCACCATTAACTAAGTTCTTAGATCATAATATTCTTACAAAGTGTATCCTAAATCCAAAGGCAACAGATGAAGACATCTTACCTGAGATTAAACTCTTGACACAATCAAGCCACTGAAAGGTGTCTGAGACTTCTTACGGAGGCATCTTCTGCTGTTTGTTGTTCTTTGAGATGCCATGGATTCATTAAAATGTCTGGAGTCTCGGAAAAAAATGCGTTTTTGAAACCAAAAAACAGTTTGGACTACTATAAAATGGTAACTTCACTGCTTGTAAATTAAATAGTAAATTATTTTTACTTTATTACTATAGTTCTTTAAGAATAATCTCAAATTATATTTTCTTACACAGGTTAAGTAAAATACGTAAAACAATTACAATTACCCAAATTTCACATATTTAAAAAATGTATAGTCGTTGAGTTAGTATAATGAAATCCAATTTTATATAAATATTACATAATTTTACTATAAATATATAATAACAATAATAATAATTCGATGATCATCCTTTTAAATTAAATTAATAAAATAGTTTGATTATTTGAGGGAAAAATGGGAAAATGCACAACTTTTGCGTTTTTTCTCAATATTCAATGACCTTGGCCAGTATTTAATATTAGTATTTTTAAAAGATATTTTTTATTCAAAATAAGGATATGATAGAGCAACTTTCCCACACCGCCCCATTTTGAATAGGAAAATAATATTTTTTTACAGAGGCGAGCGCTTTTACGTTTTTTCTCAATATTCAATGACCTTGGGGCAGTATTTATTATTAATATTTTTCAAGAATGAGGATCTGATAGAGCAACTTTCCTACCAGGGCCAATTTTGATTTGAAGAAAAAAAGATTTCGCTCCACCCTAATACACAGCAGACATTCGGGCATCAATTTCACTTCCTGACATTCCTTCCGCAGGCAAAAAACGCACTACATCTCCTTGTTCCTCTTTCCCTGCTACCATAGTTATGCAGGACGCACACACGTATCACTCACCTCACTTCGAGCGCGTCTACCAGACAAATGGCACAGCGGTTACTGTTCGAAGTGTTCATACATGATTCTGTATGCAATGCTACTATTGACACACCTCACTTAGTACGAACTTCCGCGTCATGGTCGTTATTCAGCCTGCCTCGTTTTCATTCGGCTGACTCTTAAAATTACGAATATCAAAAATGTTTATTATAAAATCATGCATTTTGACAAATGGAAGTTACGAAAACAGATTTTTATAAATGTTTTATCACATAGAAAAATCATCACTCATTCTCATAAACTCTGTTGCTAAACTACCTCTGAATGATGCTGAAAAAAAATAGGCGTGATAAAGTGCAATTTATATAGCTTTTAGTTAGCTTCGCTATCCGAATATGCTTATTTTCAAAAATAACTTTAGTTACACGATGAATTTTCTATTTTACAGTAGGTTTTGTCTTTAATGAAATTCGGTATTCTTCATTAGATATTGATTAACCCTTTATGTTCCAAATTTTGAATTCATGAAAATTGCATCTTCTAAAGCAATTTTTGTGAATTTTTGAAACTACATTAGAAGATTTACACAATCATGTAATAAATTTTAGAAGGATTTTTCCAATTCAAATTAATTAATTAAAATTGAATTTATAGGGCTTTTGTACAATATGTATGACTCCACTCAAATCTTCTATTTAAAATATTTTTTTAGTATTTAGTAGAATTGTGAAATATACAAATAATTTTCTTAAAAAAGAAATATTTCCGAACTGAAACTTCTTCCCCCAAATCTTTCAACAGTAAAAAAGCTGAAAAGATACAACGTTAAAAGAAATCATCCTTTTAAAAATATTTTTGTTTTGTTCAACCTATAACGAATGCTTTTGGAACAATATAAAGTAAAGTATCTATAATTCATTCTAAACTGTATTACTACAAACCTATGTATTAAATTAATTGTATAACAAGTTATTTTAATGGTACTTTAAAGTACCGTCGATGCATAAAAGATTAACATACCATCTAATTTAGTGCGGTCTTGGGGGTGTGATCACGTACGATCACGTACATTCGTTCTCTAATTCTATTATCTACATTTTGAGTAAGGATTAAATTAATTATGTCAGTATACTTAAGGTCTGTAGAATTTTTGCAGATACTTAAAACTCTACAAAATAAAAAAATAATTTGAGTTCAAAAATAATATTTTATTAATTTCACAAAGTAATACATTGATGATATATTCACTCAAGCAATAATAGTAAATGTGCATGATATGTGACGCATAAAATGGTTTTTAATCAGCAATATCTAAATATATAAACAGAAATAATGAAAATCTAAATTTATTTACTAGAATGGTTGTGGATTCAAAAAATGTTTTTTAAGCAATGAATATATTTATACCGATAAAAGTCACTAAAAAACAGTGATTATAAAAGTCTTTCAAGAACACATCATGTGGAAAAATTATCACTCCTCTTCGTCATAAGCTCTGTTACTGTACTGCATGTTACTTCGTCGCCTCTCTTTCCCTTTTGACCGGATTTCAGAAGTTTTGCGCGAAATTTCAGAGTCTGATTGTGTATCTCCCCTTTCTTGGTCAGTGGCTCTGCTCCTGGTTGCCTGAACTCTTGGAATTATGCATTCTTTTCTGTAATCTCCACTCTCTCTTTGTACTCTGGCATGTCTGCTGTTTCTACCAGGATCCCTTTCGAGATCTTCGTTTTCCCTTTGTTGCTTTCTCTGAAATTATTAATGTATAATATATGTATATGTTACAGTAAAAACCCGAAGTCTGGTAAATTCTTGGATTTATCAAAATGGGTTGTAAATCCATAAATAAACTTTTAAACAGTTCTATTTTGGGCTTTTACACAACCATTTCGTTAAATGCTGGGATTTACCTATTATGTTTGGTAAAATTTCGAAATAAGGAATAAGCCCGGGCATTTATGAGTGCTGGCATTTCTATGTTTTTGTCATTTCTACCCTAACTTAGGGAAGTTTATACAGGTAGGAACGGCTTCAGTCAAGAATTCGTATATTTTTCATATAGCATATTTTGTGTTATCTTTATTTTGTTTAATGAAATATATGAGGGGCGTTCTCACAATCTTTTGACTTTCATGTCCCTGAATAATAATTTTTATTTTAATACACGTTTTTGTGTTTTTTTATTTCATATACTGGGGAACATCCCATAGCATGATTGCATAACATTATTAACGAGATAAATAAGTTTTGGAGGATGTTGGGGGTCCAAATACCAGGAAAACTCATCTACCGTCCCATGTCCCTGATGCTGATTTTTAAGTTTGGAGCTGTCTGTATAAAATTGTTTCATTAAAAGTAATTCAATGTAATTTTTTTCCGAAACTGGGACAATTATTTTATACAAATTTGTAGCAAAAAAATAACCTGCGCACATTTTGAGGGTTGTTATTATTTTTTGAACTCTGTCCCTGGGTTTTTCAACCTTACAGTCGCTCTTGCTAAACTTATACAGAAAATCACTTCAGATGTAGCCACAGAATTTTTTTAAAGTTTTTTCTCATGCAAGTATGCTAGAGAAAAAATGTCTACAATTCTTTGACAGGAAATTTACTGCAGAATTCAAATCAGCATTTAAATACCAATTTAAAGATCGTGTCTTTTTTGGTAGTCTTACAGTCCCCAAGGTTTATTCCTGCACTTTTCGAGGTAAATTAAAAAATAATAATAATTTAATCCAATGTTAACAACTGTTTCTAAAAATAAATGAACATTGTTGCTATCACTTAGTCTTAACATGATTTTCCTAAAAATAGGTGGTAATTTTCCTTACCGTTACATCCTTACAGTCCCCTTTTTTACCATTTCGTTCATTTTTTCCTATACCATCCCCTTTTTTTACTTTCTTCTATCTTCAATAGAAGAAAGTATTGTAATCGAAATTTTTTCCTCTTCCGGTTTTTGGCAGAAAAAGTTATAGGGGTAAAATGGTAAGGGAAATTAAACTCGCAAGTTTAACTTAAACCTCAATTAAATAAAGAATTTTTCGCTGCTGACCATTTTTTCTTTATTTTGAATCATTAAGGCATTCGTCTATCTGATTAAAATGTTATTTAAGCAAGTTTAATTTCGCCAGATTTTTTTTCCCCAAAAGTCAAAAGATTGTGAGAATACCCCATGATATCTTGCGGAAAGGTTTTGTGAAATTTGTAGGGTAACGGATGTTAAATACATAAAAATAATTAAAAATTCTGTTGAATATACCCTATATCTGTGTACAAAATGTAATATTTTCTCGACCCCGTGCCAAATTCATCATAAATTTCTTACTTTTACCAAAAGGAGTCGTTAAATCCTAGTATTTATCGAAATAGTTTGGTAAAATTCGAAATAGAAGAATTTTGAATCATGTTTCGGGCTTTTAACAACTCACTTTGGTAGATGCAGGATTTATCGGTAAAACCTCGGATTTAACGGACTTCGGGCATTTTCATTATGTACCATATATGCTACATGTATTGCATTCGGCATACATGCGGCATGTATATACTATATGTATATATGCTACAAATATTTCAAGAAAAGGCCATATGGGCAGATATTAATTACGGACCAGAATGAATAAAACAGAATAAGTACTTTTTATAAGATACATTTAAAAAGATATATTTGCCTCCTCGTTCATCAAAATAATCTAGAAATGAGGCGTTTTTTTTAATGCTTTGAATGGAGAACCTTGACGTAAATTAGTCAAAAACGTAAAAGAATGGCTAGTATTCCAGTGATATAGTTGCCCAATACACACTAAATTATATTACAAAAGAAAACATTTAGCTATGTTCTAATATAAATAAAATACATAAAGTTCTTTTAACAATTTTTACATTGATTGACTTAATCTCAATACGAATAAATTTTCTGTAAAATCTTGTATCTTAGAAAATTTGACTTTGTTTCTTACAAAATTTTCAGGTAAAAAACAATATTTGAAATGTATATAATAATGTATGTATATGGAAAATATTAAAACAATAAGTATTATTGTAGTAACACCTTATTTTTGAATTTCCACACACATTACAATAAATAAGGTTAGAAATTATCACATTTAGTGATAGAACAGTGTAGCACTCAAGAATTAAATGACACCGCTAAATTTTAATAGTATTTTTCGTCTTATTTCAGGATAGAATTTCTGAAATTTTTCGAGGCAAAGAATACTACAAAAATTTAGTGGTAACAATCGCCCAACTGCTGCGCTACTTTTTCATAACTACACATTATTTATCACCACAATTTAGTTAAATTTAAGAAATTAAGAAAAGACAAACGCGCAAGGATTTACATAAATAAAATTTTACGCAAAATACTTACGTAAAATAGTTACATAAATATTAATATACTTCAAGGGTAAGGTTAAAAGAATGCGCTGGAAGTGACATATTCTTATTTTTTTTTAATTACATAGGTGACAATCTTATTGTTTTCTTAAGACAAATATACATAGTTTAAACCAAAGTAATTATTTAAATAATGATTTATATATGTTTTTTAATTGACCTGTTTTATTAATAACATATTACGGTTTTATTTGACTTAAAAAACTGAATTGCTGGCAGCAATGAAGTTATATTATTAATGTTTCAGACTTTTGACATAATTTGTATATGTAGGAAACAAATCGTGTCTTGGCTCGGAACGGCGCAATGGGTATTCGAGCTGATAAAAGTTGATTGAATCAGTCGAATGTGCACTTACCCGTTTTTTTTATCAACGCCTCGCTACTTGTACGAAGATATAAATATACAAATTCCATCTTTGAGCTTATTTTGAAACATCTTTTATGGCAAAGTATTTGGTCTATAACCGAAATGCAAATTTCACTGTATTTAAAAGGTGGGCAGAAAATTGTGAAAACACATGTGTATAAAACATAATGATAGGTTTGAAATTTTAAAATTAATCAATTTTGTTTTGCTGTCAACAGAATTTATTTACGTTCTTTGAAATTATATAAAAACAGGACAGGTGAATAGACGTTCACATTCATAGTTATGTATATATTTACAAAAATATAGATTGTTTCTACCTTATAATGGCATCACCGTTCTACTTTTAAAAAGGCTGATTCAAATATCTCTACTTTTCTTCACTGTGTTAATTCTCGCCATACTATTTCTGCTAAATTCGCAGAATTCTAAACAAAAACTCACTAATCTCAGCAGACGATTCCAAACAAAACCACTGGAACATTCCTTAAACTAAAAACAAAACAGATACCAATTTTCCCCTAAATTTTAACCCACTCTCATGAAATAAAAAATTTAAAAGAAAAACCATAGCAACAAGCCCCAACAAATAAAAAAAATAGCACATTGGCATTTTCCAAAAGCCTTGCGTATAAATAAAATTTCAATTTTTCCTCTCGTAAGAATACCGTTACAACATTTTTTATGGGATAACGGAGAATCTATCGTGAATCTTTTAAATTAAGACTTATGTAAAATTACAGAGCATTGAAATGCGAGATTACACTTAAAACAGAAAAACTTTTCCGGAAATTTAGCGTCCACTACCATAGACTATAAATTAATAAAGAATTATTGCAAACTAAAACTTAAAGTATAAATACATCTGAATAGGTATCAAAGTAAACAAATTTATTTTAACAAAAATCCGTTGTCATTATAAAGAATCTCTCATAAAGAAGAATAAACATTTAAAAATAACTTACTATTTGTTCCAATATACTTCTTTGTCTGTGTTTCGCGTATTCATCATCGTCATCAATGTTTTTATTTTTCAGTCTGCAATTAACAATTGGAAACCTTTAATGTCTGATAAAACTTAGACAAATACTGAATATATTAATTTAAAATATGCAAGAATAAAACTATAAGTTATTAAAAATGCATAATAATAATAATCCAATACTTAATACGTAGTAGAATAATTACGTAAAAGCAGAATGTTGTTTGCAATTTTACAACTTGTCAAAAAGAATAATTTGAGTTTCAAAACATACATTTGGAAAAATGTCAGTGAATAGTTTCCAAGCAAACTCCAACTATCTGAACTTTAAGCTTCCGAAACGGAGAGACTCCAAATCGATATTACGAAATAAGAAATTACATTTTCTGTAAAAAGAAATTCCATTCTTGATATTGCTGTTTAAGCCCACGTTAAAGCCGACTTATTTGGAATCTCCCACATTTAAACTTTATATCTGTCAAAATTCCACAAATTTTAGACATTCAGCATTTTTTTTAAACAAAGAAATTTCGAATAAATCAAATTTAATATTAAAAATTGTAATTGGACATTAATTTAAAAAACAGATAGCAACTAATATTGTTAAGAAGTATAAAAATACTTTTAGAATCCTGACAATGTAGGGGAAAAATTAAGAATATGGCTAAAATATAAGTGCTATAAACAGAAGTGTTATTAGTCTAAAGTATATTGTTTATGTCTAAAATATAAGTGTTGCATTTTTTTTTTCGTAAAAGAATTTTTCCTCAAAAAAGTAAGAACAATAAGGCCTATTTAAAACGAAAAATGTTTCGTGAAATGTAGAGGGTTTTTTGTTATAATTTCCCCAAATATACAAATATTCCAAATATCCCCTTAATAAAACATAAACCGCTTTATAATAAATTACAAAAAAAGACATGTAAAACCACGAATACTTTTTGAAAATATCAAAATGTTTTTACTTACTTTCTGTAAATGAAGACAAACATTATCAAAATTAATACTAATAGCGTCCCTAAAACTCCTCCAACAATAGCAGCACTTTTGTGATCTGCTTCAACAGCTTTAGCAGTCACTGTAATTAAAAAAAAACTTACATTTAATTGAAAAGTGGTTTTACACTAAATAAGATTTGAGCAACATATCTCAACCTTAATTTGACAAGAAATTAACTTTCACAATTTTTGGAGTTTCCAATTTCTAAAGATAAAAGATTTGTAATTTTGTAAAATGTCCATGTTACTTAGTAGTTTAAGTTTAATTTCAAAAAAAGAAATCCATTTTGCAAGGGTGTATTAACAAGTTTATGAAATATCTCTTTTAATAAAGAAGTATTGTATTTGTACAATTAAGAACCATTTTCCTTTCGAAATACACACCATGTGCAGCAATTCATTCGACCCAGTGTTGCTTTCACTAACGTAATGTAAATTGGAAGTCATTTTGAGTAATCTACTCCATAAGATTTTGATGAATTTTGATTAATCTTGGAAATCGTATGAAACGAGCCACATTTCGATTAAATGTTCTTCTTTGAAAAAGGAAAAAATGGCAGCAGCATAGTTAAGAATTCATTAAGTTTTTAACGAGAAGGTTATTTGGTTATTTAAGCTATGACGTATTCGCTACGGCTTTTGCCGGCATGACCTCAAATGATCACAAAAATGGCGTTATTTCCTTGGGACAACCACAAATTCAACCTTCCTCCACGAGGAAAAAAGGCAGAACCCTTTAACGAGAATTCGCAAACAACAGCCCATCATGAGAGCGAGCATTGTTATTGGGCCGAATAAATGTGTTAATACCCCATAGATTCCATTGCAAGTTCCTAGATTCAATAATTTGTTTTTCTTTTCCGTTCGTCATGCCTAAATGTTGGCCATCGTGTAATCGTAGACTATCACACACAAGTACTAAAAAAACGCAGCTCCATAATAACTCTTGAATCAAGATTTAAAATCGCCATATTTACGAACTCAAATTTGTGCTGACCATTGTTTTGGCACAAATAAAGTAGCTCAGAAAGGTTCACAAAATGTAGTTCTAGATACTATCTTTATTGTTTAAATGCTTAAGGTAACTGAACACTTACCAGTTTCATTGCATATAAGTCCAGTGTACATCGGCTTACACCTACATATGAAAAACAAAATGTAATCAGCTGATTTTAGTTCAAAAGTTAATGCATAAGTATTTAAAAGTATTAACAATGATTAACGGTTTGATATTCTTCTCAAATATTTAAAAGGAGAATAGTGAAAAATGCCGTAATATATTTACCTGCACAGAAAACCATGATTTTGTTTTTCAGCACATTCTCCACCATTTTCGCAAGGATTGGGGTCGCAAACAGCTGAAAAGAAAAAATCATTCAAAATTAAGAAAGTTCTGAGCAATAGATTGCCTTTATAAATGTAAGAAAACCAACAAACAGGATTTAAGACTCTAAATGTTCAATTAGTTAAAAAGATTTTAGTCAAAATCTTGAACAATACACATCGAGAGTAGGGTGCCCTTATAAGAGAGTGATGTCATACGCACAGTGCACATTCTCAGACTGAAACTTTTATTTATGCTAACATTACAAGTAGCATTACAGAACTTTTCGATAATAGCATTGACAAGTTCGACTGGATAAGGGCTAAAAGTCAACAAACCATAGTTTGACTGTAGTGGCATAATCGTCGCTATGCTTGGTAATTCATTTTTGTGTAAAATTATGTTGACAATTCAAAATTTAATTCCCATATGTCACCACTCTAATATAGGGGCACCCTACATAGACTGTCTTTTTGTATAAGATGTTGACGACAAACGAGAAAGAAAATTTGATTCGTTGAGTGGATTTTAGACTACAACTTGGTAAGCTACTCATTATTGACAGGCTAATGTTTTTTACATTGTCATACTCATTTAATAAACTTGTCTATTCGAGTACAGAAATTTTTTGAATTGTGTGTTGAAAGAGCTTGAAACAAAAATACTAGTTTGACACCTCGCCATGTGTGTTTTCCATATTTTTTTCATTTATAAAGACACTAAAATGACAACAACGTAAATAGTACTGAATGCGGTTGTCACAAACAATTCTCCCTTGTGTCAAACCATTCAGTCTAAAATGTGCCAACTGTCACTCAATAAGTAGCTAAAAAATAGACATTGTTAATAAGAAGAGCGAAATTGCTTGCAAGTCGTATATTAAAAAAGAGTCGCTTGAAGTTAAAGATATATATATATATTTAAGTTATATGTTTATCCCAGTAATAGAACCCATTTGGCCATAAGAAGGCAAAATCTGTATTTTATATGCAATTCAATACCAAAAAAATTACATAACACAATAATTCCAAAAATGATTCAGAGTTAGAAAATGGGTTCAGGAAATTCTACAGAACAAAAAGAAAATGGAATGCAATCAGAGAAGCGATGAATGTTAATCATGAATTGTAAGAAATATGAGAGGTTCTTAACTCTCTTATACCTTGAAACTAAAATTGTTTGAAAACGTTCCGAAACGTTTAATCGTTCCGCATCGATGAAGAAAGAAGCCGCCCTTATTCAAATTGTTTGATTTTAATTTTCTATAATACGTTTCTTGCCATACTTTGTTCATATGCTAAAGTATATAAAGCGAGGATCAGGCATTTTTATGACCGCTTTTTTTGTTTTCTTTACACGGCTTTGAGCAGAGAATCTTAAATTGTAATATCCAATGATAAATTTTAATGTTTCTTGTACGAACAGGTTTCCAAAATATTTCAAAGTATTTTATGCATTACGTATGTTTACTTATATGTCTGTTTTTTTCTTTTAAACTTTGTTTAAAATGTGCCCCTGCAAAGTATTTTTGCTCTAATTCTATTCCCGGTGATTCAGCGTAACCGGTTGATTTTGATCTATGAACAGTTTCCAAACAAAGTTCATTAAGAAAAGTGTCTCTAAAGCTGGTAATATATAGCATAAATTGGTTGATATAAAATATGCGAACAAAATAATGATTTAATATATATTCTTTATATGCTATTTTGAAAATCAAAATTTTTCCAAATTATAAATTATACATTCGGGAAAAGAAAATAAAATAGATAACACGCCAAATTCACTTTACCACAAATCACCGTAGAAATTGTTCCAAACTGAAAAATGTTTAATACTGACACTTATTTTTTACATCTCGTTTGAATTCTCAAATAAATATTACACTTGGAAACCATACGGGAAGCTATTGAATTACGAAGTTTAGAAATTAAGAAATTTCAAAGTGTGGAAGTTTAGGGATAAATTAATTTTTATTTGATGCAAAACAGACTGCAATACGGAAAATATTGTAAGAATAACTTAAAAACTTGTAAGCTGAATGAGGTGTAATTTTATAATTGCATTTTATGAAACTTCTATGCTTCAAAAATTCATAGGATAGAGCTCATATTTTTTCACAAAATTATTATATTTAATGCATAGAAATTTTAAAAACTGTTTTTCGAAAAAAGTATGAATTGTAACGTATAACATTTTTAAGAGAAAACGATTACTAGAAGCTTTAAATATCATAAAATAAGATAAAATTACAGCTCATTCCACCAAGTATCTTTAGAGGGATATGTGCACACAATAGAACCAATATTTCGTATAATAAAAATGAATAAAACATTACAAATTGCAAATTTTAAACCTGTATATTAACTGCACTACATGACCGAATATGTTCCCGTTTGGTATCTAATGGTAACCTTCACCAAGGAATCCAATTATATAGGGTAAAGTGCCCATATTTCGCCCCCTCTCCTAAATTCGTCCCCCTTTACTTCTCCGCTTCTGCGAAAGTGGCGCCACTTATGATGGAAGGCAGAGGGGACAGACGGTAAAAGGGGTTAGTATTAAAAATTTTGTTCAACAAGACGCATACATGAATTAAAGACGGCGAAATTCCTATTTTTAGAAGACTTGAGTTCTTATTACGTCGTTTGTTGAACATTATATACTGTAAGTATTCATTTCTTATTCATTGCATGTATTTTACGTTGGTAAGATGCTGACAGTAGTATACAGTGCGTTTTAGGACACTCAGTTCATCTTACGAGAACTGAAGCTCAGTCATATTGGGAAGTAGCGTGGTACCAATTTCGTCCCCCTTGCATTTCTTATTTTCGTACAGAGGACGAAATTTGGAATGCTTTTTCTTGGCATTTGTTTCCCCATGTTTGGATGGCTAATGTTTCGTTATGTTATTCTATCACTGATAATTAGTACATTTCTTTGTGCCTTACTTTAATGTAAATTAAATTACTTACTCATTTAGAAATAAATTTCGATTTAGCTATATGTTAAGCCTCGGCGTATTGGATTTTTGGGGGGCACGAAATTGGGATCATTTATTTCCTTTGTATTTTTTAGATACTTTTGATAAAACAATTTTCTGCATTGTTAAAATTTTTTTGTATGATATTTGCGTATGTTTCTATGTGCGTGTGTAGTTAGTCTATCAAAAATCCAAATTTGGAAGATTTTCACTGAAACTTACAATTTCAAAGGGGCTAAAAGTGACTTTTGGACGATAATAAGGCACCTTACCCTATCTAAAAACGTACTGTTATTATTGAAAGTTATCAAGTTTGATATAATATATATGTCGATGACCCACGAAGGAAAATAAAATTGTAGCATTAATTAGTACTAACTTATAGTAGGAGTTTCTAATCGAGTGGTATCAATCAAGTTTTTAAAGTTGATATGTGATAAAGTTAGCATAGGGTGTTCTTTTTTATTTTTTATTTTATTTTTTTTTTCTTTCTTTTGCTGTTTGACAGTTGTACAGCCGTGAAAAAAAGTAAACACCCACTACTAACTCTGCAACTAATTATAATAGAAAAAAGTCACCTGTACCACACAATTGGAGATAAAGTGTACTTTTAAATGATGTATATAAAATATGCTTAAGGGGCTATCTACAAATAGAAACCAAAACAAACTTTTTTTTTAATAGCAACAGTTAATTTTAACGATATATTTTAAATATTCGGTTCAAAATATGCGAAGAAACGAAATTTCAAGTCATTTGGATGATACGTTGTGAAACTATAAACATTTAAAATTTAGAGCTTCTAATGTTAAATTACATTTTTATATTTTATTAATGTATCCTGAAATTATAATACTAATGTGATATTTTTTGTGTTGTTATAATACTATGAAACCCAAATAACAAATACAATGAATTTCTAATTTTAAAAGTTTTATGATAGGAATTATGAAATTAATATTAAAAAAAAATATGAATTGCAACCTACAATTATTTTCATAGATTTTCATAGACTTATTATGTCCTGCTTTATGCGAATTCTCAATTTCAAATTTTTCTTCTAAGTAGTTTTCGAATTATGATTAAAAAGCGCCAAAATGATCGCTTAAGGCGCTGTCTGTGATGTGCAGTAAAGAATAATTTGAAAAATATGCATTTTAATCATTATTTTGAAACATTTGGGTTGGCAATACTCGAAATATACTATTAAGCGAGTGAAATGGTCATTTGGCAATGAATCATGCATTAAAGAAGTGACATAGTCATTCTGTAGCATTTCAACAATCGAGTTACCGACCTTCAATACAGCAGGATACAGCCCCTAAAATAGGCTTATTTTAAAATAATTTCTCTGAAGCTAACCGCACGACTTTCATGAAAATTTGTTTTTAGGCTATTTGAAGGGTCTAGAATTTATTTATGGTGTCAAACGGGGTTGTTGTAATTAAAAAACAAACTGTAGGTCCGTTTTGATATGTAGATAGCCTCCTAAGTAAATTTTATATACGACATCATTTAAGAGTAGACGTTATTTCCAATCGTTTTCTACCAGTAACTTTCTTCTACAATAATTCACTGCAGAGTTAGAAAGGGGTGTTTACTTTTTTCCCACGCCTGTACGTTTTATGCGAAAAATCAACGGTAATGAAATAGTTTGAAAATTAAAGACGATTTAAAAAGTATTTTTTCATACGTCGATGCTACCATACCTGCCAGTCGTTACCTTTTTTCGCGTGTCAAATGAACATAGTTTGAACAAAAATGTTCTTAATAAATAAAGTCAATTAAATACTACAAAATAACAACATTCATTTCATTAAATAAATTTTATGATTCAAAACATGTTAAACTAATTTTATAAAATGTTAAGGTTAACAGTTATGACACTATGTAAAGGAAAGTGTGATGCATTGAGAAAATATTTTGACGGAAAGATCATGTTGGAAAGATCATGACGGAAAGATCTTGTGCTGCATTTGTAGCCTCGCCAACATATAATAGGTAAGAAATTTTCCAGGCTGGGTATCGTTTAATGTGGTTTAGTCGGTAGAACGTCAGTGCGCTATACTGATGGCCCGGGTTCAGGCGCGGATCCACGGGGGCGATCGCCCCCCCCCAAAAAAAATAATACAAATCCACCGACTGTCGCGAATTCCGACAAATGGTCGCCGAAAAAAATCAATTTGGTCAATCGTTCGCGGGTCAAAGGATCGCAAAAGAAACGCGAATTTCGTCAAAGGATCGAGCAAAAAACGCCAATTTCGTCAAGGGATCGGGAAAAAGCGTGGATTTTGCCAAAGAATCGCGAAAAAACGCGAATTTTGTCAAAGAATTGCGGAAAAAATGCTAATTTCGCGAAAGAATCGCACAAAAACGTTAATTTCGTCAGCGGATCTCTGAAAAAATGCGAATTTCTTCTAAGAATCGCTAAAAAAATACGCAAATATCGCCAAAGAATCGCTGAAAAAACGCGAATTTCGTCAAAGGGCCGCGGAAAAAACGCACAATTAGCACCGAAAGGAGATTCCCCTATGCGAGCATCAACAGGTGGTGGGGTTCGATCGGGGCGAAGAAGGGAAGATCAAATTTATCAAGTTGGTTTTTAAGAAATCAACACACCATACGCATTTTAGCTTTTAACTGACTAGGATTAGGACCTAATCCTGTTTTTTTCATTCATCAAATACCCCTTGAGATTTACAAATGTGGGTGGCAATAACAGTATATTTTTTTACATATTAGTGGTTTTCTTCAGAAAGCATTAATTCTTGTTTCTTTCTTTCTTTGGAAATTGCTATGAATCCCATTCTTTTCTCAAACAATAAAGCACTCCTCAAAGATATCGTTATACAGAAATTAGAATTGCAGCTTCTTTGAAAGAACGAAAAAGTTTCAACACTTTAAAGGGATCCGCATAACGTTGTCAATTTCTGTTGTAGAGATTCAAGAAAAGGTGCATGAAGTGGCACCGTCCCCACATCAACCTATTAGTGTAAAAAATTATGGCGCCATATGCCTTTTGACAGGACATAATCCTATTTTGTTCACTAATTGCCGGAACGTAAGTGAGGTTTACCATTGACACCCAAAAAGTGTTTGGTTTTCGTTTGCTTGTCTGTCTATTACGCGAAAATTGCCGTTAAAAGCGTTGTATTTATATCTTGGGGATCCCCCCGTGGATGCACGCCTAGGGAAATCTCCTCCTAGTGCTAATTGTGTGTTTTTCCGCGGCCCTTTCACGAAATTCGTGTATTTTTTTCGCGATTGTTTCGCGAAATTAGCGTTTTTTACGAGATTCTTTCGCGAAATTAGCGATCTTTCCGCAATTGTTTGGCGAAATTATCGTTTTTTCTACAATCCTTTGACAAAAGTAGCGTTTTTTTCTGCGATCCTTTGGCGAAATTCGCGTTTTTCTTGCGATCCTTTGACGAAATTCACATTTTTTCTGCGACCTTTTGACGAAATTCGCGTTTATTTCTGCAGTCCTTAGAGGAAATTTGCGTTTTTTCTGCGACCCTTTGACGAAATTTGCGGGTTTTTTTGTGGTCCTTTGACGAAATTCGCGTTTTTTTTTTACGTTTGTTTATTTTTACAAAATTTTTTATTTGAAATCTATATATCGGTCTAATAATAGGAAAAATAGTAAAAAAAAAATTTCAAAATTTCAGCTAAAATTTGATATTTTATGGTGTCTGCCATATGTACACATTTAGGGTTTTAAAATATTGTATTGCCATATATATATATATATATATATATATATATATATATATTGCAACTAAATGAGCTTAAATTAATTAATTTTATCTGCTTAACACTCTGCAACAATTATTATATTAATATTTTTAAGTATTCAGTAAAAATAATGAAAGTAAATCTTACATTAATAACTTGATTGAAATTCTTTTTTGTTTCCGAAGAACAAATTCTAATTTTTTGTATAATGCAGTCGTTTTACATGGACAAAATAAGTGTTATTACATGCTTTGGATTGTTCTTGATCAGTTACAGTGATAATATTAGCCAAATTCATGGCACATAATAAAATTATAAGGTTTTTAGGTATGTGCCAGATATGGCCCATCGTGCAGTGAAGGGTTAAAACACTTACCTTCTTTTGTTAAGACTTTGCAAATTGCTTTGAGAGATTTTAGCTATTTTTTACTTTTTAACTTTGATTTTTATGATTTGCGAAAATCATTACGTGGTGGTTAAAAATGAAGGTCATTTTTGGATTCAGTGCTAAAAAATACATCAAAATCAATTATCAAAAGTTAAAAAACACAGTCCTCGCAGGCTTGTGTTATTAACGTTGTGCACTATAACTAAAAGAACAAAAAATAACATAAATAATTACCATAGTACAAGAGTATAAAAAAAAGAAAAAAAAAAGACATTTAATAGATAAATTCTGTTATAACGTTCTTAATTTTACGACCTAATAAGTAACAATAAATGATATTTTGAGGAGAGGGCGGGATTATATAATAAGAGTGTTGGATAACCGAGTGTTTCAGTTAATCGGATGTCGGATAATCGAGAGTCTGTAATATTTTCAAATCTCATTAATTATTTCATATTCGTTTAATAATTAACTGCAACGAAGGATTTGAGCAACAGAAATTATGACTACGTTGATTATATGTCACACAGTATCGCCCCCCCCCCCCCCAAAAAAAAAAACGATTCTCTGGATCCGCCCCTGCCCGGTTTCGAGTCCTGGCATGGAATCTTTTTCACTATGTTGGCCTTTGCGCTCTTAAGCAATTACTTTTAAATTTGATTTTTTATTTGAAATAAAAGTAAATGCCTTTATACATAGAACATGAAGAACAAGATAACCTTTTTTAACTAATTCCTAAACTAGTAGTTTTATAGTTATTCCAATTACAATTTTTAAAAAATGTAAAAGTTAGGAAGCTGTGATTGCTATACGGTCTCTGAGACCTTTAAATTTTATTTAGAAAAATTTTCACCATGCTCTATTCAGAAAAACAGTAAGAATTCACTTCTTTTCTCATCTAAAAGTACTGATTTAAGATACTTTAAATTTTATTAACTTTCAGCATATTCTGACACTAAAAATGAAAGAAAATGCTCTTATAATACTTTCTTAAAATGTATTTTCTTTTTAAATAACACCTCTTAACCCAGCATGATTTCCGCCGGAGGAAAAGTCTCAATGTAAACTTTTTCTTATTGCAACTATAGCTTCTTCGTATCATGACGTAAAAAATGTTTAAAAGTAAATTCACAAACAATAGAGATATAGTAATTAAAGCATTAAAATTATTGTAAAATCGACGCTTATTTAATACCTTTACATCCATGATCTTTTGGCTTTAAGTTTCCATCCTTTCTCCTAAAACCGATATTGCATTCGCATTCATAGCTTCCATAAGTATTAATGCAATACGTAGAGTTTTCAGGACATTTATGAGTATTCTTCTTGCATTCATCTATGTCTGAAAAGGAAAATTAAAAAAATTAGAGACATTTTTAAAAAAAAGGGAAAAGAGAGATCTTGGATGCGGAACTCAAAAGCAAGTCACTATATGATATAGTAATAAATGCTGGATTATATATTTGATTACATAAAAAACATTATTAGATATAATAATTGAAACTTTTAAAATTTAAAATAATAATGATTCTCATACGTTTATTTGTTTCATATCATTGAGAATAGAATATATTCTTTAACTTATGTAGGAAGGTAACAAGCGTAATGATAACCTTTCATAAATTTGATTTTGCGTGTATTCTGATGAGGAATACATTTTTGAGCTTCTTGCTCCCCAGCCATCAAAGAAAAACATTCCAAATGGATTTTTGATTCAAGATTTTGAAATAGTTTTTTTTTTCTGCTAGCGGTTTATACTTGAAACAGTCAATAACAAAAATACACAGCTTGAAAATAAAGGTATCAGCTACAAATTACTTAGCAATTCATCTGCTATTGTATGGATTTTTACGCTGAGGATACATCACATATACTACTTGGCTAAAAATTATTATTTTTTGTTATTCGCATTTTTCTGTTTTATTAAAATACATGTCAGATATATTACTTGTTAAATTTGCTTTAAAGTTGTGTAGCCCTAGCCGTCAACATTTTTGAATTTTTCATGGGAATGTTTTTGAATAGAAAATGAGCCATTCTGAATCCTAGATTTTCTATGTTTGCTAAAAAACAAATTTTTATTGAGAAATATAGTTCTAACAAAAATTCGTAAATGTTGGTAGCTATGGTATAACACAAAAATTCAACAATTCTGAAATTTTATTAAATAAAAAGGAAATGGGAATATGTGAATATGTGAATATCAATTTGATCACATATACAAGTGTATGAGAAATGATTTTCCAAAATAAAGGAATTGTATACTCCATCAATATACAGCGTAATCTATGAGGTGTTGGTAAGATTTCGGGGCCGTCGCAAATTCAAGTGTATATTACAAAGAAACCGGATAGGTACGGCATTAGTATTTTGATGCGTTGTTTTTCACAATCATATTATGCTCTAAATTCGGATATTTGATGTTTAATAACTCATAAAATAATAAAGATAGATTAAAATTAATAACATAAATGGTTAGATAGACTCAAAAGTTTCATGACCCTTGTCAATGAACTTCCACGTGTGCCCTCTTCGTCGCACGGAGAATATCAAGTCGATAGTCAATTTCACGCCAGGTAGCGGCAAGCATGTCGGCATCCACAGAGGCTATTGCGGTTGTAATTCTGGCTTTTAAGTCATCAATGTTCGACACTCTCCTCCTGTAAACATTGCCGCTGGACTTTTTCCTTTGGGGATTTGTAAAGGACAATGTTTACAGGAGGAGAGTGTCGAACATTGATGACTTAAAAGCCAGAATTACAACCGCAATAGCCTCTGTGGATGCCGACATGGTTGCCTCTACCTGGCGTGAAATTGACTATCGACTTGATATTCTCCGTGCGACGAAGGGGGCACACGTGGAAGTTCATTGACAAGGATCATGAAGCTTTTTGAGTCTATCTAACCATTTATGTTATTAATTTTAATCTATATTTATTATTTTATGAGTTATTAAACATCAAAATGGGTCCGGGACTTTATAAACATCCTGTATCTCAACTCTGTATTTTGGGAGAAAATTGGCTTATTTTTATAGGACGCGTAGAAATTTAACCAAAGATCACTTTTTTCTTCATAAGACATGACAAAAATTTCTAAAAAAATAACAGTGATTCGAAATTTAAGAAAAAATAAATATATACGTTTCTTGAAGTAAAAAGTTGATAGAGAAAATATGCTATTTTTGCATATAGTCATCACACACTCTGCTATTTTACTGACCACCAAAATAGAAGAAAATGATAGTGCTCATGCTTTCTACTATGCACTAGAATAGCAATGGGCCAAACAAAATATATATATATTATAAAAAATTATACAAATTTACAACCATTTAAAAGAAGCATTCATACTCTGGATTACATGTACCACACACTTTTCAAATCCAGAAAAAATCTAGTCTCATAATCATGCTTGTTCTACAATTTGCTGGACATTATTGGAAATCTTTCTAAGAACTTAGAAAAACCACAATTCATGAAGAGATTGAATAATCGAAATTCGCTTAACCAACACCATGAAATCATATGTTATGTTCAAAAAATGAACAGAGAAATTCAAACCCATGATAGATCTGAACTATCAACTGAAAGATATGCCTGGAAGATTTAAATAAGAGTTTCCTTATAAATATTTTATTTAAGTGCGTATTTAATTTTTGCATATAGTCATCATCTGTCATAGTGTCTTCATGCATGCAAACATCGTGTGTATGCATTATTTTATTTAATCAAGTATTTATTTTATAGTTGTTATAACACCACTAAATAAAAATTATATTATTAATGATATAAAGTTATAGATAAGGTAAACTATTCATGTAAGAGACAACCGTTGTATGTACAACATATGTAAAACAAACCTTATTAATGTACATTTTTCTCACAAAGTCATGAAGCTATTTCCATACATTTGAATAATTTTTGCATTAGCTAAATAATTAATTTATTTTTTGCAAGAAAAATTTTAAAATGGAGTAGACATGTTAAAGGAAAAAGGGAAACTATATTTTTTTTTTTTCAAAATTACGTAATGCTAGAATTTTTTTCTAAATCTTTTTTTTAATAAATTTGTTTATCTAAGGCTAAAATTATTTTTTAAATATTAAATAACTTCACAAGCTACCGAGAAAAAGGATATCAGTATAAGAATTTTGGCCTTTAATTTCTCAATTGTTGTCACCCTCTTACCCTTCCAGCAAGGACGTGTGTGCAAGTATTACGAAAAATGTGCTTTTCTTAAACTGGCCTCAAATATAGCATAAACATTCTTTGAAAGTCATTCCATTTCATCATTGGAGCCTCCAACTTTAGTTTAAAAACTGCTTCAACAGATATCACTGCAGTTTTGGAGGCTCATTGATAAATTTGTTTCTCGCGGTTGCTGTACCAAATAACTATATCAATTAATTAATTACGTTTAAAAGATTTATTTCGGAAATAATTTAATCGGTATGTTTTACGCTTAATTGTTTTCTTTTTATTTTACATAGTCAAACAAAAAATATTTAATTATTTTTTTATCAAAACTTGAAAAGTAGACAGCTATCCAATTTATGGTTCAGAGCAATTCAGAAATATCAGTTGATGGTAAAGAAAAAATATACTTGTAGCGAGAAAACAAAATAGAGTAAATTAGAATATACCACTAGATTAAAAACGAAAAAAAGTACATTGTAAAAGTTTCTTCTCGCGTAAAGAATGACAAGATTTGGAAACTGATTCTAGAGCATTTTTAAACACTTTCTTTATATTATCTTGAAATAAATCTTGCCTGCTTTATACTTTTTATGAAATGATATTTTTTCCCCCGAATAATAATTGCCACTTTACATTTTTAACAGTATATTTCTGCATGTAAATATTATTAAAATTTAAGTTCTTGTTGATGTGTATATGTGCTCATCTGAATTATATATTTTATTAGTATTAGTAAATATTTTGCATTTTTAACAGCTTATCAAAACGAAACCCTTGTGTCATATATTATATGACCTGCGCTCGCTCTTGTGATACTTTTAAGGCAAACGCTCCTGCGAAAATGTTTATCGCGCCAACTGAAAGGAAAAGTGACTTCTATCACGGTATATAATGGGCGCTTGAAAGCTGGATTTTCCATTTCAGCGATAGGAAATCTTTTTGGTATGTCCGATATTCTACGCTGCCACAGGCAATTCTTTTTTAATTCTAACTGTCACCACTTTCTCAAAACAGAAATCCTTAACACAACCGTTGAAAACAGTTGCAAGATGAATATATTTCCAAAAAATATATTAGGAAAATACTGGTGCGAATAGAATGCAAAACTAGTCGAGCCCACTGACTAAGCTAAGCTGCAGTACTTCTCTGTGTTTAGTAAATATTCAAATATTGGTCGGAATTCATTGGAGCTCATAAATACAGCGATCAGGAGCCCAGTGCAGTAGCTATTCCGAAAACTGAAGCCTAAATTACACTTTCCTTTCCCTCCCATCTCCAAGTTTCTGCATTATTTTCTATCAAAACACATATATGTGACGTAGTGTGTCCCACACGTAGGAGATGGAGAGGAAACGATTTTCTGAAAATTTTTTTAAAAGGTTCTTGCTAGTTGTTCATTCATTATATACATATATGCAATAACTAAAAGCAATTCCTTTTTTGTGTTACCACTATTTACGAATCATAATCCCCACCTTATTTAATTTCAGTATTCTGCGATTAATTAAAATTAAAATTAGGCTAAGATTTCAATTAGGAAGGGCTCATAAACTAAAAACTCGAATATTTGACAGTTAAGTATATGCAGGTAGATATTTAAATTTGAATTTTGCTAAAGAAAAAAGAAGATGCTTTAAATTTTGCAAATAATGTATGAAATATAAAAATGAGTATTGAAGTGATGGCAGGGGCACGCTATGGTTTTAATAAATGCAGAATATTAGTGCTCCAGTATTTTTTCATTATGGTCAAAGCTGAATGTACGAGTAACTGTAAATGATCGCGTTACTAACCCCTTCTGAATGCAAAGCTGAGTTAGTTCTGAGGCTATATCTTTCAAATTATCGCTGAAATTTTAACCACGGATGAGTGAAAATGTCTTATGATGTCATAAGAATCAATGTTCTACCATTGTCAGTTTGATGGAATGGTCCTGGATGGACTGAAATCTGACGAAGCAACGGGACTATGTGAGGATGAAAAATTATAGTCAGGTGGTAATGGATTCTAGAATACTTTTACATGACATGCTTAGTCTTCTAACAGCATTTGAAACTTTTTTCATGTATTCAGGATATGTTAACGAAATATAGGAACATCAGTCTATAAGAAACTTTTTTCCGAAACACAATTCCATTTCATACATGTAAATGTATCTCTGAAACGTTCACATTTGTCAAAGTGTTCATTAAAACTAAAACAGTCGTCCAGTATGTTTACAAAACTCATTAATCTTTCCAGATAGCTAGATATCAACCCTGTAGAAAATTAATGCTACCTACGTTTATTTTAGGCCTTTCACTATGATCATCTCCGTTACATCGGCAAATATAGAATATTGGAAGAAATACCTACCATCTCACATAACATATCTCGTTAAATCATTTCCAACGATGATATATGCTGTTACTTGAGAGAAAGATAGATCTACGTGTCCTAGTTTATATAGTATATGTGTATATACTTTTTTAATAAAAATATTTTCGAAAAAATAATTTTACTATAACTTAGCCTTGAATATTAAAGCTTACAAAACTTGTTGCAGTCAGTAAATCTTACCTGCACATATTTCTTTGGAATTTCCTTCTGTAAGTATAGGGAAGGACCGAATGAATTTGAAACCTTTTCTGCAAGCACACTTGAAAGTGCCTTTACTTTTATCGGGCTTACATTCGGTTGAATCATCGCAGAATGTGTCCTCCAGTATACAAGGATCCGTCGCATGGAACGCATCTGAAACAGTATGTAACATATAATTTTGAACAATAACATTCCGTAGTTTGTTATATCATATTCGCTACAAAAATATTTAAATTTTTAATACAGGCGATCCAGTCTGCGTTACCCGAGCTACAGGACATACGGTTCGGTGTCATTAACATAGGTGAAATTATTTTTGATTAAAAACTCCATTAGATTTTTACATTTAACACTAGAACCGACGGCGATTTTACTCAAGTGTTATAAAAAAAATTTTACACCAGAATGCTCATTTAAAACAATTTAACTTATTTATTTAACTTATTTCTCGGTGGTACATATTTAACTTATTTTAAAAAGAAATGTTTGGCTCGTGTCGAAATATTTTTATTTGGTACCGGTCAAAATGACCGCTATGGCGATTCTAGTGTTAATGCATATTTTTAGATAAGCCACCAACTAAACCAAAAAGCTTTGTGGTTTACTAAAAACTACGTATTTCGGTGAAATAATCCTTCTTTGTCCAAATTTCGTTTATAAGCTCTCTACAATCCAAACTTTAAAAGAATTTGTTCTGTCATAATTACATGTTTCCTCAGAAAGATGAAGAAGCATTGTGGTAAACTGTTACATTCTATTTAGCAATTCATAACTCTTTAAAGTAGTTTAAATGTTACGTAACATTATTTAAACACGCAAATGTTTATTGTTAAGATTATTTTAAAAGAATTGCTTACTCTAAAATTTAATAAATATATATCAGTAAATCGAGTAACAGTTTTGAAGCTAATTTAAATTGAACGTATATTTTAATTCTCTTCAACGGTGTAAAAATTTTAAAACTTTGTGGCATTTAGAATAAACACACGTGCAGTAATAAAAAAAGTGTAATCACCTTTCGTTGATACTGTCGTAACGACATCAGCATTGGTGGCATACATGTTTTTACTATATATATTTTTCCGAACTAAATTTTCACTTATCCATGCATATTAAATAAACTTTAAAGAATGATTTTAAATTTATAAAAAATCTTTTAACATTTTAATTATTGTTTTTCTTTAATCTTTTCATGTAATTTTGTCTGTACCAACTTCTTGATATGAAAGTGAAAGTTATTTTGTCTTTTTCTAAAAAGAATTATAGCAGACATGGATCTTTCCGCAAAGTTCATCATATTTATCAAAATGTTCTGATTGCATTTTTTGTTTGTATTTTTGCCTATACATATTATTTTTAATTACTCACACAATAAATTATTCAAAATTATAAAGTGTAATATACAATATAAAGTGAGTTAAAACATGATAATAAAAAAATTGCATCATTACAAGGGCATTACATGATTCGTGAAAATCCGTTTATTAGGTTAAATGGTGAGAAAAAAAGTGCTGATTTAAGGGTTTGAAAAAACTACTATTTTAGACTCTTCAAATTCTTTTTTGAAGTATAATATACTTGCGAAAATGTTTGTTGCATACACCTTCTTAAAGCATAATTGATTAATTTGACCTTCGTGATTTTGGAATATCCATTTTTGAGGGTATTCTCTAGTTTATCAGTCACTTATCAAATGTTGTGTGCAGTATAAGAAGGTCTAGCAATGAAATCCTGATGCACATTGTTTTTTGCAGAAAATTACATTCTCTAAATTGAAATGTGTAAAACAGTGGTTTTAAACAATTTCTTTTTCTGTGTGAATAATACTTAACAGCTTAATTAATTTTAAAATATGTGCTAATTACCCCCAATATTTACTTAATTGTGTCTTAATTTAAATTTTTGAAATATAAATATCCCTTCTGATAGCCTCCGTGATAAAGTCAGAATTAAAAAAAAAGAAACACCTGCGAATAGTAAATTAGAAAAAATTATCACTAATGTATGGTTATGTACTAAGAGAAAATAAGAACATCCTTGCAATTTTTAGGATTTTTTTTTTTTCTTGTTATGAGTTACCTGTTTGTGATATTAAGCCAGATCCTTTTCATATAAATGGTGCGAAGCGCATTACAGGTTCTGAAAAAGGACATCTCATGTAGCTATAAATGTTTATACGATGTGATTGGCTAAACTTTCGGTATGGATAGTTCCGGCTACGCTTTCTCAGAAAGCGTTTACAAGTTTTGCAGAAAAACATTATACGGAAGTGTGCCTCAATGCTTGATAGATGACCGAGAAAAATATGAACGACATATTTTGTCGCGTTGCTTTACAGGCAAATACACGGTAATTGTTGGTAATAGTTTAACAGAGAATTAGTAGGACCATATTGCTCACCCGCAAGAAAACTGACATATCTCGCAAAAATTCATTTTACGTCTTATTCCACTAATAGGTCTGACCTAGGTGTGTCTTGCTACACAAACAGTTTCATAAGTGTAAATATAAGGAAAACCGCTTTTTTACGCTATATGTCCATTCGCGACCACAGAAGAGGGGTGGATTGTGTGGCGAGGTAAAGTTGTCCAACTCTCCATAACTCATCCTAGGTCTTCATTCTTAAAGATTTTATGCTTTTATGTACTTTTTTACTCCTGCATGCTAAGTGCTATAATTTCATGTTACAATAAAATCATACAAATTTCCTTTTGCCTCTCCTGCGAAATTTGCTTTTGTCGAGATGTATCACTTTCCTTGCGGGTGAGCGATATCACTTTATTAACTGCAACATTTGAACACGATTTACTGCTACCAAAAGTCACTTTCAATATGCAAAATAACAAGTGACTTTGAAACTTTTCACGTAGTTTTCATTTTTGCTCAATACTCTTACAGCTATCATCTTAGATAAAGTATCCCGCGGATTCTGGTGCAATGAATATGCAGCTACTTTGACTGCGAAGGTCTGCTGAATCAACGTAATTTTCCGTAAACATCTTATATTTTAAATTTGGTGAAATTCCTTCCAATGTCAAGCATACATGCATGACCATGCTCATTTGCAGAAATGAAAACACGGTAAAACCTTAAAAGTTATTAGAATGGGTTTCTTATGAGAATTCATGTACAATCGTGGAAAAAAAAGTAAACAACCCCCACTAACACCTCAACAAATTATCATAGAAGAAATTTACTGGTACCGAACGATTGGAAATAAAGTCTACTTTTAAATGATGTATATAAAATTTGCTTGGGGGGGGGGGGGGGTCTAAATATTAAAACGAACCCAAACTTCATTTTTTTCAATAGCAATACCCAATTTTAACAAGATATTTCAAATCTTCGTTTCTAACTATGCCTAGACACTAAATTTCAAATCATTTGAATGATAAGTTTTTGAATTATAAACATTCAAAATTTAGTGCTTCTAATGTTAAATTACATTTTCACATTTTCATTAATAGCTTCTGAAATTATACTCCTAATGTGCTAATTCTTTTTTTTTTGTAGCAATAATGGTAAAATACCCAAACATAAATACGTTAAATTTGCAATTTTTATAATTTTATGGTATGAATTATGAATTATGAAATTAATATTCTAAAAAATTATGAATTGCAACCTACAATTTTTTTTGATGAATTTAGATTTATTGAGTCCTTCTTTATGTAAATCCAAAATTTTACATTTTTCTTCCAAGTAGTTTTCAACATATGCTTAGAAAACGGCAAAATGATCGTTTAAGGGGCCGTCTATGATAGAAGTGACTAGACATTTTGAAATTTCTTATGCTATCCCGCAATCTAGCAATATTCAATGACTGCTTGAGAGGTGCTTAAGATGCCTTGATCAAGAAGGGAGCTCTCTCGGTCAACAATCGAGTACCGAACTTAAATTTGGATACAGCCCCTAAAATACGCTCGTTTTAAAATAATTAATTTCTCGGAAACTTATAGTACGAATTGCATAAAAATTTGTTTTTAGGCTAATTGAAGGGTTTAGAGCTCATTTATGCTTTTAGAATTGTGTACTGCTATTGAATAAAACAAAGTTATGGTTCGTTTTAATATGTAGATGGCCACCTAAGCAAATTTTATATACATCATTTAAAAGTAAGCTTTATTACCAATCATGTGGCACCAGTAACTTTCTTCTATGATAATATTTTGAAGAGTTAGTAAGGGGTGTTTACTTTTTTTTTTCTACGACTGTACATTGCAATGAAGAAAAACATTAGATTATATAGATATTTAGATATAGCTCTCATGAAAATCGTAAAACATACAGCACAGCAGCGCCATCACCTGAGCGATAACCACTCAAACGTAATCAAAACTAATTTATGTCATTGTTAAATTGAATGTTCAGTTTGATAAAATTCTATCCCATGTATATTGATATATAATCACCACAGAAATCGTGAAATGCGTAACTCAAAGGCACCAACTGTTGGTTTATATGCTCCAAAAGAATCAACACTTATGTGTGCAAATTATAATTGGACATGGATTTTGAATAAGGAATAATCCAGCATAGCAGCCCATCCTGTTGAGCAATGTACATCCAAATATTATCAACATCACGTCAATTTTAAACAGAATATGAAGTTTGATAAAATTCTGAACAGTACTTGTTGAGATAGGGCGGTCAAAACGATTGTACCGTACTCTCACAGATAGACATACAAATATTTTCAAATATAACGAAATAGTGTACTACATATTCCAATGCACAATTAAAACCATCAAAAAACAACATTAAGAAATTTCACGATTTAAATTTTTATTCTTATGCTGGTCGGTTAATCCAAGCGATTCTTAAATCAAACAAAATATGTCGGTGAATTTGATCGTGTGTTTAAATCAGTATTGACTTTTACGTGGAATGTGCTTGAAAGGATACGTACGCCAGTGCACTATTATATGTTCTAATGTGTCTCACTAAATTTAGACTGTTAAGGAAGAATTCTTTTAATTGATCATTTACAGTAGGGTTTGGTAAAGAACAATAAAACGTTAAGTAATATATATAAACCATCCCTGAAACATCTAACAATGCAAATGTCGTGAAAAACCGTCAAATAGAACTAAAAATACTTAACATTCATAATTGGATTCACCTGATTGTAGAACTTTTCCCCATAATTCTATAAATAAGCTACGTCGAATGGTATAGAATATACTAAAACCCTTCCTGAAAAATTATATAACTATTAGTATAAGTTCCTTCGAAATTCCTTCACCAGAATCTTTTAAGAAGGCTAATCTTTCGGAATGCGGTTCATATGATAATAGAACCTTCCCCTTTGATTCTATAATTAACTAACGTCGAAAGATATACTATATAATCCAATCTTCTTTGAAAGAATATCTGAAACTTCAAGCTCCGTTAAAATCGATTCCGCAGATATCTTGTTATAAGCAGCTGGAAGAATTCACGTTTGCATTTTATTTATATAGTAGAAGTAGAAAAACAATGTAAAAATGAATGTAATGCGAAAATCATTTTGCTGTCCTTTAGGCAGAAATTATTTTTGTTCATATCGAGATAAAAACTCTCTTCTTGCGAACTGATAATAAACTGTTCTCTATACTATAGTTATATTATTAAATTATTTTGCAGAGAAAAAATAATATCTACTTGCGTATATTTTCTATATCAAGTAAATACTGTCTGCATTAGGTGTTTCCAGAAAGTTTCATTCGTTTATCAGTTTTAGATTAATGCAAACAAATATTGCTTTAAAAGTTTTGAATATCGGAATTACTTCAAAGAATGCGCATTTCGTCTTTTATATTTTTTAAATCTATCATTGAACTCACGTCAATTTTTATCATTATTTAAAATTTATTTGATTATTAAAATTATTTTAATAATTTATTAAAATTATGTCATATATACTCTTTGTTCTAACAATATTACAATAACTTTTTTTCTGATAAGACGAGTGGCATAAATAGAAAAAATATCTGATAAACATAGTAATAATACTTACTTGATGATTTTTCTCTATTTACAACAAGATCTTTAACTAAACAAAAATTTTTGTCTATAATGTAACAATTAGTTGCGGACGTCAATGCATTCATATCATCAGTTTTTTCCTTCAGTTGTAATTCTATTTTGCATTCAAGAAGATCTTCTTTAGCCCTATGGAAAAATAAACCACTTGAAACTGCAAATATTTTAAAGAAAATTGAAATAAAAAATTGTAATTAATTTTTATTCCACTTGTATTACAAAATTACGCTGTTTCATAAACACATATAGACAAATACGAATTGTTCAATTGTTCAATTTGTTCAATGATTGAATTGTTCAATATTTAAATATGATCAATTGTCGAGCATGCAGGCATGCCTATCCTCAACTATATGAATTGAGAATAGGTTAAATCCTAGCAGTTATGGGAAGGAAATACTTGTGAGGTGTTGTTGTTGGTGTTGTTTATAACGGCTAATTATCTACACTAGGTACATCGGACCGAAGGGAGGGGGGAAGTGCCCTCCATGGTGGTCTTTCTAAAGGAAGCACCCGTATTTACGCAAGGAAATCCAAGGTTTGAAGAAGACCACGGAAAACTCTGAACGATTAGTCCGACGGCCACGATTGGGCTCCAAACCAGTAATTCTCGTCTACCAGCTTTGAGAGCGAAACCTCTCGGCCGCTGATGGGGACTAGTTCTTGTCAGGATTCATGTGGCATTGCAGTATAGAAAAGCATTAACATCAATTTTTACTGGATCGGATGAATCGACGAATGAATTATTGGTGCAAGAATACAAAACGGAAGCCCATGATTTTTTGAAACACTTTTGTAACCCAAACACGAAACAAATGGGAGTATAAATGTTCAACAATAGCAAAGACTTTAGAACAATAAAGAATGTTCATTTTACTTTAATTATACTTACGTTTTTTTTTTTTTTTTTTTTTACAATTTAAATGAAAAAATTTTAAGAATTCTTTTTTTTATTTATTTAAAAAATGCTTTTAAAAGTCTTGTACTTTTATTCTGAATAAATGTCTCAAATGCGTTATGGTTTACCTGTTAAGAAGATATAATACATCCTTAAGTGATAGATAGTTATATTTAAATATTAGTGAGAACCTTATAAAATACATAAGCAACATTCTAATAAAAATAAAAAAGTTTTTGTCGGGAGTAGTTTTTGTAATAATTAATGCAGTTTTATTATCGTATGTATGGATGTACAGTGATGTATCATAGACTTTTTTTGAATAATCTAAAAGCTATTAAACTTTTTATTTATTATTTTACTTATTTTATTTATTATTTTACTTATTATTCATTTAATAGTCGAAAAATAACTTAAAAGACGTCAACAAACATATCACTTTCTACACAGAGTTGATACAGCAGTGAGTTTCGTGAAACTATAGCATAAATTTGAAAAGACTCGGGGAAATCCCGCAACAAAATGCGGATCACTGCTTATTAACTATTCATTTATATTAACTTGATAAAAATATTTAAAAAATACAAGTTTTCTTATACATAAAACATATTTAATTTTTGCTTTTGTCCATCTAAACTTCCATTTAATTCTCGTGTGCGCAAAGGGAGGAAAACCATTGGATTTGGTGTATATAATTGATGTGGTCGATCAACACCCATTGACAAATTCAGTGTGTGCAACAGGTGCAAATATGAGATCTACATGAATGATATCACATCGAATGAAGTTATGATTTTATGATCGATTTTGAAAAAACATTTTTGTCTGTGTGTTGTGGTGAATAATGATCATTTTAAATGTCCGTAAAGGAAAAATTATTTGTATTTTTTTTCTTATCTTTTATTTTTAGGATGAATATACCAAACTTTTTAGAAATACTGTCTGTGTTTATTTTTCACAAAAATTTACATACAAACGAAAAGCAAACTGTATAATAAAAAATTTTGTGGCTTATTTACTATATTAATCTCTATTTATTTCAGTAAAGGAAAATGCACAATAATTGTGCCTAAATCGAATCTGACAATAAAAAAAATAACGTATAGCACGAATTACTCAAAAAATCAATTTAAGCAGTTCTACTTCATAGCAACACAGATTATTGCAGTGACTGGAGCATTTCCATTATCCTATTTTAAATATATAGAATATTTTCAGTTTCAGTTTTCAACCTTTCATCCTGAGTTTCCATTTATTTATAAGTTTTAATACATTACAAATAAAATGAGTACTCTGTTATCAAAAATCATATACAGTGGTGGCTAAAATTGTGAAGACTTGTAGGTAGATTTCATTACAAACGTAAAAAGCTACCGTCAAAAGGTGTTGCAGCCGTCCGAAGGAAAACATTTCGGGAAATTTTGCTGTATTTACGCCAATCATGACCCCCAGATCTAAAAACCCCCTCCAATGAAATGTTCACTTATATATATATATTTATTTATGAATTTTGTCATGCTGTAACCCTCAAATTTTTGAGCCTATTTGGAAGAAATTTTTCTTGTGCATAATACATACTAATGTCTCGACCGAGTTCGTTGGCCAGCTTCATCCGTCATCTTGTTTCATAATGGAGGCCATTTGTATTTTTGAAATTTTTTCATGTTTTCTAACATTGTATAAGATTTCATAAAATGCAAACTGTTATGTATCATTTTAAACAGAATGTTAGAAACATTAAAAGATATTTTAAAGAGTCTCACAGTGTAAATTAACAACATAGGTAATTTTAAAGAGAAAGTTAGGAAACCCAAAAATTTCCGAAAGTGTCCAAAAACTCAAATGGCCGCCATTTAAATGAAAAATTTCATCCAGACCGGTTAAAAAATTCGAGAGTTACGGCATGACAAAATTCAGATATATATATGTATATATACATACACACACACACACACATATATATATATATATATAAGTCAGCATTTCAACGGAGGGTGGCTTTGTTATCCGGAGATTATGATCGGCGAAAATATAACAAAATTTCCCGAGGTGTTTTCCTTCGGACGGCTGCAATATGTAGCTTTTTACTTTTTGTAATGGAAGCTACCTAAAAGTGTCCACAATTTTGGCCACCATAGTATATCTAAAAAGGAATTAAAAGGAATGTAGTTAACTTACTCGCAATCTTCTAAAATTTTCACGTCTTGGAAATTTATACCATAGACATGCTTTAACTAAAAAGAATAGAAAAAAAAATATGACAAAAGCATTCATACAGCAATAGAATGCAATTCAAAGATAAAACTATACTATACTATTGAAAATACTATAAAAAATGAGAAAAGCACAACACAGCTACAAAAAATTATATTTTTGTTTGAAAGCACGAAAAATCATGTGCTATCACTTTCAAAACATTGGTGGCACTGAAATTGAAAGGAAAGAAATAGCCAGAGTGTGAGTGAGATAAAGGGACTTGCGGAAAGGTATAGTACTGGATACAAATGAAAATCAGGAGTTGGCATGGAAAATACAGAAATAAAGAAATTAAATGGAACAAAATGATAAAATAAGGGTAGAGATAAGATAAATTAAATTAAATTAAGGAACAAAACTGTAATGAAAAATTAACTCGCAATATTCAAAAATTTTCACATTTTGGAAATTATCACGATAGCCATACTTGAACTAAAAAGAATAGAGATAAAAATGTCAAAAATATTCATACAAAAATACAATGCAAAACAAAGAAAAAACAATACTATACTATTTAAAATGCTATAAAAAAAAATGAGAAAAGCATAACACATCTGCAAAAAAATCTTTTTTTTTGTTTGAAAGCACGAAAATTAACGTGATATCACTTTCAGAGCATTGGTATCACTGAAATTGAAAGGAAGGAAAAATCGAGAGTTAAACATAAAGGGACTTACGAAAAGGTATGGTACTGGATACAAATAAGAATCAGGAGTTGGCGTGGCAAATACAGAAACAAAGAAATACATTTAAACGAAACAAAATGATAAAATAATAAAAAAGATAAATTAAATTAAGTATCAAAACTGTAATGAAAAATTAATAATAAATAAAAATATCAAATAATAAGTAATAAACTAAAAGAAAAAAGAAATTAATTAAAGATCAAAAATTGGAAAATTTAGTTAAAGTGAATACTTTCTAAAGCCACAAGGTGCATAGATGAATCAGATTATTTTATTAAAAATAACATCATGTTAAAAAATATACAGGTAAATTTAAGTGAAATGTAATTGAGAAATGTAATGAATATTGAACAGTAATTTTGCGGCCGGAATCCCAGGGATGGTAAATATATATTTTATAACTGTACAAAGAGTTTGGAAAATTCTTGATTAAAAACATAATGGGAGGATTTTTTTCAAAAGGTTTCGAGGATGCTGTTAGATTCATCTACATAGCATAACTTGCAATCATTGGATCAATAAACAAAATCTTTATAATGTTTTTTAGACATTTTAAGGGAACACAATTGTACAAGTAATTATAGATTTTTAAATAATGCATTAATCATTTTTCTAGGTACGAAATGACTAAATAGGACAGAAGAAGTAAAATTTGTAAAATATATGCTTTCGATATGTCAATTGGACCATTTTAAACAAAGTAGGGGAGGTGGGGGGGTGAATGGGACATTTTCACGAAAATATTTATTTTAAATACTTTTTTCAATTTATTATCAATACTATATATCATATTTCACGCATAAGATATTTGATTACATCTATGCACAATATTTATTCTAGATTATTTTTATACAGTAAAATATTATAAAATAAAAAGAGCTCCTTTTAGTCCCAATCATCCCCATAGCAGGGAAGGATGGGACACTAATAGGGATTTATGAGACACAGATATTTCCTCCCTGTACTCAACTTAATAAAACATTTAAAATTATAAACTTATATGTAATTAGTATATCTGCTATTTATGATCTTATAATATGGCTGTTATATCTCAGCGTTGGTAGTCACTTCTTTAACTGAAGTTTTAACTTGTAATGGAAACTTTGGCTGCTTATCTGTTCCTTTTTCCCACTTACGAGATATTTTAGGTATGAAATGAAAGTGAAACTTTTCTTTGAAATACGACTCAGGCAACAATTTTCATTCACAAGTTATTAATTAATATTAATTAAATGTATCTTAGACATCATGCACAACTGAAATTATGTCATGGGGAGTGGGGTTAATTTAAGCAAAAGTTCAAAATTCGATATAATTTCCCCACATTTGATCAATAAAATACACTACTTTTAACAATTTTGATAAAGTTTAAATAGAAATTTTTTGATAAAATATTTAACCTTTATTACAATACAATATGTAAGATAATTTTTATTAATCAATACAATTTTTAATAATAAACAACCTATATGATACGGATACTGTTTAATACTATTATTTAACATAAATTATTAATTTATCAGCCTATATAATATTATTTAGATAATAAATAAATTTCTTAATATCTCTAGAGGTGAATGAAACTGTCCCATTTATCCCCATTTGCAAATGTCCCAATCATCCTCATGATGTGTATATTCAATTGTCAGCCATTTTGCCTCAGAAATTTTTTTGTCATAATGATTAATATTCATTAATTTTAATTGCCAATATTGAACCTTCAAATAAATAACTACAGCATATCTTAATTGTTTTCATTGTATAAGATATTTGACAACTTCCAATGTAAAAAAAAAAAAAAAAAAAAAAAAAAAAAAAAAAAAAAAAAATACTTTTAAGCAGAGTTTCAGGAAATGCAACTTTGAAGAAAATGAAAACAGTCATGTGGTTTATCTTTTGGTCTAAAGCACGCAATAGTAATGCCATATATGATAACAGGTTTAAAAGGTTATTACCCGAAATATTTAGAATGTCCCAGCTATCCCTTGTCCCATTCATCCCCCAGCTCCCCTACTTGCTATGTGTATCACTGAAAATCGAAGTAAAATATATCTTTTTACGTCATAACTTCCAATTATTTTAATTGTTGACCAATTATGATGATGATACGCCTTTTGATAAACATTGGATCTGAAACAAATTAATTTAATTTCTAAACCACCTCATTTATTATGACTTACTTTAAATGTCAATTTGCCGATATAAAAAAAATCGCTAATGTTTTCTACAATGTCACACAAATATAACTGTACAGTCAGTCATTCCTAACCCACACCACCTTTACCATTGAATAGGGAATTGTGTACACTTTCCGAATATGAATTGAATTTTAGACAAAGGAGTTACTTGTATATTAAAAGTCTATCGAATTTGGTTTTTCAAATAGTAATACCCCATACTGAAACTTGTTTTTAATTCTTTGGGACAATTACAAACTTTTTAAAATCTTTAAGGAGTAGAACATATAAAATTTTGAAATTGATATGATAAGTGGACGAGGCAATTTTTTTTTCATCTTCCAAAGAAATCCGCCGATTTAGATTGATTATCCGCCGATTGATTATAGATCGCCGATATTGAGATATAATAAATAAGCCCGGACATATTTCAGAGATATTTTCAATTACGAAACAAATTTATAAATTATAAAAATTTCGAACAAATTCGTGTTAAAAAATTATTAATTTTGAAATACCTTAATTTTTATATATAAAGCATGACTTTTGTCCAAAACCTGGCTAATTTCTTTAACAGCTCATTTTTATCCTTAATTTCAAGATATAGAGATGTTTTACTTTTTGATGGCGTAATAAGACTGTCTCCTGTTGTCCAAAATTCACAAAAAAGAAAGTCTTACAAACAGACCGTGGAAATGCTGTAGAATTCCCTAGATTTAATTGATAAATATAAAATAGTAGTTAACTGATTATATATGGAAAATTTCGGTATAATTTTTCTGATACCGGGTTGAGCAACTTTTCGTACTTTTCCTTCCATGATCTTTATATCACTTTCCTAAATTTATGGATAAAGCTCCAACAGTTTTTATTTTATAACTATATGGAAATTTAAGAAAAAGCCTATAAACTATAACATCAGAAATATGTTGTCAAATTTTAGTGTTAACATTTAAAAAATTTTAACAAATAGTAATATGAATAAATAATAATAAAAGAAGTAATAAAACGAAATTATAAGTAAATAAATAATATAAATAAATATTTTTGAACAAAATAGCAACAATTTTCAATATGTAGGATCTCTTATTTCAAAAACTGCATTTCCATTCGGTAAGAAGACAAAATTTCCAGTCCATTGGTACCGTTACATCTTTTTTTTTTTTTTTTTTTCGGATAATTGTGTGATAAAATAGTAACCCTTTTTTTCTTAGTTTTACGTTACACCACAATCAAATGTGAAAGTAAATGTCAACGTTTCTGTATTTATCAAATTTCTGCTGTAGTGTAAATGCGCGAAGCGTGCATCGGAAATATCAGCCACATTCCTGTTTTCTCAGTGATTTTTTTTCCATATCGTAGTGTCAATGAAAAAAAAAATGGTTTACAACGATAAAAATCTTAAAATAATTAAAATATCGCCCTGTAGAGTTTAAGAATTAACATGCCATGTTTTAGTTTTTTAAATACATATCTATTATCTTATCAAATTCATAGCATATATTTTTCTTATAGTGATGAGTGACTATTCGTATACTAGTAAAAGTTATTATTTCTTGAAATAAGGAAAAAAATTAATAATATTACAACACATTAGATAGACATGAATGATATTTTTCATTACCGAATCCTCCAAATCCTTCTTTAGCTCCACGGTATAAGACGATTCGACGAGATCCGTTGATCTTTTACGACGTTGGTTACCCTGGTTTTCAACGACATATTTTGATTTTAAGAAAGACATTGTACCAGAATAAGACGCTTTAGCTGTAACAAAGGAAGTCATATATTTATTTGCAGGAAGAATATCTCAAATTTCATTTCCGTTCATGTACTTTTAAAATAAAAATCACAAAATAAAATATAACTATTCACAAAAATAAAAGACTCAAATATAATGCTGACTTTATAAATCGATATCTTTTCCGAAAATACTTCATTTTAAGTAGGGATCTTTTTGGATAAACAATTAAATAAAACTTCGAATGTTAAGTTGCTGAAAAAAATGTCTGCACTGCTCACATATTTCCCATAGATTTTACCCAGTCTTGTCTTCCTTAAGTGAATTTCAACAATAAAATATAAAAAGAAAGACTTAAAATTGAATTTGATTCAGAAAAGTTTTATTTTATCAAAAAATAAATGTGATAGATTATTGATAATTTTTTGACCACAATAAATTTTCCTTTCAAGATAAAAATAAGATATATATATATATATATATATATATACCCGGTGTTTCATAAGTTTGGTGGGAAAGTGAAACGCGATAAAAAAAAAAAGAAAAAAAATTGTGGTTCGGAGAGACATGTGGTTTGCAGATAAATATTCAGCGTGGTACGGGATTTTGTTGACACCAACAAAAAAATTTGTTCAAATTCAAGACAAAAGAGGGCGCTACTGCAGATAATTTCATGAAATAATTCTATATTCTTCACACAACGCAAGATTTGGATGCAAAAATATTAGAGAATATTGCATGTACACTTTTTTGTAGCCAAATTTTGCGCTATGTCAGCAATATAGAATTATTCCATGAATTATCTGCTCTATTGTCGAAATTTTGAACTATTTTTTGTTAGTTTCATAAAAAACCCGTAGCACGCTGAATATTTATCTGCAAACAGCATAACTCTCCGACCTATAGATCTTTTTTATCGCATTTTGCTTTCGCACCGAACTTTCTAAACACCCGGTATACATACATGTATATCTTATTTTTCTCTTGAAAGGAAAATTTACTGTGGTCAAAAAATTATCAAAAATACATTACATTTATTTTTTGATAAAATAAAACTTTTCTGCATCAAATTACATTTTAAGACTTTCTTTTTATATTTTACTGTTGAAATTCACTTAAGGGAAGACAAGACTGAGTGAAATCCTATGGGAAATAGGCGAGCTTAAGACTACGTTTTCCCGGAAACTACTCCACCGATTTTAATTCAATTTTGAATCAATAATCACTGGATTATGTTAAAGATTTATGACAGACAGTTTATTTCTGCGATTATTTTTTTTTATTTTAGAGCAATAGAAATTTTTCGGAAATTTTCTATTTTCAGAATTTTTTTGTTTTTTCTGAAACTAATATATATATATTTTAACTGTCTGCCACAAAAGATCTTATGTTACACTACCACCAAAAAAAATTTATAGAAATCGCTCGATTATTTTAGGAGTTAATAGGGCTTTAGCAGAAAAGCATAATTTTTCGGAGAGCTAAAAAATTTAGGCACTTTTAACTTGTGTAAAGTTCTTGCACAGTTTTATTAAACACATGAATGAGAGTATATATAATACCTTAGAGAAAATTTAGTTACATATAATAAATGAGTATAAAATGTTAGAGTAAAGTTAATATCAATTGGCGTGGCGTCTCAGTTGTCTTCTTCTCTTAAATAATATATGTGCGATATCGTCGTTCGATGATTTTTTTTTTCATTTGTTAAAATTATTTCATTAAATATACGGGAACTAAGGTTATGAAAACAACACTAGTTTCTGTTCGACTGAACTAATTAGACTTATAGCTTGTAAAGTTAATAAATAAATTTTCTATCTAAATTTCCATCTGCATTTTTAGTACTCTCCTACATTTTTTTTTTTTTTTTTTTTTTTTTTTTTTTTTTTTTTTACAATACTAACAAATTAATCGTTTTTTTTTTCAGAATCGCATTTGTATTTATTTTAATAGTATGAAACATCAGCTATGGATTAATCAGACATTTATTTAAGATATTTTGCGAATATTTTAATAGAATTTCATTCATATAGACTCGTTCGAATTTCATACGCTTTTATAAAATATTGTTTTTATTTTTGCCAAATAATAATTTCTAAAATGTTTATAAGGACAGGTCAAAACAAAAAAATACATTTAAAATTTATTGCTCTTCATATCCCTAAACTTTATTTTCTTAATATTAAAACCAAGGTGTGATAATTTGAGAATTTTCATAATCATCAAAATACTTTTATATTTAAAGTTGTTTTTCAGTGTTGTATCAGAAAAGGACACTTGAACAACTGCATGAAAATTTATTTATTTCTATTACTTCTTATACAAAACGGAAAATTTTTGAGTAGATTACAATTAATAGTATAAATTTAGTAAATTAGTATAACATAAAATGTTCTAACCAAAGTACTTCTTTTACGTCGTGCCAGTTATACTTTATCATCATACTTATTTAAAAATCAAATATATAATTTAACATAATTTTTACTTTCTTCTAACTTTACCAAAAGAAAGTATTGGATTCGTAAAAAATTTCGACTCCCGGTTTTCGATCCGGTTTATACATTTTAGAATGTTCTGAACTCAATTTGATGGTTTTTAGAAAATGTTTGTCTGTGAGTCTGCCTGTATGAGTCAAAACTTTTGTGGGCACTCTATCTCAAGAACTAATGAACGAAATTTCACAAAATTTCAGATACAGTTATACCTTGATATAAAATTGTGTTGATTAGTTTTTGGTGTATATTGCATAACATATGGCGCTTCTGTGCTGCATTTTTCACGATTTGCGCAATAACTCTATCTTAAGAAATAATTCACGGAATTTCATTAAATTTCAGATTCCGTTAGACATTGACGTATGTTGTTGCTGATCAGGTTTTGGTGTAAACTATCAAAAGGTGGCACTGCTATGCTGAAATTTGCATGATTTATAGGATTTTAGTGTCAGCCATATCTCAAGAACTAATGCACTGAATTTCAAAACTTTAGAATACTCATGATGGGCATAGATTGCCACTTAATTTTGGCCCTGTGCTAGCTTATTTTGAAGTATTAGCATGTATAAGATAGAAGAAAGTGTTAGGATCGGGATATCCACCTAGTTTTTTTCTTGCTTTTCTGCCTATTTACACTAATCGTACTCTAAAATTGTATAATGAATATTTATAAGTGGCACTTTTTTATTATAGTTACATTCATTATATATTTTAATAATAAATGATACTGTACTAAAAAACTATTAACCCCTTCAGGGGCAAGCAAAAATGTCTCTAAATATTGCATTCTCAGCGGAATAATCGAAAAATTGTATTTTTAAATAAGGAAAAGCAATTTTTCAACGATTTTTCCCTAAAGATATAAGTATAAAATTTAGCTAAAATTTTCTGGTGAGAATCTTGTTTAAATTAGGTGGGATGTATTTTATCCCACCGCCCCTCAAGAGGTTAATTATATAATATATTATATTATATTATAGCATAGAATATTATTTAGTGTATTACAATACAATATATTTTGTTATTTAGTGCATTATAGTATAGTAAATTAGTGAAGTTAGGTTGTGAAATATGGCCCGCCTTACATTATTTTAAATAACCTTAAATTTCTCAATCTGTCACATGTACTTAGATATTTTTAACTTAAAATTAATTCTATATTTCTAGTTGGAAAATAAGAAAATAATATTGTACCTATTTTGTTACAAGAACCGTCTGTTCCCTCTTTGGTAAGCATTGGAGGGCACCTGCAAACAGCTTCGTAACCTTGATCGAGTTCACAAACTGCAATATGTTTTATACATTCATCTTCTTTAAATTGACACTTTCCTGTAAAATATAATATATTTCATTCATTTTTATTATAATCTTATTTGTGTCTATTTTTAGAATTCTTTGATAAAAATATAAAACTGACAAATCGGGCTAAAATATATAATCCTGTATCTCTATGGACTTTATTCGATTTGTATATTGTTTTTTAAAACTTCTAGTATTTTCAGAAATTTGAAGTCTTGTAAAATATACTTTCAACAAGTGCAAAGCTGTAGCCTTTTCAATTATGCAGTTCAAATGCATTTTACCTAGTCACAAACTAAAAGTATTTTTTATATTCTTGTAATATAGTTTTACTACTCATTTTCCCGACATTTTAATTTAAATTCTATACAGAATGTTCAGATAATTTTCCGACATATTCAGACGGCTATTATGGGCATCAAAACGAACAAAAATTGAACATGTGGAGCAATACATTTTTAGTTAAAAACACATGTTGTTTCACCCGAACCGAACTCGAATTGACTTTAATAATTTTGAGAAAAATAAACATTCTGCAAAAAAAAAAAAAAAAAAAAAAGTAACGATATGTACCTTGCTTTGTATTACATGTAATAACAACACGAAACATCCTTTAAAAACAATGTGCTCATACAATCGATGATACTGTATGAATCTGTAATCGCAGTCAAAAATGTAAAGCATCAACTGAATATTGCTCTTGAATATAATGGAAACTTCTATCACCTTTTTTTATGTAATTAGATTTACAAAAAAAAGTGAGCCTGTATATTAAAACTGTCATTATAAGATACGTCAGTTTTCGAACAGTTATTACGGCAACCCAAGTTGATTTCAGGTAACACCCTGTATTTTTGATTAAATATGTGGTTTGCCACACCATGTTTAATTCCAGTTTTTTTTCCTCTTGATGACTGCTAACAACCGTCTGTGTTTGTCGGATGACTATCTGAACACACTGTATATATAAAAAATACATCTTTTCAATTCCTATTATTAGTTCACACTCTCTCTATATTTATTTATTTATTTACTTATATATATATCTTATTCAAATTTTCAATCGTTAATAAAATACTTATTATTCATCCTATCAAGTTGAAATAATTTTTTTTAACTCGTACTGGATGACAATTGATGTTAATACAGTTTTTTCAAATATTGATTCATTAATTAAATTTTAATTAATTAATTTTAGTTTTACATGGGAGACAAAATGGCGACCATTGAAGCATTTAATGCATCTCCATATCTATAAGGGGGTTACCATAGGGGACACCCTGTTCTGTCAACAAATACCGCCAAGTTTGTCACCAACGTGGCTATATGTTGCCAAATTTGGCGGTCACAATGAGTCGCCAAAAGGTACGCCAACTTGGCGATATCTCTAATATTTCGCCAAATTCCCATAGACTTCTATTATAATCCTACTTGCTTATAGAATATCAACAAATTGAGATACATTAATGCAACAAAAAATAATATTAGGTTAAGGGATTATATTAAATTTTTCTTTGATGACCTAAGTAGAAATTGACTTTAAAAACAAAATTTTTATATTACTTGTTTTAATTTTTTTTATTGTCAATTTATATATTGTAATATTCATTAACCTTGAAATGGTCTATTTTTAAAAAGAAATATAATATTATTACGCATGAGATATTTCATTACTATTTTTACCTTCACAGTATGAAATGATAGAAGTCTTTATATTGTATGAATTGGCATAAATAACAAAATTTGTTAAAGAAATAACAGAGCAAAACAAAAAGAAAAATAATTATTACTGATAAGCCTATTTGTATTCCTCCTACTATTTTTCACCCTCTTCTCTGGAAAGAAAAAAACTATTGGATAATTAAAAGCATTTTTTTTTTTTTTTTTTTTTTTTTTTTTTTTTTTTTTTTTTGTTCTTTCGAAATACTTACTAAGCAAATTCTTGTTTGCTTTCTTTCTTTCTTTTTTTTTTTTTTTTTTTTTTTTTGCTATATGAGTAGTTTTGAAATTAAGGGGAAATTTGAGTTCCAATCAAATTTTTGCACTTTTATGAAAATAATTGTTCAATTTAATATATAATCTACGAAGGTACATCTAAAAATTCTATTAAAAAATAGCTTAGGATAAATTTGAAATTTAAAACTATTTTAATAAAATTAAAATTATACTAAGTGTCACCTAAATGGTATGTCCTTCCATGCCTGATTTTACTTTACAACATGAATGTATCCCACAAGATAAAGGAAAAGAACCGTATAACATATAATTAAGTTGAGACATGGATATACTTTATTTACTTTTTAAAAGAAAATTTTGAATATTTATTATTTTTTTTATTACAGACCAAGAAATTTCTGTCCCGAGAATTATTAGCTACTTCCATGACATATCAGTTATAGTTATATAAAAATCTACTAGATGGCAGAATAATCTAGAAATTGGAATTAAATTTAACTACTGGAAGCTACTTGTTGGATGGAATATTTCTGAATCGTGGTAAATTGTTATTTCACCTAGTTTTAATTTAAAAACTTTTAATTACCATATGGTACTTTAATTGGATGTCAACTCCATGTCCTCATTAAAATTAAGTCTATTTTAAAAAGTAGCAGAATTACGTTGATAAATAGCTTTAAGTTGCTCTATTTAATTTTGTATTCGAGTAGCACTATGTAAATGTTGTGCATATTTTAGGAAATATTAGGCCTAATCCCTGATATGTCATCTCCATAGATGTCACCTCCATACCAAGATTGTAGCAGGGAGGTGATATTGATCCATGGATGTGACATTTATTAATGTAAATAATGTTTTAAGGTTGCTTAGAGTATATTTTTAATTATTGAATCTATATTTTTATTTTTGGGATAATTCAAAAAATATATATATTTGAAACTGAAAATTCTTAATTATAAAATATTCAGTTTTATATAACTTTATTAGTGGCTTTCAGTATTTCTTTCAATGCAAGTCAAATTTTGAGTGAACAACAGAAGCGTGCACAAAGACAGAATTGGATACAAAGGACAAGGAAAAGTCGAGAGAAGAAAGCAAATAAAGAAAAATTACAGCAAGTTCTTTTAAATTCTACTACTCCAGAAACAGATGATGAACCAGACAGTATAAACAATCCTACTGTGAATGCTAAAGACGTGATAGGTAGAGCAGGTACTAGTCGGGTAAAAAGCCGTCGAAAAATTTTTAACAAAAACAAACAATGACATACAGAAGAATAAAATTGCTTGAATAAAAGCTTAAAAATGAAAGTTATGAAAAGTTGAAATATAAAAGAGAAAAGGATAAATATAAGAAAAGATATCAACACAACATAAGTAAAAGAAAAAAATTAAACATTACAAAAAATATTGAAAGTCAAAAATGTTTCTTCTGAAGTCAGAAAATGTCTTGAATTCGGTTCAGCATTGAAATACTCAGATTGAGCAAATTTTTGAAAAATTGAGAAGTATCAAAAGTCAAAGAAAGCCTTTGGACTTCTTCTTTCTGAAAAATTAATAATGAAGTACCGCATGTATACACAAGATTCCAGCTAGTGTCCTGTTAAGCTGTGTTTAGCAAATGTGACCTCAGATGAAGATTACGTAGAAGTTAATATTATGCAAAATGTTCGGGATCCAAGAACAAATTTGTTTTCAGTAAAGAGCCAGAAGCAATCATTAGATACGAAGAGTTGATTTGTGTGGTTGAACAGCCGAAAGTGAGCAATCGGTTACACTATATCTTTGATATTTATTGCCTCAAAACTGCAACATTATTTAATAAAAAATTTATTTTTTGTTGTTTTGTTCTTTTTTCTTAACATGTCACTCAAGAATATCTGTTCTTTACCTGTATTGTAATCCAGTTTGTGTTTTCATGTGTTATTTGACTTTCTGTATTTCCTGGAAATAACGTATTGTACATCTTAAACAATAAAGCAACCATAAATGTTTTACAATCTAGTAAATGATCAATAAAACTTATATTCATCGTTAATATTAAAGGTTCACACATCCATGGAATAATGTGCCACCTACATGTTTATATAAAAAATAAATTTAATTTTAAATAAAAAAAATTAAACCCTGACCTCGAATCATGATTTATTTACCTTTAAAACTTTAAAAAAATGTTGGAAACACAACTTAAACACGACAATTTGAACTTTTATTTTTTACAAATTACCAAAGTGAAATTTCAACTTAATTTCAGAACTACCCATATAATGAAATTGTAACAAATTCAGTTTTAAGACGTTATGCTGCAACCGTACTTTTAAGTATCAGACGAAAGTTTAAGGTTTTCTTTTAATAAGTCTTATAAATAAAAATAGATTTTACTTAACATTTAAAATATTTTTCTCTGTTACATTTAGGAAGCACCCCAAAGAAGTAGAAGCTAATTAATCTTTAAACTGGCATTTTCTCAACTGTGGTCGTGTAAGTGCAGCTTTTATCTTATTAAAGAATGTTATGAAAAATTTGCAACTACAAAAATCTTTCCATTTACAAATAGAACACGGTACATTTATTTTTTTAAAGAATTGTAAGATTTATAGGAGTATTTTTTTGTTAATTATATATATATAAACTAGGTTTACTGTGTCAAATGCCACCATCCGAAGAATCCACAACAGTGCCTTTCCATTTTCTTCCGGTCAAGGGTCCATTCCTCCTCCAGACCTCTATCCTCATTGCCTTTGAAATATCATCCATCCAGTTCTTTCGTGGTCTTCCCCGTTTCCTTTTTTTATTTGTTTTATAATTGAATGTGATTTGGGGTAGTCTTTCGTCATTCATTCTTTTAACATGACCATACCAGAGTAATTGCTTTTTTTAATAGCATCTAGTATGGTTCCCTTTATTTTAATCATTTTTTTTATTCTTTCATTTCTTATCCTTTCTATTCTTGATACGCTGCATGATCTTCTTATCGCATCCATTTCTACAGCCGCTAATTTCTTTCTTTCTGTCTCCATAATTCTCCATTCTTCGGCTCCATATATCAATATGCTCTTTACAATACAGTTGTATGTATTATACTTTATTTTCCTAAAGATCTCCTTACTCCAACAAATAGAAATAAATAATTTTGCAGCCTTTCTCCCTTGACAAATTCTGTATTTAATTTCCTGTGAGTCTCTTCCTTCTCTATTAATGTCTACACCTAGATATCTATAATGTTTACAACTTTCTATTCTTATGTTATTATTTAGGTTTACGTCTGTCTCATTTCCTCCTATACGTGGGTATTTGGTCTTGCTGACGTTCATGTTAAGTCCCCATCGCTCATATTCATTCCTTATTTTTTACCGTCATTTTTTTCTAAATCAGTCTTACTTTTTGCAATTATAACTTAGTCATTTGCGAATTGTAGAGTAAAAATTGATGTTCTATTCATATTAAGTCACATTCCTCTGCATTTCTCCTTCCAAATTTTTAATGCTTTTTCAACATAAATTTTAACATAAATTTGTGTCCTTTATCTGTTATAAAGCCTTTTGATAATCTTTGGCCTAACTAACGTTAATTGATCTAATTATTTTCGTAAATATTTTGAAAAATAAGCTGCAACTTCAGATTTATTAAATAGGTTTTAATACAAAAGAAAATCTAAATTTCATATTATTATTAGGGTACCTCTAGGATAGGTGGCTATAGTTTTTAAAGATTGAAATAAAAATTCTTATAATACAAATACAAGAAATATTGATGAATAAATTCTTATACATATACTCATAATATTTTATGTAAAAAATAATTTTATATTGAAAACAAAAAGTGTTATACAAAATTGAAATTTAAATGGCAGATGGCCATCCAATACAAGAAAGAAAAAGTTAATTTAAATTGCAAAAAAAAAACACTTTTCATATAGTTAATCATGAAAAACATATAGCAATTTCTAAAGTTGTAGTTATATGATGGAAAAGGAGTGAAGAAAACTCGAATAAACAAAATTTGTTGTATAATTTCAATACTTCACTTTTCGTAAAATCTTACCACATGCTTGGCAAAGGTCTTGATAATTTATACATGTTTCATAGAACCACTTCAGGTACCTTATGCATTGTATCCAGATATTCTTTTTGGGTGTGATAGTATATTGTTTTGCACAACCAACACAGTGATCCTAATTGAATTCTATTGACTCGGAATCTGTAGAATCTGATAATTTAAACGTGTTTCGTTTTCTTCGCTACTGGAATTGTCGTGTTTTTTTCTCGCGTTAATTGTAGGTTTATTACGTTAATTTAGTTTACTTATCAACTTTATCAGTTTCCTTTATGAAAGTTTCCGACGTTTTTCAGTATTTTCTGAAACAAATAAATCGTTAGGTCTTCTTATATTATTATTAATATTATTAAAATATTTATATGAGTTGAAATATAAATAATTATATGAATTAATACATTTATAAACGTAAACTTTATATATTTATTTTATATTTAATTATATTTAGTTAAAATCCCCACTAAGTAGAATTTTGAAATATTGATTAAAGATGTCCATCTCTCCTGAAATTGTAGGACTGATTGTCGTCAAATTTAGTGCATCAATAGCCATTGTACGTCTTTGTTTTAGTCTTAGGAGTAAATATTAGATTATATACGTGCCTTAAAAGTCCACATGTTAAAAATATACATAACGTACGTACTGCAAAACATTCAGATACCTATATAAAAAAAAATATTCAACCACCAATTTAATTTTCATAAAAATTACACTTACTTTTTATAATCGAAAAACACAACCGCGCGTCGCAATAAATAAACTCCATAACCATTTCATACGAACAATGTTTATATTGCAATCTATGATCAAACTTCAGATATTTAGACTGGTCATCTCTCCTAGAGTTACCCTATATGAATTTTGAAGTATATGTTTACAGATAAGCACATATAATGAAGTGTAAAAATTTCTTTATTCAAAATTTGGGGCACAAAAGGTTACTACAATGCTTTTCTTTAAAATTGTTTTTTCCTAATCATTAATTTAGTTTCATAATTTACAGTTTTGGTTTAATTTTATTTTATAAATATTTATATAGTTAATGAATGTCAAATAACAAGTTGTTACTCTCTTTGCAGGCCTATTAGTTCATAACAAAGGTGCCTCGCTGCGTAACAGACTGTCAGTAATTTCTACGTCTCTACAAGTGTTTCAAAAACGAAGTCATGACGACGAATCGATCTTCACGGTGACTAAATCGGACTTCTATTAATAGAGTATAATTTTGTTATTCACACTTCTCTTTATTTTATGCCCCATCTGACGTGAAAAATAATAACCCTTGTATAAAAATACTAACTGTCATTACGAAATCGATCGGTTTTGGATTCATGAATCAGAATCCTTTACAATTAATTCAAAATAAAAAAGATGTAAATTAAACGGGAAAACCAGCTGAGTTACACAACACTGGAGACATATGGAAATTTTGTATTTTGATAAAATGAATTTTATAAATGATACTGTGATAAAATATGTTTTCCTAAGGTGAAGAAATTATATTTCTATTGAGAATTTTTAAGTAGATACAAGAATGCGTATGTAAATAATCTTCCGCAAAGAAAATATACTAATATTTTAAAAGAAGTGGTAATTGTTTGTAAAATGACGCCTTTGATTTGTTTTAGTTATAACTCATTTAGAAATAAATATAAGTTTAAGCTTCTAAAAACATTATTGAAGTAGTAAATTTACCCGAATTTATTATAAACATTATTTTTCAAGTAATGCTTACTTTTTAACCAACAAATTGGGTTCGACGTTTTTATATATATTTTTTCATGCATGTCCAATGGTAGTTTCAACGGATGTTGTGAATTTCGTATATCTTTTTTGTTGGAAAATCGTTTCTCTGCATATTGTGCCGTTACAATATCATTAAGATCTAAAAATGCTATATATGTGTCTGTCTGTTCAAATTTTTTTTAAATGTTGTTGTTGTTGTTTTCTTATTTTTAGCTTTATCTTTTGCAATTTTTGACTAACCACAATTATTTAAACCCGACCGTACCTGACCCGGGTTTCTATCGGGTCTCACTCGGTATAAAACTTTTGATCCAGATTGTATTCAAGTCAGGCGGACTCTAATTGTTGGGGTTGCGATTGCACGCTTGTGTACCTGGTTTGGCAAGTCGTTTGTCTGAGAATGGAAGTCCCCAATACTGTTTAAAATGAAAAATCAATAGAATTGAATATAGTTGAGTGCATATATGTGCAGTCCATCTTTCTACATAAAAGATAAAATTGATATTGTAGATGTAATTGCACAGCGTGTTTTCTTAATTGCTTTAACCCTCGCAGAACTAAGATAGTGTCAATTTGACCCCATCTGGACATTTTGCAGTTGTTGTTTTTTTATTATTTAGAATATGTATGCTACAATTATTTTCTAGAAATTTTCCTATAAAGGTTTCTTTCATAATTTTGTTTAAATAGTAAGTATCACACAGTTTAATTTTTTTGTTTATTTGTATAAATTGCGAATGGAGTCACATTGATGCAATCCTAGTCAATCAGGGTAGAAATGAAATTTTTCTGTCATTTAATTATCACATTTCCAGTGAAAAAAAGAAATTTTGTGGCATTCTGCCAAATATAGTTCACTAGATATTGTTATGGGTGCAGCGTTTCTAAGCGAGCGAGTTTAATCGCCTCCATCATTTCGTTATTTCTTGTTCTTGTGCTTGGTTGTGTGTAAATTTCCCTATTCAACGAAATGAATCTTCGCGGTTTATCTATCGAGGAAGCACATGCTTTGTTATTTGATGAAGATTCTCGTCAAAATACCTCATCTTAGGCATTTATATAACATTATTTCTTTATCTTAATACTGCGAGAGTTAATAATGAATTTTCTTTAATTTCAGATTTCGAGTCAGTTTCTGATTGAGATGCGTAAAGCTTGAATGCAGTGTCTGGTTGACTTCAAATAGAATTTTCGGATTCGGATCGGGTATAATCTGACCCATTAAGATTTTAACCCATTAAGATTCCATTAAAATTAAAAGTGTTTTCACGAAACAGGAAGATGAGAAATAATGTCTTGAAGTCAGTTTATTTATTTTTCTATTATTTTATATAATAATAAATAATAATTATTTATTGTACGATTAATCAGAGTGAAAAATGAAAGACAACTTTAAAAATATTGACAAGTAAATCATACGGATGAGCTGTGAGTTGTTTTTCCAGGAAGGTAATTCTGAATAATCTCGTTTGAAATGACCGATTTTTTTTTTTTTAAGTTTACTTGCCGACATAGACACTAGTAGGATGCTATTTGTAAATGAAAATTTGTTACAGGTTATATTTATTTAAAATAACAATTTAAGCTATTTTGACATCAATGTGTGAAATTAAATAGGTTGGCTTAGGATTTTATCACGTGTATGGTTTTATTATGTACTCAAATGTAGAAGAAAATCATAACAAAAAAAAATCTCTGGTTGGAATTGTCTCTTTTTGAAGACAGATCTCGCATTCTTCCACTACTCTTTCTTATATTTTTCTAAACAATATTTTGATAAATTTTATTTTCAATTTCTTAAATATATATATTTTTAATTTTAATAAGTTACAACATGTTTTGTATTTAAAAATGAGAAAATATTTTAAGTATGTCTTTTTATGCCAAACATTGCATAATTCACTAATACTTTAAATATTTTTTATCATCGGACAATTTTTATTTACATATAAAACTGTAGTTTACCAGACTGTACACGAATATTTAATAAGTATGGTTGAAATGAATTTACTCCCAAAAAAGCATGAAATTTTGTTCTAATTTAAATGGCAATATGAAAGGACTATTTGCTCTTAACTTCATTTATATAAAGAATTTTAGAGCATGAAAAGTCTCACTTTGTAGTTTACCGAATGTGTAACAACTGATACAAGGGTTACAATACCATTAACCTGACATTTTGCACAGCAACAGATGATTTTTATCCTTGTTATCACGACATTATGTGATGACATCTGTGATATGATGTTTAGGGCATAAAAAAATCGTTTGGCATCGTTTAATTCTTAGATGTTTACTTATGTAATCACTTAGTTGATTTGTAAACGCAAATAAGTTATAATATAAAAAAGTATTAAACTTTTAACAAAAGAAAATGTTCAACCCATCGAAATGTAGCCCAGATTTAATATGCAATTCGGAAAAGAAATCTTATAGGGCTCTCAAAAAAGCAAATGCCACGACTTGTTGAAAAATGACCAAGAACCAATCGATCCAATGGGGATTAGAACACAAAAAGTGAAACTTCTCTATTGAAATAAAAACTGCAGAGTTATCATTATTCTTTTTTATTTGCGGGATATTATTTAGGACGATCGTCCTTCACGAAGACAATGAAGATCTGACATAGCAGCTGTAACAAAACAAAATTGAGAGGAACGTTACTGGTTAATATTCGAACATCCACTTCATATTCAAACTACCTATTTTTCCTTTACAAAATTAAGATAAAACATCAGATGAAGAAGTCAAAGATTTCTCTTTTAACTAAATGCCTTCAAATGCGTTCAAATTATTTTTTATGCTACAAGAGTAAATAAATCCTTTATATATTGTAATAAGCGTGTAGACGTTAAAATAAGTTATGCCAAAAAATAACATTGGTCTTATTTGAAATATTATTTTATTTTAAAAGTTGCTAAAAATGTCTCATTTACATTTGATACATTCCTTTATTTAGAAACTTAGTATGCCATAAGCACTGTTAGTTGATTTAGCATTGAAACATCACACAATATATCATTCAATCATCAAACTCACTTTTACAGACGCCATCTTTATCAAACTTGAAAGGTTTATCACAATAGAAATCGTAACCTTTTCCTGTTTCTATTTCTCTACACAAAGCAGATTTTTCAGTAGCTTTCTCTATAACTGTCGGATCCTTACACATTTCCTTACCTACAAAAAGTAACAAAAAATTTATAATAGCAAATTTGAAACAATGTAATGTTTTGTGATTTTAGAGTAAAATTAGGCAAAGGTGAATGCGCATTTTGTTGTAATATTTTAATAGACAAAACATTATAATGGAAAAATCAATAAATAAGTTTTATTAGAAACAACCATGTTTTGCAGCAACCATTTGCAAGGAAGCCAAATACCTCGCAATCAGAATGAAATAATTATACTATTTGTATATAAAATTTAAACAGTAGGGTTTTTGCTGATAAAGAAATTGATAAAAGCTGATAAAGTTGATAAAGAAAATAGTAAAAAAAAAAATTCTGACTTGTAGGAAACATTTTCCTACCATTTGTTGAACAAAAAAGTTCATCAAACTAATTCGAAAACAGAAAAAAATTAATTAATTTTTACAAGTAAAATGATAAATGGAGGTATAGAATTTAGAAAACAAAATTTCGATTTGGCATCTTAGAAATTTGTGGGCTGTTGGTCTAACGATTTTAATATAAATTTTCAAAACAATACCTTGATTAATTTTTTTTTTAATTTTCGCTGATTATTGAAAACAGGGTTCGTACGGGTACCGTTATTTTCAAGAACAAATATCAGTATTTTTTTACAGAAAAATTTCGCCTTATTTAAGAGGATATTTTCAATAAGAAAAATACTGGTGCCGAAGAATTTCTTAGTTTGGAAATTCAAGGGCCCGTACGAACCTTATGAAAATTCTTAATATTCCTACACTTCCGCTGCAAAATGAGGTAAAGATCTGTGTTACCAGTGCGCTTCTTTTTTAAAATTCAGACTTCTTGATCGACACCACTTTTTTGAAATAGTAAAATTCGCCTTATTTTTGACATATTAATTAATGTGCAAACAAGGGAATTGTACCATTTTAGAAAAGTAGTGCCGATCAAAAATTCTGAATTTTAAAAAAGTAGCCCACTGGCAACACTGGTAAAGATGTGCGTGCGCTTTTGCACTTTTATGAAAAAATCGCTCTTTTGATGTTGTTATTAATATCTCGACTACTAATAAAAGAAATGCTGGACAAATATCGCAAATATCGTTACAAAATATCGCGACCGTATGGCTTACTTCAAGAACAAATAGTGATGAATGCATTGATTTCTGATCCTTAATACTGCAATTATGTTACATAGCACAAAAAGTTGTACTATATCACATATTTGCAATATGTAAGGTTTTCTCATATCAATAGTAATGAGAAGACAAACTTGGTGACTTGATCGTTTTTCTGTAACTGTGATATAGTGAATTTTAAAGGATCCCTGGTAACCAAGTATACTCTTTCTAACTCTGACAGTTTCCAAATGTCCATCTTATGCCATATGTATGTATTCCATCAATTAAATCAAAATTGAGTGGGGTCTAGCCTTTAGTCCAGTTCACATGGAATGACTTATAAGTAGACAATGGGTCATTCCATACAAAATGAGCAAATCACCTGTGGCAGGCATGTCACAGATTTTAACGAAAATCATTTTGTAAGTAGATCATATCTATTTATGAGTAAACTAGCAGGCTATGCCTGCTGCGCTGGTCAATTTTTCCAAATGAACATTGGTGAATTTGAACTTGCATTTTAAACAATATGGACCTTCAGCTTGACTTTACTCATTGCTGAAAACGATGCGAACGCCATTGTGATATAATATTACCTTAAGCGTTGGACAAAATTTAGCTACTAAGAAGTAATTCATTTAGTTGATTACTAACAATGCACTTTTGGTAGGGTAATGAGACCGTTATGACAACATGAATTAATAGCTCCATAACTAATGAACATATAATGAAATGTTATATACTAACACCATTCCTGAAGCAGTGCCACTTGTATCAAAATACGTTCTGTAGATTAAAAAAAAAAAAAGGCTAAACTTTCATAATCAGGTTCACTTAATTTTTTAACCTTTTTTTTTTTTTTTTTTTTTTTTTTTTTTTTTTTTTTTTTCTGTATGACTAAGTAGCGTTGAACAATATGTATACACTAAAACCTTTTCAAAAGCATTACCTAACCACTTGGGCACAGATGTCATACATGCCCCATATAGGCGCGATTTGTTTCTGACTCCAATGTCAGAAACATTGCAATACGCAACAATACTTAACTGGCGCCAAAGTGTCGTTATTTTGCTTGATATGGTAACCCGGAAGTTTTTGTTAATGCTGTTTATGTTTTCGCCAAATTCGTAAAAAATCGCGCCAATATGGGTGGCGCGATTAGCGGGTGGTACAGGTGTATATGACATCTGTACCACCATTTGTGGTATATCCTATCAAAGTATTATAAACAATCGGAATGAAATGCAAATTTCCGTTTTAAATATATGGTAGATGATCATGATGCGATTTTGTGTAATAAAATTCATCGTCAAATTTTCGCTTCAAACATAAACGATGCTTTCAACATTATAGCTAATACACCAATATGTGAAGTATCCGATTACGGAAGGTAAACTTGGATTCCTATGAGCCCAAAGAAAAGTGAATATGTGGCTTTTGTGATACTTTTATGTTAGCCGGGCGCAGGTAATAAATCAACAAAGATTGTTTTAATACCATATTCTTATATTTATTACTTTCATTTAAGATACAAACCTTTCACTCATTTCATTTAAAATGCATGTCTTACACTAATTTCATTTAAAAAACTGAAAAGATAAACAATAACAGGAAATAATTCCATAATTAAAAACAAAGAATTATTTTTAATTTACATACGCAAAATGTAACTACTGCTACTGGCAATTTTAAAAATGCTATTGGCGAGATCTTCGCACGGCTGTTATAAATGTACCAATTTTTCTTCTTATCGAGGAGCAAATTATAAATCGCCAAATATTATTCCGATTCCAATTTCTTTCATTAAAAATAATTTTTAAGTCGTTACAAACATTGCTTTTATATTTAAATATTTTCGTTTGTACTACTTAGTTATCCCGTCGACCGATTTCGCCAAATTTTACAAATTGACATAATTTTTATTTTAAATAACGGAAGAACAAATAAATTATTATAACATTAATAAAAATGCAAATAAAACGTCGATATAAAAATCACTTTGTGACGTAAACACGTGTAACTTGCTTAAAGTCATGTGAATTTGACATTTACGATCAACCATTATTGGCATTTAATCTTATAGTTTGGCGATAGTTTTTTGGTCGACGGAATATCTAAGTAGTTCCTTTCGTTCTATAACGCTAATTGCTTAGTAAAATTGTTCCTTTTATTTTGCATAAAATCACTATTTTTTTTTTTTTTTGGTGCTACTTAGTTATGCCGTCGACCAAAAATCTATCGCCGAATTATAAGATTAAATGCCAATAACGGTTGATCGTAAATGTCACATTCACTTGACTTCAAGGAAGTTACACGTGCTTACGTCATCAAGTTATTTTTATTTCGACGTTTTATTTGTATTTTTATTAATGTTATACTAATTTATTTGTTCTTTCATTATTAAAATACAACTTATGTCAATTAATGTAATTTGGCGAGTGGTTTGGCGATTTATATAATTTGGTGAAATTGGTCAACGGGATAACTAAGTAGTACCATTTTTTTTATTAAGATGTTCGTATTTTTTTTTTTTCAAACTCATAGAGCCGTTTTTATTCTTTATCCAAAAGAGTTAATTTGAATTTTTTTTCGTTGCTAGAGTAACGGATATAATGTTAGATATTTTTAAGTTTAGACGCCAAAGACACCGCCAAATTTGAAAAATATGAAAAATGTCATGAACTGTTGAACTTAAGAATTTACTTGGCACCAATCGATTCAGCATACAAAAATACATTAAATTATGCTGTCATCTGACGCAGAATTATAACATCCGATTTTTAAGGAATTTTTTTTCCCTCCCCTTGCAAAAACGCCGTTAGGGGTGATACTTTAGAAAATCCTTTCTTAGCGACAATATATAGATATGCCATTTGGCGGTGACTCGATAATCGAAAATTAGTCCAATATCATTTGAAACATTACATAACAGAGGGGAAATTTACGAAGAAAGACGAAGAAGAAATGACGAATTACAAAAGACTTGCAATTTTTTTTTTTTTCAAAATGTTGAATTTTTCGATAATAATAACGCATGATTGTATGAATTTCCTTAAAAACTATCTTCATTTCTTAGATTTCGAAGGTGTGAATTTTCCTATAAATGATATTAGCGATATGACTTAAGAAAAAATGAAATAAACAATAGATAATATTTGCTTAAAAAATGGATAATATTCACTGATCTGAGTTCGAGTTTATAAATATCACATGCTTTCGGATTTACGGCGAAAAACATTTTAAAAAAAAGTGAAATTATTTTACAATATGTATGTGTGGCAGAAATTCACACTAAAATTTAAATATTTGATTCCATTTTTTAAATAATAACTGAAATCTATATAAGTTACAATTGAATATAAAAATGTACTCAAAACAGATCTCGTTCACTTGAAAAAACACCATTTATGAGAATATCCTCAAGCTAGTGTCACACATGCATTTTTGACTTAAAATCATTGTTTGGCGACGAAAGTAAAATAAAAAATCGTAAAGAAATAAATAATAATTACACATGTAACTCACAATTACATCTGCTTGCTTCTTCTATAAGTTACGTGATGGGGATTAGATAAAAAGAAAAAGAAAAGAACAAAAAGAAAAAAACAGTCATTAAAAATTGATCTAATCAAATTTTCAGATTCATTTCTATAATCTAACGCAAGCGATAATGAGCCAAATATTGCGGATCAATTGTAATCTTTCTCATTAAATTAATTTTTAAGCATTACAAATATTTCTTTCAGGTTTAAATTAAATTACAAATATTTCTTTTAGGTTTAAATTAAATAGATTCTTTTTTTTAACATAATCTCTCATTTAAATGGATTTTTCTTTCTTTTTTTACAATTAAATATCAGTAATTATTTTTTCATTTATTTTCTAACGGATACAGCGATTTCAATTCATTTGTCGCCAACAAATAACCTCTGGCAACCTTTTCGTTCAAAATAACATTAAAATGCAAAATTTATTACCAAAAATCATAGTTATCCCAGTATATTTTACTCATAAACCACCACCTTAATATTCTCTATCGAGTGACACTATTTGCAAAAAAATCCACCGGGTAGTTTTTGAAAACATTCGGGCGGAACTTTTAGATCTTACTGCTTTATAATATATATGATGATGTAAAATAATAGATTTTAGGAGTGTTTATTTAAGTATTAAAATTTATATTAAAAGTGGATGCAAAATCGTGGTTTTGGCTACATGCTTGAAGTTTCAATTTTGGTTATTAGCCTTAAGTATGCAAAGACTATATTAAAAATTATTTATAATTAGGAATGAATAATAAGTAACAGATTGACGTAAGTTAGTAATTGTATTTTTATTCCTTAATGAGAAAAAAATTATTTTTGAAAAAAATTGAGGGAAAAATGCAACGTTTCTATTGAGATGAAGGACACCTCCTACAATATCAAAATTGCTTGACGTTATAGCTAAAAGTATATATATTAAATATTTAAACTTTCATTCTTGCCTTTTTTATTCCTTAATGAGAAAAAAAATAAATAGTAAAAAATGTTGAGGATAAAATGCAATATTTCTATCACTTGTTTCGACGTGAAAGAAAGCTTTTTTAAACTTTTAATTCTTTTGATATTATAGATAACAGTATATATTTTAAATATAAAAACTTTTATACTTGCTTTCAGTTTATTTTTTCCTCAAGAAGATTTTTAATTAAAGTAAAAAAAAAAAAAGCTCAATTGAACAGAAAATTATATATTAATATCTAAACCCACATACAGAAAATAGATGGCAGCACTAAATTTTTTCACCTTGAAATCGTGCAATATTTAATTAAACGCGCGCGAATTTAAAAAAAAATAGCTCATGGAATGTAGTTAATATTGCCCTTTTTAACCCAATTTTGTGACGTTAGGAATCAAAAAGGCATGCTTGAATTTTTTTTACCAGATTATGGACTTATTGATCTTTATGTCTGTACAATAATTGTAATGTGGGACATTTCCTTCATGATTTTTTTTACCTATCAATAAGAGGAAAAATTAAGATTTTGTCATATTTTTAAAAGTTTCTAAATTTTTTTAAAGGTGAAGGAAATACATGGCAACTTAAAAACTTTAGTAATTCGATCTTAATATGTAAAACTACATCAGGCATTAATTTCTCAGATGTTTTTGAATTCCTTTAATTTTTATTACGTTTTTAATTTTCTCAAAATTTGCAAATTTTCAATTTTTACAACCAATTAAGGAATAATCATGGTGTTACCAGATTATTATTGCTTAATAAATAAGAAAATAATTTTTCAGAGGTTACATTATTAAAAAAAATCATTTCAGTTAAATAGTTTACAAGATACAGAACTTCAAACCTGCAACTTTGGACGATTGCACACATGCCATTCTTTATCACAAGTTTTTTAAATGTCCAAAACTGCTAAAATAATTTATTTTTTGTGAAGATATTTTGCAGAGCTCTATTTGAATATGTATTGAACCTGTATATCAAATTTTATTAAAATCTGTTACTATGTGGCCACGACTTTTTTTAAATTTTTGCTCATTTTACGTGGAATGACCCCAATATCAAATATGTTAGTCATATTACCAACTCTGAATAATTTGACCTTTTCGTTAAATTGACCTAAAACATTTTCAATTCAATTTTGTCGCTCAAGTAGATTTTAAAACTTTCCAGACTCTTTCTAGTGCAACTGGTCAGTTTGTCAGATATAGTTAATAACACTTTGCACAAAAGAGAAGGTCAGTTTCCCGAAAGTGAAAGTTGCTAAACCAATTTATGTACGTTTTGACATGAACTGGGGTTAGTTATTGCACATATTTATATAAGAATGTTGATTAGTTTAGTGGTAGTAGCGCAAATAAATTAAGATCGATAGAGTTGATACCTTTTTACAAACATTTTACAAGCTTCATTATATTATTTAATCCACGTTTTTTCAGTAGTTTTTACATTATGGCATTATGGTAGGACTGGAGAGTAAAGCTACGCAATCATTTATCTTAAATAATAAAGAATGAAGCAAATTATGTTACAAGGGCTGTTTTAAAGATTAAAAAAAGGAGTTATAAAGACATTTTTGCTTACAATTTCTGCTTTACCAGAAGCTTTATTATTAATTATGTAATCTCACAGGTCCATCTTCAGCTATGTGGGAAGGCTAAATAATGTAACATATTAATTTGTGTAGATTATTGTAGATTCTTCTTTATTAAATGTATTTTGTATCAAAAATAAAATGCATTAGCTCTGGGATAAAAGCCGTTAAACCATAAAATGGATCCCAAGGCAGAAAATTAATCAGAGCCTTAATAACTAATGAAAAGTTAACCTATCACGCTTAATAACGCATTTCAGATATTTGAAACTAATTCATAAGTCTATTTTAAATAGTCACAAATTACTCAATAATCTTATACACTATAATTATATTTAAAACAATTACATTTTAAAAGCAACTTTATGGTATTTTTTATTATATTTAAAAATTTTGTCTTTTAAAACGGGCAAATTAAAGAAATTTACTATTATACAGCGGTGTATAACAGCGTTTTTTAAGGTAGTTTAGGACAAACTTTAATGTAGATGGCACTATCAATACAGAATATGTTTTAGTGCCCTTGAAATATATACATTATTTATATAAATATACGTGTTCTTTACACTGTAAAAAAAATACGACCAGTTTTCCTGTAGGAATCGGAAAAATAGTTGCCCTTACCGTACCGGAAAAATTTCCGCACCATCTCGGAAAAAAACGATAAAATATCGTTTTATTGGCTATTTTCTTCTTTTTTACGGATTTTATTCCAAGCTGGGTCGGAAAATTTTCCGGTACGATAAGGGCAACTATTTTTTCCGAGCCCTGCAGGAAAACTGGTCGGATTTTTTTACAGTGTATTTCGTCAAAAATGAACAAACAAGCAGTTCAAATGTATGAAAGTATAAACAAAGCAAAGCCATTTCTTATCAGTATTTAGGAATTTTGTTGCAATTTTTTAAAAATAATATCAATTATAAGTAAACACTTACGTTTACAATGAATATCGTCATCAGCTTGCTCGTACGGATCCTCGCACTTGCAACGTATGCCACCCTCAGTATAGCTTTCACATTTGGCACCTTCAGGACAGTGCATATCTTTAGGAGCTTTTCCGTCTGATAATGTACAGATATCTGCCAAAATGGTAACAAATATCCTTAAATTTCATTTTTTTTAACTATAGACAAGTGTATCAAGTCATTGAATTAAACTAATTTGCATTTCGCATTAAAGAGAGGGCAGGTTATAAATTTTGTTGAATTGTAATATTGTCGAATACTTCGTCGAATAATAATAATAATTATGTACAACTTACGGGGATCCTTCACAACATACCTAAGAGTTGTAGCTTCTGGATATAGAACTTTAAGAAAATATTTAAAAATAAATCTAATAAATAAAACTTAATTTTATAACTAAACAATTATTTAATTGTAAACTCTGAACCATACATTTTTTACGTTAAAGTTCGTTCATACTGCATAAAAGTGGATTAGTAAAACCGTTTTCAGTATGCAAGTTTATATGTGTCCTAATCATACATCAATCTTTCATGCGAAATTTAGCATTTTTACTTTATGTTCAATATCAAACTTTTATATGTCTGAATTTAAATATATTTATATCTATTTTTTTTTTCATTTTCCTGTAAGTATAATTCTAAATTTTCACACACGGAATTACTTAATGCTCAAATTAAATTCAGCTGAAAAAGTATAAAATAAATACGGAAAAAATGTAATTTAAAAACACAAGCATAATTAAATTACAATGCAAAATTCATTTATGTCATAAATAAAATCATCAATTCATAGCAATAAAAAAATTATTAATATCCAGAATATGCGGTTTTCTTCTCCAATAAGATTAAACATTTTATTTGGTAAGACTTAACTTGTATTTCTCAAGAAATTGTGTACAAATTGTTTACTTAGTTCCTATAAATAATATATATATATGTTTTTTAATTAGGTAAAATTTAAATTTCTTATTATTAAATATAAACTCATATATTATCTATTTCATTTAAACGTAAGAAGAAATCAAATAATTTTTAATATGCATTCTTTATATATAGCTATTAAACCTTTTAAAACCGGTTTATATAATTAATACACTATATGTTTTATACGCCCAATAATTTTTCATTTTGCAATGCCAAGAAAAGTTTTTCTTTTAAAATATCTGTGATGCATATCTACAAGACCTTTTTTGTGATTATTCTTTTTCATCAAAATTTTATTTAGTTTCCATAAAAATTTTATTTAGTACAGAGAATGAAGTTTTTGTAAATATTGTCGTGACCATCACGTTTCTTGATGGCATGGACATAACAATCAACGTAACAATATACCTGTATATATCTTGGAGGAGTGGCAAAAACATTCAGCCATTAAATGTACTACAGCATGTTATTTATCATAAATCTGGTTTTTTTCCCTATGTGTAATGAAAAAAAAAATCAAAATTAAAATTTTCAATCTTATTCATAATTTAAATGGCTGACTTCAAAAGTATTGGGAAAAACATACATTTAATAAAGAAATAAAATTCAAATTGACGACTTCAATGTAAGAATTTCAGAACAAACACGTCAAAAGCAAAAAATAAAAAAATGACGGTTCTGCATTATTTTTCTATATTCTAAAAAAAGTAACTAACACTGTCGTCACCATAAATAAAGTTTTTCTGACCGGAAAATTGTCTCAGCAAATATTAAGAAACTGTTGCATATAAAAACCGGAACATTCGTAGTTTTATAGAGAAAAGTTCGGCAAATATGCTAAATAAGACAGATGTAAAATAGAAGAATTATTTTAACAGTTATTCAACGTCAGAATTACTTAAAATAGTTCCTTTAAAAATCTTTTACAGGAAAAAAACTATGCATAGTAATTTAACCATGATTGGAAGATACCTACTTGACAAGCTTTCTGTGTGCTGTGTGCATGTTTTTTTTTTTTTTCTTGTGACCAATTTTTTTCAGATTTTTGTTTAAATTTTTTATTTAAAATTCCGTCATTGCAAAAGGGAATTATGTCACTTTTCAAAAATGTTATTTTTTATCCTTGCCAAACTGTAAAAAAGCGCAAACAATAATATTTCATTTCATTTAAAAAATTTATTTATGCTCGACTATTAAAAACAAAAAGAAAACTTTAAAATAATAATTAAATGATCACGAGTGAAAAACAGTAAATGGGGAAAATTAAGTTTTTGACTATGCACTCACACAAAAATATTAAAACGAAAAATGAAACTTTAAAATAATAAGTAAATTATTACGATTACGTTAAACGTTATCACGTTAAAAGCATTAAATCAATAAAAATAGGTACAGCATTTCCCGTTTTTCAGGTATCAAATATTTGCAACTATAGTTTCCACTAAAAAAACAGTATTGAGTTTTAGTTATGCAATTTCTTACCAGCGGCTCACCCAGCGTAAAAAACCTGTCCTGTGAAGCGTTTCATCGAAACATTTATTTGATCGTGGTAGAAGCCTATTCTAAATATTTCTTTAAAAAACAACATATTTTTTTAATATTATTTAAATATAGTTGTACTATTTTTCTCATCAGATGACGTTATAAACGCAAAAGAAAACTACGTTGAATAGGTACTATCTATTTTTATGTTTTCAGCATAAAAAATAGTTGGGTTGAGTTGAATCTGTCTTGTCTCATTTTAACTTGTAATATAGTTGCTATACAAGAAAATACAAAAAACATTTATTTATTAAATTTCTCTCCATGGGCATTTCTAGCGTAAAAAAAAACATTATCATAAGAAACTTTTTATCAAAACCTGTATTTGACCGCGCTAAAAGGTTATTCTGAAGATTTAGTAACACACAGCAAAATAATTTTGTTTAAATGTAGATGCACGATAGGATATTATAAGTTAAACAGAAAAATGTACTGAATATGTGTGCTACCTATGTTTAACTCAAGTATTTCTGTCATAAAGTAAAAAATTAATTTTGCAAAAATACGGTTAGAATATTATCTCTTGAGGGGCTCTATAAACTCAAAAGAAAATTTTAATGAATCTGTTTTACCTAATTTAACTTGGAGTATGCTAAAAACTTATAAAAATCTTTTTTTAAGTTTCAGTTATACAATTGTACGCAAGAGTCGCACGCAGCGTAAATAACCGATTATGTGAGATATTTTATCGAAACATAAATTTGGTCGCAGCATAATTATATTATGAATATTTATTTAAAAATCAACACAAAAATATATGTAAAGTTATTTACTAGCTTTCTCGTCAGAGGAAGCTATAAAAACAAGAGAAAATGTTGTTGAGCCCAAGCGAACTTTGTTTAATTTCAGTATAGGTTTTATATATACATATAAGGAACATTAAGAAATCAATTTTACTTAAATTTCGTTGCAATATTTCCTCTCAAACGAAGCTTTCTGATGTTGTATCAGCACACCTATTTCTACCTTGCATGTGGCCATCGTACAGTGAAACAAAAAGAAAAAAAAAAGAAAAATCATGCTTTAAGAACACTTTGCTAGTTTTTATCTAAATGAGGAACCAAACTAAGCGTTGTAGAAAACGCATAACATATTTGAAAACCAGATTTCATCAATTACCGTCCATAACCGTAAAAGTACTCCAATTCTTTTGTAATGTCCTGCATTTGATATTTAGATTTCTATTTATTCTACGAAGTACGCTAAAATTTAGCTTAGTAAGAAAGAGTACAATGGGTTGAAAATTCATAACCAGCAGTTTCTACCAATAGACGAAAACGTACATGAACTCTTTTGTACAGCCCTGTATATGACCTACAGATTTTTATACACGCCACATATTAAAATCAATTTTAATAAAGGCTACAAAATGCTTAAATCTACTGAAATCGCACTTCCAGAAATTACTATGCATAGGGGGTTCCAGTATCCAGTTCTTTGCGTGTCACTGTACATGTTTTTATTTATATTCTGCAAACTTTTCTTAGTATGTATTTCATCATGAAGATGCATACTTTAATAAAAAGACACTTTTAAGCAATTCACTCTCACACTCAATAATGCTATGAATTATTTTGTGTAGCACAGTATATAATTTTTAAGCACACCTCGTAAAGTGAAATAATTTAGTTTAATTTAAAAACGCATGCCATAACTGAAAATGCACTTCCAACAATTTTCGCTAATAGACAGTACTTCGGATATAGTACTTTTTCCGAAATATTTTGTGTATCTCTGTAAATTAATAATAAAGGCTATACACATCATATTATCCATGAATTATCATGCAATAAGCCTCAGAAATACATATAAATTTCATTACATTTAAAATAGTGGAACAGGATTAAATTAAACAGATTTTACCTTTAGACAATTATGTAACAGCATTATTTTTTGTGATTCCGTAAAAGGACGATAAATGTTTTGCACGCTATATTCTACAGAATGCATTTTTTAGTACCCTCTATAAATACATGCCCATTTCACTATGTTTGAAATGGTGTAACATCACTAAAATATACTTGAGACGATTTTTTCCATTGACCGTAATGTAACAGAATATTTTTGATTCATTCTATAAAAGAACTCTAAATTAAATACACTTCATTTCCAATAACGATATTCATTTCATAGTGGCATTGTACACGCCAATAACAAAACGATTGTTAAATTAAAATACACTTTGTTTTCAATAAACATCGTGGCATAGTACACATCAATAACATATAAAAATTATTGAGCTATCCGAGAATATTTACAATAATTAGAGCATGAACAGACACTGGCAGCAAATCAATGTCGTACACTGTAAAAAAAAATTGTAAAGTTACTAAAATTTTTCTAGGAAACTGGGATTCCAGGAACTTTTTATGTAACGGCAACAAGAAAAATTCCTGTAACAGATGCTGTTACAGAAATTTTTGCTGTTGCCGTTAAATAAATAGTTCCTGGAATCCTAGTTTCCTAGAAATATATTAGTAACTTTACAGATTTTTTTTTTTACAGTGTAAGCACTTTACAATAATGTTTAAAATTTAAAAAAAAATTAAATTGGGTAAATATATGTTATACATATAAAAATTTTACTTTGGAATATTCATTTAAATTATTCTATGTTTCCCGCATATTCCGTATTTCCTTATTTCTTAATAATATCTATTATTTATTCCCATCTAATTTCTTTAAATTTAAAACAGTTATATTAAAAATTCTCTTACTCGAAATCTTAAACTAAAACTTTTAATCCCTTCATAGATTTTTAACAGCCACCCAAGTTATAATATTCTGAGAGCAGGTAGTTTTTATTTTAGATTTTTTTTAAAAGCCAGTTTGCTATTTTTATTTCTGATATTAATTCCACAAATTTAGTTTTCACACGCCTTTCAGACGCTGGACTTTTTACATCTAAATCCCACTGTTAGCAGGTATGGGATTCATTCTCCTAAGCCACTCCCTCTCTCGCGCCATCAGTTTAGCTACCCGTTGCTCGAAGTGCGCCGTTCACGGATTGGTTCATTTCTGTACTACGTCGACATCTATCACCCTCCGCGAGTGCTAACAAAAACCTCAATCTTTCTGTCTTGTCACAGAGCTTCAACTTACTATGTTACCCGATGTGTAACAGTCTTGTAGAATTCTAAATATTCTTTTTAAGATCTTATATAGCATGATGTAGCTATTCATGCCCCAACCTGGTGACTTTACTAAATTTCTCATAATGTGGAACTTGTTTTTACGTTTTCATGTTTTGAAATAGATCTTAGCGATAAAATGAAGCTTCTGATTTTTTTGTGTTTTCTGTAAAAGCAGTATAAATGTTACACTCCATATCTTCAAAGCCGCAGAAACCCTTAGTAATAAATGCAATTTGCATAGCGTTTCAAATAACCTAATGGCACTAAAATGTACTTTAAGTAATTTCCACCCATAGACTTTAGAGTAATCGAATTTATTTTTTGCTCTGCATCCGAAAGCGTTTAAATAATTCATTTATTATTATATTTCCGACAGTGAAAGATTTTGAAATACGTTTAAATGAACCAAAAAAAGATCAACTATTTTTTTTTTACGATCGGACCTTCAACCAAGATCGGCATCAAGCATGAACGATGCTAAAAGCAACATGATTTAATGTGAATGTGGATACTATTAAATTACTGCCACTAAAGCCACTCCAGAGCCTCAAACCACACTTGCTAATATACGGCAGTTGTCCCGATTGCGGAGTATTTCGCAATACGTTTAAGCGTCTACGTGTACATGAATGAATTCCAATGCAAATCACCAATTTCATGCATCACGTCCGAAGTGAATATGTTACTAAATTTTTGTTAAGTTCTGTACGAGATACTAGTTCTGTAAAAATATACGAAATGCTTCCATTGAGAAATATATTCTTGCATTCGCTATTGGTTTCTTTTCATTTTGTGGAGGATGAAATAAATGAACTTAATGGAGAAAATGCATTTTTGAAATGCATAGTGTACGTATATTAAAGGTTTAGGAAATGAAATTAGCAGGAGGTTTATTAAACTGTTTTTTAACATTTTATTTACAAAATGACTTTTTGCAATGACTTTTGTGTAACTTCGGCAGCAAAAGAGATTTGGATTTCGTTCGATGAGGACTTTTTGTTTCAATGTTAACTACACTGTAAAAAAAAATCTGTAAAGTTACTAAAGTTTTTCTTGGAAACTGGGATTCCAAGAGATTTTTATGTAACGGCAACAAGAAAAATTCCTGTAACAGACGCTGTTACAGAATTTTTTCTTGTTGCCGTTACATAAAAATTTCTTGGAATCCCAGTTTACTAGAAAAACTTTAGTAACTTTACAGATTTTTTTTTTTACAGTGTACCATATCTATTTCTTCAGAAAAAAATATTATAAAAACGTTAGATTTTTAACTTTCAATTAATCTTGTAAGATGATTAGCAATTTTACTTGTTGTATTTGTATTTTACTATACGAGATTTTATTTAACTTTTGCAGCAAAAGTCGATATTTGATTGTTGGCAGGTATTTTATTAAGATATAGACCGAGAGGTGGCTGAACAAGCCATCAGCTCATGGATTTGAGAATTGAAATTCCAAGATTAGTTGAAACTCGATTCGCATATTAAAATAAAACTTGTCTGCCAATTCATATCTTGGTGGAAAACACCTGCAAACCCGATTTTAGTTGTTGAATAGTGGGTTTACCATTGTGTTTTCCTGCTTCAGACCTCCATGTTTTAATACCTTTGGGTGCAGGAAAACACAAAGATAAACATACCAAACAACCACTGAAATCCGGTCTGCAGGTTCACCGATACATGACTAGGCAGACCGTATTTAAAATGCTAATCGATTTCTATTTAATCATTGTTATTTCATCCGTCTACTCGATGATGGGATTGTCTGTGCGGGCAGCCCCCGGTCTAATAGGATAAAATCTCGTGTTCAACAATGTTCTTACTTGTATTAAATATAATTCAAAACGCACTTGTAGATATACTAAAACCATGAAATAGTACATTTATTGGCAAAAGAACGATACATTCAAAGGCTAAATTGGGTTTTCAACGGGAGCTTGAATAATCTCTCTTGAATAAATATACATTTCTATTCTAAAAAACTGAAACAATAACCGGTTTAAAAGTATAACTGTATGGAATCGTGTATGATATAATAATTCTTAAAAGTTATATTTTCAGAATCGTTTTGAAAATCTTACATGCTAAAAAAATATTTATAATCTAACATTATTAAATTGCAGATTTCAGTATACTATATATTGTATGCCGTAGGATAAAATTTTAAATGTCTTGTAAAATTGATGTTGTGATCTCTCTTCTAAAGATATAGCACCCACTAAAAATAATCTTAAGATTATCTGAAGAAATCTCCACGTTCTACAGAAATCTGTAGAAATTTTGAAGATTTAACTTTACCTTTAAAATATCTGCAGAATTTTAAAAGATATTCTTAAAAATATCTGCAGAAATGGGCCAATTACCAACAGATTTTCTACAGATTTTTTTTAGTGGGGTAGTTTAAAAAATTTAATAAACATTTTAATAGAAAAAAAAACAAAAAAAATGCTCACCAATACATGTTTCATCTTTCAGTTTATGAGTAATCTCGGGACATATACAAGTCTTTATACCTTCTCTTTCGATGCAAATGCCAGGAGAGCATTTTAAATCACAGAATGAAGTATGTTCTGTCTCTTCTAAAATATACATTTATGTTAAATTAATTAAAGAGCTAATTAATAAATTTTACTTTTAAAATAGATACAGTTACAATATTAAAATGACATTCAATTTTAAACATTAATAAAAATATGACAGAAAAAGCTCGAACAGCATTGCTATTCACTAAAAACTCATGGAACTACAAAATTCATTTACTTTGCAGATAACGCCATAAAGTATATTTTTTTTCTTGATTTTCGAACACCCTCTCGTATATTCTTTTTATCTATAATAAGTTTATATACATTGTGAAAAAAATCCGAAAAAGTTTCCTGTAGGAGACGGAAAATAGTTGCCCCTCTCGGGAAGGAAAATTTTCCGACCCAGCTACGAATAAAATCCAAAAAATACGATTTTAGTTATTATTTAGTTTTTTTTTTTTTTTTTTTCGGATTTTATTCCACGCTGGGTCGGAAAATTTTTATTCCCGAGAGGGGCTACTATTTTTCCGTCTCCTACAGGAAATTTGTTCGGATTTTTTTTTATAGTGTATGTACCGGGTTTCCCAAAAATGACTAATGGATTTTAAAATTCCGTAACTTGCAAACGGTGACAGATATTAAAAAAATTCTTGCGGGAGTGTTATGTAAGATGTCAGGAGTTTTTATGCTGCGATTCTCAGTTTTAGTTACAAAGAGTATTGATAGATGGTGCTGCAAGCAATAACCGCTAAATCCAGGCTCGATTTTTTCGGCCTCTTTCTTCTTCCATGCGGAGAAAGGAGATTAAAATGTTTTGAATGGATCCCGAAGTACCAAAAATCGGGTCTGGGTAGAGCACTTATTGCTCTCAGAGCCATCTATTACTTGAAATTTGAACTAAAATCAAGAATCACAGTAGAAAAACTCCTGACATCATACATAACCCTCTACAAGAATTTGTTTAATATCTGTCACCGTTTGGAAGTTACTGAATTTTAAAATCCATCATTCATTTTTGGTACACCCGGTACAAGAGGAGAAACGTTACAGAATATAGGTGAAAACCATTTTTTTTTAAATAGAAAACTCTAAAAGTTTTATTTTGTATGTTTAACTATGTGGTCCTGCCCCCTACGAGTTGCGCTCGCCAACCTCCGTTCAGACGCTAAAAATCCGTTAATTTGAACGCCTTAAAAAAGATTACGGAAGATTGAATTATAATAAAAAAAATACAGTAGCGATATCCTTGTAAACGGTTTCCATTTATTTCTTTTTAATGAAGTATTTTAAGGCCAAATAAACTGCTGTCAATTGCTGTAATCATGTTTGATTAAATAGGATCAGTTAAAGATCTGAAAATCAACTAATATAAAATGAACTAAGTCAACAGAGTCTTTACTTTCAGTTATTTTTAGTAACGCTATAAGAAATGGATTTTAAATCACACATTTTGAATCTGACGTAATTTTCACCAAACTTTACTTTTCATAATATTCGCCTGGAAATATTTTATATTTTAGAGAGGAAATATTATTATTCGCACTATTTCAGCAACAGCAGTTAAAAAGATTATGTAGAAATATGAAATAAATATATGCTTTAATTTAAACTGTTTGGCAATATTATTTGGCAATTTGAAATAGGGCGTAATTTCACCCACATTTACTGATTTTAACACAGATTAAATAGTTAATTGCTTTATAGATTTTTTTTTTAAATATTCACGTGTATAATCAATTTTTATGACGTAATTTTCAATATTTTCCTGCTTTTAATACAGATTAAATAGTTAATTGTTTTATAGTTTTTTTTTTTCTTTTTAAATATTCACGTGTATAAACAATTTTTATGACGACTTTTGACACGTAATTATTTAATTCTAATTTCATAAGGCTTTTTCTGTTTACAATACTCACGTGTAAATAAATTTTTAATTTAAGAGGTAATATTATTATTTGAGAATTTTTTACAATTTTGGCAACAATTTAAAATAATTACCTTTTTTAAAATATGTAAAAAATACCGTTGAAATGCTGAAAATTTGAATTTAAAATGGACATAAACCCTAAAAATATTGAGTAAAAAAGCACTCTGCACACCGGAAACTTCTATTGTATAAAATGATCTAAAAATGATTAAATTCCTGTTTATAGTTTTTGCTCCTATAAAACTTTTTTAATGAACGATTTTGACCAACTTTAACACTAAATATCTTTTTAAAAAATTGTTAGATTTGAAAAAATGCCTACATCAGCGTGTTTACCAAACATTTCTCTGTAATATCTCCTACTTTCATATTTTTGTATGCAGTGGTTTTCTTAATATTAACGAACAAAGACCTACGGTCACAAAAAATTAAAAACAGCGGCGGTAACAGCGTTAGTTACTTTTTTTTAGAATAGAGAGAGATACTTTTTTTAGTATCACCACCAACAAAACAAAAAATCATTTTTATATGAAAAAAATAGTAGTCACGCATGAAATAAAGTTTCGGGATTTATTAAAAGAGATACTTCTTATAGGCTTCGTGCTAGAAGTTTAACCAATTAATGAGACGTGCAAACCAGAATTTATTTTTTTTTTTTCAATAGTCGCACGCGGTAAAGATGCTTCAAAATTATTTTAAAAGCCACAAAAAATAAGTAAATTAGGTTGCAGTTTTCAAACAAATTGTATTACAGATTCCATACAAATTGCCTTTGAATATAAACTTTTTTCTCTAATCGAAGTTGTAAAAATTGAAAAGATGCAATGGTTGGAAGTACAGCGTATAGAATACCTAGTGTGGAAATATGCTATACAACCAACGCTAAAAATTTGTATCCCTTAAATGTGCGACGATACTGCTGAAATCCCAAGTGTCGATCGCAGCGACATCTGCGGGATTATCATATTACATTGTATAGACTAGCAATATCTTGCAGTTGTAGAAAATATCCTGCAGATGTCGCTGCGATCTGTATATTTCAGAAGCATCGTTGCACATTTAAAGGATACAATATTTTAGCACTATTTTAAGTATTACAGGGATAGCCAATTTCCACACTATATATTCTAGACGCTATAGTTGGAAGTTTAAAAAGTTGCAGTCAAAGCTAAATTTAGTTGTATGTTATTGCCACCGTCAAAATCACGTAATCGGTACGCACGAACACGTATGTCCATTATAATACAGTCCAACTTCGTTAATACGAGAAGCAAAGGAATTATAAAATTCCTCGTATTAACTGTTACCCATGATAACGGGGACGATAATAAAAATCTTTAAAACACTCACATAATTAAAATAACAAATATTAATTACTTTTATTATTTAAAAGCTAAAATTAATTTAATATCATATAGTTGCGTTCTAATTATAAGATATTAAGCAATTTTTTTTAAAAAATCTCCAGAGGAAGTGCTACTATTGGCGGTGTTTGATTGATTATTTGCGAGCCGAGCTTCCCGGCCTCCCAGCTACAAATGTATAGTAAGACAGGAACGAAAGCCACAAACGCAATCATAAAGCAGAAATCGTAAATGTAAAAAGCGGATTACCTTGTTAAGAAAGGAATAAAATAACATTGAAAAATTATCCAAAACAGCTTTTTTTTGGCACCGATTCTTTTTTTTGGGAACCGTCTGCTTTCATTCTTGCAGTAAAAAACAATAAATATAGAATTGCGAAGCGGAAATTCAATGAACAGTGTTGCGTGCTGTGGTTCTTACAGTCACGTGATGGTATTCTTTTGTTAATTCTACCCAACTTTCTGACGAATTAAAGTGAATGATGTGTTGCTCACAATGGCGTGATCCTAATTTCGTAGCTTGTATTAACCCTTAACGACGGTACTTTAATGTACCATTAAAATCACTAGTTATAAAATTCATTTGATGCATCGATTAGTAGTAATACAGTTTATAGATGCATTACTTTATCTTGTTCCAAAAGCATTTGCGGTTACACACACAATATATATGGGACATTCTCATAATCTTTTGACTTACGGGAAAAAATCTTGTGAAATTAAACTTGCTTAAATAACATTTTAATCTGATAGACGAATGCCTTAATGATTCAAAATAAAGAAAAAATGGTCAGCCGCGAAAATTTTTTTATTTAACTGAGGTTTAAGTAAAACTTGCGAGTTTAATTTTCCTTACCATTTTACCACTATAACTTTTTATTTTCTTCTAAATTTTTACTAATAATGAATTTGCATAGTACCCACAGGACATTCAAATAAGAAATAATAAAAATGTAGTACTTTTAGTAAAAATTTTGGTATAACATTGTTTTAATGGGGTGTTAAAGACGGGACGGTAAGGTAAAAAAAGGGGACGGTATAGGAAAAAAGGGACGAAATGTGAAAAAAATGGACGTTATTGATGGAACGGTAAGGAAAATTACCACATATTTTTAGGCAAATCATGTTAAGACAAAGTGATAGCAACAATGTTCATTGATTTTTAGAAACTGTTGTTACCATTGGATTAATTTTTTTTTAAATTTACCTCGAAAAGTGCAGGAATAAACCTTGAGGACAGTAAGACTACCAATAAAGCCACGATCTTGAAATTGACATTTAAATGCTGATTTAAATTCTGCAGTCAATTTCCTGTCAAAGAATTTTATACATTCTTTCTCTAGCATACTTCTGCATGAGAAAAAACTTGAAAGAAATTCTGTGGCTGCATCTGAAGTGATTTTCTGTATAAGTATAGCAAGAGGGACGGCAAGGATTAAAAACTCAGGGACAGTGTTCAAAAAATAATATCAACCGTAAAAATATGTGCAGGTTTATTTTTTGCTACATATTTATATAAAACAATTGTCCCAGTTTCGGAAAAAAATTACATCGAATTACTGTTATTGAAAAAAATTTATACAGACAGTTCCAAATTTAAAATCAACATCAGGGACACGGGACGGTATAAGAGTTTTCCTGGTATTTGGACCCCCAACATCGTCCAAAACTTATTTATCCCGTTAATATTGTTATCCAATCATTCAATGGGATGTTCCCCAGTATATGAAATAAAAAAACACAAGAAAGTGTATTAAAATAAAAATTATTATTCAGAGACATGGCAGTCAAAAGATTGTGAGAATGCCCTATATATATAATAAAATTGAATTGCCTTTGCATCTTTTCAGCTTTCTTGGCGTTGGTGGAGAGGGATTTTTCAATTCGAAAATATTTCTATATTTCTATCGTAAGAACAGTACATTTGTACATTTCCTAAGTCTACAAAATACTAAAACAAGTTGGAAATTGCTCGTCAAACGTGGCAAATGAGGTGCGTTCGTATTATAACTAGTTTTATAATTATTTTTTGCACCCCATATTGTACTGAATGTATAATTTTTTGCACTTCATAAAGCGCATAGTCTGATACATCATTAAAATGCACTTCCAATATTTTTTTCCCATTCCCCGTAATGTAACGGAACACTTTTGACTGTCCCTGTAATTAAACTATACATCCGATTTTCTAAAATTTGAAATAGCTCAACAAAATTTTGCAACAATTATATCTTTAAAATTTCAGACCATTCGGAAGGCTGTAATATCATTAAAATGCACTTGCAATAATTTTTCCCATTGGCCGTAATGTAAAGAAAAACTTTTGACTGTCCCTGTAATTAAACTATACATCCGATTTTCCTAAAATTTGAAAGGGCTCGACAAAATTTTGCAACAGTTATATCTTTAAAATTTCAGATCATTCGGAAGGCTCTAATATCATTAAAATCCACTTGCAATAATTTTTCCCATTGGCCGTAATGTAAAGAAAAACTTTTGACTATCCCTGTAATTAAACTATACATCCGATTTTTCTAAAATTTGAAAGGGCTCGACAAAATTTTGCAACAGTTATATCTTTAAAATTTCAGATCATTCGGAGGGCTCTCATTTCATTAAAATCCACTTGCAATAATTTTTCCCATTGGCCGTAATGTAAAGAAAAACTTTTGACTATCCCTGTAATTAAACTATACATCCGATTTTTCTAAAATTTGAAAGGGCTCGACAAAATTTTACAACAGTTATATCTTTAAAATTTCAGATCATTCGGAGGGCTCTCATTTCATTAAAATCCACTTGCAATAATTTTTCCCATTGGTCGTAATGTAAAGAAAAACTTTTGACTGTCCCTGTAATTAAACTATACATCCGATTTTCCTAAAATTTGAAAGGGCTCGACAAAATTTTGCAACAGTTATATCTTTAAAATTTCAGACCATTCGGTTGGGTAGTTTTTGCTCTGTTACATGCGGACAGACGGACGGACAGACGGACGGACTGAACGACGACTATAGGTGCTACGTATTTATATAATTACGAACGCACCTAAAAACAAAAATGATTTTAAATAAAAGATTTGAGTGATGTTATAAAAATATTGCACAAAATCCCTATAAATTCAAGATTAATTTATTTCAATTGCCAAATTTCTTCTAAAATTTATCAAATGATTGTGTAAATCCTTTGTAGTTTTAAATATTAACGAAAAATGCTTTAGAAGATGAAATTTTCATAAATTCATAATTTGGGACATAAATGATTAAACGGGAAAATCTTAATGTAGTTTAAATGACAAATAAGTCTTAGCGTACAAATTGCTCGATTTAACCGTGTCCTCATATTATTCGGGCTCGTACTAATCGAGTTCGACTGTAGTTACAATGCAATTACTTTTATATTCCTTCTATTCTTTTTATCTTAGGGCTGTTCTCAAATCTAAAGGGACAACTTTATGACATAAATTTGAATTAATTTTTGTTCGGAAACGCATGAAATAGGCAGGTGTTGTTATTCAGAAACTATGCAGTCGAAAGACGTTTTACATTTTTGTTTCTAAAAGTAACAAATCTTTCAGAAAATACCGTGAAAGTTAGCGTTTTGAAACAAATTTTCGAAAGGGAGGATACAAAATAGAACGGGAAAGGAGTAAAACAGCCCAAAATCGCTTATAACTCGATATGTGAGTTACTTATGAAAAACGGAAAACGTCTTTTTATTAATAATCGCTCCCATTGTATGTCCTGCCAATTTTGTGACTTTACTTTCAAAAACTATTTAGTGAATGTGTTAGAAAGTTTCACGCTATTTGAGCAGTGAATTTGAGAACAGCCTTAAGAGTCACTAGTCACTCAAAAAGACCCGGATGATAATGTTAATCCTATGGGGCAGTTCTTTTCAAATATCTCGCTTGAATTTTGATATTTTCGTATGATTTGTTTTTGCAAAGGATAGCTGAGGATGATCTACAACCGAGCTAGATTTTACTTTTTTTTTTTTTTTTGTTTCACATAAAAAAAAAAAATTACTTTTACTTTCGGAACCGGTTTGAACAGATTCTGAAATTGAAACTATCCTAATATTAAAAAAAAACTATAGCCAAAATCGAAAAGTAAAAACTACCCCGGTTGTAGATCGACCACAGCTATCCTATGCAAAAAAAAAAAAAAAGATTATTCGAAAATATCAAAATTCAAGCGAGATATTTGAAAATAACTGCCCCATAGGATTAACATTATCATCCGGATCTTTTGAATGACTAGTGTAGGCTCTTAAGTAAAATATATCGAATCTTGAGGTCTGTAAAATATTTTAATCGTAGTGTTTATTCCGCTGTTTTTACGACATGACAGTAATTTGTTTCCTTATAGTATTTTTCGAACTCTAATTAATTAGTATTTTTTGTAAAGTTACTTACTACAGGATTTGTTATCATCCTTCAAAACAAAGCCTTTAACGCAACCACATTCTCCAGTAGTCACATTACACTTTTGTTCACATTCAGATATTCCAATTTCACAATTATTATCTGCAAAATACGAAAAAACATATACGTATACAACAATCTTTTTTTTTTTTTTAAGTACAATTAATTGCATAAAAAATAATCTTACAACCAAATGTTTAGTCTCATTGTAAATAATGGATGAAACTTTGCATTTCATTCCGATTACCAATATATACGCTTTTGGAAAAAAAATCTGTGTGGTTTTCATTAACATTCTAAACAAATAAAAATTAATTAGAATCTATATTTTTAGATTGCAAAATATGATCTAATTATATTTCCTCAACTTTCAGTCATATTTCTTTCAGAATGCACTGATTTTGAAATTTCGTTTAATAAATAATGATATTAAAAGTAGAATACATTATAAATTAATTGTGTTTAATTTATAAATTCCTACTTCATGCTTACAAAACGTTATCCGTTTTCTGAGAGTAGAACTTTATTTAAACTTGAAAAATTATTCTGACACAGATATAAGGGTAGTTGAAAAAGCTACGGATTAGATTTAGCTCTTAAACGTATGCACAAAACTTTACAAAGATAGGGTGTGTATGGTATTTTCATTAGTCACTATTATTTTCAAATAGTAATATTTGACGTATGTTATAGGGAATTTTGTAAGAATTATCTTTTTAAGGCAAAGATTACTGTTCGGAAATTATCGTGACAAAAGTAAAGACCGTTCGCACCATCGGTATAACAAACTCTGCGCAATAGTGCACAATTATGTCAAAGCATTTCCTGTGTTTATTACGTTTCAGGAATAAGTTTATATAATTAGCATTTCTTTTTGTACTGGGTAGAGAAAAATATGTGAAAAAGCCTGATGTATTTGCATTATAGATAATTTTTTTACAGCATTCTAAAGTTTATTTTGGTGTAATATCATAGTTCAAGTTAATGTTTCTGTTAAAATTTTAAGTTAAAACATTTTCAAAATTTGTAGTAAAAGCATTGATACATAGCATATTTTCATACCAAACGATTTGTAATATTTTCATGATTATTTTACAATAATTTTTTCGTTTAATACTTAAATCCTATCGAATTAAGGATTTAAGTCTTATGAAAAAATTGTAATTCTGTCTGTTTTATTCCTATGCATGTGCAGATATGTATAACTGTCATATGTATAACTGGATGTATCGACGTATATAACCAATTGCACAAAGTTACATAATAGGGTGGGTCGAAAAAATAAATATTTTATTTTCGGAACGCTTTAGTGCGGAAAAGTTGCCTATTGTAATAAGAAGAAAAATGGCAGATATATATATTTTTTTAATCGGTTAACATCTTCAGTTCATGCACTGTACTTAAACTTAATGAAAAATCGCAAAAATCAAGCCTTTTTTATAATTTTTTAAGTTAATTAAAACTTTAAAAATAAACACGCTTTAGTTTTTTATGCTTGTTTATGGTTTAAATAACTTAAATAAATTAAATTCTAATCGATAATCTAATTTTTTCCGTTCACATAACATCATAGGAAAAACATAATTTTACCAATTTTTCGCATTCTTCACCGTGCAATTTTTCGATCGTTTTGCTAGAACAAAAATACCCAGAACTCACCACGTTGAGGTGGTTGCATGTTGAGTTCCACTCACACCCTACCTAACCAGTCATCCAATGGTTGTGTGTGGTATTTACATTACATTTACAACTATTTACAAAGATTTCCAAAGGGTAGCATTCTTTGGCTTACTGTGTTTTTTACCTTTTCTTTCTTAGACCTACTACAAATTTAACGTCTCATTGTTTGAATAAATTAGGCATAACGGTCTACAATTCAGTGTTGATTGGACATAGCCATCTCTAGCTTCATGTCCATATACTTTATTCGAGGTGTCTGTGACAAGTTTGACGCACATCTTAACAGCCTCAGAGTGACAGGGAAACTTTTGTATTTCTCTGATGAACGTAGTGTCAGAATTGATGAATGATTTAACATCATCTTCGATCAGGTCCCGCGGTATTGAGGAAGGATATACCGCACAAGAATTCCTATTAATGATTTCTATGTAATCGGAGGCTTGAAATATTACATTCGGTGGCATGTCATTTCCAAAAGTCTTCTTCTTTGGGACTGTTTATCTTGGTTTTATGATCCTTATGGAAGCAATCCCCCGAATATGTTCACTTTCATCGATAATCATTGCCGAGAGAATATTCTCTGAGTGCGTAAAAAACGCATTTCGTTCTATCACTGGATCGGGAACCTTTAGTAATTCGGCGGATAAATAGCATGATGTTCGGATTGCTTGGAATACATGTTTTGGTCTTTCAGTAAAATATTTGCTTATTTTATGCCAAACCACACAGGCATATATGGTTTTGAAGGGAACTATTACTTTTCAGATTAGTTTCTTCATAGTTTTCAGATTACTCTGATGATAACCTGAGGACTCGGTTGGCCGCAGTTGAGCGGACAAAGGACCAGGGTCCCAGTTTGCCAATTCTTCTGGACAATGTCCCAATGTGATTGCATTTGAAATGTCCAACAAATAATTAATTATTATGAATTAATAATAAATGTCCAACAAATTAAAATGCCAGAGGCATATGCTCTACTGTAGTGAGCGTCTTACATGATTTTCTAGTCGGTGGATGGCACCGTTATTCCATCCAGTGTTTGTTACAGTGCTATCACAGCCTACTCTTTCTAGTCTTTCTAGTGAAGTTCATAGTTCAAACAAACAAGAAATAATGCTTTGACTTATATCATTTGATGAATTCAATGGAGGAGTTACATGTCCAATATAAGTTGATCCAGATTCCTGGATAACAGAAGAATGTTCTTATTTCACATTCTTGCGAAATTGCATGACATTCAATTTTTCGACGAACAAAGTATCATATTTTTGTCTGTCAAAGGAAAGACCCGAACCTCAGGGCTGTGAATTGGCTTTTTAAATCCGTCCTAACACGGCACTTGTCTCTTTTTGTATTTCACTTTTCAACCACATAAGAAGAATCTGTGTAGGTTATCCAGAACACTTGACTCTATGACAGAATTTGGCCGATCAAAAACTCCAGACCGATCGCTGTGTAGCGTTGTTGTGTTAATTTGAATTCTCATCTGCCATTTGGGCTTTTAGTCGATGTACTTGGTTTATATTTATGTTCCTCATATTCCGAGTCTTCAAAAGAACTGCGCTTGAGTTCTTACATTTCCCTTTACACTGCCACTTTAGAAAGCTTAGAACTACCTTAGGAACCACTCAGTACTTGCTGAAGATTGCGGGGTTTCCGAAAGGCCTTAACAGTTAACTTTTCTGTAACTGGTTTGTCAATGGATACCATTTTCCCCTAAATTGCAATTCCTTTGGAGAATCATGAACCTCAACTCAAAGACACAAATTTTCTTTGTTTTTTACATAAGCATTTATTAGAATTGCTCATTGACGAGCATCTGGTCTTTTTAATATAATATAAATACCACGCCTAACAATTGGATGGTTGATTGAATAGAATGTGGGTGGAAATCAACGTGCAACCATCATCGCGTGGTGAGTTCTGTGTCGTTTTGGTTTAGCAAAACGAACTAAGATTTGCAAAGTGAAAATCGCGAAAAATTGGTAAATTTATGTTCTTTCTAAGTTCTTGCGAGAACGAAATAAAAATTAGATTATTGATCGGAATTTAATATATTTAGGTTATATAAACCATGAAACAAGCATGAAAAACTAAAGCGTGTTTATTTTTATAGTTTTAATTAACTTAAAAATCTATAAAAAAGGCACGATTTTTGCAATTTTACATCAACTTTAAGTACGATACGCGAACGGAAGATGTTAACCGATTTTTAAATTTTTGATGGTGTTTTTCTTCTTATTACAATAGACAAAGTTTTCGCAATAAAGCGTTCCGAAAATAAAATATTTCTTTTATTCGACCCACCCTATTACATAATAAGCAAAACTTGCGATTTAGATATTTCCGTAACATATATAAATAATGTTTCAGCATGGTTATACAATATAAATGTCTGTACAATTATCTTTTTAATTTTTTACAAAATTTGAAACCTTATAAAAATAATAGTATTACTTTTATTCGGCTGCAAATATGCATCTTTGAACTCCTTCTCATCAGGTATATTAAGTGTATATAAGATTTTTATACAAATATAAAATGTTGTGAAATATGTAGCAATATTCTAAAAGCCGTACAATTTTATGTAGCAAAATCTTAAAAGCAATACAGTTTTATATAGCAATATTTTAAAAGTCATACAATTTAACTAAAATATTTTTTTACTCAGCTTATGTTTATTTTATTCACCAGCTTTCTAGTATCATTTTTTATATAAATCTCATTTCTGCTAGCAATGTTAACGAGTATAAACTTTAAAGTTGTCAGTTGTGTTCCGAACGACCCCTTTAGATACTGTAGGTCGAAGGCAAATAACAATTGATTTCTGTATGATTAATTCACTCTCAAAAGAGGTCGAGCATTGGCTGTTTCCTTTCACATAGTATTAAGTGTGCTGTAAGATTGCGTGGATAACATATTTAAATGTATTAACTACTAGGTTGAGCAAAAAGTTCTAGGAAATTCGTGAAAGTTGCGTTGTTATGCACAAGTTAATAACAAAAACAACAAGGACTATTCTTCAAAGTAGAGACCATCATAGTCCACTACTTTCTGCCATCGCTCTTCCAGATTCCGGATTTGTTGGATATACCATGGCGGCTCCATGGAATCGAAAACCTCTTGACATGCTTCTTCAACTTCATTCGTTCAGAATCCTTAGACCTTTTCTCCAATAATGCCGGATCAACGTACGCAAATCATACTGTACAATAGGAATTTTGGAGCCGAAATTCCTGAACTCCTATAGATATACCATTGGTACTCGTATATACGATATAAATTATCGTAACTATTAGATTAAAAATTTCCCAGAACTTTTTGCTCAACCTAATATTTAAACTATAAAGCTCATATCAGCTCGAAAAAACTTAATAGTCGAAGCTTTTTTAGCCACTGAATATACAGTAAATACTATGTATAACCCGAGCGACTGATATTCGTGCCGCGAACTAGGAACGTTTTATTTTTAAAAGTATAGCGTACAAAAATTTATCTTAATCATATTTGAATTTATATTAGGAAATAACACATTTCCTTCTAACTGGGAACGCAAATGGAATAAAATAATATATCTTTTAATCCACATGAATTTCGTTTTCATAAAATTACTGCAATGAAAGAAAAATGTGTTTATTTCATCATGTATGTAAGTTTCTAAAACGATCTCTTTTCAATCATAAATATCTTACGTGTCTAATAAAACTTAAAATTTTATTTATCACAAAATTTTCTGCAGTCTTTAGAAGGAAAAATTTGTGGGTGATCTGATCAGCTGTAAACATATGATGTATGTTTCAGGTGCACGTCTAACTAGATTCGCAATTAAAGCGTATTTTCTATTACTCTTTTTTTAACTTTTATCTCGACTGGAAATAGTTTAATTGTAGGTCGAAGGATGCGCATTTTCTATTATTTTTTCTCTTTTATCTCGGTCAGAAATTGTTTACAGTGATACCTCGGTTTTCGTCGATAATCTGTTCCAAAACAATCGGCAAAATCCGAAATCGACGAAAACCGAAGCAACTATTTCCATATGAATCTATGTAAATCCAATTAATTCGTTCTCAACACTCCAATATAGGCGCCAAAAACACATTTTATAGAGAATAAGTACAGCGTTTAATTTGAAAAACAGTAGCAAATTAATATATTGTCCTTGGTGCACAGTACCAGGGTCATTTTTTATCTTTTGGCAGTAGTACTAGCTTCAAAGTCAAAGGACCTATATCGCTCAAACAAGCTTTCCAAAGTGGTCTGTCTCTGCCACCTCTTTAATATTTGCCTAAACATTGGACAGGAAATTATCATAAACAAGTGACAGACACTGCTGGCACAAGCTTCAGGTTTGTCCGGATGATTTTTCTCCGCAAATCCCTCAACATAGAGAAGATCTACTTAATATCTGAAGAAGGTACATTCTCCCCATGTCTCTTTCCCCTCATCTGAAGCAACTTTTTTTTGCCGCCTGTTTCACTTCTATGTGAAGGTTTTGCCGCTCTTCAGTGGTGCGTTCTTCATTGTTGTTTATCCATCAACTTTTCCACAGCCTCACCACCCCTCTCCAAACACATGTACTTCCTGAAATCAACAATTGACTGCACCACATGTGTATGGGCACCACACATGTGTATGTGATGTAAATGTGTATGTGACTATATCACAATATGTCAGGGGATGTCTGAAACATTTCTAAATTTCTCTTATGCACACATCCTGGTCATAATTTCTTCCAGGTAGAGTTCGTCGTCCTGAATATCACTCCCTGCTAAGCTTTATGTACGACGCTAACGTAGTTGAGAATGTTGAAATGCTTTTTCGAGAATTTTCTTAACGCCAATTCTGTATCTGGTGTTCCCTCAAAGCACCTTTGAAACATTGCTTTTGTGTGCAATTTCTTGAGATTTTAAATGACGTTCTGGTCCATTGGCTGGCTAAGTCGTGTTGGTATTAAGGGTCAAGAACTTCACTGTGATAAAATTGAAATTTTCCAACGATATGTCCCCCAAATCTGTAGGATGTGCAGGAACATTGTCCATTACCAGAAGGCAGTTAAGGGGCAACTGATTATCCTGGAGGAATTTTTTTCACACTTGGGAAAAACACTTTTCATTCATCCACTCATTGAAAATGTCTCGTGACCAGTGCTTTCTTGTTTTCCCTCCACATCACACACAATTTACTTTTAATCACATTGTTTCTGCTAAAAAATCTAGGAGTTTTTGAATGGCACGACAGTAAGAGCTTACTGTTGTAAGAGGTACATTAGCCTTATTTATCCTTTCTTTTTCTCCAGAATGGAACTTATCTTTAATGGCGATTTCCCGTACATGCGGCCCATTTCATCAACCTTAGTGCCGCTCTCGTATGTTTGAATAATTTCCTTCTTCATCTCGATCGTACTCCTGGCCTTCTTCTTTGAAGGGCTGCTGGCTCTGGAACCTTTCTTTGGTTACATGGTGGAGCATTCATAATTAATAAAAAAAGAACAAAAAGACAATGGATATAAAGGAAATTGTTTGCTTAGACTCGGGAGTGATGCACACACGACGAGAAACAACGCCATACTGAGCAGGAGAACGCGTGGTTCGCCTCCTTGGTTTCCGGAAAAGGCAGCGAGATCATGTGGGTGCGCCGACGAAATCCGAGGCAACCAACGAAAACCAGGACACATTTTTCGCGGAAAAAATCGACGAAAAAAGCGAAACCGAAATATAACCAAAGTCAACGAAAACCGAGGTATTACTGTATTTGTATGTCTCACCGTTGTGACTACTGGGCTCTGGGACTTGTTTTTTGAGAATAATAGGGTGACTCTATTTTATTCAGGTGATGAACGAAATAAATTAATAGTCCGGACAATTAGTCACGATACAGACTTTATGGCGATTACTTCACCGAGTAGGTTTCTAGAACCGAAGACACACGGGCGTATTATTTGCTGATGCGCATCACTTTTTTCAACGACTTGCAATAACGTGATGGTTGTCACTGGATGATTGTCGATTGAAATCGAGTTCCGTGGCATTATAAATCTCAATTCTAAAATCGTCAGATAGTTGGTAAGCTAATAATATCGCTCCCGCCTTGTGAAATAAAAGTTCTAGTGTAATGCCAGGTTGGAAGCGTACATTTCAAAACTGCTATATTGGATTTCCGATGGCTACTAAACAATGAACATATGTTTTCTTTGGTAATGTTTAGGACCTTTGGCACTTGTACAAAGAACATCAGATACGCTTAAATGTATTAGACATATATGGTAATTCGGAATTTAACAGCCACTCAATATTAGATTCTTTGCGAATATAATAACTAAATTAAACTCATATTGAAATTATCAATCACTTTTTCACGAATCATTGAACCTTCCTGTAAATTTATAAATAAGATATCTAAAAATGTGTATTTTGCTTATCATATGGGATGTAAATTATTTTAGCTGATAAGTTAAAATTTAAGTTTGTATTAATCTGAAAATATTCTCTCAAAACAGTTATAAAAATATGAATGAATGTTGTATTTTAATCCCAAATGATTGGCACCTATCTCTTTTATCTACGGTTCTTTTTTGAAGAATTAAAAGCATGTCCCCATTTTTATAATATCAATGTAATATGTAGACAATGTTAAGCACTTGGCCAACGAAAGCATGTTTCATAAAAACACAGTATGAATTTTTATACATGACTATTAATTAAATGTGATTATTTATAATTATTTCATTATAACTTTATTCCAGTATTTAATTGGGTTAAGCTTTCAGTCAATTCAGCAAAACAATAAAATCATACTGAAATATTACAGTATACGCGTGGGTATGTGGTGGTTACTGCAAATAGAGATGTAGAAATATCAAGTAATCTAACAAAAGTAAAAAGTAATATATGCTGTGATTGTAATATAATTTCATGCTTATATTAAATTTTTCTGTGAACTTTAAAAAAAAAAAATACTTACAATTAACGCATGTTTCTCCATCGAAATAACCTTCAACGCATTTACAGCTATATTCTGTATCTTCGCCACACTTAGAATCTTGAGGACAATGAGCGCATCTGTCCACTAAAGAACGAAAATAATCATAGTTCAAGTTTTTAGAGAATATAAGTTATCGTACATAAAATGACTGTAATGAATTATTTATGAACGGAAATGTATAAAAGGTTAATGAAAAAAACTTGAGTTCAAACGAAAGATGCAACACTTGTGAAACATAAAGTTCCTAAACGGCACTAAATTTTGTTTATAATTATTATCTTTCAAAATATTATACAATTAAATTATGTTATTCAATCTTTAAAAGTGATATTTCGTTGAAATATATATAAAATTTTGTACACTGTAAAAATATATATCAGAATCTTTAGAAGATTCAGGGTTTTGTCATAGAACATTACAAATAATTCATGACACTCATGTACGTATATTCATCAAATACGTTTCGTCTACATATACAAATTGAATGGTTCATGTTTCAAAACATACATAGTGTGAAGTTCTCTCTGTGTTTTAGAAAGTTGAAAAATCGGCAGAACTTGCAATGGCTACCTGTAAGAAGGTCAGCCTAGAGAAAGACTTCGGCCACTGCCAGCCGTATATATGAACAAACATTTTAATTATTTATGTTTATCAGTGTAATATGTTTTGTGTTAGGGGTGTGCTTTAATGTGTATAAATTGGCTGTGTTAATTCAAGAATGATCAATTACTACTCATACCATCCGCCACACGACTCGAAAATCCCGATTTGTGACACATAGCAAAAAAGATGGTGTACAGAATTAGACTAACTATTGGATACCATAAAACCTCAATCATGGATTTCCGTAATAAAATTTTATTCTAAATAGAACCAGGAAATGCAGCTTCTAACAAACATGCAACTGTATCTTTAAGACTATAAAAATATACTGATTGAACCTGTTTAATTTCTTTCAAAAATGGAACTGTTCAATTTGCAAATTCTCATCTTGAAATATCGATTAGCGTTTCGTTCAATGTACAGTTTATTTTCTTTACATCTATCCTGATAAATTAACGAAGTATATACAGTATGACCGCAAAAATCCTAAATTCCCAGATTCGGCATCAAAGTCTTCTACCACAACCCGACCTGTTTTTTTCACTACGGACTGATCGGAGAAATAAAAATAAGAATTATTCACGTATTAAAATTTTCAGATCAAAAGCAATTGATCAACGGACAGTGAGACAGCATATACTCTGCTAAATAGAACCACAAATAATGCTGATAACAGTTCAGAAGAACGAGAATGTAGAGCCAACAGATAAAAAGATGTCACTTATAAAAATGCATAAATTGGACTGGAAAATTAATATTTGTATTAGCGAAACAAGACTGTATTTCCTAGATCGATGTTCTTTAAATGTATAAAATCCAAGAAAACAAATTGACAAACTACACGAGAAGAAATGGTTCATTGTTTATTAGAATTTTTCTTTTAACATAGAAAATAATAATAAAAGCAGGAATTTTTTTCTTTTTCTTACATAATTATCACTTGGCTGTGAATTAAATTATGGATAAAGGCATTGTTAAGAATATTGGAAATACTTTTGATATTTTTTCAGAAATCCGGAATTTTCAAAAATCCGGCTTATTCTTTGTCCCGACGATGCCGGATTTTCGAGGTCACACTATATTTATTAGTACAATTTTTAACAACCAAACTCCACTGTTTCTCACATATTTCGCGGCTTTGGTTGAGATTCTATTCCAGCTTTTTAATAACTGTTTTATTCATTATTAACTACGTCTTATTAACTACGTCAGTATTAACTATGTCTTTTATTTTATTTTTTCAATATGTTAGAGCGAAATATTTTTAAAAAATTCCTTTTTAATAGGCCAATATTTGGTAACGGAAACATGTAAAATTCACAATTTTGCATTTAATTTTATTTTCAAGAAATTTTCTGCCGAGTATTTATTGGCAGACTTGAGATCTGGAGACAAGATTTTTGTTTTTTGAGTTACTTAAATATCTACATACGTGACTAGGAAGCGAGATCATGTTAATAACAAGGAAGATCTTAATTATCATCGTTTAATAATGTAAAGTATGGTGAATAGTTAACTAAAAGCTGAAGCGGTTGAAATCCGAAATTATTCACTGAGAAGGATTCGTAGTTATGGCGGACACTAATTATGTGCGACGTTCGAGTGATCTAATATATTTGCTTCCACAACATATATAGGTCTCCTAGTCAACTTAAAAGGAAGCAACCCTTTTGTTTGATCCTGTGCCAAATGTAATATTGTCGGCTGCAAAGTTTGACAATAATATGCTCTTAACGATTTGTCGTTAGTATGAACTTCTATGTAATGGTGCGATAGTATTGAGTGGAGATTTCGTTAATAAATCCAGGAGAGAAAACTGTTATGACCACTTTAGAGCCGTAAATCTTTCCGCATATGATTACTCAGAACTTTTTCAGCATTCAGAACTGAAATTCTGAATCATTAAAATATTGTAATCTATACAACACCTAAAATTAGTGAGCTTTTTATGTTTTTATGGAAAATAATCTGAAGTATTTAGGAATAAATCTTACGAAATGCGTGTATACTAATTATGTAATTGATAAATAATTCATAAAAATCGTATTAAAAAGAAATAAAGACATTTTTAGATCATTTAATAGTCGGTTTTTCCAATTTTAGCTTCGTCGTCCTCTGGCATAAAAATGTAAAGTTCTGCAGTTGCCTTACTCTTATTATCAAAGTATATAATTTAGAATAATTCTCATTATATACACACTTTGGGTAAAGAGTCCGTAAAGAGACAAGCAACATACCGTCAATTTGTTTCTAATTTTCCAATTTATGAAGGCCGAAAGAAGGCCTGTAGAAGGCCTAAAAAAGAATGTCTTCTTTCATTTTTTTTCTGAAATAAAAATGAATATTTTAGCTCCGCGTTTTTTTGCAAGTTATTTGTAATAATTTGAAGAACATTTCAAATTTTTTATATGTAAACAAAGGATGTGCTTCGAGTTGCGTGGGTGGATGCCCTAGCGGGAGTTCCGTACACTTGCGATCGGGCAAGGATCCGATAGATCGCAAGAGTCGTTTGCATTCAACTTCCATTAAGGATTATGAAAGTAGACAATTTTGTCTGGACCTTCAACAACTTTGAGATCAAAAAGCTGAAAATCAACTAAGTTGCAGCAATTTGATTTAAAAGGTATATTTCTGATCCCGCTTTTTTCGCAATTTAGTGTGCTTCTAAAATTATTAACTTTATATAAAAACGGTTAAAAGTGGTCCAAATATCCAATAAATTATATCACCTTTAATTTAAAAAATAGCAAGACCGGTTGAATAATTTTCGCGTTCTGATCCCAACCCATTTTGAAAAAAGTCATTTTGCTTAAAATGCATTTATACCTCTCCGAATTAGTAGAAGCCTACGGACAAGTTCTGGTAAAGCATTAAATGACTACGAAAGGACTTTGAATAAGGTCAAATCATTGTACACGGATAATCTACAGACTCTAGAGAATCGAAAAAAAATAAAAAATATCGATTTTTTCAACCGAAAGAAAGCAAATCCGCGCTTAAGAATTATTAACTGGTATAAAAATATACAAAGTTGAAGGAATCTGAATCTTATAATCAAATTACTTAACTTATCCTCAGTAATAATCCTCATTTTTCTATGTCGCACTATTTTGGAAAAAAACTGAACATGACGAGAGAAAACTAACTTTACTTTTTGTTCCAGTGCGCCAAAAAACATAAGATTAATCCAAAACTATTAAATACAACCTCCTGTTCTGAAACATAAATACATTTATAAAATGGAGACAAAAAGAAACGGGACAAAGGAACATTATTAAATAAAAGCATAAGACGAAACGCAATTTTTCACCTTGATTCAACATAAAATATATAATGTGAACATTAAAAAGGTCCACAATCTTACTTAAAAGGCGACTAAAGTAATGAAAAAGATGTTACTAGTTTAAAGTACACATTTTATTTAAAACTTCTTAGTACTTTCAAGCCTTCCAGGCTCATCATCAGAGAATTTCTTAAAAAATAAATGTTATTTATTTATACAAATACGTCACTTTGTTTTGAAAATGAGAGAGCCAATAATTACTACAGTTGAAAGTAGAATCTTAATAAATAAATGTTATTTATTTATACAAATACGTCACTTTGTTTTGAAAATGAGAGAGACAATAATTACTACAGTTTAAAGTAGATTATGCTATTCTACTTTCAACTCTAGTAATTATTGGCTCTCTCATTTTCAAAACAAAGTGACGTATTTGTATAAATAAATAGCATTTATTTATTAAGATATTCTCTGATGATGAGCCTGGAAGGCTTGAAAGTACTAAGAAGTTTTAAATAAAATGTATATTTTAAACTAGTAACATCTTTTTCATTACTTTAGTCGCCTTTTAAGTAAGATTGTGGACCTTTTTAATGTTCACATTATATATTTTATATCAATATTATTATTTTAAAGAAAACTTTTATTTATCTTAAAATGTGCAATTTATTAATTTTTGTTTTAAATGCAGTTTTATAACTATTGAATGACAAATGTAACATATATTCGGAACTAAAATTTGGAATTAATCATGAGTTTGTGTTATATTTTAACCGATTAAAATGAGTATCTTAACTCTTGCATATATAATATATATTTAAACCATTGTAAATAAAAATGTATGTATTGCCATTCTATAAAAATACAAGAATTACATGTGAGTATATTGCAAACTTAATTTGAGATTCATGATTTCGTAAAATGTTTCAATCATAAATGTTGTAAACTGTATAAATATATAAAATAAGCAAATTTCGCGTATAAAAATTAGTACAATATTAAAATTAAAAAGAAATTAATTTAATCGAAAATGATTTTATTTGTTAAATACTGGGAGTAATTTACATGCAAATTAGAGCATTGCCAACAGCATAAATCGTTGACTTACAAAAATAATATTCTGACTGCTTCATGAACTGTTTTTTTTTTTTAAAGCGAAATTTTTTCCTTTTCCAATAAGCAGGACTGCAAGTGAAACCGTGAAAAATTTACTAGTCCCAAAAACTGACTAAAATACGTAGAATTTTAGCTGTAGACATCAGTTGCAGGTTGTAGACAAGGTTAATTACTCTCAATAAAAGCATGTCTTCTTATTTAAGGCAATTATTTTGTAAGAATCTATTCATTCCAAGACTATGAATTCTATGGTGAAACTATACATTTTATTACACACATTTGTTTTCAGGTATCTCTAGAATAATATTAAAAACCTTATAATAATAGCTTTAATTTAAGAATATTTCCAGATTCCTAGCAATATTTAGCATTTTGATAACTAAAAGTGCATACGAAAATCAAAAACTTGTTAAAATACATGGAATGAAAGCTTAATTTGCAGAGACGGCTAATTACTCTCAACAATAGCATACCAATCATATTTAACCTTTAACTGATGTGACTAAAATTTGTCACACAACTGATGTGATCCGGTCTCTCAGACCCCTCGAATAAAATGAATAAAAAAAATAACTCAAATGGTTGAATTTACTTAAATTTTGTCCTAACAATATCGTTGTACTTCTCTTAGGAGCATGGGAATTAAATTGCATGAAAAAAGTGTTTTATTCATATTATTTAACTTCAGTACAGAAAAGTAAAAAGCTGTAAAAGTGTTTAGATCTGGGACTCGCGGGGTCTGGGAGACCGCGTGACATCAGATAAAGGTTAAGGCAATAATTTTGTAAGAATCTATTCATTCTAAGTCTATGAATTATATGTTGCAACTGTACCAGTGTCATAGAATATTATAGAAAATAATAAAATGCCTTAAACAACCAAGATTATTCAGAAAATAGTTAAGTAATATCTTGATTTGCAAAAAGACTAAATTTCTGAACTTTGACAAAATCGTCAAATCTTTAAATTTTAAAACTGTGGAAAATGAAGTATGTCTAAAAACTGTGAAATATGTTTTCAAATCTTCAAACTGTGAAATATGTCTTCAAATTGTAAAATATGTCTTCAAACAGAAAACTGTAGTGCCTTGCTCAGTAAAATAATGCCCAAGAACAAAGAAATATAATATCTTTGATCCAAAATAGTGAAATATATGACTAAATCTTCAAACTGTGATCTAAATCCTCAAACTGTGAATTGAATTAAATCTTCAAATTTATAGTGCTCTGGATTGTAAAATAATGCCTACGAACTATGAAATATAATGCTTAGATCTGTAAAATATAATGATTCAAAATTGTGAAACAAACTTTATGAACTGTGAAATACAAAGACTTTCGAATTTAGAACTCTAAAATTAATAATAATCAATGATCTATATCTCAAATTTGTTTAACAGGTCATCACTCAGGAACATAATTAAATTCAGCAAGTTTAATATCTAATTTAAATATTATTCAAATTTTCAAATTCTTACATTGATTTAATTATCTATTTTATCCTAAATGGATTACTTATTTAGTTGTATTAAGAATTTATTAAGATTTATCAAAACTTCTATGACTTTTTAAGATTTAATGCTAATCTCCTTGATGAATTAGTTTTTTAAATTTCTAATTTTAAATTTCAGGCTTCAAGATTTCAAGCTTTTAAGCTATTTCTATTAAACTTTAAATAAATCATATTCTTTCTACTCACAAGTAGTTTTCACAATAACTGATTGATGATCTGTAATATCCATACATAAAAGATCCAAAGTTTTAAAACATTGTTTAATTTGGGCTCGCCCAGCTTATGCAACATTGGGTATCTCTTGTGAGAAGATTGTACTACATCCTAAGTGAAATTTCAAAAAAGAGGGGTCTTCCATCCTGCTGAGGCCTCTGGGCCCGCTTCGGTGTCTGGGGGTTTCGTGGGATGGGGGATATGGGTTTTTTTTCCCCTCGTGGACATTTAGCTCCTATACCGCAAGATTGGCTGTCCACGAGAGGGTGATTTCTGTGATTTCTATGTTGCAACTGTACATCATATTACACAAATTTGTTTTCAGGTATCTGTAGCATAATATTAAAAACCTTATAATAATTGCTCTAATTTAAGCACATTTCCAGGTTTCTAGAAATATGAACAGTTTGAAAACTTAAAGTATAGGGGGAACTACGGAGTGTTGACTATAGGGGAGACTTGACCCACCATTCAATTTTCATATTTAAAAGAATTTCAGAGATTTGTTAATAGGTGGCATCCAAAGCTACTGAAATGCTCAAACAATGGTTTTTGTTTCATGAAGATAATTGAAAAACGTGTGGAAAAATCAATTGTGAAGTGTTTTCAGGTTAAAATTTGTATTTTTTAAAAACATTTTGTAAGATTTTTGCAGATAAAATATATCATAGAAATTTAAGTAAGTAGGTTTTAAGTAATGTCGAAATATGGACCTTTCATTTCATGCATACAGATTGTACAGTAAATTAAGGTACACATAATCATGTGCTATACTTTAAAAAGTGGCTATGTGGGGAATCTTGGCGCAGTCAATGTGGGAAGGGTTGGCCAGATGGTCAAAGCTCCTTTAATTAAGTGTTTTTGTAAATCTTTCTATTTCACACTGTATATAATTAAGGGTTAATTGCTATATTTCTAAAATAATGTAAATTTATTATGTAAAGCTATAGAAAAATGGAGTGATAGAAAGGATAATAAATGAAGATGAGAAAAATTGCTATAAGGAGCAAGAAAAAGTTTTATGAAATATAAATTGGAAAATTTATTTACTTTTTATTTACATTTAAATAGTACCCATAGTAGGTAAATAGAAAGGATGGAAAAGACTAAAAAGTATGAAAGCAACAGCCTTAAGAAATGTTCGGTATTCATTCCTCTGCAAAAGAGAATAGCATTAACCAAGGCTCTTTAGGAAGGTAAGTAGACGAATTTCACCAAGATGAACACAATGAGAGGGAGAGAAACTATATGGCAAGGGCAACTAGTGTTGCCAAGTCAAGTGTAAAAAAAAAATGGGTGTCTAAAATAGAATCTTTCTCCTGTGCCTTGAATTAAGCAGCTTTGTTCACACATCACATTTTTCCAAATATTTTTGAATAATAATTAAATCTTGCGGCATAAAGTTATTCTGCCTTTTCCAAAACTGGTTTTATCCCTCTTAACAAATATTTCAATATAAAATAAAGTAGGTCAAGCCTCCCATATGTGGGGAGCCTTTATAATGAATAAATATATGAAACTTTATTCTAAGATCAATATTTAAAAAATTATAAATCATTTTGTAAAAAATGGTCAACTCTCTTCAGCCTCCCCTATACGAAAACAAAATAAAACATTTGTTGCATTGTTATTTCATTAGAAATGTTATATCATAATATACTCGTAAAAAATTAAATTAAAAGATCCATGATTCACAATTTAACAGTTATTAAAACATTTATCCTAAAACTACCTATTCTCCTCCAAGCTTTGTATTACATTTAAGGTGACAGTTTACCTTTTCAACAATTTTTCTTACTTTTTAAAATGTGGTTCAAAAGGTGAACTTACTGCAGTTCAGTGTTCAAATAAAAGTACATTTAAAAAAACTGAATGTTTAAATAAAAAAATTTTAAAGTTAAATTTTTTTTTTAAATCCCTATTCCTTTTTTAAATATCGATATTTTTGCCCATTATTTTTTTTTCTAGATCTTCAAATGTGTTTCAAATGTTTGTTTTTCAATCAGAAAGACTTCGCATGGATTTTCTGATACATTTAATATTACATTTAATAGATTTTTTTACAGATTTTTTACAGTGTGAAACGATGAAATCTAACACATATCCATATCCTTCTATATATAAAAGTTTTTTTGATTTGGAAATGGACAAATGAAAATCTGCGTAGATATTCCGGGTAGATCGGCATCCAATTTGAATGCTTAAGCATGGCCTTTCATCGTTAATATTAAAAAAACTGTTGCATACAAAAATATGAAAATCGGTGGTATTATAGAGAAATGTTTGATAAACACGTTGATGCAGAGAGTTTTCAAATAGAAGAATTATTTTAAAAGATATTTAATGCTAAAGTTGGACAAAATCGTTTCATTAAAAAAGTTTTATTGGAGCAAAAACTATACATGAGAATTTAATCATTTTTAGATCATTTTATATGTTATAAGTTCCCGATCTGCAGATTGGATTTATTTTTCTTATTTGACTCATTTTTTGAGGTCGTATTTCTATTTTAAATTCAAATTTTCAGCATTTCGAGAGATATTTTTTACAAATTTTAGAAAATGTTATCAATTTAAACTGTTGCCAATTGTATAAACAGCGCAAACAACAATGTTTACTTCAAATTAAAAATTTATTTACACGTTACTATTACAAACAGAAAAAAACTTTAAAATTAGAATTAAATGATTACATTTTAAAAGCAGGAAAATTACGTCATAAGAAACATATATACACTTGAATTTAAAAAGAGAAACAAAATCTTAAAATAAAAAAATCATTATTATGCGTTAAAACTTGTAACTGGAGGAAATTATGTCATATTTAAAATGGCCAAAAAATATGGCAAAACAATTTAAATTGAAAAACATATTTGCGCGAGATATTTTGAGAAAATCTTTTCAACTATTATCGTGAATTTGAAGTCAGCGCAAATAATATTTCCTTCTAACAACAAAGGTATTTTCACGTGAATATTAATAAGAGAAATAAAACTTTGGTGTAAATTACGTCAGATTTGAAACGATACATTTAAAATGAATTATTTAAAAGAACTATCTTATAGCGCTGTTAAAAAATACCGGGAGGCAATGACACTGTTTACTTAATTTATTAGCTTATTTTCAAATGTTTAACTATTTTTTTAATTAAATACGAAAACAGCCATTGTATCTCTTAACAGCAGCAGATTTGGTCTTAAAAATCCCCAATCCAAGGAAAACGAATGGAAACCAGTTTACAGAGAGATCGCTACTTTTTTTTTTTAATTTTTATTCAATATTTTTAAAGCCGATCAAATTAGCGTGCTTTTTGGATTTTGGTGTGCCTGAACGGGGGTTTGTGAGCGCAGCTCGTAGGGGGGCAGAGCCCCCTAGTACTTAAAAAAAATAATAACAAAAAACTTGAAGGCTAAATACATGCGCACGTTTAACACATATATATTTAAGAACATGTATAAAAAGTTTAAATCTCTATCTCAAATACAAAAAAGCCTTAGCATTTTTAAATTATGAAAGTGAAGAAAATATGAACATAGAGAAAAAGCTATTTAAAGTTTTAATTTGTGCGGGTAATGACGCTGGGTGCATTACGCTCGTATTCACCAACTACTTCGACCCCGATTTATACCGATAACCTCGGTCGAACGCTTAAACGGTATGCCTCTTTAATCCTGATTGGACGTCTCCTTGATAATGTCCAATCAAATGTTATCGTGAATTTCATTTCAGCATTCGACCGAGGTTTTGTAGGTCGAGGTAGATGGTGAATACGAGCATTAACAAAATTTACAATATATCAAAATATAATTACCGTATGGGTAAACATTAAGTGTCAAAATATCCACATTTAAACAGGCTTTTATTTATTATTTAAAAATAAAAAATGGATTTTGATCAATTTTGAGGTAAACTGTCCCCTTAATCATAAATGTTTAGAAAGCTTTATAACACAAATACTTTCAAAAATACTTTATTAAATAATTCAAAAATGCTTTCAAAAATACTTTATTACAAAAATACTTTCATAAAACAATTTTCATAAAAGAATTGCAGTTATTATAAATAATATGTTATGTAATTTCTTAAATTAAAGTAAAATTTATAAATATATTAAAGTAAAATTACATTCCGTTATCGTAACATTAACTTATTTACTTCATGATTTTCCAGTAAAATTCGAATGAAACTGTTGCTTTTTAGTTTTAAAAATTACCATATCTCACTGTAAACACATGAGATATAATATTAACCCAATATCCTAAAAACATTAAATATGCATTAGTTGAATATTATTTTGTTACTATCATTCGTAAAATGAAAAAAAATATACATTACTTACATTCGCAAGTTTCTCTGTCTTTTGAGTATTTATAGTTTTTCTTACATTTACATACACCTCCTTCACATATTTCGTTCTCTTTACTGCATTCCTTATTTATCAGCTTCAAAATGCAACCGTCAATAGCTGAAAATAAAATAATTTTATATTAACATATGCTTAAAACAAACTATAAGAATTATACATACATTATGATTTTCTCCTCAGTATTCTACCTGTAAACTATTGAATTTTTTGCGAAGCATAAACTTACATTTAAGTCATCGGAAAACGCGGCGTAATTCAACCATTGTCCTTTGTACTCGTACTACTTCATCCTACCCAAACATGTGGCCGGTTGATTGTATCCCCCCCGCTTTTAGTCATCAATTTCGCACCTATGGCCCATCAAGCTTTCAGCATTTTACCTATGTTTAATTCATTTGCTCTAATACACTTGCAGGAAATGCAGTTTGCACGAACACACTTCCATCAATCAACAATTGTTGTCTCAGAGAAGACAAGCATCAGAAATTAAAGGATGAGTATAAAATAAAGTAAAGTAGTCTGGGTAATTTATTTATTAAATGCGACACAATTTCTTATACGTTCACAGTAAATCATGTGTTTTTGATTTCGAAAATCAAATTTAGTTCCAAAACTCACCAATAGAGGATTTGTTTACGCAGAAAAAGCACTATTTGGGGTAAATGAAAGCATAATTGCGAAACTAAACAGAAGAAAAAGATAAAATATTTTCTTAATAAAGACAACATTTATTCGTTAATATCAAATGTGCTTAAATATTACCGTCAAAGTTCTGATATCCCAACTGTTAAAATAATAGTAAAAAAATACTATCTTTAGTTGATGTACGTTCTTGCGTTTTGTGAAAGATTGGTAAAGAATAACTAATGAAAGACGTCGAACGAAAGATGCCGGCTGAATCACCAAGTTAATTTTTATTTCAAAAGCACCATTTTTTTTTTTATTGGTGCTGGCTTTTGTTACTATTTTTTATATATTTTATTTTTTCTTTTTTTGTTATATTTCGCCCAACAGGTTATCCGCTAGAGGGTTCAGAACACCTAACATTATCTTATGCGGGCCTGTTTTAAGCAAACAGTTAGACTTAACTCTATTTGAAATTTTAGCTCCAAGAAAATTCGGATACAAAGCTGAGAAAACGGAACTCAGCAAAGATCGCAATCTTGAACCGAATAATTTAAATATTTGCAAATTTTGTATAGTATTTTTTCAGAAAAACTGCAATTTGTGTTATGTGCAAACTAATATTTTATTTTTCGATTCCTTTCGATTTTACATATCACGTTACAAATAATATACTGTTTTATTATATGACATTAAATAAATTGTAAAATGAATCGTAAAATGAATGAAACACGAAGAGTTAAAATTTAAAAAACACCAAAACAATGAAATTAATATCTTTTAAATCGATATTATTTTATGCAACATGAATTATCGCTTTTGTACAACAAAATTCCCAAAAATGTAACTCTTGGGCCGCACTTAGTCAAACATACGCGTTTTGGATTTAATTATTTTAATAATTTTAATTATGTATGTAAGTAGTCCTCTCATTGTTATTAAACTAGTATTAACTTGTTTACTTCTATTTTTTTAATGATACTTTAGCCCTTCCATACAGCTTAGAATTTATGGAAATTTTCTTGAAACTCTCTACCGCTATAAATAATTATGATTTACTGGAGGTTAACATTGGAAATTGTTAAGCGATTTACAAATACTCTTATATTCAAAGGAAAACTGAAATGTAAAATATTATTTGCTGTCCCAGTGTCCTATAAGTTAAATTTAGAAGAACTTTCTTTAGGTTTTAAGAAATAAAACTGCAAAACATTTATTATTTTACGACCAAATCTTATCAGGTTTTGATATTTTGAATTAAATGAAATTTTCGTGCTTTCTGGCGTTAAAAACGCGCGCATTTTCTTTTTTTTTTTCTTTCCCTTTTTTTACATTTAGTTTTGCAAAACCAAAAAGTGCATGGAATTCAAGGTATCATAATTTGGTAGATTTTAGTCATAGAAGAATGGAATTTGTACTAATTTACTTGTCACGGATTTTAACACGGGAAAGGTTTTCGTAAGTGTAATATTTTTGCGGTTGTAACTACAATATCATTAATATTAATGGTCAACGATAAATTGGCCACTTTATTTAAAAAAAAATATTTAATTTAAAAAAATCGTTAAACAAAAACATAAAATCTTAATTAATAATTTCATTAATCAATACATTTTTATAATACAACTTCAAAGAACTTTTGAAACCTTCATTCATCTTAACTTAAAGTCAGATATTTTTTAGGGTTGTTTTCTTGGTAATGTTTGGGGCATTCTCACAATCTTTTGACTTTAGGGGTAAAAAATCTAACAAAATTAAACTTGCTAAAATAATATTTTAATCTGATAGACGAATGCCTTAATGATTTAAAATTTTAAAAAAATGGTCAGCAGCGAAAATTTTTTTATTTAACTGAGGTTTAAGTTAAACTTGCGAGTTTAATTTTCCTTACCATTTTACCCCTATAACTTTTTCTTTTCTTCTAAATTTTTACTTATAATAAATTTGCATAGTACCCACAGGACATTCAAATAAGAAATAATAACAATGTAGTACTTTTAATACAGAATTTTTGTATAACATTGTCTTAAAGGGATGTTAAAGATGGGACGTTAAGGTAAAAAAAGGGGATGGTATTGGAAAAAAGGGACAAAATGGTAAAAAAGGGACGGTAAGGATGGAACGGTAAGGAAAATTACCAACTATTTTTAGGAAAATCATGTTAAGACTAAGTGATAGCCACAATGTTCTTTGATTTTTAGAAACAGTTGTTAACATTGGATAAAATTATATATATATTTTTTTAATTTACCTCGAAAAGTGCATGAATAAACCTTGGGGACGGTGAGACTACCAATAAAGCCACGATGCTTGAAATTGACATTTAAATGCTGATTTAAATTCTGCAGTAAATTTCCTGCCAAAGAATTTTAGACATTATTTCTCTAGCATATTTCTGCATGAGAAAAAACATCCAAAAAATTCTGTGGCTGTATCTGAAATGATTTTCTGTATAATTTTATAAGAGGGATGGTAAGGAATCTAAAACACAAGGATAGAGTTTAAAAAATAATAACAACCCTAAAAATGTGTGCAGGTTAATTTTTAGCTACATATTTATATAAAACAATAGTTCCAGTTTCAGAAAAAAATTACATCGAATTATTTTTATGGAAACAAGTTTGTCCTCACTGCTCCAAACTTAAAAATCAGCATCAGGGACACGGGACGGTAGATGAGTTTTCCTGATATTTGGACCCCCAACATCGTCCAAAACTTATTTATCTCGTTAATATTGTTATGCAACCATGCAATGGGGTGTTCCCCAGTATATGAAATCAAAAAAAAAACACAAAAAGTGTATTAAATAAAAAATTATTATTCAGGGACATGAAAGTCAAAAGTTTGTGAGAATGCCTCATTTATTTCTCTTCCCTTTTCATTCGAAATTTACAAAAACATTAACATAGCTTTTAGTAACATTTTTAACTTATGAAATTACCAATCAGATGTAATACGTACTTTTCTACAACGTTCACGAAATATTCTGATTTTAAACTACGAGGGATGTTCAGTAAAGAATTGGTATTTTCTTCATAATTTATTAAATAAAAATTTAGTTTTGTGTTATTACTTAATTAATAAGAAATATATAGTAATTTTTCAATTTATATTTTTCTAACAATACGTCTGTGGAAGCAGCGGACTTTCAGATACTTTCAATATCGCCTATGGGTACGATGGAGGCAACACGCGATAAGCTATACGCAGCGTTGAAATAATGATTTCGTTTTAAAGACTTTGTCAGCCGAAGTTATGAAATGCTACTGGAGGTTTATCGTAAGTTTATTCTTCTTTATAGTGCAATTAGTGCATAGTTTGGAACACTTAATGAAGGAATATAATCAACTTCTAAGGAAAATGCAGCCGGGGCTCCAGTCACTTCACTTACAAAAGGTAATACAGTACGCTTAACGGGCCTAAACGGGACTGAGGGTTAGCCGATTAAGAAAAAAACCGGTTAAACCGGAAAAGTAGAAAAATTTAAAAAAGTAACTGCTTCTTTAATTATTGAAATGCGTAGGATGCATTTAGTATTTTAACTTGTGTACTTTTAAAATGTACATATTTTCTATATTTTGTGAAATGAATACTAGTTGTAATTAACTGAATTGAAATAAAAGTTCATAACAAGTTCATAATAACAAAAAGTTCATAATAACAATTATTGAACAATATTTAATGCAAATTAAATTGTTGAAAATCTTTTTACATACCTTTATAAGAAGTTGAAATTATTTTACATTAGGTAAATTTGAGTTAATTAACCATAAAGAAATGAGAACGGAAATTTTCCTATCTGAATTTTGCCTGATGTTGGGGGGGAAAAAAGTCGACCGGTTAAATCAGAGTTCCGGTTAAGAGCAGGTCGGTTAACAGGAAGGCTACTGTATTAACACCGCCACTGTTATTGCCTCAAAAAATCGTCGGTTAACATTACCGGCGTTATCCAAAACATCTATTTATATAAAATCCAAGTCTCTGTGTGTCCCTCACGATTCCGGTAGGACCACCTCATTAAAATGAGTAATTGTTGAAAAATACTAATGCAGGGTTACCACAGTAGCGCCAAATGTTGGCCAACTTGGCGATAGCTGACTGATTTGGCGAAATTCCCATTTAAAACCATTATTCTTTCATAAAGGAGGTCACCAAAATTTAATTTAAACTCCGCTCTTTTAAGATATTTTTTCAAAATCTATGGGTGAGAATTTAAAGTACATCTTTACATCTTCCTCCCGATGCTACTAATAAAATAACCGCCAATAGACGACGCTGTACTGTATGAGCTCCTAACTGTGCGATTTTAATGTGCTTTAGGTACTTTTCCAGTATAGGTGCCTTGGCGAAAAAGGAAATTTGGCAACATATTTTCTGGGAACATATCCACTGTTTCATTTTATATACACATGCATTTTTTTCGATATTTATACGATTTATTTAACATAAAAAAGCCGTTTCTCTAATTTTATACAGAAACAGATGTAATTTGTACATAAAAACATGAATAATATACATATAAAATAAACATATAAAGAAAAAAACGCTCATCAAGTTTGTTTTCATAGCTGTTTATATGATTTGACAACAAATCTCAATATTTTTCCGTTATACGGACACCATGCCAAAATGTATACTAATGCGCCAATTATTTCAAAATGCTAAAAGATATTTGTAATTTTATGCCAGCAGTTTAATATGAGTTTTATTTTATTGCTTTATTATATAACAGTTATTTGTTCAATTATTTTAAGTATATATTTGTGATTTAATGAAATAGTCTATTTATATAAAATCCAAGTCTCTGTGTGTCCCTCACGATTCCGGTAGGACCACCTCATTAAAATGAGTAAGTGTTGAAAAATACTAATGCAGGGTTACCACCGTAGCGCCAAATATTGGCCAACTTGGCGATAGCTGGCTGATTTGGCAAAATTCCCATTTAAAACCATTAATCTTTCTTAAAGGAGGTCACCAAAATTTAATTTAAACTCCGCTCTTTTAAGATATTTTTTCAAAATCTATGGGTGAGAATTTAAAGTACATCTTTACATCTTCCTCCCGATGCTACTAATAAAATAGCCACCAATAGACGACGCTGTATTGTATGAGCTCCTAACTGTGCGATTTTAATGTGCTTTAGGTACTTTTCCAGTATAGGTGCCTTGGCGAAAAAGGAAATTTGGCAACATATTTTCGTGAACCTATCCACTGTTTCATTTTATATACACATATTTATATAAAATCCAAGTCTCTGTGTGTCCCTCACGATTCCGGTAGGACCACCTCATTAAAATGAGTAATTGTTGAAAAATACTAATGCAGGGTTACCACAGTAGCGCCAAATATTGGCCAACTTGGCCATAGCTGGCTGATTTGGCGAAATTCCCATTTAAAACCATTAATCTTTCATAAAGAAGGTCACCAAAATTTAATTTAAACTCCGTTCTTTTAAGATATTTTTTCAAAATCTATGGGTGAGAATTTAAAGTACATCTTTACATCTTCCTCCCGATGCTACTAATAAAATAGCCGCCAATAGACGACGCTGTACTGTATGAGCTCCTAACTGTGCGATTTTAATGTGCTTTAGGTACTTTTCCAGTATAGGTGCCTTGGCGAAAAAGGAAATTTGGCAACATATTTTCCGGGAACCTATCCACTGTTTCATTTTATATACACATGCAATTTTTTTCGATATTTATACGATATATTTAACATAAAGAAGCCGTTTCTCTAATTTTATACAGAAACAGATGTAATTTGTACATAAAAACATGAATAATATACATATAAAATAAACATATAAAAAAAACGCTCATCAAGTTTGTTTTCATAGCTGTTTATATAATTTGACAACAAATCTCAATATTTTTCCGTTATACGGACACCACGCCAAAATGTATGCTAATGCGTCAATTATTTCAAAATGCTAAAAGATATTTGTAATTTTATGCCAGCAGTTTAATATATGTTTTATTTTATTGCTTTATTTTATAACAGTTATTTGTTCAATTATTTTAAGTATATATTTGTGATTTAATGAAATAGTTCGTAAAAGTCTGGAATTTTCAAATGTTATATTTTTTAAATGCTCACTTTAGTATCGACAATATTTTTATTTTATTTTTCAAATGCCTCAATTCACGTGATTTTCATTTTGCGTCAACTATTACGCTTGGCGACAATGGTATCCGTATAACGGAAAAGTACCAAAATCTCACTTTCTGATGCCCAAATTACACCAAGCTTTTTTTAAAAAACGCCAAAGCCCCTGCAGTGGAAAAGTATCAAACTGTCTATTATTTTGCGATATCTGTGTCATAGTTTATACTATATGCAAGGTGAGTGGGGCGAAGAGTTTAAACATTAAATATTAAAGTTTCGGCACATATGTCATATACGCCCCATGTTGGCGCGATTTTTTTCTGACGCCAATGTCATATACACAACGGGTACTTAACTGTCGCCAAAGTGTCGTTATTTTGCTTGATATGGTAACCCGGATGTTGTTGTTTATGCTGTTGATGTTTTCGCCAAATTGACGTCGGAAAAATATCGCTCCAATATATGGTATATATGACAACTGTGCCAAAGTTTCTATAAAGCAGTATAAGACTAAAAAATTAAGAATAAAATAAATGCAAAATAACACTAAAGAAGAAAGAAAAATCATGCGTTAAGCATAGAATATGAAACACTTTAACAAACACATCCTGAATGCTTTAACAAAACTTCGTTATTTAGGGAAATAAGGTAAATAAGATAACTAAGTAAACATTTTAGAAAACGCATAAAATTTTTTAAAAATTGATTTCAGCAGTTACCATCATAGCCAATAGTACCGATATTACATGCCACTATTTAGCTAAAATTTAATTTAAACTACTCTTAAAGCTACTGAAATCACATTTCCAGATATTATCATCCATAGACGGTTATGCATCCAATTCTTTGCGTGACCCTGTATATCATTTTATCTATATTCTACAAACATTTCTTAGTAAACTAAATGCAGTTCAGCGTAAAACTGCACAACTCCTTTAAAAACCTTTAAAAACCTTTAAGCAATTTATTCTCTTACTCAGTAACCCTTACGAATTCTTTTGTGTAGCCCTGCATATGAACTGTAGCATTTATACACACGGTATAGTATGCATAAATGTAGTGAAACATAAAAGCGCATATCATAATTAAAAATGCATTTCTAGCAATCATTGCTTATGTACAATACTTCGGAGAAAAGTTTCTTGGCGAGAAAGCAGTTTGCCAACGTATTTTCTGACAACCTATTTACTGCTTCATACTCACAAGCAATTTTTTGCGTATGAATACAATTTATTTAATGTAAAAAAAGCTATTTACCCATTTTTATAAAGAAACAGAAGTAATTTTTGCACAGATGTCATATACGCATCGGGGTTGGCGTGATTTTTCTCTGACGCCAATTCGGAGAAATACCAGTTACTTATATATTTTTAAATTATTTGCTATCATTTTGAAAAGGAAATAATTATAAATAAATAAAAGTTTGAATAATAACTATAGAACAAAACAGTTTACATAATTTAAAAATAGAAAATAATAGTAAATAAACAATTTACTAATAAATAAAAAACAATAGCCGGATTACCATAGCAGGCAAAATAAGGTACATATGTCATATTCGCCCCATATTGGCGCGATTTTTTTCTGTCGCCAATATCATATAGGCAACAGGTACTTAACTTGCGCCAAAGTGTCGTTATTTTGCTTGATGTGGTAACCCGGATTATGTTTATGCTGTTGATGTTTTCGCCAAATTGGCAACCGAAAAAAATCGTGCCAATATGGGGCGAATATGACATCTGTACCAAAAAATATTATATATATTTAGAAACGATTTTTTAATGTATATAAGTGCATATATAAACAAAAATAAAAGTTCATTAGATTTGTTTTCATAGCTGTTTATATATTTTGGCAACATATCTCATTTTCTGATGATCGAATTACGCCAAGCTTTTTTTAAAAATCCAGTATAATGGAAAAGTACGTAAATAAATAATTAACAGAAATAACCAATTATACAAACTAAAACTTTTTATTTCGAGATCAAAGCATTGTTTTTAATTTCGATTAAAAATACATATATCCTTGGATAACTTTAGTTGAAATTAGGTTCGCGGCTTAATATCTCATTCCATAAACCTAAACAAACACAAGTGATTCATTCATCGTGAACCGTAAAAAATATTAAATAATTAAGGTAATCATTCACAAAGTAAGTTCTCCAACAATCAATGGACAATATTCTAATGACGTCATAGTAGATAAAATGGTGGCGGTATCATCTCTTTATGGTTTGAAATCACAAAGATTTAATTTTGCAATGTCTCTTAGTAACATTATTTTATTGTTATATTTATGATCTCAGAACAAAAGCATATTTTTTCATTATTTAGTTATTAAAGACGGAAAAAAATTATAAATGTGCATGATTTGAAAAATTTAAATAATTTTCTTTCTTAAAACTAAAAAATAACATCGGGAAGTAACAGCGAGTTTAAGTTAAATAAGTTTAGCTGTTTAATTCTGTTGTAATATTCAAAATAACTGTATTTATTAGATTTCAGTAAACAACATCAGGGTCCGATTAAACTTTGAAGTTAGAGGAATTACAATGTCATTTCAGGACCTTTCTTTTGGAGAAGCTTTTGTAAATTCCACATATACATGTAAACTCTTCAGTGTTAGAAATATTAGTCCTAGGACTGGCATAACATGAGAACGGCCTGCAATTTTACACAAATTTTAGAAAACTACTTTATATCAGAAATTTTACTAAAAACTGTTTACTTTTTTGTTATAGAGACCCACACTATTAGAATTATGACAAATTGCAGCCAATTTCGCCAAAGTCGTAACCAAGATCGTGAAGCACACATATATAATACCATATAATACCATTTCGTGAAATCGTATTTAATAGTATTTAACTTACTTCAAGTGTGTAATTTATTCATTTTTAAGGCTTAACAATCTACACTGGTTATCAAAAATTAAGGAAAAGTCACAAAATGCTAATTTTCAAATACGCGGACACTCAAAAGGAAGTAATATAATTCGAGTAATTACTATCTCTACCACACAGCTAGCCCATATAAGATCTCATTCATGTCACACATGGTCACAAGTGTCACAGTCACTACGGTGAAGCAAAAAAATAGGAAATTTCATACATCTCACTATGAGTCTCAAATGATCACAATATGTGACTCCACTGAGAAGTCAATGTGACTGCTGCTTTGTGACGAGTCACCAGGTGACTTTACAATGTAGTTAAATCGTGACCCTCATGTGACTGTACTGTCATTTTGAGACTCAATTTCTTAGTCATCATGAACGTTTCATTATGATAAGTCACCAAATAATATCGTATTATAGTCACATGGAGACTTTTCCCAAAAGAGCACAATGGTGACTTCACAGTAGTTTCTCTGTCACCTGAACGTCATCATGTGACTTTAATGTGACATTATTGGTAACTTATCACAATGCAGCGTTCACGATGACTTTGAAATTGAGTCTACAAATCATGAGAGTCACAATGTAACTACATTGTAAAGTCACATGGTGACTCGCCACAAAGCAGAAGTCACAGTGACGTCTCAGTGGAGTCACATATATTGATCATTTGAGACTCATAATGAGATTTATGGAATTTCCTATTTTTTTGCTTCACCGTAGTGACTGTGACACTTGTGACCATGTGTGACATGAATGAGATGTTATATGAACTAGCTGTGTTGTAGAGATAGTAATTACTCGAATCATATTATTTTCTTTTGAGTGTTCGCGTATTCGAAAATTAGCATTTTGGGACTTTTCCTTAATTTTTGATAACCAGTGTAAATTGTCCAATATATGAATTTTAAAAAATGTAAACAAAGATTGAATAGACATGACCGCAAAGAGCCTCAAATCTGCATAACACTTGGAACCAAACTGCGCAGATTAATGGTCTTCTACTGTACACAGTTTTTTGCTAAATGTGTTTCGCTAAATATGTTTCGTTCTTAAAATGTGTTATTTTCATCTATCACTGCGGAACAAACGAGAAAACTCATATTCTTGCACATGAGTTGTATATATCTTTATATCTAAATTTCCGTCATTTTTGACGGGCTACCTTTCTAGTAATAGATATAATTAGGATAATTAGGCGCCACCCACAAGTTTCTAACAGAAAAACAGAACATGTGACGTGTTTGAACGTGATGGGTTCCAAGAATTAGTATAAATTAACAGGGCGTTCGACTTTATATTTGTTCACAGTAAAGGCGATATTACAGAACATGCAATGAATTTACTAATGTGAAGAAACACATTCGTGGAAAGCATATTTCATCATCAAAATCATTAGTGCGGTCGTGCATGCGATTTCTAAGGATGTAACATAAGATATCATCTTCCAGGATGACTTTATAGATTGAAACAAAAACAGAAGACAAGTGCATTGAACGAAACGGTGACTACATTTAAAAGGATAAGCAAAATGTGACCAATGATTGAGGGGTTTTTTTCAGTATGATCATTCTATGTTGAACTGCAACTCGTATATGATGTTTCATTTTGCGGACATTATGGGTGTCTTCTTTTTTATGTTAAACTAATTAGGTGTCATAAAACGACAGATCTCTGGCGCAAATGGCAACATTTTAAAATCACTTTTACTTAAATTAATAGCAATTATATTTCATAACACTTACAGAGATACCATATTTAATGTAAAGAAAATTAAATGTTTTGAAATAAATGGAATATAGAGATTACAACTTTTTACATAGCCTTAATTTGTTTTAAGTATAGGTTTAAATTTATTGTATGTATTATTTTAGGTGCAGACATCTGAAAATTGTAACTGAATCTGTGATTTCAAAAACTACATAAGTTCCAGTTTAAGAAATAAAAACTGTTCTGCACACAATTACTAAATATTTTAGAACTATTCTGTGTTCAGTCCATTTCTTATGACTATAAATATGTTTGTCGGATATCAGTTATTTTATTTTATAATAATTTAAATTGAAAAAAAAACCAAAAAAACATTTAACTATCTTTTGGACTTATCATGTTAATGCGCTCTATGAGATTTAGTTCCCTATAACTAATCCAAAAAATATTTAAATCCTATTTTCATTAGGCATTTGACAATATTATCATAAATTAATTAGGTTTGCAACTTAACCCTTAAATACTAACTCAAATTCACACAGCAAAACTTAACAATGGTGTATTTTGTTCACCTAAACTTCTAAGAAAATACAATAATGTTTTATCATAGTAATTTCTAGTCAAATATTTTTACCACGTAGTTCGATAAATTTAATAAACCCTTAACAATGAGATGTAGGACAGTACTGTGGAACAATGCGCATTTGTAACATGCATATTTAACTTTGTAAAATTTAACGGTGTGCAAAATACACCTGCAAGAAAAATTAAGGGTTAAAGATTACTATTAAGTGTATAAATATCATATATTACGTATTTTTAATACCACAGTTGTCTAATAATGTTAGTCGCCTTTTATAATCGCATAAAATTAAATATTTGGAACATTACTAGGCGAAAATAAAGGTATTTTAAATCTATAATCCCCACATTTATTTATAAGGCACATACTCATATTTTAACACTGTGTTAAGATTACATTTTCTACTTGCTCTTTCATTGGATATTTAAATGTATATTGATATTATCATTGACTAATGTTGTTTTATCAATACAAAACAATTTGGGATGACAGTAGATAAATATTGTAATTAATGTTTTTCCTAAACTTGTGGAACTAATATCAAAGATACGTTTTCAAGAAAAAAAAGAGTATTTCGAAAAATGTTGGCTTTGTAATCACCGATTTTAATTATTGACATCGATATAAATATATATAGATATTTAGCCATTTTGATACTTACTTTTACATTTATTTTCTTCATAATATTGTGTAGGGTCTTTACATTTGCAAAAAGCAACTTCTGTCATTGTATCATAGGTGCAGTCAGTTTTGTCTGTTTCGCAGTCAAGTTCTGTACAATCATCGATGTCTTTGCAGTGATCACCACTGGTTCCTTTCTTGCACTTGCAAAAATCATAGCTTCCGCTAGTCTCACATTTACCTCCATTTTGACACGTCGAATTAGAGTTGTCACAGGTTTCTTAAAAGTAAGAAAAATCTTCATAAATTTAACATGTAATTTCCATAATTTTATTTCTTGGACACACTTTTATGAAATCTATAAATGCTAAATAAAACAGTATTGTGAAACTATTATATTAGTATTAGGACAAATTGTACAAAATCTTAAAACATCTATTTCAATATATATAACAATTACGTAGTAAGAGAACATGAAACTGATTGGATTATAATTGGATATGTAAAAATTAACATCAGTAGTTTAACTTTTCAATGAAAGGGCCTGCCAGTGCTCACAGATGTGTTTTCTCCATGGTTGGAGTAGCACAGCTGAAGCTACAAAATTGAAAGTTTAAAAAAAATTTTGTATCTTCATTAAATCCAAATGTGTTTTTTTTTTCTTTTCTGCGAATGTTGAACTTTTAAGATTGTCTCAATTTCCACAGGAAAGCATTTGGACAAGAAATTTAATGTTCTATATTTCTCGAAGGAAACTTAAAACTACATAGCTAATATGATCTAATTATAGCTAATTATAGCCTTCATTAATTCTAATGTTGCTTGGTATTTCGAAGTGATAGGGGAAAATGCTACACGCTGCGGCCCGAACCGTAGTAAGGGGAACCTTTTTATACTTCGAATAATAAAATAAGTTTACGTGGGCAACTGGACCACGATTTTACATTATGACTCTAGAGATTCTGGCAATTCAGCTTCCAAAAGCTAATTTTCATTTTAATTAAAGTCAGAACCTTTGGAAATGTGTTCCGTTAGATTCACTTTATCCGAAAGGAACTTCCAAAATTACATTTTAATACCTAAAAATAAAAAAATATATATATTTCATCTTTCTTTCTTCGTGGGTCCTGTTGGCCTTTTTTTATGGCGCAACTGAACCAGGTAGATCTGTGTTCCACACGTATTTGTTTTTGTTTTCTTAATAAGGGGTATGAGGTCCTATTTGAAAACGTGCTAATAACTTTAAAAAATTTAAACCAGGCAGATCATGTAAATTTTAAATCAGCTAAAGAGCGTTGTAAGGGAAACCTTTAATGTCAAGGTTTCTAAACAAAGCCTCAAATGTGTAATTATTAGATTTATTTATACAAAAACATAAGAATTACGTAAGTACTTGTGTACTTTAGGTTAGGTAATAAGTATAAACACTACATGGGTACTTTGGGAAAAAAATAAACATGATAAATCTATGAACAAATATGTGCGTAACTGGTTATGTATCTTGTTCTCTTTCTTATTTACCTCTTTGATAAGTCGAATAAATCTGTGGAGAATAAACCATGTTTTGATATCAAAGAGAACTATTTTTTATTGGTTTCAATAATTTTCTAAGAATGTCACTTTGTTTTATGTACGCCTATTCAATCTGTATCGTTAAATTTCGAGATTTGCTTATCTCAGATAACAAATTTGAGTTGATACCAGGCAACATGCTTTTATAAAATTTTATTATTTAATTTGAATAAGGTTCTATATAATTTTCTTCATTCCAAGCAAAAAAACCAATGGCGAAATTAATTTCCCTTAATAAGAGAAACTTCAAAACGTTATTATAACTTTTGGGTTAATTGGATCCCACGTGGTCCAGTTACCCCTGATATTTGTTTCAGTTACCCCATTCATAAAAAAATTATGGGGTAACTGGAACACCGACCTTCATGTTCTAGTAAAAGAAACAGTGAGGCAGTTAAGTGCTATAAAATTTAACAAATTTGAGTTTTTTTCCCGCGTCACAGTTTTATTAATTGAGCTTAGTTGTACCCCATGAGACAAGTCTATCCACTCGACTTGTGACATTCCCTGTTCATTGTTCAAATAAATTTTTTAAGTTTCCTTAAATCTGCTTCATGGCTTATTTCCAAGTCAAAATCTCTGTTTGATGATTTAGAGCAATTTACATTCGGTCACTAATGAAGGAATTTACCTTTTATTCTAATGATTGCAAATGTTTTAAATACAAACAGTAATATAATGTAGCGATTCATAATGGTCTGGATATCGTACTTAATAATTTTACTTTCAAAAGCATTGACTCAAGCAAAATATTTCAGACGTTAATTTCTTCGACAATTTTGGATTTTCATCTCTTCAATGTTATGAATTTTCTACCCTTTTTTTGTTTAACATGAATCATTAATATTTATACAATGTATATGAGATCCAAAACAAACTTTATCCCCCAAATGCTTCCGTTGGAAGACAAAATGTGTAAGACCCTTTTGAATAAGGATTGTTTAATAAAACTCAGCATCCTAATGAGAAAAATAAAAGTACACAAACTACATACACAAGCTCGAAAAAGTGACTACGTACTTAGAAAATCCAGAACTGTCAAATATTTAAAAAATATTAAAATAGGTAAATCATGGATAGCTGCACCCTTAAGACCGCTAATTTTTCTTTCTTATATTAATGATTTTTGTACTGAACATTTAACCTATCTAAGCCCAGTGGTGTAGTGGTGTTGTGGTTTAGTGGTCAGAGCATCTGACTACCGCACCACAAGTCGAGAGTTCGACTCCCGACTGGGCAAGGTTCACTCAGCCTTTCACCCCTTTGGGGTCGATAAAATGAGTACCAAGCTTGCTTGGGAACTAAACACCGAGGGGCTCGCGTTAGGCTGACCACCTGGCCGGGGCGCATGCTGCATAGCACCTCGGGGCCCAGGGTCAAGAAAACAGAGATGGGCACTGTCAGCCCTGATCCTTCTTGGATTGTATAGCCACAGAGTTTAGTTTTTATTTAACCTATCTACTACAATATTTTTTGTAGAACTTCATACAAAATATTACTTTAATAAATACCAGATAAAATTGAATTTTTATCAAAAAACTTAATCAATTATTTTGGTTAACTATCCTGTACCCCAGGGTTAGAAGCACCACTTGATCGGAATAGATTCTCCAGACAGTACCTCTAGAAGTAGGAAGAAATATGGCTGCAACCAATAACCTAACACATTATTTGATACCTATTTCAACAACATTCACTAAACATTTCATGAAAAAATACATTATCTTTCATCTTATTTTCTCTAAAAAATACATTATATTTCATCTTATTTTCTCTAAAAAAAATACATTATATTTCATCTGCTACTATCTCTGTTATACGAGAACATACAACAAAAGACAAACTTACCTTTTTTATAAATCGCCTTTTTTACAAATATAACTTTTATTTGAATTAAATCACTGTAGCTTCGTGTACTACGCTTTTTATAACGATTGAGATCAAAAGAACATAACTAGCTCCGTCGCATGTCCAATAGCTAAAATATCGTGACTGGGGCAATTAACCCAACGGGGCATTTAACCCGGATTTACCCTAATTAAAAACGATTTCTACTGTTATAATAAATCTTTCAAAACTTCACTTCTACATCTTTTTTCGGCAAAAGAAAAAAAAAAAAATCTTAAAATTTCTAATTTGTTTTAAAAAGGTAGCAAATATTGTCATAAAAACCTTCGGACATTTGTCGGACTTTAAACTGAACCAACTATTATAAATTTAAACTAGTCGAGTATGCCAATCAGAAAACTTTCTTCTTTATTATACATGCTAATACTTCAAAATTCGGTAGCTCAGTGCCAAAATTAAATGGCAATCTATAACCATCATGAGGATTCTAAAGATATGAAATTCCGTGCATTAATTCTAGAGATACGACAATAGCTAAAATTGTGTAAATCATGCAAACTACAACATAGCATCGCCACCTGTTGGGCGATTTATACAAAAACCTAATCAGCAATAATTTATACAAACGTTTAACTGAATCTGAAGTTTAATGAAAATCCACGCATTAGTTTTTGACATAGGGATGGTGCAGATATCGGGAAAAATTCTCATTAGCAGCGTCACCTTTCTGGCGATTTATTCCAAAAACTAATCAGCACCAGTTTATATCAAGGTCTAATTTAATCTATAGTTTTGTGAAATTCCTTGCATTAGTTCATGAGATAGAGTGCCCACAAAATTTTTGTCACATACAGACAGACTGAAAGAGTGACAGACATTTTCTAAAATCCATCAAATCTTGTTTAGGATCTTGTAAAACGTATAAATGCATTGAGAATCGGAAGTCGAAGTTTTCCACGAATCCAATACTTTCTCCTTATAAAGATAGAAGAAAGTAAAAATGAACTTATTATATTATTTAACATTAAAAATAAATGGTAAAACCTTTGAAAATATTCCCTTTATCTTATTGCAATACTTTTATTTGGATATATGGAGAACTTCATATTTCGATGTTATGGATTGTTCATCATTTCTTTTTATTCATCTAAACATTTTTTCGATTTGTGTCTTGATATAAAGGTATCATGAGAAAAGTTGCTCAAGTATTTAGCTGTTAAACATTTTGGCAATCTTTGACTCTATTAAAGCCGAACTATTATCAAACACAACTTAGGACTTATTGCGAAATATAGAGGTGTCGAAATTTTGATTTTAGCTTTAATGTCACCATGAGTTGCACAGATTACATAACTACTTCTATTTTTTCTTGCTTTTTCTCCAATTACCCTACTAAACAGTTATAAAGGTAAATTTTAGATTGTGAAAATTATTTCAGATAACAACGCACGATCAACTATGTATCAGCTTTAACAGTATGGCAAATTTTTAATTCTAATATGCATTGGATAAACCAAGATTTAACCAGGGTATGCATTTAAGCAATTTTATACATTTAAGCAACTTTTATGATAGACTTAATTTTGTTTAGATGCAAAGCAAGAATCATATTTCGAAAAAGCAAACGTATTATCTTTTCCTGTATGGGTATACTTACAAATTAACCAAAAATTTTACGCTGGCCGGAAACTTTTGGCCGCTACTGTAAATTCTTAGCTGATGTCAATACAAAACTAATGCAGCAAATAAAACCTTTTTCTTTTTACTTATCAACATTCACGTTCCATACTATAAGGGTAATTATAAGATTTGAAAACTCCTTTAACTATAAGGGTTTGAATTCACTATCAACCTAGAAAATTATGCACTTAATACCTCATTAAAACAGAAAAATAAAAAATATAAATCAACCTCACCAGGACAACGGACCCAATTAAATATTCAAAATTTATCAAGGAAGAAAATTATACGACATATTCTATCTATTTCTAGTGATAAACCAACACATGTTTGAAAATATATCGCTCCATTTCTCTTCCCTAAAATGCTTCTTCCATTCCTTTATATATATATATTTCCTAAGGGACCGTCATTAAACTCGTCTTTGTCCATTTGTGACATTTTTTTATACATAGCTGCAGAACATTATATACATATTTTAATATTTGTACTTTTCGATATACTTGGTAAATACTTGCATTAGAAGTTATAAAATAAGTGGGGAAAACATTCTGTAAATTGATTTCTAAAAAGTGATATGCTAACAGAATATCATCATGGCACCTAATTTAGGATTTCGAAGTATCAAAATGAAAATATTTTGTCGTAAAATATTACTACCGAATGCTAAGTTCTTAACCTGATTTTATAATGGCTTTCACTTACTCCTACATGTCCATCTGATTTTGTCAAATTTTAGTTCTGTATCATAGCATCTACAAATTCCTGTACTTTCTACTTGATCAAAAACACATCGTGCACCCGAATTCTCTTCAAATCCACAAAAAGTAATATTATTCACACAATCATTGACAAGTTCACATAAATATCCACTTGTTCCTTCTATGCAAGAGCAAAACTTTTCGCCTTCGCTTTCTTTACATGTTCCACCATTGTCACAGGTTTTGTTTTTTTCACCACATGGAACTGAAATATTAAATAGATGAAGTTAGTAATATTAGAAAAAATATAAGTATCTGCTAATAAAAGTTTAAAAAATAAAAGTAAACGTGACAACTATGTTATGATATTATATATTTTTACATTCGTTATTTAATGTATGAAAACCATTAAAAATATGATATATAATATGTAATGATGACATAAACTTACAAACTGTAATATCTTAGTGTAAACATTTACGTACATATGCCACACAGACAGATGCCAAATAGTTTTCAAGCGAGAAAGAAATATCGTCAAATTTAGCCCAAGGATAAATCGTTAAAAGCAATGCAAACTTCGTGCAGTTCCCCTTTATTCCCTATGTCATATAATAACTTTTGTTCTTTATGCATACATTGTCTTATAAGTGGGTACAGGGAATGTTTTAATTTTTTATTATTAAACTTATGTTATTCTATTTCACCTAGTATATTTAAAAATTCACTGTAATAATGACTCTCACTTATATGAAGGCATGCACATATAGTTAAACACATAGGCGTATGCTCTCACATTATACGTGTAAAATACCCAAATAATAAAATATCCTAACGCATGTCGTAACTTCTTTTTGGAATGTTGCAGGCTAAAGCAGTATCCAAAGCGATTCCTTAATTAATGATTTTCTACACAACTGTAAATTTTATTGAGGCTACCTCATGAATGATAACAGTATGATACTTGACGCGATATAATATAAATACAAAAACAACGTTCATAGCGCCAGCACTTTACATTTCGCTGCATACTAGTTTTGGTAGCATTAAGCGTATTTTCCTCAATGCAAAAAATGACGGAAACTTGCTCCAATAAATAGGAGAGTAAGGTTTATTAACCAATAGAAAAACAGGAGATTACGGGTAACAGGCAGTAAGAAAATAGTGTTATGAATGGATCCAAAAATGTGCAAAAGGCTAGGAGAAATTAAGAAAAAGAGGCTTTTTCTCCTATTTTGTACCAAACTCTTCTGTAAATAATCAATTAAAAGCTTTGGCCATTGACACACCAAATATTGACTGACACATAAAACAAATATAATAGTGCAATGGCATTCGCTCCATTTTCAGAAAAATGGAAAGATATTCAAAGAAAAGGTCGCATATTGCTTTAAAGTCAAGATCAAATTCACCGATAAATTTTATTTCATTTAATGTTCGTTTGATAATACCGATCAGTTTTGCGGTCGAAACCTGCTTGTAGCTATCTATAATATAAAGGACAAACGTATCTGTTCGTAACGCTGACGTCATTTTGCGAATGGCAAAATTTCACAATCAAATTTCGGTTTTGCAATTTTCACTAATGCAATTTTTTATTCTTCTAACCATCGTACGTTTTCAATTTTTACACCGTCATATAGGAAAAGAAATCTATTTTCAAATTTATTTTGCGTGAAAACTGTATCTTAATTGACTGATTAATTTTTTTAAAATAATTTTCAAGCATATTTTTTTATAATTTGTCTCTATCACGTGCCAGCCCCACTGCATAATAATAAAAATTTTGCTCAAAAAGAAGTAAAAACAGTTTAACTTTTATTTCTGACTAATTTTCCATAAAACAGAAATTTAACATACATGTAGTCGAACAATTTAAATTTTTACACCGACAAATTGGAAAACAAAATTTTCAAATAAAATTTGTTCGCAAATTGCATCTCCTTTTATTGATTGTCTGTAGTTTTCAAAACAATTTTCAAGTATGAAGTGTTTTTAAATTTATCTCTATCGCGTAAAGCTGAATTACAAAAGATTAATCCATTTCCCCTTAAAACAATGTAAATAGTTCGGGATTGTCTTACAGATAATATTCGATAAAATAATTACTGTGTGGTGTTATTTATGACGGCCGATTACCAACACTAGGGTTATAGGCCCGAGGGGGAGTGCCCTCCGTGGTGGTCTTGCTAAGTGATCCTAACCCGTATTTACATAAGGTTATCCAAGGTTCAAAGAAAACCACGAAGAACTTCAAACGATTAGGCCTACGGGCGCGACTGGGTTCGAACCCAGCACATCCCGTCTACCAGCGTTAAGAGCAGAACCTTTCGGTCACTGGTAGGGCCATATAATAATTAAAACTACCTCTATAAATAAATAAATAAATAATAAAAATAAAACACAAATTTAACTTACATATAATTGAACTACGCGCTTACAAGAGCTGGAAGGATCAGAATCAAAGAGGCTGTCGTAAGTAGTAAGATCCAGGGATTCTAACTCGACTAATACGAAAATATCGTGTTTGATAAGTTTCAAAACCTTATTTGGTTGCATAATTGATATAAATCATATAAAAATGCTTTTTTGGTGTTAGTGGGCAATCTAAAAAATATATTGTATGTAAAAAAAAAAAAAAAAAAAAAAATTAGAGTTTTCAATTTAGAAAGATGGTTTTCACATCTACTCTGTAATCCTAGAAGGCCGGGTTCGATACCCTAGTACATATAAAGCACACATGGGAATTTCATTCCGGCTGCTTGTAACTTGAGTTCTGTTTGATATATTTTTATAGGACTTGCACTGTTAGTTAGATAATATTTCAGGGCAGGTTTTAATGTACAAAATAATGTTCTACAAGTGTTAAGTTATATAATTAAGGGTGAAAGTTCTATAATCAGTTAAACTCGAATATGAGAGATTTATCCTTTTTTTAATTTCACTGGAAATATGAAGCTTTATGAAATATTTGGCTTTTCGGATTTTGATAAAACTTTCACCGTTAGTTAGAAAATTTTTCAAGGAGGGTTTTAGTATGTATCACATTGTTCTCCGCCACTTATTTATAGAATTATGGGGCAAACTCTACAATCAGATGAACCCGAATATGACAGATTTGTCTTTTTTATTTCACTGGATGAGTTCATTGTTAGTTAGATAGTTTACCAGGGATGTTTAGTACATTGCATTTCTGTCTATAATTCTTTACCCAACTCTTCTGTAAATAATCAATTAAAAGCGTTGGCCATTGACAGACCAAATGTTGTATGATACATTAGAAAACTGTATTAGCGCAATGGCTTCGTACCATTTTAAAAAAAGTGGAGAGATATTCCAGTAAAAGTCTCTATTGTTTTAAACACAAGATGAAATTCACTCTTTTATTTTATTTGATTCACGTTCCGTTTATTAATACCGATCAGCATTGCAGTCGAAACCTGTTAGTGTAGATGTAAAACACAAATGGAAATTTCTGTCCGGCTGTTTATAACTTTAGTTCTATTCTATAGATTTTGATAGGACTTGCACTGTTATTTCAATAATATATCAGAGTAGGTTTTTGTTTGTGACATATCGTTCTACTTTGCTTATTTATAGAATTATGAAGAAAAGTTCTGTAATCAGATACACCCGCTTATGAAAAATTAGTATTTTTGAATGAATTTTCTGATGAATTGATTGCTATGAAATTTGCACTCTTAGTTAGATCATTTTTGAGGTAAGGATTTAGTATATAAGGTATCAGTTTACTTTGTTTAATCATAGAGCTGTTAGAAAAAAATTCTTATCATGTGAATCAATTATGAAATATTAGCCTTATAAAATAGTTCCAACGAACAGTTTTCGAAGTGATTTGAAGTGGTGGTTTGGTTATTTTTCAAAGGTGGTTTTAGTCAATTTAGTATATCGTTTAGTGTTGCTTAAATATAAAAATGTGGAATTTTTTTTTTTTTTAATCAGGTGAACCCAATTATGAAACATTGGTCTTTTTAAAAACTGTAATGTACAGTTTTTTATACGACATGCACTATTAGCTAGATAATTTATACAAAAGTAAAATGTAAAAATTACATGTAAAATTTTCATTCCGAATTGCAAAACTTACATTCTATGACAGCGAATCCGCAGGCAAAAGATAGTATCATATAAAGTGCAAACATGAATTTCGTTCCGGCTCCTTATAACAAGAATTCAATTGAATGGATTTTGGTGAAACTTGCACTGTTAGTTATACAATAGTTGCATGAAAAATTTTAGTATATTGCATATCGTCCTATAAGATGCCTTTTTAGAAAATTTTGGCAGAAAGTTCTATAATCAGGTAAATCTGATTATGAAAGATAAACTTCTTTTTAAAGTTCTATTGATGACCTTGTTAACTAGATAATGTTTTAGGAGCATTTCTTAGCTATAGAACTGTGATGGGTATTTGTAATCAATTGAATACGATTATAAAAGATTAGCTTTTTAAAAAGTTTTACCATAAGGGTTTTGAAGGGAGTTCCACTGCTGATTAGAACATTTTTGAAGGATAGTTGTAGTATATACTATCTCGTTGTATGTTACTTGGCTATTGAATTATGGAAAAATTGCATAATGAAATTAACCCGATAATGAAATGTTGGTTTAGAAAATAGTGTGCTAAATGTATTTTGATGGGGCTCGCAAATAATTAGTTAGGCAACGCTTCAGGAATAGTTTTAGTATACTGCATATTGGTCTATCTTTCCTTACCAAATCCCAATGTAAAAAATCAACTATTCCGCAACTGCCTAAATTTCTTCTGACACATTAGAATATATAATAACGTAATGACATTCGTATCGTTTGCAGCAATGCAGAGGGCATTCCAGTTAAAGGTACATATTGTTTTCAAACAAACGGTCAAATTCACCGATATATTTGGTTCGATTTAAGGTTCGTTTGGAGAAACTGACCAGCAAAACGGACGAAGCCTGCTATTTCTATATATAAACAGGATGAGCACTGCACCCATTCCTGTCCACACCCATTAACTTCAGAACAGCGAGATCTATGACCATAAATGTGGAATCTAGTTGTAGTACAATGAACGTGCGTTACACGAGGAGACCGCTTACAGCGCTACTTAGTGAAAATTAGCAGAGTTAGCGTTTCTACTGCGAAAAAGGTTTCAGCTACAGAAAAACTCAATTAAAAATGTATACAGTGTCTTCGATTTTATATGAAGTGTTGGCTTATATTCAGAAATAACTAATTGGAAATCCTGAAAGATAATTATTTATATCCAATCACCAGCGTAAATACGCCATTATTTGTACGCAGAAGCGTGGCATTATAGGACAGACGCAAAAGTACTAACAAAGCTGCCATTTTTAAGTAACTCCACAGTTTTACACTACCTACTGCAAAAGATCCGTTTGCGTAGCTCATAGAGACTTTACTATACCTACACACCACATGATTATGGCCTTAGCGGTCGCTGTCCCAAAGTCAATTTGGACAGAAATTTAGTGAGCAACCTGTGTGGAAGTACTTTTTTTTTCTTCAGATGATAAGTAATAAACACTACTATAGTTTCGAGAGAAATTTATTAGACATTATCGTCATCGGAAAATTAGTCGTATAAAGTAGTTTTCTCCACCAAGAGAAAATATATTGTACACTGTAAAAAAAAAAAAAAAAAAAAAAAAAAAAAAATTGTAGATTTGCCAGCACAAACTGCTGGCGTCCAAATTGCCAGCACGTTGTGCTGTTAATTTTACGCAACTACTATATTTTTCATGGTTATATAGTCAAGAAACCAAAGAAAGCTACAGCATATTCGACTGTGGTCGAGTCTGAGCGTGAGATGAACAGTACTTTGTACTGTAAAAATGTCGTTTTTTTCAGTGTACCATATTGTGATTTCTTCTTAGGTTCCTTCCAGATTTCTCGCTTTCCATTAGTTTCTTTTTTTTTTGTATCGATTTCTTATAACTAAAATTCTTCATTTTAAGCCTTCAATAAATTATTAAATTTGACGCGTTCGTTAAATTAAAATTCGTTAACGCTTTCGGTTCAGAGGTTTTTTTTTTTTCAATTTTGAGGGGAAAAAATACTTTTACTTTAATAATGTTAATAGCTGCTATCCAAATAGATTTATTGTAGTTTAATGAATATGTAATTGTCTGAAATGTAATTAATGTAGTTATTTTGCGTACTATTCAATTCATGTACACACGGCAGTAGGCTAACGGAAATTTTTTGGAGACGTTTAGAAAATGTCGTATTTAACAGATATTACAACTTTCAAATATTTTTTGCGTTTTATCCCACATGATTCGCTTAGAAAAGTAACCTATATTTTAAATAGAAAGAATGAAATAAATGCTATAAAAGAATAATATAAAAGAATTGCCAACGGTGCAAAGAGAATCAAATAAACTTTTATTATTATTATCATTACTAAAGGTCATACCATAATAAGATATGTCATGATGTCATAATAAGAAATGTATAGGCAAATACTAACATTACTACATGTAGATATTAATAAAAGTAATTGTTAAGACAAAAAAATGCTCAATGAAATAGCATGTACTATTAATAGTACGCCAGTCCCAAACGGGTTAAAGTAAATATTTTCATCTTGACAAACATTTTTTTCGTTAAAAATCCAAATAATGTTCGTTAAAGTAAAAATTATGCTGTAACGAGATTTCACTATGTATGAAGAGATAAAAAGAAAAAATGAGTTTCTCACATTTTGTAAATGGGAGAAAATCCCCCTTTTTACTACCTACTCAACCCTTTTTTAATGGTGTTTTTTAAACTGCATGTTTACTAAATCTGGTTAAAAAACTTAATACATTTAAAAATCAGACTATACATATGTGTATATATCACGTTGTAACGAAAGTTTTCCGCCACAGCTAATATCGTCTTTTCAAACAGTTCGCTTTGCCGTATTTGCTCATATTTTGTCAAACGATTTTTGGCATTTGAAAGAAAGAGACTTTCTTTATAACACTGTGTTGTGAAATTTGTAAAAAAATATCGTTATCATTAAATACAGGGTGCCTGAAATGGAACTATCACGCTAGCAGATTAGAACCAGCATTTACTTCCAGTTCTGTTGCAAAAAGTCAGCTACATAATGTCACCGAATCATGTGTACAGATTTAGGCACTACTGTTGAATCATATGACACTGTCAAGTTTTGGTACCCAAAGTTCAAAAACAAGGACTATGACATTCAAGAAGCAGAGCGCTCTGGCCGGCCTATTGATGTTGATGAGGCCCGTCTGTGTGAACTTGTGGAAGAATATCAGTATTCAACCACTCAAGAGCTAGCTAAGCAGTTAGACGTTAGTGCCATGTCCATTAACCGCGCTATGCATTACATAAACTTGATGTACAAGTTCAATCGCTGGGTGCCGCATGAGCTGACTCTAGCAGATAAGTGCAGACGTGTTCAGGCCTGCACTAATCTGCTCGAATATCAACGCAAGGACAAAATTCTGGACCGTTTCGTCACTTGTGACGAGGAGTGGATTCACTTCAACAACACAAGCCGAAAAAGGGGTTGCTCTACGCCCGGTGAGCCCGTCGGCAGCGTCGCAAAGCGCAATTTGACCAACAAAAAGATAATGTTTTGTATCTGGTGGGATTGCCGTAGTGTTATCCACAAAGAGTATCTGGAAAAGGGTAAAACCATGGACAATAAGGTGTACAGCAAGATGCTAGTCCGTGTTGACGCTGCTATCAAGGTAAAATGTCAAAATGAGTTCCGGCGCAAGAAGATAATGTTTCATCAAGATAATGCTAGATCACATGTGTTTGCATTCACCGGTTGGACTCTGTGTGGACTCGAATGGGATCTTTTGCCACACCCACCATATAGCCCCGACATCACTTCTTCGGACTACTACCTTTTTTCACACTTACAGCTACATCTTGCTGGTGCTATCTTTAATTCTGCAAAGGACGCCCGAAATGAGGTTGATCTGTTTTTGGACCCTCGGCCCCCAAGTTTCTGGTCCGAAGGCTTTGAAAAACTACCAAAACCTTGGCAGAAAATCAAAGATTCGGGTGGTGATTACTACCCTCACTAAAGGTACTGCTTTCATGGGTTTTTTTCTAATTTTATTAAGAACTTTTTTTGGCGGAAAACTTTCGTTACAACCTAATATTATTCGCTAAATGAGTAAATCTGATATCAGTTTGCTTTGAGAACTCAAGCTATAAAGATGCCCTAAACACTATCAAAAAATTACTTTTAAGGACTATTCCAGATCAACTAATACAGTGCGCTCAAAAGTATTTTGACAACCTTATATTCTCTCTTGTTTTATTCAATATAAAAATGTAAAAGAAAATATATTCCCTGTAATTGAGAACACTATGACTGGAGTTATTCAAATGTATCACGTTTCTACTTGTTTGTTTACATTCGGCACCACCGAAGAAGTATGACTCCTCCTTAGCTCAAAAGTGTTTTGCCAATTAGTTTGCATTTAATTGTTGAAGGTGTCAGTGGCGCTATAGCTTCGATTAGAGTTTATATTGACTTATTGTGATTACTTTTAAGGATAAGGAATGCCAAAATGTAAAAAATATTGAAGTGATTCTAGAAAAGCCTCTGTAAATGCACTTAAGAAAGGTAGACTGCAAGCAAAATTAGCTCGTTCTTTTAACGTGTCTCGGTAGCTTGTTATTACATGGAATAAAGTTTTTAATAAACAGAAATACATCGAAAATAAGCCTCAAAGTGGCCATTAAAAAACAAACAACTTGCAATGTTGACTGTATTATAAAAATGATATCTGCAAGTGATTGTCGTAAGTCCGCTGTAATAATAAAAAATGAATTGAAAGAAAATTACGGCAGAGACATACACGTTTCATCAGTCAAACGACGCCTAAACCTCTATGGTTTACATGGTAGAAGACCAGCAAAAACACGTTTCTAATCTAGTAAGAATAGGAAGGCTAGAGTTGCATTTGTAAAACGGCATAACCCTTTCAGGGGCAAAGCAATGCTATTGCTGAACTGTTGAAATTAATGACTTTTTTTTACTTTTCGGCATTCCTGATCCTTAAAAATAATCACAATAAGTCAATATAAGCACTAATCGAAGCTATAGCGCCACTGACACCTTCAACAATTAAATGCAAACTAATTGTCAAAATACTTTTGAGCTAAGTAGAAGTCATATTTCTTCGGTGGCGCCGAATGTAAACACACAAGTTGAAACTTAATACATTTAAATAACTGTAGTCATAGTGTTCTCAATTATAGGGAATATATTTTCTTTTACATTTTTATATTAAATAAAATAAGAGAGACTATAAGGTTGTCAAAATACTTTTGAGCGCTACTGTATTACACAAACTTAATTTTCTGTTTATTTCAGCTATGAGTCCATAAATTTAGAAAATTTTGAGAACTATGTTATTTGCAGTGACATGCTAACATTTTATGGGTTGGTTTTTTTTTACGTTAAGACATCAATGATATACACATTAAATGCAACTGTAATAAAATTTATGTGTTTTAATTTGCTCTTACTTTTGCAAACTTTTTCTTCAAATAGGAATTTGGCTTCTGGATTTGAGCATGCACATTCAATCTCCGTAACGTCATTCGAGTTTCTTCTGCAAATAACTCCAAAAGCATCACCACACGTAGTCTTGCACAATTCATCTGAAACTGTATAAAATAAATTGTAACATTTATATTACATTTTGATAATTTTAAATTTTTCATATTTTTAGTATTTCAAATTATCTGAACTAAAATTATTAAAAAAATATTTAAAATGATTTATTAAAAAACCTATTAATTTACAGTTCAATCTTTATATAAGTTCAATCTTTCTATCTATATAGATTTAAATGAATGATTAATGAAAAAACTGTAAATAGTTACACTTAAATAAACAATATACAGGGTTTCCCTAAACTCGTGGTACACAGGTGTGATACAACACAACTGACAAGCACAAATCATCATACATACCATAGTCTGAATACAAGTCGTAAAAAGCTAGTGCGCGAAACATACTGTGGCACAAAATGAGGAGAAAGAAGATAGACAGCAATGTAATGAAAGGAAACCGATAATATGAAGAAAAGCATTTTATTCAACAAAATGAAAGCAATCAACACGTACGTCCCCCATCACAGCAACTACTCAAAATTGCGGCCGCCAACAGTAACGCAGGCTTCGCATCGTCGGTTCACTTCCGTGCATTGGTGAAAACACCAGGCATATCTCGCATGGTGTCAGCAGCTATGGATATCCGGGCAACAAGGTCTTCAACGGAATCTATGAGCCATCATCGTAGGTCAGGCTCTTCATGTGACTCCAGGCATGACAAATGGGGTGAGAGAGCCGGCCAGTTGATTGCTACAACCTTTGGGCTTCCCTTTCATTGCCGTCTACCGCTCCGTATATGTAATACATCTCGGCCTTCTCCTGATTTATGTACGCATCCAGCTTATCGATTATCAACAGAACGAATGAAAACAGCTGCGGTGAACAGCCTTTTCATTGCGGTCGCTGTAAGGCGCCATCTAGCGCTTTACGGCTTGCGTTCCGACCATGGATTGTATGGTGATTTGTGCTTGTCTAGTTGTGTTCTATCACCCCTAACGTATGTACCATGAGTTTAGGGATACCCTGTATATATATATATATATATATTACATTTTGAAATAAGAACGTTCCCTAAACTTTTAAAAATATGAAACAATTCCAAAAACATACGTAAAGGAAAAAAAAAAACCGGTTTTCCTTTTTTAAGAAACCTATTAACCATAATAACAAGGCTATTTCTGTGTTCCTACAAATTCACATTCAGAGAAAGTATGCATAAACTTTGCGAAAACAGAAAATGATTTGTAAACAAAGAGTCGAGAATAAAATTTTACTCTCATACTTACTCTCAATTACGAATATAACGGTACAATACTTTTCTGTACACCGAATTATGAATTTTATAAGCCAGGTTCTTGTACTTAATATCTTAACACAAGAATAGTATATAAATGGTACGTATTGAAACATCCGAACTTCATGAAGAAAACTAGAAACATTTCAATGAGTTTGAAATGCTCTCTTTAAAACAATTACATGTTACAATTCACATTGTACATTATTAAGTGCCCCTGTAACTCCCTAAATTCGGCAATTAATCCTCAAAATAGACCACGATTCCACTTTTTTAACTTTGAAGATAAATACCTTTATCAACGTCAACGCCTTAAATGTCCGTATCATTTACCTAAAATGGAAATTCGTTAAAAGTTTTCAAATTAGTGATTTAAAATACTCTACGCATTTTGATGACTAATTTTTATTAGCGATCTATTAGCGACGAACTTTATCCCTAAAATGCGTAGAGACTTTTATGGGATTTCCTGAGATAAGTGCATGTCGTATTTGTACTGTACCAAAATGATATTTAAATTAGAGATTATTTTTAATTAATCTTTTTAAGTTAATAAATTAAAATTTTCCACATGATCATGCAATAGTGGTTTTTTTATCGGACACATAAATATGTTTTTCAAATGATCAAAATAGAAACATACATGTCTTTAAAATTTTTAATCAAATATATGATTTATTAATAGTATATTTGGCCTATATTTAAGCAAAGAATAAATACATATCATCATTAAATTATTGAATACAAGACAAACTCTGAAAAAAATCATCTGTTGAATGAATTTTTTTAAATTTAAAATTTATTTAAAAAATCTGATTTTTGCCGAATTCAGTCGGATTGCTATTACAAAAAAATCAATTTAACCTAATGATTTCGGCGATTAAAAAAATTTCAAATCCAGAAAGATGAATTAAATTAACACAGCTAAATTAACACTGCTTAACCAAGACATACAGACCAATAACTTAAATGATGACAGTTTAGTTGTATGCTTTGACATGTTTCCTACCGAATAATATATTTCTACCGATGTTTTTCATCTTAACTAATCCACTAATAACCTTTTAACTACAGGTCAGGACATACACGTCACAATGGACATTTTTCTGTTCTATTCGTTCCGCTTTTTGAAAATTAATCTCCGCCATACATTATATTAGGATATTTTCGAGAGAAATGTGCCACAAATACATTTTTTATTGTAAATAATACTACGTTTGAATATTAAAATAATCGCCATCGAGGCCTGCAATCAAAGGTTTAATGATGATCTTCCCACGCTAAAGAAAAAAAAATAATTCTCCTGATTTTTATGTTCACAGTGATTTATTATTGATGAAAAAATTCTTCTGACGAATGAAATCTCTTAAATTTAAAATTGATTTAAAAGAATCTGGTTTTTGCCCAATTCCGATTTAAAAAATAAAGCTGACACATCAACTAGGACAAGTTTTCAAATAAAACAGTATGAACGTAATAATACAACTTCCTCAAAAATGGACGAGTTCAAATACATTTAACATTGAATAGGAATATAAGTGATGAAAATTTTGAATTTTTTCAAACAATGAAAGCATATTAAAAAAAACTAACATTCAAAAAAGCTCAGATTTTATTCAAGAACTGTCCGAAGTGCAAACAGAATCATACTCACAAGTATCTCTTCAGAAAGCTAACTCGTCTCTTGAATTTCAAAGCTAATTTCTTAAAAACAGCTTCAGGAACAAATTATAATAGAAAAATCAATTACAGCTTCAAAACGCATAAACTGCGTTAAAAAACAGAATTCAGCCAAAACTAAGTCCATAAAACAATATGGAAGTAAATATACAGCAGAAACAGAAGGTATGAAGAAACCTAAACTTAAAAATTATCTAGATCGGTGTTTCTAAACAGACCGAGAGGTGTCTGCACAAACCATCACCTCATCGAGTCTCACCTCATCCTGCTGAAATTCCATAATTAGTTAAAACTCGATTTGCATATTAAAATTCAACTGTTCTGCCAAGTAATATCTTCGTGAAGAATACCTGCAAACCCGAATTTAGTGGTTGACTGGTAGGTTTACCATTGTGTTACTCTGCTCCCAGTCCTCCAAATTCTCATAACTTTGGGTGCAGGAAAACACAACCACAAAACTACCGATCAAAAAGTAAAATTGTGTCTGCAGGTGGTCTCCACCAAAATTAATATGATTCGGCACACCAGTTGCTTTTTATTATGCTAATCGAGTTCTGTCTAATCCTGGAATGTCAGCCGTCAACTCGATGAGGTGATGGTCTGTGCTATTCCCCCCCCCCCCCCCGGTCTATGTGGGACGTACGGCCTATGTTAAAAATTTCCCGAGAGGGGCAGTTTGATTTTTAAAGGGGGAATTCCAGATTATTTATTAACCGTTTCCCTGTCAGTTTTTTTTTCTTTTTTAAGTAATGTAGTAGGATAAATCTAAAAGTAATACACGCGGATTTTTAAAATAAAATGAAAAAAATTAAGTTTTTAGGGTTTCGTTTATCTGACGAAACCCTATTCGTCTCACACCTCTGCCTGTCTGTCTGTCTATCTGTCTGTCATAGAGCCTGTTCTCAGAAACTATATATGTTGAAGACTTGAAATTTTGCATACTTATAGCTGAACACCTTACATCGTACTCATTTTGATATATAAAATTTTGAAAGTCCTATATTTTCCCCTCTGGTCTCTAACTTGTATACTTTAGGCATTTTTTCTAACTGAGCCCCTAATTAAGTTGGAAGCTTGAAATTTTGCTTATTTATAGCTGAACACTTGCGATCACACGAAAAATCATGAAAATTTCAAAAAGTCTTATAATGACCCTTCCGGTCTCTAACTTGTGTATTTTAAGCAATTATTCTAAATCAGCCCCTAATAATAATAAGTCGGAGACTTCAAATTTTGCATACTTATAACAGAACACTTGCGATCACACGAAAAATCATAAAAGTTTCAGAAAGCCTTATATTATTTACCTCTCCGGGCTCTATCTTGTGAATTTTAAACATTTTTGTAACCTCCCCACCCCCTTTCCCCCTGGGGCACTTTTCTAACTTTTGCCCACACCCCTCACGTTATATATCATTTCACAACCCTTTGACTAATCATTCATGTTATGCACCATAGCCTTACATATTTTAGTTCCACTTTTACCGCCAGTGGTCGCCTACCTATGTTGGGTGCTATGGGCCCGATTCCCTTGACAAATATTTCTATGGATAGGTTGTAAAAAGAAGTATCTTTCGGACAGAGGTTTGTTTACAGTGCGCCCCCTAGTTTTGAAATTTGGAACTAACAGATTTTGCAAAAGGATAAAGTGTTTTGAAAGTAATATTAATCGAAACCCTCTGTGCGATTTGTGATCACAGTTACCCATATGTTTTTTTTATTATTAAATATTCAAAACGTCCTCATACAAAAATTCAAAATACCGAAAAGAAAACAGAATAATTATATTGTAAAATGGTGGTCCCGTGGAATCTCATCCTTGCGCATATCTTCAGGGAGCATTCAATAGGCTTGTCTTAAACCCTTTCAAAGGCGGTGATACGTTTATGAAACCACTTAATTTTAATTCCCAAATGCCACTTGTACCATAATTTTGCGTGTAAAATTTTCCGTTTACTAAGTATGGGAAATATAGCTTTTCTTATTTTCAAATAAATTTGTTCGTAAAACCCCTTGTCATTAATTCATTTCAACATTTTAGCAATGGGTGTTCTTTGCCCCTGAAACTATTAAAATAATGTTCTGAGCTACATCTTATTGAGTGCATAGTGGTTTATTGGTGGGACATTTAACTCCAAATGCAATAACATATGTTCGAGTCTCATTAGAGGAAATTTAAAACAAATTGGAAATAAATATCAAATTTGATTAAGAAATTATTTGATCTGAAAAGTGAAAAATTTTAATTTTTCTATACTTTATCAAGTTATAAAAATAATTTTTGCCAACACTAATAATTTATATAATGTAAATTATTTTAAGATTTGTTATAGTGACCGTAGTTTTAACGAATTTCCTAATTTTAGAGCGTTATTTGCGATTCATTATCGCCATTTAGAGGTTTAAAGGTTAGCAAATAGTAAAACAAATATTAAGAAATTGAAAACTGGACGAATTATTAGCGCATTATTATGCTGGCAAGGAAATTTCTAAATAACTGGGTAAGAATTTAACCACCATCTTTACTTTAAAATTAATAATAATAAATCACAAATTAAAAGATAGTTGAACGCTGTATTCGACAGGAGTTTTGATGTCATGATAATTTCTAATAAAATTATTAAAATAGGAGTAATATTTTGCAATAATTTTAAATTTAGTTTCAATGTAAAACTTAAATTTGATTATTTATTTCATAATTTTAAATTCCATAATAGTTAAATATTTTTTTCGTAACTTTAAATTTAATATTTTTTCAAACTTTTAAATTTTATAATAATTAAATATTTTTTTTTCGATATTTTAAAATTCATATTTATTTCATAATTTTACTTTTTTATCATAATTTTAAAACGACTTTAAATTTTGAATAAATAATAAATGTTCATAGTTTTTTAGCAATTTTAAATTAAATTTATTTTTACTAATTTAAATTTAATATTTTTTTCATAATGTTAAATAAAATAACAATTAATAATTTAATTTATTTTTTCATCCTTTTATATTAATTAAAAGTTTTAATAATTAATAAATTTGACTCAAAATTAAAATGCTAATAACTTAAACACTAACTACGTGGAACCAGTTAAAACTTGATGGAAAAGGACTTTATGGTACCAGAAAAAGTTCATAACCTGTTGACAATAGTTTAAAAGGGGGAAAAAGAAAATTAAAAAGAAAAAAGAAAAAGAAAGACAAAAAGAAACCACAATTTTGACATCCAGGCTGTGGGCGAGTACTGGTGTAAGCACTATCTCAAAATTCTGTATATTCATACACAGATATTTTAGCATACATTTTAATCGTGTGAAAATACATTTGCCTTTTAGTCCAGGCAATAGCGGATTTTACCTGGCAAAATTAATGGTAGCTCTGGAAATCGGCTTACTGTATGTTTTTTGGGTCGCTGAATCCGAATTTTTAACTTCCCACCAAGGTTTCCACTGGCAACCGCCCCCCCCCCCCAAAAAAAAAAAAATGCTAAAATGCCTTTTATTAAACAAATCAATTTTTTTTTTTATTGTTTTATGTGAAAAGTATGTAGAAATTCCGAAAGTAGACAAAACTTGCAACAAATAGGATATATGACATTATCACGTAGGATAAACGGGAGAGGGGGGCTGCCTCGGAACATTCCCCGCGGACTGTTTTCAAAAAATCATTTTTTTTTTTGGGGGGGGGGGTTGCCGGGTGAAATTTGGATGGAAAGTTACAAATTCGGATTCAGCGACCCAAAAAACAAAGTGAGTCGAAATCCAGAACTAGCATTAATTTCGCCAGGTAAAATCCCCTATTGCCTAGAGTTGCATAACTTGGTGCACGTAGCGCCGTAGTGCATGTTCAGAGGCAGACCTTCTCCTCCCCGTTCTTCCGACGTCATAATGTCATATATCCTATTAGTTAAAATTTTGTCTACTTTCTGAATTTCTACATACTTTTCCTCTAAAACAATAAAAAATTTAATTTAAAAATAACTATTTGGATAAAGGGGGAGGGGGGAATTTTGGGGGAAAGTTAAAAATTCGGATTCAGCGACCCAAAAAAACTTAAACTAAACCTTATAGGGAAAGTTCGGAGGGGAGACGGGAGGGCAAATCTAAACGATGCGAGTGGCTAAGTGAAATTGCGCAACTTAGTCCACGCAGCACCGCGGGCATGTTCCGAGGCAGATCCCCCCTTCCCCACTCATCCTACGTCATAATGTCATGTATCTTATTTGTTGCAAATTTTGTCTACTTTCTGAATTTCTGTATATTTTTTCGCTAAAACAATAAAAAAATTGATTTTTTTAATAAAAACTTTTTTGGGGGGTATTTTACCAAAATTCGGGGGGGGGGGGTTGCCGGAGGAAATTTTGGTGGGAAGTTAAAAATTCGGATTCAGCTACCCCAAAAAACATATAGTAAGCCTTTTTCCAGAACTACCATGAATTTTGCTACGTAGAGCCCCTATAACGGTCTCTATTGCCTGGACTATTTTGTTATGTAGGACATCAGCAATAATCAGCGCTTGAAAAAGGGCGCTTGTTTTCCAAAATTTTGTTTCAGATTATCTGCAATGCACAAAATTCAAGAAAATCCAAATGTAAACAAAAAATACGCCATCCGCGGCAGTATATACGCAAGGCGCTGATCCAACGGGTTCAAAAGTTAAATTTTGTAAAAGTGTGAACGCTATACGCTTGTATCACGATGATGCGAAGAGTGTTTGCCGAGGAACCCGGGACCTATGTCCCACATCCCGGAAACGGAACATATGAGGTAAATAACAAAGTGCGTTTCCATAGGCAGCAGTGATAGCATGGAAAAAGGGTGCGAGTCTGCGAAATAGGTCTTGAGATTAATAAAAAATAAGTTTATTAACTGACAAATATTTAATTAAATAGCGGGGTAAAACGATTCTAGAATTAAGTAAAAAATAAAGCTAAAATGCATTTGCCTAGTACCCATGAACAGCCGAAGGTCCCCCGGTTGCGTGCAGAAATAAGTCTTGAAAAAAACTCTTTGCAACAACAGGTTTCCAACAACTGAGAAGAAGTATTTCGACAGTGGCTAAAAATAAAAAAAAATTAAGTAAAAAAATATTAAAATAAAAATTACCGAAAATGGGGGGAAAGTCTCCGCGAGCTCCCGATATATGACTCAGACCGTCTGGTTCTTCGCTTGTATGATGACAAACGCCAAATTTTAGATCTAAACACATTAAAAATTTTTCTGGATTTGGGTGCATTTTAAAAATTTTACTTAATTTGTAGTTTAGTATTTATTGAATAAGACCTCTATTCTTAATCACTCTGTAATATATCACGCGAAGAATTTTTTATATATGACACTACTTAAGGCTATATGTAAAAATTACTGTATTTAACGTCTTTAACTTGAAAATACCTGAAATATCTAAACGTCTGTTTTGGTAAAATTTATGTTATATTGGTCATAGATTAATTATTTCTTGTTGTATATATGGTCAATATTAAATTATCTGAAGTATGAATGCTGAAGAATTCATTATTTAACACGTTAAAATTGATAAAACTTCAGACATTCAATAAAATAGTAAAATACAGTGTAAATACAATAAAACAATGACTTTACGCATTCAATTCTGAATTTATCTTCCATATACTACATTACAGATACAATACCAATAAAACAAACGAATGTAATCAGTTAAAATTATAATTAGGACAAACAGATATGTGTATATTAAGCTAAATTTGGGGCTGCTTGGGTTCATAGGCAATTCAGCCAACTTAGTAAATCCAACTCTAGAAAAATGCGTCTATTGCAAATGTTGCAACTCGACATAATTATCTGTGCATTCGCAAAATCGCGAATATTATCATGCACATACAACAATTTTCGAGTTAAGAGTGTCTGTCTTAAATGAACGTTTATGTTTCTTTAATCTAATGTTGAGAGTACACTGTTAAAAATATCTTGAAAAATTACCTCTGTTTTTAAAGGCTATCTATTTTCTGACCAATGAGAACGATTCATAGGCGTTTATGTAGCGTTCACATTGGTCAGAAAATAGATAGCCTTTAAAAACAGAGGTAATCTTTCACGATATTTTTAACAGTGTACGGACAATCTCGCCAATAAAGGTAGAATTGCAAAGTTCACATGAAACTTTCCATATCACTCCTATCACATCTAATGTAAGATATTTCTATTTATAACAAGTTAAAAAAATTATTTTGTCCGAGATGTCTTTGAAATACAGAATAGCTACGTAGCCTTTTACAGATTCACGCTAAAACGTTGCGGGATGTTTGCCCGCTACCCTTGAAAACTCTAAAAACATTCTTCGGCAACTATCCACTTTGATGGTGACGAAATTCAATATGTGATAATTGGGTGGCTTCTGCAATGAGGAAAAGCTTTGGACACCCAATTTTCTTTCTATAGATTACACAATAGGCATTTCAAGATTCTCATCTTTATCGATTATAAGTAGCCATTATTCTACATCACAACACTTTTTCCCCCATTTCCTTTTCCCAATACCGTTATTTATCATGTATTATCTGATTTTAAAATTTAAAATGCAACTTAATTTCTGTGTAGTAAGATCCATAGATATTCACTATCTACCCATTTCCTTTTCTAATGCTAAAATGATTTGGGATTTATCAATTTTATAAAGTTGGTAATACCTCGTTTAGATATTTCATATACTTTTGAGGTTAGATATGTTCAAGACAGTCAGTTTTAACTTTTAGTAGTCTCACGCGTAAAAGATTCTTTGTGTGAAACATAGCAGAGCAAAGGGGCTGTACTTATATAACGTTATCCACTTTTTGGTAATTTCGGACCCCCTCCCCCCCCTTACGATATCATACGTTAACATCTCTCGAAGCCCCCCCCCCGCACCGGTAATGATATCGTTATCAATGTCTAAAAATTCTTTTGATTTTTGAAGCGATATACAAATATGGTTACATTTATTTTTCCCATGCTTTATTGATGAAAAAGGAAGAGAAGTCAATAAAATAGCATTTTATATATGAAATAACTTTATATGAAATTAAATAACACTTAAAAGAAATAGTTACTATTTAAAAGCATTTAATAGCTTTTTTTGTTACATAATGCTTTCTTGTACTTGACACCGCAACGTGAGGGGGGTGGGTGACAAATATAACTTCTTATCAACAAAACAGACGGATAAAATTATTCCTCTTAAACACAAAGTATCAATTCAAACGTACTTCGCATATGGTTTCTCGAATAACAGATTATATAAGCATACACATATAACAGAAAAATAGGAATGCCAATAGTTGAAGTACTACATATTTTGGAATTAAATAACTTTATAATCATTTAAAGATTTTAATAATAATTTTGTATTATCATAAAAGTAAATAACAGACTAAAAAAAGATAACATACAATTTTGATGTAAAGACCACGTTACAAATAAAAAGAGAAAATTTTAGTTGGGTGAAAAATGATAACGATATCAAAAGACAAATTCCCCTCCCCTAGCTATATCTTACGATATCATGTGCCAGATCCCCTCCCCTCTAAAATGATAATGTTATATATGCACAGCCCCTTACGAAAAATTGTAAAATACAACCAATGAGCAGAAAAACTATAGAAAATTTTAATAGTAGAAAAATGTGTCGAAATTTCTTTAAAATATTACTTGTATAATTATTCTGGTGTTGATTCTTCTTTAACTTTTAAACTTTTGCTTGCAAATGTTCTTAAAATTCAGCAAAAAAAAAATGATTTGTTTTTAAATTTTACTTCTATTTTATTTATTTTTAGTGTAGAACATTAGATTTCTAAAAAAAGGCAAAACAAACTGATTGTAAATGACTGAGTATCAAATTTGGAATTGCCATTTTAAAAAGTCAAATTGCCACCCGGTGGATCATTCTTAAAATTAATAATTTTTCTCGCTCCCTTTCAAATAAGTTAATTTTAAGCCGCAACACGGTCATTCACAATAGGCCTCTTTTATTATTATTTTGATTATTATTCGCATTATTCGTCTTATTATTATTCTCATTATTATTATTCATATCAGTATTTAGTATATATTTGTGAATAATTTGAAAGATAGTACTAAAAATGGCCAGAAGCGGTCTTATGCAGAAAAGTTTATCAAATTCGGTTCCTAATTTTCATGGAGATGAGGATGAAATTTATAATTTCTTTTTATAACAAATAAATAATGTTGCTTTGTTGGAAAACTGGTCTCATGCCATAAAATTGTTAATCTTAAAGTTAAATTGTAAGAGTACAGGTCGGGAATTTATTGCGAAAGATCCTTTTGCCTCTAATGCCCATATTCACCATTTAACTTAGCCTAGAAAACCTCGGCTAAAATTTAATTCGCGATTAATCTGATTGGACTATTCACGGTCGAAGTCCTCTCAGATGAATGATGTGTTCGACCAAAGTATTCTATTCCTAAACTTGGACAGGCGCTATCGAGGGTCGCTGACCGAAGACGAAACAAATCTGTTGGATGAACCATTCTTTAATATTGAAGATACAGAAAAATGTAAAAAACTACTAACAGCTTTTATCAATACTCTGATTAAAGAACCTGAACCCAAAAAGAAGAAAGGAAAATCACGCAGTCTAAAAAGAAATTATCCAATCGTAAGCAGAAAAGAATTCAATATACCAAGTTTCAAAGGCTCTATATTAAAAACAGAAAGTAGGCTTTTGATAGCCTATACAACAATAATAGTATTAGTCAAGAATTAACCAAAGAAAAAGTATTTGACTACTGGAAGCCTTTGCTGACACATGTCTCCATTAATGAACCCAACCCTGCAGACTTAGTTCTTGAAGAAACGCCAATAGAATTCTCTCCCGACCTTTTAATCTACCCGGATGAGGTCGCGGCCAGTACCCCGAAGGGTAAGTCATCGGCAGGTCTTGATGGCCTGTCGGTGCACGATACTCTAAGAATTCCAAACAGAGTTAAAGCAAATATGTTCAGCCTTTTCTTAATCCTACATTGGATGCCTGACGTCTTGCTAAACAGTTTTACTATGTTCATACCTAAAAAATCTGATACTACAGAGCCATCTAATTTACGTCCAATCTCCATTGCATCAAACCTCACAAGGCAATTTCATAAGCTCCTCACAAAAAGAATCAATAGCCTGGTTTCATATAGTAAATATCAATTTGGTTTCCAAAAGCTTGATGGGGTTGCGCGGGGTATTGATCTCTTGCAGGCAATACTCCGCTCAGTCCAAACAGATTTAAAGCCAATAGCAGTTGCGGGCCTTGACCTGCAGAAGGCCTTTGATAGCGTGTCGCACGAGGCCATATACAAAGTCATTGATAATCTTGAAGTTCCAACTGGTGTAAAAGCCTATCTAAAGTTCATATACCATTACTCCAAAACATACCTTGCTTTCCAGAGTGACAAGAGTGATCTTTTCCATCCTGTGACGGGGGTCGTCAAGGTGACCCCCTGTCACCCACACTGTTTCTACTTGTTTTCAACCTCATTATCAGGTTACTTCCGGCAGATTTGGGTTTCAAATTTGACAAAGAAATAATTAATCATCTGGCCTACGCGGATGACCTGGTCGTCTTAGCTAACACCATGGAAGAATTCGAACATCTCTTAAACGTTCTTCAAATAGGCCTCGACAGGGTCGGTCTGAAAATCAATCTAAGCAAGCCTTTCACATTTTCCTGGGTAAAGAACAGAAAAGAGAAAAAGATGATCTTTGATGATCGTTCAACCATTACTTGCAATAACACTGAATTTGTCAATATTAAAGCAGATTAACAGTTCACCTACCTTGGAGCTCAGTTTACTCCCAGTGGACTATGCAAAATCGACCCCTCCATATTAAAGAAGAAAATAGACATATTAACTGAGTACAGAGCACAATCACAACAGAAATTATTTATGTTGAAGAACTTTTTACTTCCCTCCTTTTATCACAGTTACATCTTTGCAAAACTCTACGCTAGTTTCCTTCAGAAAATAGATATTCAAGTTAGAAAAGCTGTCAGAAAAATACTCCATCTCCTCCATGACCTCCCGAAGGCCGCCTTCCATGCGAGGGTGGCTGACGGGGGCATGGGAATCCCAGCCTTACGTTATCTGATTACACTAATAGCGAACAATAGACTAAGTTTCAATAAGCCAAATCCAAACTTGCTGAGGATTGAAGACAGAACTTTCACCACCTCCGACCAAATTAACCGTTATTACCACAAACTCTTATACCGAAGTGTGGACGGTCAAGAATTAAAAGAAGCCAGTAAAAGTCCAGCATCCCATAGCTGGTTGGACGATGGTTCAAACTTCCTGAGTGGGAAGGACTTCATTAAAAGTGTTCACCTGAGGTATGAAGTTCTTTACAGTAAAAGCCGTTGCGCGCGTGGAAAATTTAAGGACAAAAGTTGTAGACGCGGCTGAGGTCAACCTGAGACAGTGAATCACATGTTACAACAGTGCATTGCCACCCATCTAGGCCGTATCAATAGACATGACAACTTAGTTTAATACATACAGAAAATCACCCAAGACCGTGGAATAACAGTACATCGAGAAGAACATTTTAAAATTGACAATAGACTTTGTAAACCAGACTTAATCCTATACACGAATGACCGGGTCCATGCTCTAGACACACAGATCATAAACGACCCAGTTTTCATTACAAACAGCACATCTCACTAAAAAGCAGAAATAAGAGCCGTTAAAACAGCAGTTAGGTGGTTTGAGACCGGGGGGATTCCGTTGCGACACTCTAACAGTTAACTGGAGGGGTGTTATGGTGGAGTCCTTCTACAAGGAACATGTAGCCTTTCAGATCCTGAAAAACAGCGACTTCAAGGTGATAGGTTCAAGAGTGATACTCGGAGGAGTAATGATCCACCGTCTCTTTCAGCACATGACGATTCGAAAGGGCGGAAAAAAGAGGGAGGGCTGATCCCCTTTGGCTGCAACCCTCCTACTTGTGTAGAGTCCTACTGTTTGCAGTAGTAACTTCAAAGTTGTGTAACTTTAGTTGCGTGATTTTAGAAGAAAAATAAAAGATGGTGAATATGAGCATTTTTGTGAATCTACAGGATTTTTCCAAAATAAATTTAACAAAACAAAATCTTGCGGTGAGATGCGTCAGAACTTTTCAGAGATTTCCCAAAGACCAAATCTATCTGTCAAGGACTTTAGCCTCTTTGATTGATCTGACTGCTGTTTATTACCTCACTATAGATGATACAACAGATATTCAACTTTTGGAATGAGGTAAGAAGACCAAGCTTAACAAACTTTTAGAAGTTCTACTCCCAGACATCCGGCTGGAGATAAAAAAGATAAATCCTAAGGATTTTGATGCTGCAGTTCAAGTGGCTATAAATATTGAAAATGCTTTAAATCATCGTGGCTGTACACTGTTAAAAATTTTGCAGCATTCTGGCATGTCATTCGACCGTTTTTTCGAAAAACGGCTTTATAAACATAATTTAACTATATTCTGACCATAAAATGGCAAATAATATGGTCAGAATAGTGTTAAAATTACGGTTGTGTAACCGTTTTCGGAAAAAATGGTCAAATGACCTGCCAGAATGCTGCAAATTTTTAAGTGTAGTGTAAACTGTTTGGTAGCCTCAAAAATAAATGATCTTGTCGATTCCCAGATACAAGCTAACGCCAGATTTTTTGAATTATCCGTAAAATTTGATAACTTATTTCTAAATAAAACATTTAACAATGTACAATTTTATAACCCTGAAATCTTTAAAAAATAATTCTAATTCAGAAGTGTCTCAAGAAATGTCTCTCATACGTGGTTACAGAAATTTGACAATAATTGCTTACATTTTCCAGAAATTCAATAAGTCCCTATAAGCTAATTCATAACATTAATTCTTCTTCTTTCTCTCTTTCAATTAAATTCATACGTAGCCGCAACACGGTCATATCACAAGACAAAATATCTGAATTTGTATCCGATAAACGGCATAAGTTAACGAAGTTTTTCATAGCGGTGAATACTACATCTTTCGAAGTTTGTGACTGTGGAATGACCGAGGAAAATCGAACAGTAGATTTATACATTATATTGCCAAAAATCAGCGATAATTTTTAATTTTGACATTTTATCGAATATCTAAACAAATGAGCCCACTATAAGGTAATTCTTAGCATTAATTATTTTTCTTTCTCTCTTTCAATTAATTTTTTTCGTAGCCGCAACACGGTCATATCACAACAGACATATCACACGACAAAACATCTGAATTTGTATCCAATGAACGGCATAAGTTAAAGGAGTTTTTCATAGCGGTGAATACTACATCTTTCGAAGTTTGTGACTGTGGAATGACCGAGGAAATTCCAACAGTAGATATATAGAGTAACTCTAGGATAGATGGCCATAGAGGAGAGAAGGCCAGTCTAAATATCTCCAAAACTTTATCATAGATTGCAACATAAACATTGTGTGTATGAAATAGTTCAACGAGATTATTTATTGCGACGTGCAGTTGTGTTTTTCGATTATAAAAAGTAAGTGTAATTTTAATGTTTATTCTATTTAGTGGTTGATTTTTTTTTTTTTTTTTTTTTTTTTTTTTTTTTTTGACATAGGTATCTGAATGTTTTGCAGTACATATGATATATATATTTTTTACTATATGGACTTTTAAGGCACGTATATAATCTAATCTTTACTTATAAGCCTAAATTAAAGACGTGCAATGGCTATTGATGCTTTAAATTGGGCGACCGTCAGTCCTTCAATTTCAGGAGAGCTGGCGACATGAAATCTAGGAGAGATGGCCACCTTTAATCAATATTTTCAAATTATACGGAGTGACGATTTTAACTAAATATAATTAAATTTAAAATGAATATATAACATTTATGTTTATAAATATATTCATTGATATAATTATTTAAATTTTAACTGACATAAATATTTTAATAATAATAATAATATAATAAGACCTAACGATTTATTTGTTTCAGAAAATACTGAAAAAAGTCAGAAACTTTCATAACAGAAACTGATAAAGTTGATAAATAAACTAAATTAAAGTAATAAGCCTAAAATTAACGCAAGAAAAAAAACACGACATTTGCAGTAGCGAAGAAAACGAAATACATTTAAACTATCAGATTCTACAGATTCTGAGTCAATAGAATTGGATTAGGATAAAGGTGTTGGTTGTGCTAAACAATATAATATCACATTCAAAAAGGATGTCTGGATACAATGCATAAGATATCTGAGGTGGTTCTATAAAAAGTGTACAAATTATCAAGACCTTTACCAAACATGTGGTAACATTTTACGAAAAGTGAAGTATTGAAATTGTACATCAAATTTTGTTTATTCGAGTTTTATTCACTCATTCTCTATCCTATAACTGCATCTTTACAAATTGCTATATGTTTTTCATGTTTAACTATATGAAATGTGTGTTGTTGTTTTTGTTTTTTTTTTTTTGGGGGGGGGGGGGTTGTTTGTTTTTTTATTTTTTATTTTTTATTTTTTGCTATTTAACGTCGTTTTTTCTTTCTTGTATTGGATGGCCATCTCTCCTCAGCTTTAAGGAGAGATGGCCATCTGCCATTTTAATTTCAATGTTGTTTAACACTTTTTGTTTTCAATATTTAATTATTTTTGCATAAAATATTATAAGTATAAGAATTTTAAATACGCATAAATATTTCTTGTATTTGCATACTAATAATTTTTATTTTAATTTTTAACAACTATGGCCGTCTATCCTAGAGTTACCCTACATTATATTGCCAAAAACCAGCGATCATTTTTTATTTTGACGTTTTATCGAATATCTAAGTAAATGAGCCCGTTATAAGGCAATTCCTAACATTAATTATTTTCTTTTTCTCTTTCAATTAATTTTTCTCGTAGCCGCAACACGGTCATATCACAATAGACATATCACACGACAAAACATCTGAATTTGTATGCAAAAAAGGCATAAGTTAACAAAGTTTTTCATAGCGGTGAATACTACATATTTCGAAGATTGTGACTGTGGAATGACCGAGAAAACTCCAACAGTAGATATATACATTATATTGCCTAAAATCAGGGATCAATTTTGATTTTGAATTTTTATCGAATATATAAACAAATGATACCACTATAAGGTAATTCATAACATTAATTATTCTTCGTTCTCTTTTTCAATTAAATTCATCCATAACCGCAACCGCATATCACAATAGACATATACGACAAAACAGTAGAATTTGTATTGAATGAACAGCATTAACTAACGAAGTTTTTCATAGCGGTGAATACTACATCCATCGAAGTTCCTGGCTATGGAATGACTGAGGTAAATTCAACAGTAGATATACATTATATTGTTAAAAATCAGCGAATATTTTTTATTTTAGACATTTTACTAAATTTTTCTAACATTCTACATTTATCTAAAGAAATGATGAATTATTTTAGAACATAGCTTTTTTGACCTCATATTTTTCCACGAAGATTTTATCAGAATGCCAGTTACGGAAGCAACAATAAATTGAAAAAAAATTGTCATAACCCTGTAAAATGAAATAATCGAAATTCTCAGGAGCCGCAGCATATGACTATGTAGAATATTACGCGACATTTGTGTTAATTTGTGTAAGAATAGCGTGTACAATTATGGGGATCTATAAGTTTCTTTAAAAAATACATGAAATTTTCGCTTTTTTTTACAGCATGCAGGGTTTTTATCACCTTCCGAAAACTCGACAATGTATAGTAGAAACATTATAGAACAAAAAGCGTATAAATTTTAATTAATATTTTAAATATTGGATAAATATGAGCATTTGTGAAACTATTTTCAACTGCGCATGCCCGACGATACCAAACATATTTTTTTCGTAATTTGGTATCCAACTCTATACAGCAACTCATATAAAGATACCGGTCGAATATAGTAAAAAAGCAAAAACAGAAAAGCTGCAATAGTGAGAGATTAATTTCAGTTTTTTTCTAAAAGTGTTATATGACAGAGGATATTCCATAAGTTGACATTTTTAATTTTTAATTTTTATTTGTTTTTTTTTTTTTCATTTTTTATTGTTGCTTTAAATCTTCTTGGGAAAGATCCAGAACGAGCCTATTCAAACAACAAAGAATTATCAAAATAGATTTCCAAAATTTCCAATCTCTACGTGTTGTCATTCATTAAAGACTAACTCCTTTGTTGGAAGTAGTTAATAGAAAATGATAATTTGCGCAAAAATCCTTATCATCTTACTACATTTCACAGGCAAACGAAATTCAACTCACTATATCACGGTTATCATTATGAATTTTCAGGACATTTTTCTTATATTAGTTGCTCTATAATGCTGAATTCAAAATCATGAAAAAAATATTTTGTGTACTTTGCACATGCGCAGTTAACAACTACTCATATTTCATCCTATATTTCATACATTTATATTTAAATTGTACTATGTGGTTTCTGTTTCCTTTTGTCAAATTTTCTTAAACTGGCATTAAATTTGGTTAAAATCGTTTCTTGCTAAAAACAAAAACATGCAAAAATGTCTTGATTTTTGAAAAAGATATAACTCCATGAAAATACCTGGTATTTTTACACAAATTAAGAGAAATGCTATACAATACCCATATACACATGTGCTGCAACTCCAGATCATTTCGGGAATTTTGTTTTGCACGGTGATAAAAAAATGTTTTTTTTTTCCTTCAATTAATATCCCAATTGCTCCTGTGATGAAATCTTCGTGGGAAAATATGAGAGCAAATATATTCTTTATATTCTCATAGTTCTAAAGTATAGATATAGTTATCATTAGTATAGATATTCGATAAAACATTTAAAATTGAAAGCGTCCGGTGATTTTTGTAGCATAATGTAGATAGTATTTCAGACACTAGTAAATGTTGGAAGGATATCCATCTTTGTATTGAGTTTTACAATGATTGACAAAAAGTTTTGATTTACCGTACTCCAGTCTGCGTGAAACCAAAAACAAATTTTTAAATTGTGAATTTTTTGGTGTATAATTTAAGAACCATCTACTGCCAACATAATCGAATATCGCAATGGGTTTAGTTGCTTTTAAATTAAAAGAAATTTTGACAATTCAAGGGCTTTAAATCTTAGCCTCTTTGCATCGGTTTGCCAAGATTTGTTTCTTTTTTGATCCTTCATTTTTCTTGATATATCACCATTGCAGTAACATGTGAAGTGTTGACCACTAAATGTTTCCTTATTAAATCATTGTTATCCATAGCTTCATGAAGAAATAACAATGGATTTCGTGTTACATTCCTAGACATAATGATTTATTGTTCGTTATCTTCAATCGCAATTCACATAAATACTTGAATATTAGGTACTTTAATGCTTTGTAACTGATACAATGCCCAAACTTATTGAGCATCGTTGACATATTAATGGAAAGTCCTTTGATCACGTATTCATGTATGCATCTCTAATGATCCTCCGCCCGCTTGCCTCCTCCCCCTCATTAGGGGGGATTTTTTTTTTAATTTTGCCGAAACCCCTCATGTGACGTATTGCTGGAAAGGGCTGTGACCACTTATTCGTGTTATGTACCTCCGATGTCCCTCCTCTACTTTATCCCCCCTCAGAGGGGACACTTTTCTAAATTTTACTGAAACCCTTCATGTAACATATTGTTGCAAAGGCCTGTGTTCACTTATTCATGTTATGCATCTCAGATGCCCCACCACCTGCTTGCCCCCTCCTCCTCTTTAGGGGGCACTTTTCTAAATTTTGCCGGCTCCCCTAATGTGACATATTGTTGGAAAAGCTTGTGACCACTTATTCATGTTATTCACACCCGATGTCCTCTCCCACTTTGCTCCCCCCCCCCCCTGAGGGGGCATTTTTCTAAATTTTGCTGAAACCTGTCATGTGACATATTGTTAAAAAGGGCTGTGACCTATTGTTCATGTTATGAGCATTCAATATCCCTCTTCCCACTTCCTCCCCTGAGGGGGCACTTTTCTAAATTTTACCGGCGCCCCGCATGAGACATATTGTTGGAAAGGCCTGTGACCAATTATTCGTGTTATGTACCTCTGATGTCCCTCCTCCACTTTGCCCCTCTCAGAGGGGACACTTTTCTAAATTTTGCTAAAACCTTTCATGTAACATATTTTTAGAAAGTCCTTTGATCACGTATTCATGTATGCATCTCTGATGATCCTCCACCCGCTTGCCTCCTCCACCCTCATTAGGGGGGCATTTTTCTAAATTTTGTCGAAACCCCTCATGTGACATATTGTTGGAAAGGGCTGTGACCACTTATTCGTGTTATGTACTTCCGATGACCCTCCACCACTTTGTCCCCCCTCAGTGGGGGCACTTTTCTAAATTTTGCTGTAACCCTTCATGTGACATATTGTTAGAAAGTCCTTTGATCACGTATTCATGTATGCATCTCTGATGACCTTCCACCCGCTTGCCATCTCCCCCCTCATTAGGGTGGCATTTTTTCTAAATTTCGCCGAAACCACTCATGTGGCATATTGTTGGAAAGGGCTGTGACCACTTAATTCGTGTTATGTACCTCCGATGACCTCCTCCACTTTGTCCCCCTCAGAGGGGACACTTTTCTAAATTTTACTGAAACCCTTCATGTGACATATTGCTAGAAAGTCCTTTGATCACGTATTCGTGTATGCATCTCTGATGACCCTCCACCCGCTTGCCTCCTCCCCCCTCATTAGGGGGGCATTTTTCTAAATTTCGCCGAAACCACTCATGTGACATATTGTTGGAAATGCCTGTGTTCACTTATTCATGTTATGCATCTCAGATGCCCCTCCACCTGCTTTGCCCCTCCCGCCTCTTTGGGAGGACACTTTTCTAAATTTCGCCGGCGCCCCGGATGTGACATATTGGAAAGGCCTGTGACCACTTATTCATGTTATGCACCCCCGATGTCCCTCTCCCCCTTTGCTCCCCCCTGAGGGGGAATTTTCCTAAATTTTGCTGAAACCTGTCATGTGACATAATGTTAAAAAGTGTTATGACCAATTGTTCATGTTATGAGCATTCAATATCCCTCGACCCCCCCCCCCCTGTGGGGGCAATTTTCTAAGTTTTCGCAACACCCCTCGTGACATATTGTTGGAAAGGTATGTGACCACTTATTTATATTATGCACATCCTGTGTCCCTCCCACCACTTCTCTGGCTTATTTTTCAGGAAAACCGCCGATATTTCAGATAAAATCAGGCAGTGCTGTGATAATACTACAGAATTTTTTTTAAGGAGAAGATGCAGGTTTTATACCTAATGGAAAGTTGCAGCTATTTCGGACCAAACGTGAGGGGGAAATACAGGTTTTTGTAGCTAAAGGAAAACTTCAGGTATTTCGAACAACATGTTCAGGGAAGGGCCAGGTTTGTTTACCTACAGGGAAACTTCAGGTATTTCGGAATTTCGGACAACATCTTAAGGGAAAGCGCAGGTTTGTTTAACTAAAGGAAAACTGCAGTTATTTCGGACAAAAAAAAGTGGGGGGGGGATTTAGTTTTTTTATCTAAAGGAAACCTACAGTTTTTGGTCCGAAATACCTCCAGTTTTCCTGAACTTTTTTTTTTAAGGTTTTGTGCTGACTTTTTAACCTGAGTAGTCACATTTTTGGCAAATGAACAAACAAATGATCATCAACCGTTAGATAAAACGCGTATGAGAATTCACTATCAAATAGGAAAGGCCACGTAAAGACACATACAATATATTACAGTAGATGCCGTACTATGAATATAATTATTATCACAATTTGTTGGATGAGAAAATATTTTTAAAAAAGCACCTGGTATGTGATTCATAAAGAGCGATATTTTCTGTGCAAAACAAAAATAAAAGATGATAAATTGCACCAGGCAAAATGGCAATGATATAAAAATAGATACGTTATGTTTATTGAAAGTGCAGATTAAATAAAAGTTTTGGCATTCTATTACACTGTCGATAAAGATTAAAATAAATAAAAGTATGGAATAGAATTGAATTTAAATAACTTAGATGTGAGAATTATTGAACAAAGAATATGTGACTTATTCTCTTTTTTATGAAAAAGATGTGCAATTATGAACAAAAATTGGGATTTTAAACAACTGCATTTAAATGTGAAAGAGATTAATTCAGATAAAAGAAAAGATATATTCATTTGTTAGATAGGTTTTACTATTAAAATAAGTTTTACAAATAAAATTTATAGTACTTTTGTGAATATAATACAATATTACATATATATTTAAATTAGACTATATGATCATAAAGCGTCATGACCTCCTCTACAATAGCAAATATGTTCCTGTTGCAGTTTTATTATATAGGTGTAATTAATAAGAAATAAAAATCTGCACTTTTGTTGATTGTGTTGCTAGACAGTAGAGAAAGGGCATTTGAATTCATTTCTTCAAAAATAGTAAATAAAATCTTTAGAATATTTATTACAAAATGATTGTTTTTAATATAATGCTTAAATTGTCCAACCTGTTACTGTAGGCTCTCGAGTTGTTGTTAGTTCTTCAGTAGTGGTTGGTTCTGGTGTAGTTATTTGCTTTAGCGTTGTTGATGGTGGTTTAATAGTTGTTGTCTCTTCAGTAGTTTCAGGATCTTGATTTGTTGTTAGCTCTACCTTCGTCGTTAACTCAGAAGTAGTTGTAGATTCTACAACGTAAGAGTAGAAGAAAGAAGTTGTAAAAATCTTTCTTTTATTTAAATGTAGTTATTTTAAAATTTCCGTATCTGGTAAATGTAATCAATGTATAAAATAGAAATGAGTATTGCATAATTATTTATTCATTATATATATAATTGAAGAAAAATTGTATAAAATATGAATTTTTAGTGCATCGTTTTGACTTGAAAATAATAATTATTCAAAATATTAAACATAAATATATTATTATCTGAAATAATCTGTAATACGTTTATTTTACGCAGCATCAGTGAGAAACACCTATGTTAATGATATTTGATTTTCTACTATGCAAAGATTCATGTAGAAAACGTTTAGTTTTATTTTTGGGTTTTGGCACTTGTTTTGAAGCATTTTACAATGTATAATGTTATAGTGCTATGCATTTTAGTTACTTTATGCAATATCCTACAAATTTCATATTAACAAACTAAATTCCTTCGTGACAGAATATTCACTGTAAATTTTGAACTCAAACTGGCGTTTAACATTGCCTAAGGTGACGAACGATTCGTGTGCATCAGGGACTAAATTGTAATAAAAAGAAATGTGCCCAGTTAAACTGATGGCATTGAGCTCACAGGCTATTCACACTAACTGTATATTATACTCTTATTTCATAGAATAATGCCCCTCAAAAAATAAATGAAGGGGGATTAGACCCCTTATTCCCTCTTTATACTTAACCAATGAACCTCCAAATCCAATCAGGGAAGCTCCTTAACATAATAAACCAGTATATTAAATTTGAAGCAAATCAGATAATTCTGTATGAAAAAAACCATATCGCTAAATTAAGGGGGGTCTAACCCTTTCCCCCCTTTATACTTAAACTAATGAACCTCAAAATCTAATAGGGAAAGCTCCTTATCAGAATGAACATAGAAAAAAAATTAAAGTAAATTGGATAATTCTGCATGAAAATCCATTTATCTAAATTAAGGGAGGAGACTTGTCCCCCTTTCCCCCTTTTATACTTTACAAATGAACCTCCAAATCTAATGAAGGAAGGGCCATAACGGAATAAACCGGTATATCAAATTTGAAGCAAATCGAATAATTCTGCATGAAAAATCCATTTACCTAAATTAAGAGGGGACTAGCCCGCCCCCCCTTTTTACTTAACTAATAGACCTCCAAATCTAATCAAGGCAGCTTCTTAACATAATAAGCCGGTATACTAAATTTGGAGCAAATCTAATAACTCTACATGAAAACCCATTTATCTAAATTAAGAGGGGGAGAGCCCCTCTTCCCCCCTATATACTTAACTAATGAACCTCCAAATTTAATCAAGAAAGTTCCTTAACATAATAAACTGGTATACCAAATTTGGAGCAAATCGATTAATTCTGCATGAAAAACCCATTTATCTAAATTAAGGGGGGAAGGACTAGCGTCCCTTTCCCCCCTTTATATTTAACCAATGAGCCCCCAAAACTAATCAGGGAAGCGCCTTATCAGAATGAACCTAGAAAAAAAATTGAAGCAAATTGGATGTTTCTATCAAGAGTTATCGCGTTACGTACATACGTACGTACATACATACATACATACATACAGAACCGGTGGGCACATTAGCTCTCAGGCTTTGATAGCCTGTGAGCTAAAAAAGTTTGAAATCGAGAGTTCATCTACCGTGTTCAAACTGCCCAATTCATTTCCACACTAAATTAAAAAATAATTTCCATGTAAATTATAAACATAAAATGTATACAGGGCGTCCTTTCTTATCGACGATCAATAGCTAATTCATAAATTCATGAATTTTACAAGTAGAAATCTAACGGGAAAATGATTTTCAAATGTTGTTCTTCATCACAAGAAAATAAAGCTATGTATAAATTGATAGGTTTAAAAAATTCCGAAATTTCAATTTTTATATATATCCTTTAAGTAATATTTAAAACAATTTTTGCCATGTTTCAACAAGTAAAATTTTAAAAATTCTCCTTTTTTCAAACGAAAACATACTGATTAATGATAATTTGATTTTAGAAAATTTCAGTGATTTCTAAAGCTAAAAATGGAAAAAAGGGATTTAAATTCGAAAAAAAATCAAACATGTTATTTTCAATGTTTAATTTTATATCTTTATTAAAATGAACAGACACAAATACATTCTAGTAGTCAAAACTTAGGCTATGACATCCACTTTTTATTGCAATCAGTGATGGATTATTTAAAACTTTTAACAGTAACAAAAAATATATATAATTTCATTAACATCCTTAAAGACAAAACAAAAAGCATTCGACAAGCAACTTTCATATTATTTATTTATGTTAATTACAATGATATTCCAAATGAACCCAGAACTGTTGTTTAGGGTTTGAATCACTGAACCGAAGTATTCATGACCGCTGGACAGTTGTACAGCAAATAAAGCCGTATATTCGGGCCGGTATGTTTAGGATCATTATCCTGGTAAAATTTATAAGTTTGCGTAAAGCCTAATTTATTTGCATTTTATTGCAAATTTTCTTTGTGGATATCAATGTATGAATACTGGGTTATGGTACCTTCTATTACAACTAAATTTCCCACACCCGAAGCTATCATACATGCCCACGGCAGCATTCCCTCACCGCCATACTTTACAGAGGTCACCATTAGACTTGGGCGATGTCTAAAATGAAATATCGTGATAAATCGGCAGCTTTATATCACGATATTCCGATATATCGATATTGCGACATATGAACAAAAAAAATATATGTACATTTATAATATATGTATAACTTCAATATACATTATATATTTTATTAAGGATTAAAATTAAATATATATATATATATATATATCATTCTCAAATAGATTAATAAAAAACTATGTAGAAATAAGCAAATCTAAATAAATAAATGCTAAAAGAAACTAGTAGGATGTGTTAATGGCAAAAAATTCTTCTATTTCTACGTGTTATTACTTCAAAATTCGCTATCACAGAGGCAAAATTAAGTAACAATCTATGCCCATCATGAATATTCTAAAGATATAGGTGCACTAAATTGCATGCAGTTAAAAGGAAATATAAACATCGCATCTTTCAAACAAATCATTGAATTTCAGCACCAACCTTATTAGATGTCTGTATCCAAAATTCCTAATCTAAAAATCATAAAAGCAATACCTGTTGGACAGTATACACCCAAGCCTAAGAAGGATCTACTTATGTGAAACCGTAACAGAATAAGGTGTTTGATTAAAATTCGTGCATTAGTTTTTGAGATACAGATATCGCTAAAATTGTGGAAATGCAGCATAGCAGCGCCACCTATTGGACGATTAACACTAACACTTAATCAGCAACAAGTTATGTCAACGTCTGTCTGAATTTGAAATGTTATGAAAATACGTGCGATAATTCTTGAGAAAAAGGCTATAGCGAAAATTTTGAAGAATACAGCATAACAGCGCCACTTATGAGCTATAAACACCAAACACTAATCAGTAAAATTTACGTCTACGTCTAAGTCTAACTGAATCTGAAGTTTGATCAATTTCAGCGCATTAGTTCTTCAGACAGAGCTATTGCGAAAATCGTGAAAACTCAGCATAGTAGTTCAGTCTGTTGGGCCATTTACACCAAGAACTAATCAGCACCAATTTACAAGGTATAACTGAATTTGAAATCTGACGAAAATCCGTGCATTAGTTTTTGAGATAAAGTTATTGCGGATATTGTAAAAAATGCACCTACCTGTCAAGTAATTTACACTAATTTATAACGAGATATAAAAGAATCTAAAATTTTGTTAAATTCCGTGCATTAGTTCTTGAGATAGAGCGCCTACAAAATTTGTGTTACAAAGAGACAGACAAAGCTTTTTAAAAATAGTCAAATCGTGTTCAAGACTTTCTAAACATATAAATCGGTCGAAACCCGGATGACAAAATTTTCATGAATATCCAATACTTTCTTCTTGTAAAAATAGTAGAAAGTAAAAGAAATTAAAAAAAAGAAAAAAAAAAAAAAGTTAAAGTTGGTTAAAGTCAATTTTTGAATTGTTTATATTTTATAATTGTTAAATAATATTTATATTGCTGTTGTGCTGTTATGCTTAAAATTGTCTTACTATGCGTCGGCGTCCCCGACAAAAGCTTTTAGTTTATTTTATTTCATTTTTATATTCTCCATTTTTTTTAAAGAAAAATAAAACTCTGCGTGATCTGCGAATCATAATCAAATGTGTTTCAAAATTTACCTTCCCCTTAATTTCGTTTTTCCATCGTCCATGTATGCTGTGTACATGAACCGCAATAATTAACTTTTTGGACTCCGGCGTCTCTTACACAAATTTTATTCGGTCGGCATCACTTTTATAAAAGAAGTATCCTTCAAGTACACAATTTCAAAAATTCTAAGATTAAGTAAGGAAATTTTATTATCCTTTATTACAGGTGCTAAAAACAAATTTTGAAAGGAAAGATGGTGTCGCCACAGCGGTGACAACGGAGTGCAAAGGGTTAAATAACTTTATGCAATAGCGGATAAGGATTTTAATGAGTTACTGTCACTTTCAACTAATTTCTTGCTATTACATTTAAAAAATCCGTGAATGTGCTAGAAATTTTTGCGTGAAATAATATTTTTTTAGAACAGCCCTAAGAGTTTAAACTTAAAAATTCTGAATTAAAAATTTTTTTTTTCTTAACCTTTAAGACTATTTCTTATGCTTGTTCTATCGGGGAACTTGGATGAGGATCTCCTGCGTTTCGACCAATGTCCGCTAAATGAAGAAAAAAACTAACCCCCCTCCCCCCCCCACACACACACCGAACAATTTACGTCTTTCCTCTTTTGATTGTCAGTACACAAACTTTAACTGCTTAATTTTTCTGCCCTGTTTGTTATTTTGAATTCTAGTGACATTAAATAAATATTGACATCTAAATATTCTCTCTCACTCCCCACAAACAAACAATAACAGAGGCAGTAAATACCAAATACTCACATAGGTCAATTTTTAAAAGAAACTACCAGGAGAAAAAAAAACGAGCTTCAGAGAAGTAAAAATATCTGCATAAAAAAAGAACCTGGACTAAACATTAATATATATTGCTATGGAAGTATTATTTCATTTGTCCAATTAAATCCACTGTTGCAAATAAAATGTAATATTTCATTTATTTATCTCCCTGATTCACATATTGTTCATTAACAACGAACAAATATTCATTCAAAACCGCTGAACCAGATTGAAGATAAAACAAAACAAGCAATATCATTTGCTGTCGGCAACTACATGAGAAAAACCAGCTGTATCATATTTATCGCCCGTCATCTGAACCTGAACACCGAAACTATCACTTTTCCCCTTTTGAAAAACCGTTTATGCTGAGAGAAATCACAGCGTAATACCATGGTAATACCATGATAATACCATGATAGTATCATGCTTATCGAAAACTGAGGGTTCGGTTAATATCACGGTTGAAGCTGGGAGAATCTTGAGGAGTGATCATGGTTTAGGGTGAGACTTATCATGATGATCGTAACCGATTATTCGGTATTTAATGTCATCATGGTTTAGGCAGGAATCATCATGGTTTAGGCAGGGATAAAATACTCCATTAGTATCATGGTCATCGTAATAACCTGCGGTTTAGAATGGTAGAATTTTGAGTACTCGAAGTTGAAAAAGCGCCGATTGCAGTTTAATGAAAAAGTATGATAATCGTGGTTTGCATCACGATTATGATATTCATGGTTTGCATCACGATTATGATAATCGTGGTTTGCATCACGATTATGATAATCGTGGTTTACATCACGATTACGATAATCGCGGTTTACATCACGATTACGAGAATCGTGATGTACCGTTGTATAGGATTTTTTGATATCGTCATCGCGATTTATAATTTATATCGATTTTATCGGTTTTATCGATGTATCGCCCAGCCCTAGTCACCATATTCTTTTTCTCGAGCTCTGTATTTACCTTTTTACTTGTGGCCGCCCCTCCGGGTGGTTCCGATCCGACCCCTTGAGTGGGGGAGGCGACCGGAAGCCCGGCAGAGTTCGTTGTGTACGAATGCGAGGGGGCCGGATGGGGACGATTCGCCACCTCCTCGAGAGACCTGCGGTCGACAGGCCAAGGGTCCGGTGGCCACGGGTAACGGACGTTGTGCATGGGGCGCAGGCTCTTCGGAGTCCTACGGAATGGCGCACCCCCAGCAGCCGGGTTCTCTGGCCAAGCTGGATAGCGACGCTCCATAGGTCGATCCCGGTGCCGGTCTAAGGGCCGGACGGTGTCGCCGGGCAAAGACTAGCTAAGGCGATAGGACACCATCCACCAATTGACTAAGAGGGAGCCTGAGGTATGAGTGAGGGCTTTGTAGAGGAAAGTCCTCGGTGCTCGCTAGTGACGACGGGGCTCGCGGGAACGCCATGCAGGGACTCCCGGAGCAACCGAAGGGCGAGGGTTACGGACAGCGCCCAGGTTACTTTATGACTTGGGTGGCTCATCCCTCCGAGGACCTCAGCTGGAGCAGTTGTGAGCCGACCCTTAGGGTGGTAGGGTTTGGCGGTGCCCCCGTTGACCAAGGAGCGGTCGCGTGGGGAGGCCAGTATGGCTCTGGTTGCTCCATGTCGTGCCGTGACCCATGGGAGGGGGTCGGCCGGCAGGTCCACCATCGAACGCTATTCCCGCAGGGAAACGGGCCGGAGGCTCGCCGGTAACGCGGCGGCTCATCGTGCCTCAGGTGAACTCTTGGTCCGATCCAGGTCCTCCGTGTCTATGCGGTACCGGAGTTTGCCTCGCCTGGTGATGAGGACCTAGAGGTGTCTCCACCTAACTTTCGAACGCACTAACAAAAATAGCGGTCGGTCACTGCACGGGGTCAGGGTCTTCGGGCCTGGGTACCCTCGACGGCCGTGAGGTAAGGTAGTGGTGGGCGGGCTTCTGTCGGCCTCCGCTGGCTTCTCTGTCCTAGGATGGAGTCGAGTCGGTGGGGGCTGGCGGGACTCCGTTCCATCCAACCCCCTAGCGAGGCGGAGTCTATTCCGTCTAGGTGGAGCTTTCCGTGCCCGCCTGGGGTCGCTAACGGCACCTAGTCTGGGCCAACTGGCTCCCGGCGTGATCCACGAGGGGTTCCGTCGGTTGAGCCGGGTGGACTGGGCGAAGAGCCAGGAGCTGGGTCGCTTTACGGCCGGAGGGATTTTCCCCGTCCTCCCTGGTTTTCAAGCTAGGGGCTCCTCACTAACTTTCCGATCGGCTGGCCCACAAAAATGTCTCTGCCGGAAAATGGTATCTGATCTTGGGGGCCTGTCCGTAAATTAAATTCGGGTCGGGAAGCCTCGGTTCGGCCCGTGGGCCCAGCGTCTTTATAGGCGTCTGGTTCCTGCGATGGTTTGCGGGGTCTACCGGCTCGAGTAACCAAGTTTAGGGACCACTTGGTTTTTCTAGCTGGGTGGTGAGGACTGTCGTAGCGGCCGTTCGTCTCTTCTTGGGAATAGCCGTCACCGTGTGCGCTGGGCAGCGGTGTCGGTTTGACCGGAGTTGGCGCGGGGTTCCGCTCTGTTGGAGCTTGTCTGGCGGCGACCTTCGGGACGCGTCGCGGGGCTTGCTTCACGGGTGGTTCCTTGTGTCGACAAATGGGCCTGAAAAGGGCCTGGGACCGGAAGATGGACCCCCGTCTTACCTTTTTACTTTCTTCTATCTTTACAAGATAAAGTATTGGATTCGTGAAAATTTTCGACTTCCGGTTTTCGATGGATTTATACGTTTTAGAAAGTCCTGAACACGATTTGATGGTTTTTAGAAAATGTCTGTCTGTCACTCTGTGAATCTGAATGTGACGAAACGTTTTTGGGCGCTCTATCTCAAGAACTAATGCACGGAATTTCACAAAACTTTAGATTCAGTCAGACCTTGATATTAAATGGTTCTTTTACTTTTTGGCATAAGTCGCCCAACAGGTGGCACTGCTTTTCTGCAATTTTCACTATTTCCACAATAGCTATATCTCAAGAACTAAAGCACGGAATTTCATAACACTTCAGATTCAGTTAGCCCTTGATGTGTTTTAATGTTGATTACTTTTTGATGAAAATCGCCTTACAGATGGCGCTGCTATGCTGCATTATTCATGATTATTGCAATAGTTCTATCTCAAGAACTAAACTTCGAATTTTCATCAAACTTCAGATTCAGTTAGTCCCTGATATAAATTAGAGCTGTTTAGTTTTTGGTGTTAATTGCCCAACAGGTGGTGCTGCTGTTCTGTATTTTTCACGATTTCCGCAATAGCTGTATCTCAAGAACTAGTGAATGAATTTTCTCCAAGCTTCAGATTTAGTTAATCCCTAGTACAAATTGGTTCTAATTAGTTTTTGGTGTAAATCGCTCAACACGTGGCGCCGCTATGTGGAATTTTTTATAATTTCCGCAATAGCACTATCTCTAAATGTAATCCATGGAC